>CM072819.1:76483707-77683707 GCA_036937905.1 Salvia rosmarinus | reverse complement strand
AAAACAGTAAGTTAATAAAATTATTTGACTAAGTTACAGTGGTCATATGAAGGTTAAATTTTACTATGTTGAAATTAAACATGTCTATTACGTCTCTGTAAAATGTGAAGTCAATCCAACTTGATTTGCTATTTTAATTCTATTTTTCAAAAACACTGCACAAATCTATAAAATTTCGGTGTTCATCACCCACGGTCCGTGGATTTCGTTTCGAGTTTGGCTAATGTTAAAACTCTAAAAATTGGCATAAACATAAATTAGCATGTCTAGAAGATTTATGTAAATTTTCAGAATTTTATAAAATTTTTTACTATTTATTCCATATTTTACAATCTAACTGCACAAAACTGTCACGGGAGTGATAGCTTGTGGTAAAATATTTTTATCTCCCAATATATTTTGAATCATGGAGTTAGGATTTTTCTGGATTAAACTAGACTTAAGTGTCTTTTCAATATGATTGGTTGCATTCCCATATTCCTTATAATGAACTCACGGTGAATTTTTAAAGTTGACGCATTACAGTAGGTGTTTTTGTCAAAACTGCCTTAGTCTAATTCCTTTGTTAATGAACCCTACGAGTCCGACTTTTGCGTGAGATGTTCAAGCCGTTTGTAGTCCGAATTTGACTTTGGTTTCTTCATAAGAAATGTTCCTTACCATGTCTAGTTGTGATCTGGAAAGTTTGATCTCAAACCAAGTTTTATAGGTATACCTTTCACTGACCCAAAGTCACCTACTTGAATGTTGTCCTTTCCAACTAGTCAACTTTGAATTTACGTATTTCTCGATGCATCAAGTATCTTCCAGTATGGTCTTCATGAAACATGTAGTTCTTATTACAAGGTTTCTAAAATGGTATCTTTCAGTCATTTTGGTATTGTGAGTCAAAAGTTACGAGCCTCGTAAAATCCCTCGTCGTTAAGCTAAATCTGGAAATCCTGAAAATTTTTCTAAAGTATAGAAGTTAGTTTGAGTTGCCCACTTTGAGACCGTATATCTCCAGAACCACGACTCTTTTGGATCGACTTCCTTCTTAGAACTTATAGTACATGTTTAGAGGTTTTCAGAATGTATCTTTGTACGGTCATACGTATTTTGAGTCGAGAATTATAAATCGTCAAAGTATGACACTTGAGTTGTTTTAAGTTGTTTGCCAAAATTAAATACTTGAAATTTGACTAAGTGTTGGAACTCCCTAGGTGAAATATGCCTTATGTGAATATGGTGATGATCGATTGATACATGGATGATATTAATACATATTAATGACCATATGTGTATAATAATACAAGATATGAATTTATAAAATTCTTGGAAATCATTTGGTAATTTTAAGAATTTCCGAGCATTAAAAGAACTATAAGGATTTTAAATCATTTTTAATTAGGAGTGATAATATATTATATGTCTAAATATTATTTTAGACATATTGGGAATTTATAAAATTTTATAAACATGTATCACTATGTTATAACGAAACGTTTTATTAATAAACGTTATAATTGAACAATAAGGATTATGGATAAATGGATTAATGTTTAAGAAAAATATTAATAAAGTTCATCGACTTACGTGACAAATCGAGAAATAGGACTTTACGAAAAGAAATCAATTGGAAATCGATTTATAACATGAATTAGTAAGAAATTACTATTAAAAATCCGTATGTCGAGAAACGTATAAATACGTTGAACGTTTAAACCGGAAAGGTTAAAACGATATAATTGAACGTGTCTCGAAAAACGAGAACGGTTCAATTGAAATACGTAATTGAAAAGCGTAATGAATTCGTTAAGGAATTCAGTTTATATCGATGTAGTATCGAAGTTTATTCTAGACTTTGAGAGTCTCGAGAAACGAGGACGATGTACTAAAACATCGCTTTTACGTAAAGGTGTGGACGCGGACGCGACGACCGGGCGTTGACGAGAAATCAAACTTAAGAACTCAAGTTAGGACGAACCACAGTCCAGGTGGGCTTCTTATCTTCAAAATGTGGGCCCTTTTCTTACCCCACTAAGATGTGATTTTACTGTTATTCCAAAATGAGTTTATTTACAATGCTTATTCTACAACTGTTGACAAATGTTTACTGCATTACCTGCCAAAAATATTCTGTTTTGTTTATGGATCCTATCTGTTTGCCCGGGTAGGGCTGTGGCGATGGTTGGAACTATATTATGACAGGTTATGTCATTTGGGTCGCGCCCAACCTTTTAAATGTCGTCCTGTGCGGGATGATAAATGCCCAGCTAGGATTGGCGTGAAGGTTGGAACTATTGCTATGTTAACATATGCTTGTGAGAGTGACTGTGTGCTGTACGGGATTACGGCCGATCACGGCGTCGTAGAAGGGAGGCCTCCCTCTCGACGTTTGATTTTTAATACTGTTATGAATTGTGACTATGAGATACGGATCATACACACCAAGAAAATGCCTGGCCAGGCGATGTTTACGAACTGAAAATGTTTTAGTAAGCACAAGGCCTTTCGACTAAAACCCTTGTGTCTTACCCTGATATTGGCAGTGTAATTAAATTATCAAATGTTTTTGGCATGAGTCCACTGAGTGCATTCTTGTACTCAGCCCTGCATGTTTGTTTTTAAATGTGCAGGTTGAGCAGATGATGGATGGAGCAGTGTTGAGCAATAGGAATATTGTCGCTGAAAGATTTATACCTTGATAGTACATCGTCATATGTACATATCACATGTTTTCCGCTGCAAGAACTTAAGTTATGTACTAAAGTCCAAGAACATGCTTGTCATATGAATTACGGCTTTTGTTAAGGAGAATTCCTGCTCAATTATACCGCTTAGAGTTACAATCCTTCTAAATCATACTTAGGTTTGAGGGATGTGACAGAGGTATCGAGCGGTTCGCTCTTGAACCCAAAATCTCCTTTAAGGTTAAGTCTAGATTGAGTCACTAGACTTCTAAAGGTCACCGACAATGCTCAATACTCCATCACATCAAGCTCAACCGAAATGAGGTAAATGATTCTTTTCCAAAGTTTTGAAAATTACCCCGCCGATGAATGTTTATGAAATGATTTTATTCAAATAAAATGAAAAGATTGAAAGTGAAAAAAAAGATGGAAATGATTTTTTTCAAAAAGAGATTCCCACAATATGCATGTATGAGACTGCATATTTAAGGAAAGCTCAAAAGATTCCCACAATATGCAGGCATGGAACTGCATATTTAAGGAAACTAAAAGGATTTGATTTATGATAGATAAATGATTTTCTCGGTTTTGAAATCGAAAAGTTTAAAGTGAAGGATGATTGAAATGATCTTTCAAAAGAAATGAAAGCTATGAGAAGGTTGAGAATGAATGTTATGACAAATGATTTGTCGAGAAAGTTATGAAAAGAAGGAAGATATAAGGAGATGATGACAATGATGTGAGAAAGTTTCGCATGATGTGCCAAAGATGAAATATTTGAAATCTCGAATTCAATAAGGGTTCATTGTTATGAACAAAGTTATGTTATTCATGCTTTAAAGTGATTGAGATTAGACACGATTTGTCAAAAATGATATGTTGAATTCGTGAAATTGACGAAGTACATGCGCATAAATGAGCTACGATGAATATTTGAAGTTTTACTTCAAACTTCAAAGTTGTTTATGATGATGAGCATGCTAGCTCAATGTAACGTAGACTTTTAAGAAGCATGATCCCTTTTACGAAAGAACATAGAAGTAAGAACTTCCTTCCATTACAAGAACAAAAGTAAAGATGGATTTGAGAACTTCATTCCATCTTGAGTATCGAAAAGCAAAAGCTTTATACGAAATTGTGCGACCTCGACTTCGACCTCGGCATGTGCTCGTTGGATTTGTATATCGAAAGCGCTTTGGTTGAGCTTGTATACAATGTTTCCTCGTAACCACTATTACAATCTCCTATCCGATTTGAATTTTGATTGCATATATCTCGTGTCCCCTTATCTCATATATAAGTTAGATCATACATGTGTAGAAGATCACAAGTCCATGATTGGTCAAGCTTTAATGAGATATAAAAGTTTCACAACCGAGACGACTTAAGGACGAGTTGTCGCTTTAGTCCGCAGATAGATAAGAAGTGACTCGACTTAGTTGCTTGTCTATGCCGGTACGCTCTCGATGTATCAAGGATCACAAAGTGAGATGTGTTCTTCTTCGACCGTCGTGAAGAACCAAGATCTCGGTGACTTACGATGCTCTAAACCCCGATAAGGTATTAGGTGAGTATGAGTTGTCGACCATCACTTTGACTTGTTATGAGCGAGGGTTATAGAGTTCTAACCCAAGATTCTCCGCATCTGGGCGGTGGCGTGTTTGTATGTCACGCTAGTTATCCAGACGAGTCACCGTATCCGCTAGGATGATGACGCCCCTTAAGGAGCTCAAAGGTTTATTGTACTAAACCCCGCAGTTGAGTTAGCTCAAGTACAATAATAAGGTTGAGTGGTACTACTTAAGGAAATGAAGTTATTAATCGCTTTAGCAATGATTGCTATAAATGATTAATGGACGCTCGATATCTTAAATACGGGATTCAGAATGTCTAAGTGCAAGCCCGACTCAACTTTGTAATAAAGGGTAAGTCAACATTCTTTCTCTAGTGGCATGATCGAATGTTTATAAATTAATTTATGTTCGGGCCGAACATAAGATAATTAATTTATTTGAGGCCCATCTTTATTCCTCGTGATTTGATCCTCGGGTCGCCCATCCAGTGCCCGTAGAATCGAGGAAAATCGGCCCCCTATCGCTCAATTGGCAAGATTTTATTCTCTTTATCCACATGGATATAATTATATTTATGGTATATGCATAGATCCTTTCCATATAAGATTATGGTAATAATCTTGAGAGTATGGAAATAATCCTAAGAGTATGGAAATAATCCCAAGAGTATGGTAATATTCCATATAGATTATGGTAATATTCCATATGATTATGGTAATATTCCATATAGGATTAAGGTAGTGCATTATAAATATAAGGTATGAGATAATGTCTAGGCTAATGCTCACATATTAACAAGACAATTTTCGTATTCTCATAATTTTGAGAGAAATTTTTGAGTTTGTGAGAGAAAAGGGTGGTTTTCCAGCATTCTCCATAGCTCGCCCTCACCGACGCTGGAGTTTGGGTATCCGGATACAGTCCGTAAGGTCAAAGCACGAGTCTCGACCGCTCAATCCGCTCATCCCGCTCGATCCACCTCGATGATCCAAAGGTAAACACGTGAAAACCCCTGTGTCGATTTAATTATATAGACGCATGCTAGGTTTATAATCAATGTATGGTGAATTAAACACCCAAGATGGATCCTCGGGCGAGGTTAACATATGTTTTCCCTACACTGGTATCGAGCCCGGGATCGAATCTTGCTCTGCTGGATTAATTCACGCCGATTATTACGCGCTTATTTAATTGTGGATCCGTCGCTCATCGTGGCTCGCTTGTTGTTGTTGTTGTTTTTGTTTTACACCACGAGAAAATCCGTGGTTAGATTAGATTTATTATGTAAATCTTATCCGTAAAGAAGAACGAAGACGAACGAACGAAGAACGAAACGACGGAAAACAGGGAGCTCTACCGACTGGTGGTTTCATGAAGCGAAGTCTCGCGGTCGCTAAAGGCGATCGCGAGGGCTGCGGGCGACGGGCGCTGCTCGCTGAGATCCTCGGCGCTAGCGAGCAAACTCGCGGTCGCGAGGATTACCCGCGAGGTCGCGCGGCCGCGGCGAAGCTAAGGGCGACGGGCGCTGCTCGCGCAGAAACCCGCGCCATGAAGCGTATCATGGTCGCGAGGTATGGCCACCGGGCAACGGCGTCTCTGCAGACGCTCGGGCGCTGGCGGCCGCCGCGACGCAGCCGACGGGTCGCGGTCGATTAGCGATCGCGAGGCAGCCCGCGAGCAGCGCGGCAAAGCGCGGCGCGAGGTCGGGCGCACGATCGGGCTTTGCCCTAGCGCTGCCCAAAGACTTTTGGGCCGACCGCCCGCACTGCTTTTCCGCATTTCCGTCCGCGCCTGCACGCGAGGCCCATTTGTTGAATCCGTCCGTGCCTGCACGCGAGGTCTGCCAAGTTTAAATTGCACTTTTGTAAATCTATGTAATAGATTAGATTTAA
The DNA here is from genome assembly GCA_036937905.1 of Salvia rosmarinus. Classification (NCBI taxonomy): domain Eukaryota; kingdom Viridiplantae; phylum Streptophyta; class Magnoliopsida; order Lamiales; family Lamiaceae; genus Salvia; species Salvia rosmarinus. Next base: position 77,677,569 of record CM072819.1, on the reverse strand, counting down.
ATGTGCAGTGTTTCACGATTGGGCCGCGATGAACGCTTTATTTTATTTTTATCGCTCATATGCATGTCGTGGATGTTTAAAATATGCAGTAGCATGTTATGTATGTTTATATTACGCCGACAAACCTTTAAGTGTTTTACGAATTGATGCGCATAGTAAGCATGCTAGGTTTATCGCGCTTATCAAGCATATTTTAGAATTTCATGAGCATGTTTTACATGTCGAGTTCTATAGAAAAGCATGCTAGATTACGTGATCCGCATGGACAAACCTTTGAATAAAAAGACTAAGCAAGCAACCCGACAAATTAATTTTTAATGTTAAGACCTCCACTTTTTGATCTCTAAACAAAGCGAGACGACCGTGAGTAAACGCCCACACGCGCGTGGCTTGCTTGCACTGCTTATCATAAGTTTGTTAGATGAGATTTCTAAATAAAACATTTTAAATCTATCGAGAAGTGGGAGTTTCATGTAAACGCCCACACGCTGGCTCAGTATGTGCGATTTTCATAAGTTCTCTAGAGATAGATATAAACGAGATAACAAAAGAATTTGAATTGGAAGCCGTATGGTCCGAGCGAGTATACCAATTCTAAGAATTCATCTTCATCGTTAAAATTGTGGTCATTGCTTAGACATCACCTCAAGTACAACTTCCCGCCAAGTCCCTTCTCGTGATAGTGATGTGGTCTAGTAAGGTCCAATCATTAATTTCATTTGTCATAAGGATAAGTCGACATGGATTGAAATTAAACGACTAAAAGGTATATTTTAGTCCGGTCGAGGGTTCATGTAAACGCCCACACGCGGGCTCGCATGTGGAATTCCTCGGGCGATTGGAGGTTTCAATTAATATTGTTTTATCAAAAGGTTACAATATTATTGTTACTAATTATATGCGATCGTATGCTTATGTGTTTACATTATCGCTTCGTGATATGTCTCTTACGCCGATTATCAATATGTTCGCACAAAACCCTTTATCCGTCCAAATTTTATCGAGTGGAAACGAAACATGGAATATGTTCTTATCGTCAAGAACACATGTTTGTTCTCACTACTCCTAAACCCGATGCCCTTATCGACGATCGACTAACGAGCAATGAGAGTCAAGGCACTTTGAATAAGTCAAACAATACGGCTAAATGCTATATGATGACTACGATGTCCAAAGGCTTGTACCGCAGATCGTCGATGGCGACGCGATCGATATTTGGTCAAGTCTCGAGAGTAAGTTTGGGCAATGGATCGACATCCGCTTCCACACAATGAGAGAAATCTCGCGTAAGACGGAGTGAAGGAAGTTCGGTCCATGAACATGTCTCCCACACGACTCATCTCATGGATAGTCTTGATCAGCTTGGGAGGAGGTATTGACGGCGGCCAAGGTCGATATCATCCTCAATACACCGCCCAAGTCTTTTGAGAACTTTCGCGTGAATGCAATCATGAGCAAGACCGAGTTTACACTTAGTCGGCTGTTTAATGATCTCGTTGTCATGAAGGAGTTATGGGAAAAGGAGCACATGCTCTGCTAGCACATCTAAGGGCCCAAAATTTTCGCTGCAAATGGAAATAGAAAAGGGGTGCCAAAGGTGGTAAAGGCAAGGAAATGGTGGGAGTAATGGGAGCAAGAACATGGTTGCCACCGAGGCTTGAAGAAGCCAAAGGAGAAGGCAAGTGCTTCAAGCTGTAAGACCGGGCATCGAAGGCCAAGTGCCCTATGCTCATGCTCAAGGTACGCTGCTTGCTTTTAGTAACGGAAACATGTTTAGCGACTTGATCTACCCATTCTCGGGTAGTAGATACGCGAACCGATCATGTTTGTTACACCTGCAGGGGTTCCCGCGACAAGGAGTCGTTTGATGGCGAGATAACGATTCCATGGGCAACGCGCGAAAGTCAAGTCATGCGCTGGAGATGTTTTTTATGTTTTGGGACAACAGCTTTAGTTTTGAAAGACGCTTATATGTGCCGGATTTTCATGAACCTTGTTTCGCTTTCAAATTATTTACTCATGGATATTCGTTATTTTTGATAGTGGTGTTTCTATCATAAGAAATGACGGTTATCTATGTTGGCACCTTATATAATTCGCTTTATACTATTTCTCGCAAAACATAATACCTATAACTATGTCAGATCTTCATCAAACCCTAAAAGAGAAAGTTTTCTTCGAAGATGACTCTACTTTTCTCGGCATCTTAGATTAGGTCACATCAATCTAAATAGGATCCAAAGACCGCTAAGAATGGAGCGTTGGGTGATCTCACTACATCCGCTCCCACCGCGAATCCTCGTATGAAGGTAAGATGTCGACCGCACCCTTCAAAGCGGGCGGTTATAGAGCCAAAGAAATGTTGAGTTAGTCCATTTCGACCTGCAGGACCTATGTCCACACAAGCTCGTGGAGGGTACGAGTATTTTGTCACTTTCATCGACGACACTCAAGGTACGGATACATATACCGCTTCACCGCAAGTCCGAATGCTTTGAGAAATTCAAAGAGTTTAAGGCGGAAGTGGAGACGGCTAGGTAAGAGTATCAAGTCATCATGGCTCCGATCGCTGTGGCGAATACCTCAAGAACGAAGTTTATGGACTACCTAGTGAAATGTGGATTACATCCCAACAAGATTTCACCGGCACACCACAAAGAAATGGTGTGTCGAGCGAAGAACAGGACTCTTTCGAAATGGTTAGATCTATGACGAGTTATGCTACATCGCTTATTTCGCTCGGGATATGCCTTAGAGACGGCGGCATACTTGCTAAATCTAGTACCGCCCAAGTCACCGAAAAGACCCCTTTCGAGTTGTGGTTTGGGCGCAAGCCCGCTTTAAGCCACATAAGATATGGGCAGCCCAAAGACATGTGCCGAACAAGAAGGTCGATGTTGGAGGCTAGATCCGACGCAAGGTCGTTTATCGCTATCCTAGAGGAACGAAGGTGGTTTATTCTATAGTCCCAAGGATCAAGGTCATTATTAGCACTAATGCTCGATTCTTAGAAGAGGACTACATGAAAAATCATAAGTCCAAAGTTGAAATCATTCTTCAAGAATTAGAAGACGATCGATTCCACCACCGACAGCCAAAGGTACGAGATGTCGAGTCTAGTGGGAGGATCGACACCGATACTTCAAGAAATTGAAGTGGGTCGAGTTCCACCGAGATACCGACCGCATAAGTGGTACCCACACGCCAAGTTGTGCAAGTTAGAGAACCACAAGTATCTCGCACTCCACCGCCGCTTATCAGGCTCAGAGAACCTCGTCGTAGTGGGAGGTTGTTCATCAACCCGAGCGATTTATGTTCGTGGGTGAATCTTCGGATTTAGTCCCAGCAGATTTAACATGCAATAATCGACCCATGGACATACAAGGAGGCAATACAAGATATTGATGCAAGATCATGGCACACCGCTACGGACTTAGAAACGGAGTCCATAACGCTATGGATGATATGAAAGACACCTCTACCGTATGGCAAGGAAGCCATAGGTAGTAAGTGGATATACAAGGGAAGAGAGATTCGATGGAGAGGTTTCGCTTTTAAAGCCGTGCTTGTGGCGAAGGGTACACTCGATTGAGGGCATCGATTTCGACGAGACCTTTTCACCGTAGCAATGCTCAAGTCCATCGTAATTCTTCTCGCCATAGCAGCCCACTCAACCTAGAGGTTTGGCAATGGATGTTAAAACCGCTTAAACGGTTACCTTGAGGAAGGTAGAGACATCTATATGCAAGAACTCAAGGTTATGTGGTAAAGGTGAAGAGCATCTAGTATGGAAGCTTAAGTCCATTTACGGACTTAAGCAGCCTCCCGATCATGGAACTTACGCTTGACGAGGTGGTAAAGTCCTATGGATTTACCCAGCTGCCTAGCGAGAGTTGTGTGTCGGTTAGATGTCAACGGTGATGTGGTATTTCTTGCACTTTATGTAGATGACATCCTTCTAGTTGGCAACAACGTGAAGTCGTTATCGACGAAAGAGTCATATCCGATCGCTTTCAAATGAAAGACTTAGGAGATGCAGCAGACATTCTTGGGATCAAGGTTTACCGAGATCGCAAGAAGAAAATGTCGAGCTTATCTCAGCGCCTTACATTGATATCGCGGATTACTGCTTTAGTATGCACCGCCAAGAAAGGATTGCTACCTTCGCATATGGCGCTCCTTTATCAAAACGCATCACCCATGACCGCAAAGGAGATAGAGGAAATGAGACAAGTTCCTTACGCTCCGCCGTAGGAAGTCTCATGTACGCAATGCTATGCACGAGACCCGATATCTCGCTATGCAAGAGGCATAGTAGCTAGATATCGCCTAACCTCGACAAGCTCATCGATCAAGCAAGAAGCATATACTCAAGCACCGAAAAGGACTCGAGATTATAGGCTAGTTTACCATGCGATAGTCTAATGCCTTTGGGTTATCTGCACTGGATTTCCAAGTCGACCGTGATGAGAAAAGTCAACCTCGGCTATGTGTTTACCTTGGGAGGTGGAGCCAGATCCTCAAGTGAGTGCAAATATGCATTATGGACTCTACCATGGAAGTTTAATATGTAGCCGCCTGAGGCTTCTAAGGAGGTCAGATGGTTCAAGAACTACCTCATGGATCTAGATGTGGTACCGGTTTGCCCAAGAGTATCATAGTTTATCGTGATAACTCGTGCGATGTGCAAACTCGAAGGAACCACGGACCCACAAGGCGACTAAACACATAGAGAGAAAGTACCATGTCATACGAGAAATCGTTAGACGAGGCGACGTGTTGATTGAAAAGATTGATACGACGGAAAATCTAGCGGATCCATTCACGAAGAGCCTCGCCGCAAAAGTCTACGATGGACACGTTAGAGGACTCGATTGCGCACGGCACCCACTTAGAAAGGAAACTTTTGTATAAGTGGGAGAAGCAAAGTGATGGTTATTTGTAATAGCTAGTAGAAAGACACATTGTATACTAAAAGTTTGCTTTAGTATAAGTGGGAGATTGTTGATTTGATATCGAAGCGCTTGGTTGAGCTTGTATACAATGTTTCCTCGAACCACTATTACAATCTCCTATCCGACTAATTCTTGATTGCATATATCCGTGTCCCCTTATCTCATATATAATTTAGATCATACAAGGTGTAGAAGATCACGTAAGTCTCGTATGATTGGTCAAGCTTAATGAGATATAAAAAGTTTCACAAATTGAGACGACTTAAGGACGAGTTGTCGGCTTAGGCCGCAGATAGATAAGAAGTGACTGACTTAGTTGCTTGTCTATGCCGGGTACGCCTCGATGTATCAAGGATCACAATGAGATGTGTTCTTCTTTCTCGACCGTCGTGAAGAACCAAGATCTCGGTGACTTACGATGCTCTAAACCTCGATAAGGTATTAGGTGAGTATGAGGTCGACCATCACTTTGACTTGTTATGAGTGAGGTTATATGTTCTAACCCAAGATTCTCCGTGATCTTGGGTGGTGGCAAGGTTTCAGATGTCACGCTAGTTATCTCAGACGAGTCACCGTATCCGCTAGGATGATGACGCCCCTTAAGAGCTCAAAAGGTTTATTGTACTAAACCCCGCAGTTGAGTTAGCTCAAGTACAATAATAAGGTTGAGTGGTACTACTTAAGAAATGAAGTTATTAATCGCTTTAAGCAATGATTGCTATAAATGATTAACGGACGCTCGATATCTTAAATACGGGATTCGTAATGTCTAAGTGCAAGCCCGACTCAACTTCGGTAATAAAGGGTAAGTCAACATTCTTTCTCTAGTGGCATGATCGAATGTTTATAAATTAATTTATGTTCGGGTCGAACATAAGATAATTAATTTATTTGAGGCCCATCTTTATTCCTTGCATTGATCCTGGCCGGCCCATCCAGTTCGTAGTAGATCGAGGAAAATCGGTTCCCCTATTGCTCAATTGGCAAGATTTTATTCTCTTTATCCACATGGATATAATTATATTTATGGTATATGCATAGATCCTTTCCATATAAGATTATGGTAATAATCTCGAGAGTATGGAAATAATCCTAAGAGTATGGAAATAATCCTAAGAGTATGGTAATATTCCATATAGATTATGGTAATATTCCATATAGGATTATGGTAATATTCCATATAGGATTAAGGTAGTGCATTATAAATATAAGGTATGAGATAATGTCTGAGCTAATGCTCACATATTAACAAGACAATTTTCGGTATTCTCATAATTTTGAGAGAGAAATTTCGTGAGTTTTGTGAGAGAAAAGGGTGGTTTTGGTTGCATTCTCCATAGCTCGTCCTCACCGACGTTGGAGTTTGGGTATCCGGATACGCCCGTAAGGTCAAAGCACGAGTCTCGACCGCTCAATCCGCTCATCCCGCTCGATCCACCTCGATGATCCAAAGGTAAACACGTGAAAACCCCTACGTGTTGCGATTTAATTATATAGACGCATGCTAGGTTTATAATCAATGTATGGTGAATTAAACACCCAAGATGGATCCTCGGCTAGGTTAACATATGTTTTCCTACACGTATGATCGTCGACTTTGATTTCGGAATTTATAACGCCGACTTTGACATATCGACTTTGGTAGCTTATGCGACCGACGTAGGCATTTCTCTGTACTACCGCAGCATCGGTAACGGCATGCACGACCTTGGCGTCGGCATCGCTTATGACCTCGGCGCGAGCGCGCGTAAATTTTTCCTGCACTGCGCAGTGATTTTGTTTTGATTAGTTCTCGATCGTGTGAACTCTGATTTACGTACGGTTTTCGCCTACGTGCCCCTAATGTACTGTACTTCATTTCTTATGAATGACCAAATTCCTGATTCCTACTCCAGAATTCACGAGGATCAGTTGAAGATAGCTCTATGATTTATAGAGAGTAAGAACGTTATGGTATGATACGAATCTTAGAATGTTATTAAGAAAGTAAGATTGCCAGCAATACAAGTAGAGCCACGACGTACATAAGAACCTTTGTTGATGACCTATTATGGGTATATAAGCTTTCAAAAATTATATTCATCACCCAATTTCTGTCGTTGAGTTTAACTCTATGACCTAGTTCCAATTGAGAATTCATTCAAGTTTCTCACTTCTTCTGAAGAAAATTTTCAACCCAAAAAAAAAAAAATTTCATAAAGTGTCCTTTTGAACCCAAATCCTAGCGTGACTGAGAAAATATTTGTGACGGTCCGCCACCCATATGACCAAAGAAATCTCGAGAGTCGTCATTCGGTCTTCTGACCCTAGAGCCTCATTTATTCGGTCTAAAAGCATATCGATTCAATCTTTGAGAAGATGTTATTTCGATTTGTGAGACAACGCCTTTTGCAAGTAGTCGTGATAATTCTTTCTCGACTCTTGAAACCATCAAGTATGACTGAACGTGAGACTTACCTTGTCACCTAAGTACGAATTAGTGAAGCGATAAACATCGAGCATGAAATAGGTTGACTTATTTCACCACCCAAAAGTTTCGCATCAATGAAGTGATAGACATCAAGAAATCAGATGTAAGAAAATCTCGATGAGACGAGATATTTTCCTATAATACACATGGATGTGATGACCCTTGATGGGCTTTATAAAGATTGATAACAGTGAAGTTATACCTTATACGACTGTTACGATAATCAAGTTATGAATAAGATACTCTTTAGCATTGAATGCAAGAGTAAAAGCAAGAAAAGTATATGATATCCGTGGGATATGAACTCCCCTTTTTATAACAAGAGAGATTACAACTTATCTTTAAGATAGTTGGTTGTCCTTGAAACCTCGTTAGTAGGTTGGACATGTTTAAAAGAATAAAGATGCCTACAAGATATCATTTTCAAATATATATATATATATATATATATATATATATATATATAAGGAAATGATAGCGTCTCAAAAAAATAGATCTCTCGCCTTATACCTCAGTCAATGAGATTATGCTTGAGCATAATCGATTCCAAGAAATTGAAACTTGGTTAAACAAATGATAATGAGATGGAAGAATCATAATCTTTGAGATTGTGTGAACGACGAGGATAGCCCTAGTATGTAAATCAAGTGTGAAGAAAATATCTTCAAAGCCAAGACATAGAAGAAAGATGCTTGGAATTTAAGTTATGGTGTACGAATGTACTACCCTACCAAGCCATACGACAATGAAAACGGTTCTAGTCCTGAAAGTGGGAATCAAAGTATAACGAAAGTAAGATTACTTTCAAATACCATGTCCAAGAGAAAGGGACAAATGTCGGAAATAGCTAAAGAAACTATGAGCTATACAATTATAAGATAGTCTACGACATGATATAAGCTTCAGAGACATATGACTTGATAAATAAGAATTTCCCCTGAAAAGAGTTAAAGTAAGGATATATGAGAAATATATTCCTAAGATCGATGAAGTGAAAAAGGGAATGGAGTCATTCATACTGGATTAGGAATGAATGACAGTGATAGAGATATGCCGATCTCTACGATAAGATTTAATTATAAAAATATCAATATCAAAGGATGGGTAGATGTAGACCTAATCACAAATGCTATTAGTAAAAGCGTAACGATACTGATACCGAGAAGTATAGGTTGAATGCGGCAACAGAAGGCCATAGCAAGGGAACATAATGTCACAATGGAAAGGACAAAGATATATGAATTAGATGTTCACTTAAATAAACGGGAACACCGTAGACCAAAGCTTATACTTCGCACTGAAAATAGAACAAACAAAACCCAAAAGGCAAGATAGGTATGAGGGAAATTTCCTCAGAATACCTATAAGATTTTGTTCAATTAGGTGCTTCACTTTTTGACAATGCGCAAGTACGCAAAGAAGCGATGGAACCCAATTTAGGGTAAGCGCATCAAGATTTAGAACCTCCTTACCTATACGAAAATCATGGCCATCGCAAGAGTTGCTCAAGCGTAAAATCGAGCCTAGAATCGCCTAAAGTTCTATCCAATGATTTGAATCATTATATCTATGAGGAACGTAGATATAATTTTAGAGACAAGAAGTTTCGTAAATGGCTGTCATTCACGTGATCAGTGGCCTGGGCCAAATCTTTTCGTAAAAGGGTTTTTAAACGACAGGATATTAGTACCCACTATTCGCACATGCGAATAAATTTATAGCGATACGACTAAGGGTGTAGACGTAAAATGAGTATTAAGATGAGTGTCATGACTTGTGTCATAAGTAGTCTACAGGTTATATACGTCTTAAAGTGTATACTTCATTAAGAGATCCTTCTTGTTTAAAAATTCCCTCCATTGCTTAAATTAAGTCGAACTTATCTAGAAATATCCGTTTACAAATGGCAGAAAATGGAAGTTTAATGGGTAAGAGATTAACCACAGGGCCTACAAGCATGGAACTCACACGAGCGCATCGGCTCTTTTATTATGAACTAGGCATGGATTTAGAACAGATTTGGAGAAAATTTTACACCTCTAGATGGACGCTCAAAGTTATAGAGTGACAAATGAGGATGGTATCCAACGACTTACCCGCTGCTTACCAACCGATTAGCGTGATTTTGCAAAGAAGTTTCAAAAGAATATTTTCTCCATGATAAAATTCCAAAGGTCAAGCGTACTTACTGTGATTTGTCAATGTGCTCAAGTATACCCATAATACGTATGGAACGGCACCTACAAGTACTTGTCCTAGTCCTCGGCAAGTTACACCGCACGGCATGATAGAATGTTCGTACCCTAATGTTCCAAATGCCACCCCACGTCATGTGCCGTCAATGGTACCAGTAAGAGACGAGAAGGGCAAGAAGGACAGGATCTTATCGCCCTCGCGGATTAGGAGAATTACCGCTACCAACCCAGCCATACTTTCTGACAAAAGTAACACAAATTTCTGGTATTGAAGAAAAAAACGGGGAGCAGCTGGACCCCTGGCTCTCTAAAAGAGAATGATCATCAGAAGTATGAAACAAAAACGTACTTGGAGAAAGGCAAGTTTCCAAGGGAGGAGTACGACTCCGACGAAGGTCACTCAGAAACATAGAACCCTATGATAACACGAGACTTATATATAGACGTTGGTTTATGATGAAAATGACGTGATTATAGTATGCTAAAGGAACGTAAATGGGAAAATTTTGCAGACATGTTGAAGAGGTGTCAAAAGTTGGGTGTAAAAGAACTAGACGCCTTGTAATCAGTCGGCTCGATAGACCAACCCTAGTAGGTAATGTATGAAAAGTCCTCGCTGAGGCATTTTGATGAAATATTATATGGCCTTTATAGAATGGTATCCGAAATACGAAAACGAATCGTTCCGAATAAGATATGGCTACTATGAGATAATAGTTAAGCCATTCGGACTGACAAATGCACCAGCCTTGATCATGAACCTCAAAAGCCGAGTGTTCCACACGTACTTAGATAATTTTTATCTTAATCTTTGTGGATAAAGTTCTTACCTATTCAAAAGACGAGGAAGAACATAAAGAACATTTAAGGACCTGCTTACGACTTTTAAGAGTCGGCGATTTTGCCAAGTACAAGATTGTGAATTTCATGAAGGAGAAATATTCCTCGGGCATATAGTATCCTTAGAAGAAATCAATGTGGACCCGACAAAGGCAAAACAATTAAGAATGAAAGTCGTTGATGACCTAAAATGAGACCAGAATTTCTTAGATAAATGTACTACTATCAAAAGAGCCATTGAGAACTCTCTAAAGTAGCAAGACCAATAACATAGAAAAGGGACGAAATTACGTGGAGTAATAAAGAGAGGCTATGTATTAATATGAGAAAGATAATAGCTTATGATCACAATGACTTAGGCCACATGAATGGAATTTTCCCAACTCCCGACTTGAAATAGTGATGATGTATAAATACCAAAGTCTTGAAGACATCACTCCTATGACAATAAGTTAAGAACCCTTCTCAACTTGCGAATGTTTGAATTTATTCTTCGAGCAAGGAAATGTGGATCAGGGATGAGAAGATGGCTCAATTAGTAAAAGATTATAAGTGTGATAAATGATCACCGAGGATGGTGAATGTAGAATCTAATACCGAGTTATAAAATTCACCTAAATCATAGTATGTCCCAACGTAAAAGGAAAACTCATTGGAAAGTTTAAGAAAATGAGAATGAAATAATCGGGCATTCAAAGGATTTAACGAAGTTGTACTCTCACACCCAAGGTGACATATGACTAAAAAGAGAGAATGAAGATGGGAATAGAATGCAAATTAAGATAAGGAAGGAAAGGCTGAAGAATTTTAAGGAGCGCTGGACAATGTTATATCGTCTAAGGAAGGATTATATATATATATATATATATATATATATATATATATATATATATATATATATATATATATATCTCCAAGCAATGATAAGCTTAGAGATGAAACCAAGAATGAAGTTCATGACCCTTCTCATACCGCCCAGCTAGGCAACTCTAAGATATGTTATGATTTACGAGAAAGGTTAGATAGTAAGGGATGAATTGAGATGTAACCATGATTGTCGAACCGTGTCTCGGTTACCAACAAGTGAAGGCATTGTATCAAAGTCCTTATAAGAGGTTATAATCTCTAGAGCTACACGAATGAAAATGGAATGATGTAGCAATGAATCTTATGACAGGTTCTGCCAAAGGCAAAAAGAAGTCGCACTACTATATGGGTAGTAGTGGATTGACTCACCAATTATGTTTTGTCTATGCCTATTCAGATGACTCGTAGACCCGAAAAATTAGCTCTGTCGTATAAAAAGGAAATTGTATATTTTCAAGGAGTACCAAAACCTATCGTTTCAGATAGAGACTCCAAGTGTACCTCTAGATTTTGAACTAACTTACAAAAAGGAGTTAGACATGAGATTGAGCCTTAACATAGATGTCCACTCACAGACAGATAGACGGAGCAAGTCGATTCCGTTAGTCAAAGTGTTGTGGAGACACCACGGACAAGAAGAAGCCACGTAGGAGCTTGAAGAAGCGATGAGAGAAAAATACCCCGATTTATTTTTCTAGAGGTATACAAATTTCGGGACGAAAATTTTCTTAAGGGGGGTGGAATGTAATATTCCAAAGAAACGAACGTATGATTACGGTAATTTAAACCCGTGAATTAGGGTTTTGCCGTATGTTATTTTTACGACATCGAATAGTGTGATTTCGATTCAATATTATTATAACGAATTTCTTTTTATATTCACTAAGGATTGTGAATTAAGGAATTGAATTATTACGAAATGATTCGTCGATAATTTTTAACGCCGAACGCAGATCGAACGTCGGTATTTTATGGAATTTCTGAGCAAGAAAGCTTGGAATTAATTTCCATCTTAATTCCTATATTAAATGGAATATATTAAGTAAGTACGAACTTACTACGACCATTTTGAGATGAGTCGATTTTGAACGTTTTGAGACGTTTTGAACGTCAACGTCTAGAGACGTTTTGAAAAATGAGTTTAATGCTCATGAAATTATTACTATTTAATTTCCTATTATTATTTTATATAACTACAGTATTAATAAATATTAAAATCGAATTTTGAGCGTTTAAAATTCGATAATTTTCGAAATGGATTTTCGAAAACCCTAATTATATAAACTATGGTTTTAACACATGAAATGATACCATTAAATTATCCTATGGTATCTAAACTATATGTTATGATATATATGGATATTATTAAGCATTAAAATTAATTTTTGAGCATTAAAACTCGGTATTGTGTATTTAATAATTTCGAAACCCTAATTTTCGAAATTAGGGTTTTGTGTGCATGAAATGTGCTATTATTTTATCCTATGCTATTATTTATTATCTAAATCATATATTATAATATATATGAGTATGTTTTGATCGAGATTGACATGAGTATCAATAATAGGTGTGAATTATAATTTTTATCCTATTTTCCCTATTATTCTCGAAAATTTTGAATATATGCCTAAGAGGTGATATAATTATTTTTATGACTTGTATTTTATACCTATGATCATGTATGATATATATATTGTATTAATGTACAAAAATAAAATAAATCCTACCTATTTGGACCCCTAAACCTTAGGTCATCATGGATTGACAAGGCATGCTTGTCACCTCATTAAACACCCAATGCATGAAGAGCTCCTTTTACACTCCTCAATCATCATCTCCTACTCCCCAAAAATTTGCTGCAATCTCATCATTGTGTGTGTGTGTAACCGTGTACAAGAGAGAGAGAAATAGGGGGACTCTTCCCCTTTCAATACACTTTACTCATTATACTCTCTCCAAGCATTTTTGAACACACACAATACACTTCACTCTCTCATTTTTCTGCCAAAAACCGAGAGCAACACTCTCTCATTTTCAAAAATTTTCCTTCTTCTCTTCTTCTTCTCCTACACGATTCCCACCATGGAAGAGAAAGCTCAAGCTCCATCTCTCTCATTCATCTTCACATTCGTGGCTAAGGTATAACTACCTCCTATGACTCTTAGACATGACTAAATCATACTTGCATGCTTAGATTGATGATCTTGGTGGTGATTTGGGGTGATAGGTTCACCATTTTCGTGGTTATATGAAATGCATACAAGAAGAATAAGCTTAAAATTAGAAACTGGAAGTATGTTACGAAAACAGTAACTTAATAAAATTATTTGACTAAGTTACAGTGGTCAGATGAAGGTTCAATTTGACTATGTTGAAATTAAACATGTCTATTACGTCTCTGTAAAATTTGAAGTCAATCCAACTTGATTTGCTATTTTAATTCTATTTTTAAAAAACACTGCACAAATCTGTAAAATTTCGGTGTTCATCACCCACGGTCCGTGGATTTCGTTTCGAGTTTGGCTAATGTTAAAACTCTAAAAATTGGCATAAACATAAATTAGCATGTCTAGAAGATTTATGTAAATTTTAAGAATTTTATAAAATTGTTTACTATTTATTCCAGATTTTACAATCTAACTGCACAAAACTGTCACGGGAGTGATAGCTTGTGGTAAAATATTTTTATCTCCCAATATATTTTGAATCATGGAGTTAGGCTTTTTTTGGATTAAACTAGACTTAAGTTTCTTTTCAATATGATTGGTTGCATTCCCAGATTCCTTATAATGAACTCATGGTGAATTTTTAAAGTTGACGCATTACAGTAGGTGTTTTTGTCAAAACTGCCTTAGTCTAATTACTTTGTTAATGAACCCTACGAGTCCGACTTTTGCGTGAGATGTTCAAGCCGTTTGTAGTCCGAATTTGACTTGGGTTTCTTCATAAGAAATGTACCTTACCATGTCTAGTTGTGATCTGGAAAGTTTGATCTCAAACCAAGTTTTATAGGTATACCTTTCACTGACCCAAAGTCACCTACTTGAATGTTGTCCTTTCCAACTAGTCAACTTTGAACTTACGTATTTCTCGATGCATCAAGTATCTTCCAGTATGGTCTTCATGAAACATGTAGTTCTTATTACAAGGTTTCTAAAATTGTATCTTTCAGTCATTTTGGTATTGTGAGTCAAAAGTTACGAGCCTCGCAAAATCCCTCGTCGTTAAGCTAAATCTGAAAATCCTTAAAATTTTTCTAAGTATAGAAGTCAGTTTGAGTTGCCCACTTTGAGACCGTATATCTCAAGAAACATGACTCTTTTGGATCGACTTCCTTCTTAGAACTTATAGTACATGTTTAGAGGTTTTCAGAATGTATCTTTGTACGGTCATACGTATTTTGAGTCGAGAGTAATAAATCGTCAAAGTATGACACTTGAGTTGTTTTAAGCTGTTTTGCCAAAAATTAAATACTTGAAATTTGACTAAGTGTTGGAACTCCCCTAGGTGAAATATGCCTTATGTGAATATGGTGATGATCGATTGATACATGGATGATATTAATACATATTAATGACCATAAGTGTATAATAATACACTATATGAATTTATAAAAATTCTTGGAAATCATTTGGTAATTTTAAGAATTTTCGAGAGCATTAAAAGAACTATAAGGATTTTAAATCCTTTTTAATTAGGAGTGATAATATATTATATGTCTAAATATTATTTTAGACATATTGGGAATTTATAAAATTTTATAAACATGTATCACTATGTTATAACGAAACGTTTTATTAATAAACGTTATAATTGAACAATAAGGATTATGGATAAATGGATTAATGTTTAAGAAAAATATTAATAAAGTTCATCGACTTACGGGACAAATCGAGAAATAGGACTTTACGAAAAGAAATCGATTGGAAATCGATTTATAACATGAATTAGTAAGAAATTACTATTAAAAATCCGTATGTCGAGAAACGTATAAATACGTTGAACGTTTTGTCACAGCCCCTCAATCCTAAATACGGATTAACAGGGACTATAACTCTAAACAAGGATAAAAATACAAGGAGACTCTTTTAACAATAAACATAATACATATGTCATTTATATTCTCGACTATATTACATAATTTAGGGTTCTTGCGGCGAAGACATGTGATATGTACATATGACGATGTACAATCAAGGTATAAAACATTTCAATGACAACATTCCTATTGCTCAACACCGCTCCATCCATAATCCGCTCAACTGCACATTTAAAACAAACATGCGGTCGAGTACAAGAATGCACTCGGTGGACTCATGCCAAAAACATTTTATTTTCTTTGAATTACACTGCCAACATCATGGTAAGACACAAGGGTTTTAGTTGAAAATGCCTTGTGCTTACTAAAACATGTTATCAGTTCATAAAAATCATCGCTGGCGTGCATTTTTCTGGGTGTGTATGATCCATATCCCTTATCATCATTCATCATAACATCATAGTCGAACGTCGTGAAGGAGGCCTCCCTCTACGACGCCGTGACCGGCCGTGAATTATCCTTACAAAGACACAATCACCTTAGTGTATGCATTAATCCTAGCTGTATTGTCCTTCCCAAGATAGGATCCGATATCGATTTTCATTCATAAGTTGGGGCGACCCAACAACATTCATAACATTTCATAACATCTCATAACATCTCATGGATAGGATACATACACAAAACATAAACATTTTGGCGGTAATCATGTAAACATTTTATCAACAGTTGAAATAAGCATCGTAAATAAATATTTCGAAGCATTTTATTTTGAGTAGAGTAAAGCCCACCGGACCAGATCGCCTTAATCCCATTTCTTGACTGTAAGTCCAAGCTTTAGCCTATCTATTCTTGGCCTTGAGGTTTTGGAGTGGAAAATCCATTGGGTCTTAGAACCCATATTTCTATTTTAGTGTATATCACGGTATGATATACACTCAATTGACCATGTGGTAGCAACTAGTCAAATATTTCACGTTAAGGTATGCTTTCGTGAAAATATCGTATCATGATGTTTTATCATAATTCGTACATCTTATAATGCTCTATCGTACCTTGCGACATAACATAATGAATGCATCGATTAATAGCATGTTAGTCACATAAGGCATACTTCACATAGGGTTTCCAACACTTAGTCAAATTTCAAGTGTTTAATTTCAGCAAAAACAGCTTGGAACAACCCAAATGACGTACTTTGACGATCCATAACTCTCGATTCAGAATACGTATGATCGCACAAAGATACATTCTGGAAACCTCTAAACATGTACTACAAGTTCTAAGAAGGAATTAAATCCAAAAGAGTCGTGGTTAGGGAGATATAGGGTCTCAAAGTGGGCAACTCAAACTGACTTCTATACTTAGAAAAATTTTAAGAATTTTCAGTTTTAGCTTAGCGACGAGGGGTTTTGCGAGGCTCGTAACTTTTGACTCACAATGCCAAAATGGCTGCAGGCTACCAATTTAGAAACCTTGTAACAATTACTACATATGTCATGAAGACCATACTGGAAAATATCTGACGCATCGAGAAATATATAAGTCCAAAGTTGACTAGTTGGAAATGGATAGTTTCCAGTAGGTGACTTTGGGTCGATGAAAGGTATACCTATAAAACTTGGTTTGGGATCAAACTTTCCAGATCTAACTAGACATGGTGAGGAACATTTCTTATGAAGAAACCCAAGTCCAAATCGGACTACAAATGGCTTGAACACCTCACGTAAAGTCATACTCGAACAGCCTATTATATGAAAAATTTACTAAGGCAGTTTGTCCAAAACAACTTACTGTAATGTATCAACTTCAAAATTCACCGTGAGTTCATTATAATGAATCTGAAATGAAACCAATCATATTGAAAATCCACTTAAGTCTAGTTTTATCCAGAAAATCCTCACTCAATGATTCACAATAGATTGGGAGATAAAATATTTTACCACAAGCTATCACTCCCGTGACAGTTTTGTGCAGTTAATTTGTAAAATCTAAAATAACTAGTAAACATTTTTAGAAAATTCTGAAAATTTACAGACATATTCTAGACATGCTTAATTATGTTTCTTCCAAATTTTAGAGATTTATCATTATTCAAACTTAAAACGAAAGCCACGGACTATGGGTGATGAACACGGCAATTTCACATTTTTGCGCAGTGTTTTTGATAAATACAATTAAAATATCAAATCAAGTTGGATGGACTTGAAATTTTACAGAGGCATACTAGACACATATAATTTCAACATATTAAAAATTCACAATCATCGGACCACTTTAACTTAGTCTATTAATTTCGTGAAGTTGCTGTTCATCCAGATAAATTAACATGCAATCACCTATACTTATAAATCTAGCACATTCAAGCATAAATATGTACATGCATGTATGTAGCTCAACACTATTGAGTCCAAGGTTTAGATTCTTCACCTTGGTGTGAAATTCAGTGGGGAATCGAAGGGTTGACTGAGGAGGCTCATAGCCTGGAAAGCTTGGCTGTCCACGTTGAGCTAGGAGCTTGTGTCCCCTTTTTTTGAATGGTGGAGTGGGCTGATCTTGGAGCTGAATTTTCAGTTGTTCTTGGAGGAGGGATGGACGAAAATGGGGGATAGAGAGAGGGAAGAGGGACGGCAAAATGAGGGAGAGAGTGGCTGGAGTTTGGGGGGGGGGGGTATGTGGTAGTGGTGTGCTTGTGGGTGACATTTGTCACCCCTAGTACATGCATAGAAACAACACACATGCACACACTCTTGCACTCCCTCTCTACACACACATATATGCACGATTTTTGTGCATATATATATATAAATTTCAGTATTTAATTGTTTAATTATGATATATAATTAATCACATTGCCACTTAATAGATACATGTAATAGTGGGAAGATTAACAACACACTTTGTTATAAAGACTTATAACATTTTCCGCCTTTATGCCCAAACATGGACTAAATTTTATTTTCATGTTAAACATAGATATATACATCATAGTATATGATTTAGATGATAATTAATAGCATAGGATAATTTAATGGCATCATTTTATGCGATAAAAATCGAGTTCAACAATTAGGGTTTTCGAACGTTTGAAAAATTGGTCACTATCAATTCTTGTTGATCTAGCATTGATTTAATGCTTAATAATACTGTAATTACATATACTAATCATAGGAAATTAATTCCTATAATTTCTTGATTGATTAAAACGCTGCGTTTATCTCAAAACGTTAACGTTTGTAAGCGCTGCAAAACGCTCATTATCGACTCATCTTGAAATGGTCGTCATCACTTTATTACATTATTCCATTAATAATGGAATTTAATTCTAAGCTTAATTGCTTAGAAAATATCATGAATTTTAACTATCGATACGCGATCGACGTTAAAATAATACTGCCGATATACTTCATATACTTTTATTCCTTAATTCACAATTCTCAGTGAATATAAAATATGATTTCATTCCTTCGTAATTAATCGAAATCATTATTCGATATCTTATGGATTGAATCATATCAGCGAATTTCTAATTTACAGGTTTTAAATACCGTAATTGGGCATCTAATTCTGCGGGATATTACATCCTACCCCCCATCCTACCCCCCTTAAAAGAAATTTCATCCCGAAATTTGCATACCTCATAAAGTATGGGTATCTTAACATCATAACTTTCTATGTGCTTTTCTTTCGTCCATGGTTCTTCCATTGGACTTTCATTATAAGACTCCAAACCTCGCTTTAATCGTTGAATCGTATAATCAAATTAGTCGTAGATTTTCATCATAACCCATCTGAGTCAGAGGTCACATCATTATGTTGGTTTACGAGAATTGGGTCATTTTCGTATTTCTTTAACTGTGACACGTGGAATACATGTCGTACTCCCTCCCCCAAATGTGGTGGAAGTACCAAGCTATAGGCTACTAGGCCTATCATTGCTAGGAGTTCGTAAGGTCCTATAAAACGTGATCTCAACATTCTT
Source organism: Salvia rosmarinus (assembly GCA_036937905.1). Classification (NCBI taxonomy): domain Eukaryota; kingdom Viridiplantae; phylum Streptophyta; class Magnoliopsida; order Lamiales; family Lamiaceae; genus Salvia; species Salvia rosmarinus. The sequence goes on along the minus strand of CM072819.1, from coordinate 77,658,221 downwards.
GTATCTAAACTTATAATTTGTCTAGATGGAGAAATCTTAAGAAACTTTAATTCCGCATTCAAGAATGCGGTTCGGGTTTACGCTGCATCCGGTAAAGACTTTTGTCCGTCCTAGCTTTTCTTATTCCTTGCCTCGTTGGTAGATATCTTAATCGTTTCATTTACAATGTCGGGACTTTATACCTTTGCTCACCTTCTTTGTTATAATAAAGTGGTGGTCAATACTTTTTTCGTAATGTCGCCTCATAAGGCTACATTGATCGTTATTTGGTAGCTATGGTCGACGTAAACTTACCAAGTGGTACAATCACGCTCTCTTTGCATCTTGGTTTAACACTTGTGTTCTATCGTATCCTTAAACATTCATATTGTCCCTTTGATCGCCTTTACCGCTGTGGTGGACATCTATGTTAAGGCTCAATCTCGTGTCTAACTCCTTTTGGGAGTTAGTTAAAAATCTAGGGTACTCTTGAAGTCTCTATCTGAACTCGATAGGTTTGGTACTCCTTGTAAATATAAAATTTCCTTTTGTATAAGCGAGTTAACTTATTGGATCTATGAGTCATCCGAATAGCGAGACAAAACATAATTGGCGAGTCAATCTACTACTAGCTATATAGTAGTGCGACTTCTTTATGATTTTGGTAAAATCTTTCACAAGATCTATTTCTATATCATTCTATTTCCATTCGCGTAGTTCTAGAGATTATACTCTCTTATAAGGCCTTTGATACAATGCCTTTACTTGTTGATAATCGAGACACCGCTCGACAAAGTGGTTATATCTTATCTCATTCCTTCCTATCTAACCTTTCTCATAATTCACAATGTCACTTAAAAATGCACGGTTGGGCGGTATGAGAAGGATCGTGAAATTCATTCTTGGTTTCATTTCTAAGCTTATTATTGCTTGAAATATATGTATATCTCTCTCTGTACAATATAACACCGCTCTAGCGCTCCTTAAAATATCCTTTAGCTCTTCATTCCTTATTTTAATTTGTATTTTATTCCCATCTTCATTTTCTTTTAGTCATATTTCACCTTGGTTGTGGCAATACTACTTACATTCGCTTCTCGATTGCCCGACTATTCTCGTTTCTCGTTTTCTTAATCTTTCCAATGAGTTTTTCTTTTCTATAAGGACATACCATAATTTAGACTGAATTTTATAACTTAGGCATTAGATTCTACATTAACCTTCCTTAGGTGATTATTTATCACAATTATAATCTTTTTGATTTGAGCCATCTTTTCTATCCTCATATCCAAGTTTCTTTGCTCGACGAATAACTTCAACTTTTGTGAATTGTGAAGGGTTCTTAACTTATTGTTATAGGAGTGATGTTCTCGCGACTTTGGTATTTATACTACTGTCACTATCAGAGGTAATAGATTTTGGCACTCCGTGAAGTCGTATAGTCTCCTTTACATACAGCTGGGCTAACTTGTCAGATCCATAAGTACTTTGGATTGGTAGGAAGTGAGCACTCTTGGTGAGTCTATCAACAATTACCAATATAGCGGTGTTCCCTCTTTTTGATTTGGGTAAGTTCGTAACGAAGTCCATCGTTATTTCATCCCATTTTCACTCGGGTATTTCCAACGGCTGTAACTTTCCGTATGGATGTTGGTGTAACACTTTCATCTGCTGGCAAACAAGATAGTGTTCTACGAAAGAAGCTATGTCTCGTTTCATGCCTTCCCACCAAAACTTTTCTTTCAGGTCTTGGTACATCTTAGTACTATCTGGGTGAGCGGTGTAGGGTGTATCGTGAGCCTCACTCATTATTTCATTTTGAAGTTTTGCGTCGTCTGGAACGCATATTCTTCCTTCAGACAATAAGGCGTTGTCCGACGCCTCCTGGAAGTTCTTAAATCCTCCAAACCTTACCCTTTCTCGGATCTTTTCTAACTTTTCCTCCATCCTTTGTCTCTCGACGATCCTTTTTCTTAAATCAGATTCTGTCACTATTTCAAGTCATGAGTTGGGAAATTCTGTTCATGTGGCCTAAGTCATCGTGACACATAAGTTATTATTTATCTCATATTAATACATAGCCTTACTTTTATTAATCCGTGAGAATTGTGACTCTATTTTGGGGTAACTATCTTATTGGTCTTGTTACCTTAGAGTTCTTAATAGATCTCTAATGTAGTCAATTAATCTATAAAATTCATGATCTTATTTTAGGTCATTGACGTCTTTCATCTTTAATTGTTTTGTCCTTTGTCAGATCTACACTGTTCTCTTTTAAAGACACTATGTGCCTGAGGAATATTTCTCCTTTAAGCTGAGATTTACAAAACTGTACTTGGCAAAATTTTACCCGGCCCTTAAAAGTCGTAAGACAGCCTTCGATTTTCTTTATGTTCTTTCTCGTCCTTTGAATAGATAAGAACATTATCTATGAGGATTGAGATAAAAATTATCCAGGTATGGGTGAAACACTCGATTTTTTTTTAGGTTCATAAACAGGGCTGGTGCATTGGTTAGTCCGAATGACGTAACTATTATCTTATAGTAACCATATCTTATTCAGAACAATTCATTTTCGTATTTCGGATATCATTCTTCAAGACCACATAATATTACATCATAATGCCTCAGTGAGGACTTTTCGTACATTACTTACGAGGGTCTACTCACCGAAATGATCGATTACAAGGCATCTAGCTCTTTTACACTCAAAACTTTGACACTTCTTCACCATATTCATAAACTCTTCCAAACTATGTTTATTTTACATATTATAATCACATCATTTTCATCATAAACCATTATTTACATATATGTCTTATAGGATCCTAGGATTCTAGGTCTCGAGTGACCTTCGTCGAGTCGTATCTCCCTTGAAACTTGTCTTTCTCCAAGCGTTTTGCCTTATATATCCGACGATCTTTCTCTTCGAGAGCCGGGGTCCAAATGCCCCCGCTTTCTTCTTCAATACCATAAGTTGGTGTTACTTTTATCGAAAGTATGGTTGGGTTGGTAGTGGTAATTCTCTTAATCTTGAGGCGATAAGATTTTGTCCTTTTCCTTCTCGCCTCTTCTCGGTACCATTGAGGGCACGGGACGGGGCGACATTTGGAATATCGGTACAACCATTTCTTTATGCCGTGCGGTGTAACTTGTCGAGGTCCGGACAAGTACTCGTGAGGTGTCGCTTCTACGCATTATATGTATACTTGAGCACATTGACAAATCACGGTAAGTCCGTCTGTGCTTTAAAATTTTCTCATGGAGAAATTATTCTTTTGATACTTCTTTTGCAAAATTCTGTCGTGTAAAACCTCTAACTAAAAGGCTAGGCCCATGTCACTAATCATATGAATGACAGCCATTTCCGAAACTTCTTGTTTCTAAAATTATATCTATGTTCCACATAGATATAATGATCCAAATCATTGGATAGCACTTTAGGCGATTCTAGGTTCAATTCTGAGCTTGAGCAACACTTGCGATGGTTAAAATTCTCGTATAGGTAAGGGGATTTTCATTTCTTGATTCGCTTACCCTGAGTTGGGTTCTATCGCTTCTACGCATACTTGTGCGATGTCAAAAAGCGAAGCACCTAAATTGAACAAAATCTTATGGCTATTCTGAGAAATTTTTCCTCATACATATTCTGCCTTTTGGTTGTTTGTTACTTTTTCGATGCAAGGTGTAGGCTTTGGTCTCACGGTGTTCCGTTTATTCAAGTAAATGTTTATTTCATATGTCATTGTCCTTTCCATTGGGACATTATGTTCCTTTGTTACGGCCTTCTGTTGCCTCATTCACCCTATACTTCTCGGTATCAGTCTCATTATGCTTTTACCAATAGCATTTGTGATTAGGTCTACATCAACCTATCCTTTGATATTGATATTTCGATAATTAAATCTTATCGTAGAGATCGTCATGTCTCTATTACTATCATTCATTCTAATCCAAAGTATGAATGATTTAATTCCCTTTTCATTTTATCGATCTTAGAGTATATTTCTCATATATATTCTTACTTTAAACTCTTTTCCAGAGAAATCCTTGTACTGGCATTTAGTGCCATCGTTTGTAATATCCCCTTTTGGATATACGTAATTCTTCTTAATCTTTTATTAATTCATCATGCAATTTCGCATAAGATAAAATTCTTTGTCCACTGGGGATGTATTATACTTTTGCCTTGACGTCAAAAATCTTTACCATTTTCTTGACATTCAATGAATACTTCATTCCCATGTCCGAGATACTTAATACCTCACTTTATTGATCGTCACAAAAATATGGGGGTAAGATTTACAATTAGGTTCACCTTAAGATCCTTCCATGTGAATCTTTTCCTGTGTTCTCTTGAATGTATTTCCTTTGCAAGATCTATATAAACTATCCTGCTTGTTAACTATTAAGTTACACAAGACAAGCATTTTATGTCATTATAACTTAGGGTATTAAGATTTATTTCAAAATAATGAATCTATTTCTTAATCCGTTTCTTTACTTCCAAGGAATTACCTTACTTATCAAAGTCATAACATCTCTGAAGCTTATATCATATCATGGACTATCTAATTGTATAGCTCATAATTCCTTCTGCTATTTTTGACTTTTGTCCATTTTCTTGAGCATGGTATCTGAAAGTAATCTTACTTTCTTTATACTTCGGTTCCCACTTTCAGGACTAGAATCGTTATCATTGTCATATGGCTTGGTAGGGTAGTACATTCGTACTCCATAACTTAAATTCTAAGCATCTTATTTCCATGTCTTGGCTTTGGAGTTATTTCCTCCATACTTAGTTCACATACTAGGGATATCCTAGCTATTCACACATCTCAATGATTATGATCTTTAAATCTTATCATCATTCGTCCAACCAAGTTTCAATTACTCGGAATCGATTATGCTCAAGCATAATCTCATTGATTGAGGTATAAGGCGAAAGATTTATTTTCTGGGATGCTATCACTTTTTATATATATATATTCTTTGAAAAGAATATCTTGTATGCATCTTCATTCTTTTTAAACATGTCCAACCTACTAACGAGGTTTCAAGGACATCCAACTATCTTAAAGATAAGTTGTAATCGCTCTCGTCATGACATAATAAGGAAAATTCATATCCTACAGGTATCATATACTTTTCTTTACTTTTACTCTTTGCATTCAATCTAAAGAGTATCTTATTCATAACTTTGTTATCATAACGATCGTTTGATGGTATAACTTCATTGTTATCATTCTTTGTTAACCCCATCAAGGGTCATCACATCATGTGTGCCATAGGAAGAATATCTCGCCTCATCGAGATTTTCTTTACATCATAATTTCGTGATGTCTATCACTTTATCGATCCGAAACTCTTAGGTGACCGAGATAAGTCAACCTATTTCATGCCCGACATTTATCGCTTACTAATTGCACTTAGGTGACAATGTAAGTCAACATTTATCATACTTGATGGTTTCAAGAATCAAGGAGAAATTATCACGATTACCTACAAAAGGTACTGTCTCATCCATCAAGATAACATCTTTTCAATGATTGAATCGATATGTTCCTTGGACTGAATAAATGGGGCTCTAGGGTCCGAAGACCAGAATGATGACTACTGAGATTTCTTTGGTCATATGGGCTGGCCAGACCCGTCACAATTATATTCTCAGTCACACAAGGCTTTGGGTTCAAAAGGACACTTTATGAATTTTTGGGTTTGAAAATTTTCTTCGGAAAAAGTGAGAAACTCGAATGATTTCTCAATTGGAACTAGGTCATAGAGTTAAATTCAATGACAGAAATTAGGTAATGAATATAGTTTGAAAACTTATATACCCGTAATAGGTCATCAACAAAGTTCTCATGTATGTCAAGGTTCTACTTGTATTACTGAAGATCTTACTTCCTTAGTAACATCCTAAGATTCGTATCATCCTATAACGTTCTTACTCTTTTCAAGTCATAGAACTAACTTCAACTGATTCTTGTGAATTCTGGAGTAGCAATCCGGAATTTGGTCCTCCATAAGAAATGAAGTACAGTGCATTAGGAGCACGTAGGCGAAAACCGTACGTAAATCGGAGTTCACACGACCGAGAACTAGTCAAAACAAAATCACTGCGCAGTGCAGGGAAATTTACACGCGCTCGTGCCGAGGTCATAAGCAATGCCGACACCACGGTCGTGCATGCCGTTACCGATGTCGAGGTAGTACAGAATATTGCCGACACCGAGGTCAGACAAACTACCCCAGTCGACATGTCAAAGGCGATGTTATAAATGCCGATTTTGAAGTCGATAGTCGCACATGCCGAGGTCGAAGCCGAGGTCGTACATGTCGAGGTCGAACAATTTCGTATAAATCTTTCACTTTTCGATACTCAAGATGGAATGAAGTTCTCAAATCCATCACTAACCTTGTTCTTGTAATTGCAGGAAATTCTTACTTCTATGTTCTTTCGTAGAAAGGGATCATGCGTCCTATAAAGTCTATGTTCTGTTTGAACTAGCATGCTCATCATCATAATCAACCTTGTAGTTTGAAGTAAAACTTCGAATATTCCTACGTAGCTCATTTGTACGCACGTATTTCGTTGAATTTAAAGAATTCAACATATCATATTTGACAATTCAATGTCCAATCTCAATCATTTTAAAACGTGAAAAATCATAACTTTGTTCATAATAATGAACCCTTATTACATTTCAGAAATTCAACATTTCATCTTTGGCACATCATGCCAAAACTTTCTCATAGCTTTCATTTCTTTTGAAAGATCATATTAATTATCCTTCACTTCACGACATAATATTTCATTTGCAGCTTTTGCAATAAATTTCACTTTAAATAAATTCACATAACATTCATTTCACTTAAAAATTTATTTCACTTTCAACTTTTCGTTTCAAAACCGAGAAAAATAATTTCATAAACATTCGTCTTGGCCAAGCTAATTTTCAAAACTTTGAGAAAAGAGTCATTTACCACATTTCAGTTGAGCTTGATGTGATGGAGTGTTGAGCATTGTCAGCTGATCTCTAGAAGTCTAATAACTCAATCTAGACTTAACCCTAGAGGAGATTTTAGGTTTAAGAGCGAACCGCTCTCATACCATCATCACACCCCTCAATCCTAAATACGGATTAACAGGGACTATAACTCTAAACAGGATAAAATACAAGGAGACTCTTTTAACAATAAACATAATACATATGTCATTTATATTCTTGGACTATATTACATAATTTAGGGTTCTTGCAATGAAGACATGTGATATGTACATATGACGATGTACAATCAAGGTATAAAACATTTCAGCGACAACATTCCTATTGCTCAACACTGCTCCATCCATCATCTGCTCAACCTGCACATTTAAAAACAAACATGCAGGGCTGAGTACAAGAATGCACTCAGTGGACTCATGCCAAAATATTTTATTTTCTTTGAATTACACTGCCAACATCATGGTAAGACACAAGGGTTTTAGTTGAAAATGCCTTGTGCTTACTAAAACATGTTATCAGTTCATAAAAATCATCGCCTGGCCAGGCATTTTTCTGGGTGTGTATGATCCATATCCCTTATCATCATTCATCATAACATCATAGTCGAACGTCGTGAAGGAGGCCTCCCTCTACGACGCCGTGACCGGCCGTGAATTATCCTTACAAAGACACAAATCACCTTAGTGTACGCGTTAATCCTAGCTGGTATTATCCTTCCCAATAGGATCCGATATCGATTTTCATTCATAAGTTGGGAGCGACCCAACAACATTCATAACATTTCATAACATCTCATAACATCTCATGGATAGGATACATACACAAAACATAAACATTTTGGCAGGTAATCATGTAAACATTTTATCAACAGTTGAAATAAGTATCGTAAATAAATATTTCAAAAGCATTTTATTTTTGAGTAGAGTAAAGCCCACCGGATGTGGATCGCCTTAATCCCATTTCTTGGACTGTAAGTCCTAGCTTTAGCCTATCTACTCTTGGCCTTGAGGTTTTGGAGCTGGAAAAATCCATTGGGTCTTAGAACCCATATTTCTATTTTAGTGTATATCACGGTATGATATACACTCAATTGACCATGTGGTAGCACCTAGTCAAATATTTCACGTTAAGGTATGCTTTCGTGAAAATATCATATCATGATGTTTTATCATAATTCGTACATCTTATAATGCTCTATCGTACCTTGCGACATAACATAATGAATGCATCGATTAATAGCATGTTAGTCACATAAGGCATACTTAACATAGGGTTTCCAACACTTAGTCAAATTTCAAGTGTTTAATTTCAGCAAAAACAGCTTGGAACAACCCAAATGACGTACTTTGACGATCCATAACTCTCGATTCAGAATACGTATGGTCGCACAAAGATACATTATGGAAACCTCTAAACATATACTACAAGTTCTAAGAAGGAATTAAATCCAAAAGAGTCGTGGTTAGGGAGATATAGGGTCTCAAAGTGGGCAACTCAAACTGACTTCTATACTTAGAAAAATTTTAAGAATTTTCAGTTTTAGCTTAGCGACGAGGGGTGTTGGGAGGCTCGTAACTTTTGACTCACAATGCCAAAATGGCTGAAGGCTACCAATTTAGAAACCTTGTAACAAGTACTACATATGTCATGAAGACCATACTGGAAAATATCTGACGCATCGAGAAATATATAAGTCCAAAGTTGACTAGTTGGAAATGGACAGTTTCCAGTAGGTGACTTTGGGTCGATGAAAGGTATACCTATAAAACTTGATTTGGGATCAAACTTTCCAGATCATAACTAGACAAGGTGAGGAACATTTCTTATGAAGAAACCCAAGTCCAAATCGGACTACAAATGGCTTGAACACCTCACGTAAAAGTCATACTCGAACAGCCTATTATATGAAAAATTTACTAAGGCAGTTTGTCCAAAACAACTTACTGTAATGTATCAACTTCAAAAATTCACCGTGAGTTCATTATAATGAATCTGGAAATGAAACCAATCATATTGAAAATCCACTTAAGTCTAGTTTTATCCAGAAAAATCCTCACTCAATGATTCATAATAGATTGGGAGATAAAAATATTTTACCACAAGCTATCACTCCCGTGACAGTTTTGTGCAGTTAATTTGTAAAATCTGGAATAACTAGTAAACATTTTTAGAAAATTCTGAAAATTTACAGACATCTTCTAGACATGCTTAATTATGTTTCTGCAAAATGTTAAAGATTTATCATAAGCAAAACTTAAAAAGAAAGCCACGGACTATGGGTGATGAACACGGCAATTTCACAGTTTTGCGCAGTGTTTTTGATAAATACAATTAAAATATCAAATCAAGTTTGATGGACTTGTAATTTTACATAGGAATACTAGACACATATAATTTCAACATATTAAAAATTCACAATCATCGGACCACTTTAACTTAGTCTATTAATTTCGTGAAGTTTCTGTTCGTCCAGATAAATCAACATGCAATCACCTATATTTATAAATCTAGCACATTCAAGCATATATATGTACATGCATGTATGTAGCTCCAACACTATTGAGTCCAAGGTTTAGATTCTTCACCTTGGTGTGAAATTCAGTGGGGAATCGAAGGGGTTGACTGAGGAGAGGCTCATAGCCTGGAAAGCTTCGGCTGTCCACGTTGAGCTAGGAGCTTGTGTCCCTTTTTGAATGGTGGAGTGGGCTGATCTTGGAGCTGAATTTTCAGTTGTTCTTGGAGGAGGATGGACGAAAATGGGGAAAGAGAGAGGAAGAGGGACGGCAAAATGAGGGAGAGAGTGGCTGGAGTTTGGGGGGGGTATGTGGTAGTGGTGTGCTTGTGGGTGACATTTGTCACCCTAGTACATGCATAGAAACAACACACATGCACACACTCTTGCTCTCCTCTCTACACACACATATATGCACGATTTTGTGCATATATATATATAAATTTCAGTATTTAATTGTTTAATTATGATATATAATTAATCACATTGCCATAATAGATACATGTAATAGTGGGAAGATTAACAACACACTTTGTTATAAAGACTTATAACATTTTCCGCCTTATGCCCAAACATGGACTAAATTTTATTTTCATGTTAAACATAGATATATACATCATAGTATATGATTTAGATGATAATTAATAGCATAGGATAATTTAATGGCATCATTTTATGCGATAAAATCGAGTTCAACAATTAGGGTTTCGAGCGTTTGAAAAATTGGTCACTATCAATTCTTGTTGATCTAGCATTGATTTAATGCTTAATAATACTGTAATTACATATACTAATCATAGGAAATTAATTCCTATAATTTCTTGATCGATTAAAATGCTTTTCGTTTCATCTCAAAACGTTAACGTTTGTAAACGTTGCAAAACGTTCATTATCGACTCATCTTGAAATGGTCGTCATCACTTTATTACATTATTCCATTAATAATGGAATTTAATTCTAAGCTTAATTGCTTAGAAAATATCATGAATTTTAACTATCGATATGCGATCGACGTTAAAATAATATTGCCGATATACTTCATATACTTTTATTCCTTAATTCACAATTCTCAGTGAATATAAAATAGGATTTCATTCCTTAGTAATTAATCGAAATCATTATTCGATATCTTATGGATTGAATCATCTCAGCGAATTTCTAATTTACAGGTTTTAAATACCGTAATTGGGCATCTAATTCTGCGGGATATTACACGTTTAAACCGGAAAGGTTAAAACGATATAATTGAACGTGTCTCGAAAAACGAGAACGGTTCAATTGAAATACGTAATTGAAAAGCGTAATGAATTCGTTAAGGAATTCAGTTTATATCGATGTAGTATCGAAGTTTATTCTAGACTTTGAGAGTCTCGAGAAACGAGGACGATGTACTAAAACATCGCTTTTACGTAAAGGTGTGGACGCGGACGCGACGACCGGGCGTTGACGAGAAATCAAACTTAAGAACTCAAGTTAGGACGAACCATAGTCCAGGTGGGCTTCTTATCTTCAAAATGTGGGCCCTTTTCTTACCCCACTAAGATGTGATTTTACTGTTATTCCAAAATGAGTTTATTTACAATGCTTATTCTACAACTGTTGACAAATGTTTACTGCATTACCTGCCAAAAATATTCTGTTTTGTGTATGGATCCTATCTGTTTGCCGGGTAGAGGTGTGGCGATAGTTGGAACTATATTATGACGAGTTATGTCATTTGGGTCGCCCAACCTTTTAAATGTCGGGTCCCGTGCGGATGATAAATGCACAGCTAGGATTGGCGTGAAGGTTGGAACTATTGCTATGTTAACATAGGCTTGTGAGAGCGATGTGTCTTCAGACGGGATTACGGCGGTCACGGCGTCGTAGAAGGAGGCCTCACTCTCGACGTTTGATTTTAATCTTGTTATGAATTGTGACTATGAGATACGGATCATACACACCAAGAAAATGCTGGCAGGCGATGTTTACTGAACCGAAAATGTTTTAGTAAGCCTGAGGCCTTCGACTAAAACCGCGTGTCTTACCACGATATTAGCGATGTAATTAAATTATCAAATGTTTTGGCATGAGTCCACCGAGTGCATTCTTGTACTCGACCGCATGTTTGTTTTAAATGTGCGGGTTGAGCGGATGATGGATGGGCGGTGTTGAGCAATAGGAATATTGTCATTGAAAGATTTATACCTTGATTGTACATTGTCATATGTACATATCACATGTTTTCATTGCAAGAACTTAAGTTATGTACTAAAGTCCAAGAACATGCTTGTCATATGAATTACGGCTTTTGTTAAGGAGAATTCCCCTATTCAATTATACCTGTTTAGAGTTACAATCCCTTCTAAATCATACTTAGGTTTGAGAGGATGTGACATTAAAACCCGTAAAATAGAATTTCGCCGTGAAATCAAATCAAAATGAAATCGAATATGATTTCAATTATTTACGAAGGAATGATTTCCTGTTACACATTCACTCAAATTCGTGAATGTAAGAAACGAAGGTTTTAAATTTTATCGGCATTATATTTTTAACGTCGAATGCATATCGACTATTGAAAATTCACGATATTTTTCTAAGCAATCAAGCTTAGAATAATATTCCATTATTAGTGGAATATTTTAATAATGGGATTTCGATTATTTACGACCATTTCAAAGATGAGACGATACGTAACGTTTTGAGACGTTTCAAACGTTAACGTTTTGTGACGTTTCAAACGTTAACGTTTTGAAATAAAACGAAAGATGGTTTTAATGATCAATAAATTATAGAAATTTATTTCCTATGATATTTTTATGATATTACAATATTATTAAGCATTTAATCAATGCTTGAACATTAGAATTAACAAAAATCACAACATAGTTTTCGAAAAACCCAAATTCTCGAAAACTAGGGTTTTTATTATGCAATAACATCTTTTAATTATCCTATGATATTAATTATCATCTAAATCATATACCATGGTGTATATACCTATTAATGACATGAAATAAAATTTTTAAACTATAGTTTGGCCAAATGGCCGAGAGCCATTTTTTTTTGTATACAATGTTGAATTAATTCATTTTCTCCACTCATGCATGTATATCTCTATAATTCAGATTTTATACTTGAGTCTCCCACTAAATACATATACTTTAGCTATTTCCAAGATATCTTGTGTAAGCACTAATGATTGGGAACCCATTAGTGAATAAAATAGCATTAAAATGTGAAGAGTCTCTTGTGTGTATTGGGGGAGAGGGACCGAGAGTGAGGAGTGTATAGGGGGGGTTGCCTCAGTTTTTTTTTTCATTATTCACTCATACACAAACACCCAACACTCCAACTACATTATCTCTCTCCAAAACCTCTCACCTCTCTCAAGAACATCTTCTTCTTCTCCATTTTTTTTTCTGCAACACCGAGAGCTCCCTCTCCTCTCCAAGCTTCGATTTTTCTCTTCTCATCACCATATAATACTTAGAAACCTTGTACCTTGTTCCATCCATCCATAGCACAAGGTAGGAGTTGAACAAGAGCTTGGTTTTGTTCTTGAAGCTTTCGAAAATTTTGAAAAGATGGTCTAGTCCATTGCATGTGTTATAGATGATCTTTATTGGTGATGTTTTGCTATTGCATGTGTATAAATGATAAAGGATTAGGTATGTGTTCTTATTTTCAAAATGTATTGCATGTAAGATTTTTGTTCAAAAATTTTCGAACCCATAGCTATGTTGGGTTCTAAGAGTAAATAGCATGCTATTTTGAAGCTTAGATCATGTTTTAAGAATTTAATTGAACAAGTATGAAGAATGCTAGCAAGGGCCGAGACCTATAAGGAATTATTGGAGCATGAAATTGTGATCTATGAAGTAATATGTGTCTATGGTATTTGTTTGGAAAATTTAGAAAAAAATCCATGCTATGTTCTTATTAAAACCGAGAGCTATGCTTGAAGTAAGTGGATGTATGATTTTATTTTTGTACATGCAATGTGATATTATTGATTTATGATGTATGAAGAATACATATAAATTATTTGAGAATTTTTAGAACACTCTTACTATTTTTTTTATATATATATACAATTGTATGATGATTGATTTATTTTTAAAGCATGCAATTACATATAATTGATTTATGATAATATATGAGTCTATAGCCATTTGTTGAAAATTTTAGAAAATTCCTACCTATTCTTCTCAAAATAACCGTGAGCCACATATATATATATATGTGTGTGTAATTTTATTTTGTAACATGCAATGATGTTTTATTACACTAGAGTATGAATTTTATACACTATGATTTAACTGAAAATTTTAGGAAAAATCCTACCTATTCTTTTTAAAAGGACCGAAGCCTATATATATATAAGTTGATGTATAATTTTCATTTAGAACATGCAAGTACATATTGTTGATTCAAGATGATATATGTATCTCTTGTAAATTATTGGGAATTTTTAGAAAATCTTATCTAATATTTAAAAAAAAAATACCGAGAGCTTATATATATATAGGTTAATGTGTGATTTTTAATTAGTACATGCAATGCTAAATTATTAGCTTAGAATATGTTTTATGCATTTTATGTTGTTATTGGAAATTTTGAAAGTCAATTACCTATTTTATTCAAATAAACCGAGAGCTATAGTACCATTTACATGATATAACATTGTTATATCATGAATTATATGACATAAATATGTCATGGACTAATGTTTGGACCTTGTATTAATTTATTGAAATTTTAGAAAATTGTTGGGCATTTGTTTCAAAAATGTCGAGACCTTATGGAATAAATAAGGTGATGATTGATTAAAGTTTGGTTGATATTATGACATATTAATGACTATAGTGTATAATAATACACTATATAAAATTAGAAAAAAAAATTGGATTTCAATTGGTAATTTTTAATAATTACCGAGAAATATTAAGAATTTTTAAGTATTTTTAAATCCTTTTTAATTAAGTTTATTAATAAATTATATGTCTAAATATTATTTTAGACATATTTGGAAATTTTCGAAATTATTTAAGTTATAAAACTTAAAATAGCCGTGAGCTATTTTTAATTTCGAATAAGGATTTTTAATCCTTAAATTCATTATTTATAATGAATTATATGTTTAAAATCATTTTAAACATATTAAAACATTTTATAAAAGAAATCAATTAAAATTAATTTTCATAGAATTTAATATTAAAGTATGACTTAGTAATTAAATTACTAAGAAAAGTCAAAATTATTGACTTTTGAAATCAGCGTCTAAATACGTTCGATAAATACGCTAATACGCCGTAAGGCGCATCAATTGCTAATGACATCATGTTGATATGAAAGGATTTCATATTTGAAGTCGTGAAATCGAAAACGTGAGAAAAACGTTGAACCATTTACCTAGAGGGTAAATTGGTAATTTTCAACACATATCTCGTCTCTGCCAAAGAGCGAGAAATGTTAAGATGATCTGCGTTTGAGAAGCGAATTAAATTCATTAAAGAATTCAATTCATATCGATATAAAATATCGAATCTTATTATAGACTTAGTAAGTCTCGAATTACGTAAACGACGGATTAAAACATCTTTTTTATATAAAGGTGTGGATGCTGACGCACCAGCTGGACGTTGACGAGTGTGAACGTTAAAGGCGATCAATAATTTTTCGGTGGGCTTTATTACTAAAAGCAGAACAACTTTGTTTTTTTTCAACCTGTCTTTGTTTACGATGATTTTCAACTATTGATAAAATTGTTTAAATGATTACCGCCAAAATGTTTATGTTTTGTGTATCGTATTCTATCCATGAATGATGTGATGTTGTTGGGTTATTCCCAACTTATGAATGAAAATCGATATCGGATCCTATCTTGGGAAGGCTTATACAGCTAGGATTAACGTGTACCGATGATGGTATTGTGTCTTTGTAAGGACAATTCACGGCCGGTCACGGGGTCGTAGAGGGAGGCCTCCCTCACGACTTTCGACTATGATAAGATGATGGAATGATAATAAGGGATATGGATCATACACACCCGAAAATGCTTGGCAAGCAACTTTTATGAGCGAGGAAAATATTTTAGTAAGCCTGAGCATTTTCAAATAAAACCCTTGTGTCTTACCATTATATTAGCGATGTAATTCAAAGAAAATAAAATGTTTTCGGCATAAGTCCACTGGGTACAAATTTTTGTACTTAGCCCTGCATGTTTGTTTTTAAATGTGCAGGTTGAGCTCGGATGCTAATGATGGAGGAGTGTTGAGGAAGTCCATTGTCCTTGATGTTTGTTAGGAATTGTTAACCTTGAATATATATCGTCATATATGTATTCACACACTTTCCGCTGCAACTCTGAACTATTTTATTATTATGTCGGATGATAAGATAATGTGAACTATGAAGTCCTTCAGACCGTAATATCCTTTGGGATCTGTTGGCCTAAACCTTTTGGTCCGAGATGTTATAAATGTATGTTTGATCCTAAGTACTATATTCTCATGTGATAAGCCTTGTTGTGATAGTTTTCCGCATCCATGAATACTATTCCTAGTATTAGTCCGCTCACTTCGGGTTATCCTGAGTGTGGTCGTGACATAGCACGACGAATAAAAGGAAGTCTTGACTTATGATTCAAGTGATCACATACTATTATGTAAGTAAGTACTTTAGGAATAGATGAAGTGCTTCGGGAATATTCACTCGACTTTTGAGACATAAGGATCGACATCTTATGTTCGAATCTTTGCTTACACATTAGATATTATTTATTCCTCCTAACTCGTCGGAGACTATATAAGTTGTGAAATCACTATTCGTTGTCGAGTTGTCTTAACGTTCGATCTAATATCGTATTAGGTTGTCGTTGTTGAGTATCAACGTTATAACTCGGCTTTTGGTTTCTTTAATTTAGGAACTCACGTTTGAGTATCCTATTAGTAATAGAAAACTCTAATTTATGTTTAACTTCGATTTTCATTAATTTCTTCTTAAGTTATCGAAATTAGTCGATTTCTTTTGGATTCTCGTACATAAGTATTATGTTGTTTACGTTTGGGGTTTTGTTTGTCGGCACAACATAAACATAACCATTCAACACCATACTAAAGCATTAGAAAACCCTAATTTCTAACATAATGCAAAACCATTGTGTATGTGTGTATAAGTGTTACATTCATTCATCACAATCACAACCATTCATTCCAAGCTTATAAATTCATCACTATCATAGCATCATTACCATTAAAATTAAACTCTTACCTATCCAGTTTGCTATGTTTTCGATAATTAACAATAATTAGCATAAGCATCCAATAAATTCCAATAAAATCATGATATACTCTCATTATACCATAGGATTTAATTATCAACTCAATACCATCAAATAAGATTTTAAAACATAGGTTAAAACACTTCAAGTTTTCGGTAATGCTAACTTATGCACATAGGTGTTCAATAAATTCCACAGAAATCATATCATGCTTATACCTTATACTACACATGAAATATCATCTCATATCATTTATTAAAATTAAAACACATTCCTTTTCACTATATGTATATTTCGGCAATTGCTATATATATATATACACATATTCAATAAATTTCATTTCTTCACAATATGTTTATATTATGCAATAACATGTAATATTAACATAAAACAACAACCAATGTTTATAATATGAACCAAATGCTTGGAATTCTTTTTGTCCTCACACATATTTTACATATGTGTTCAATAATTCCCAACAATGCATATTAGGTTCATATTATTTCTAAACATAACATATCCTATCATTTCCAACAAATGAAATCAAATAAACCTTATACATATAGTTTTCGATATTCATAAAAATAGGAGTAGTGTCTCAAAAATTTCAAGAATAATATATGGTTTTCATATCATATATTAAACACTATATCTCAACAAATAAAATCAAACAATAGCTTAAAAATACTTAAATAAATTCTGACCATTTTTGAAAAATAGGAGTAGTGTTTCAAAAATTTCAAGATTAATATATGATGTTCATATCATATATTAAACACTATATCTCAACTATTTCCCAACAAATAAAATCAAACAAAATACAAGAAAATTCCAAAAATATTCTGAAAATTACCATATTTATTATACATGCTCCGAATACATCAACAAGCAACAATATCAAATAATATTCATAAAAGCATGCTTTATCACATATAAAAAGAAATAAAGCATAAATCGAAAAATATCAAACATGCTCCAAAAATTCTCAAATTTTAACTACAGCCTTAGAACATTATTCTAACCATTTTTTGATTCATGGCTTGAGAGCATTTGGTGGCTCAAAAGTCACGAAAAAAATGAGGAGCAAAACTAGGGTTTCAAACTAAAAAAAAAATTCAAACAAAAATTCCACTCCATTAGGATGGAAGAGGATGATGAATAATACATTTCTATGGTCTTAGAATAATTATTTGAGAGTTGGAATGGTTTGAAAATGAGGATTAAAGATCAAAACATGAAGAACAAAAGAGAGAAATATGAATTAGAGAGAGAAATTTGGTTGAGGAGTGAAGGCTGCATTATGGACGTCCCCCTTACTGTATTGGCAGCCCAAAGGGCTGTGATTACCCATTTGGGGTGGTCTTGGTGGTATTTGGGAGAAGGAATGGTCAAATTACTCGATTTGACATGTTAATACTGACTCTTTAAGTTTTAACGCGCTTTCGATTGATTTCTCGGAACCTTAAGGTTTTATTTTCTTAAATAGACTTTAAAAGACTTATTTCAATGTTTATAATAGTTTCATGAAGTTCGGACGGCGTTTGATAAGTCAATTCCGAGTTATCGCGAAAAAACAGCGTTCGGCGATTAAATTATGCTCATTCGAAATTCTATTGAATTCTTGAGCTTTCATAATTTATTTGAGTCTTATCAATCATATTTTATTGATTTAGACCCTTGGTTCGAGTTCCCGGCGTTAGGTTAAGTTCTTCAGGAATTTCTTTCAGAAATTGATTCTTATAGTTTCTAAATTCATAATAATATATTCCTTCATGATTTTGATTGTTATCACAAATTATCATGATTAGCATGGATTGAAAATTATTCCGGCTCGTGAATAGTGTTTTTAAGACTGATCGGGCAAGTATGCCCGAAAATTCTCATTCTTTGGCTTCTCACATGTTTTCGTGAGAGGATTCTAGAAATGAAATCCTTTTTAGATTCATTCTCGATCTTTCATTACGTGTTCGGGCTCTTGAGAAACCCTAATCCGGTAGGACTAGTCACTAGTTTTTATTTCTCCGCCGATCTCGAATCGATTCTAATTGCTTTCATTGGTTACCTTAAACATAATTAAGGTCTAAGCACCATAAATAATTGGTTTAAGCATCACTAATAAAAGTTTTAAATTTTTTGGGTTATTACAAGTTGGGAGAAGTATCTACCATTGGTTGAATTCGCTTATAATAATAGTTATCAAGCTATTATAGGGATGGCTCCATTTGAAGCTCTGTATGGGAGGAAATGTAGGTCACCAATTCATTGGTATGAAGTTGGAGAGAGATGGATTTTAGGACCTGAATTAATTGAAGAAACAGTTGAAGTTATCACAAAGATCAGAGAAAGAATCAAGATAGCCAAAGATCGTCAGAAATCATATGCTGATCAAAGGCGAAAGGACATACACTTCGAGGTTGGTGACAAGGTATTTCTAAAGATAACGCCGATAAAATGAGTGATCAGATTTTGTAAGAAAGGAAAGTTACAGCCTCGTTATGTAGGGCCTTTCGAGATACTTGAAAAGATAGGAAATGTGGCATATCGCTTAGCTTTACCCCCAGACTTGGCGGACGTTCATGATGTGTTTCATGTGTCAATGCTCAGGAAATATATCTCAGTTCCAGGTCATGTTATATCTCATGAGAATTTACAGGTTTCACCGAATTTAACATACGAAGAGGTACCGATTGCTATTCTAGACAGAAAAGTGCATACTTTAAGAAATCGAGAGGTACCTTTGGTAAAAATACAATGGAGTAGGCATGGACCTGAGGAAGCCACATAGGAAAGAGAAGACGAACTTTTGGTTCGATAACCCAACCTTAGAGACTTACCAGGTTAATTTTGAGGACGAAATTATTTTAAAGGGGGTATAATGTAATACCCCGAGAAATTTTCTTAAAGAAGTATGATATATATATATATATATATATAAATATTTTAAATGTTAATTATTTTTCTTTAAATTGTGAACTAATAAAAAAATTGAGTTTTGAATCTTTTTACAGGTTGTTCGGCTAAGAGCAAGGATGCGCCCTAGCGAAAAATGTGAAGTTTGATATTATATGTTTTAATGTTTTAGTAAATTATAGTTATGATTTTAGAATGAAAGTTTAAAATTTTTATGCATTGGTCATTAATTCATTAAGTGATTTGGATATAAGAATTGATTAGAACGTTTATTTGCTATACATTAGAGTAAAATTTGTGAAGTAATAAAATGGATATATATGTACATATATGTAATTTATGCTAAAGTGTATAGAGAATTATAGAATTCTCTAGAATGGTGAATAATCACCATTACATAAATTGCAAAAATAAATAGAAAAATTGTGGATTTCTATAAATAGGCTACTATTGACCTTCTTCATTAATTTTTCTCCATATTTTTGAAAATTACACACACTACACACACTAAAAATTTCAAAAATTCAAGATCAAATATTTCAAGATCCAACCGTTAAATTTTCGACCCGTATTCGAATTCAGGTATAATTCAATCTCTAGAACACATCTATGGTTTGGAAAATTGAAAATTATGAACCTTTGAACATGATGAAATTTCGGCCCTTTTGATTATTATGAAGGGGATATGTTGTTGTTTGATTATTTCTTGATCTTATGTTAGGTTAATCGCCGATAAGTTGTTTAACGTTGAAATTTTTGAGCATATGTTCATTCTTTGGAATTTGATGATTTTTGAAAATGTTGAAGGTCTTGACCTTGAATTTATGTTGTTTATATGCTTGATATTTGTTCATATATGTGTTGTTGGGTTGAAATAAACATGTTTTGAACAAGAAAAACGTTTGAAATCGAAGCCGTCGGAAAACCCTAGCTTTGTAAAGTTGGATTTTGATTTTATTTGATCATTTTGAGTTCATATTTGGATTCTATGACATGAATAAAGCTTGAAATGATTTATTCGTATTTTTCGGCCGACGTATTCAAAACTTGAAAAAATTTAGTCTGACGTCGAAATTGGGTTTTTGATGCTAAAGCTTTGATATTTAAGTTTTGATGGTTGATAAATTATCTTTGATGATAGTTAAGTATATATAAAGGTTCGTCTAAGATAGACGACGTCTTGGGTAAATTTTCACGTTAGACATAGGTTATGTTCATAAGCTAATGTTGATCTTTGGTTAAGACTAGATAATTTATACGTGTTGATGAGTCTTATATACTTATTTGGACATATGAAACTTTGTTAAAAGTAATTTTAAAGTGCTAGGTGGCGCGACATCCGAAGCTCAAGGACGAACAACCAAACAAGAGCTTTATTTTGAAACGTCTACACGTGGTGGGGTTTACTCTATCTGTAAGTACGTTGTATGGTTACAATCATTGTTGTGTTCTGTGCATGCATGTGAGCTAGAATGCTAAAGAAGTACCCTCGAGGAGGTCCACAGGGGTCAGTGTGGCGATCTACACTCGAGGAGGCCCAGGGGCTCGATGTTAAAGTACCCTCGAGGAGACAAGCTGGTGTAGCGATCTACACTCGAGGAGGCCCACAAGGGGCTACCCAACACGATAAATAATGAGTACCCGCAAGGGTAGCTGTTAAAGAAGAGTTCATTATGTTGTGTGCATTACGCAATTGGTTATAACTGCTTGCAGTGTATTCCCCACTGAGTATGTCCGCATGCTCACATCCCCTATTTTCATATATGTTTTGCAGGCTGAGAAGTTGATGATTGATGCTGACGGGAATGAGCTCCACACATACATTCTCTCATGATCACGTTTTATGTAAATATGTTTTCAAATTATGCTAGTACTCGAGTGTGTTTAAGAACAAATTTAACTGGTTTTTGATGAAAAACTATGTTTGAAATGCAAATGACTTTTAATGAGTATTTGTATATATTTTGTTGAGGGTTGTCTCCCTAGTTGCTGTTGATTTGTTGGTGTTGTTGTTTCAGGTTGGCATATACGTATTTACAGGGTATATGACGTCCGTTCGTCGAATTTTTACCTCCGCTGCTTATATATATAATTACTATTATTATTATTATCATTATTATTATTATTATTATTATTATTATTATTATTATTCTATAATTTTTAAAGAAATAAAGATTTTAGTAATGTCTCTGTTACAAGAATGAGGGTGTTACAGTTTGGTATCAGAGCAAGGTTTACATTCCTGTATACTTGCTAATAGTATGAACGTATCATATGTGTTTGGAAGATTTTGAACTTTTGATTGAGAAGAGAGAATGTGTTGATCATTACCGTTGCTCAACGTCGACTCTCAGGTAATTTATGTTTATGAAAAATGTTTAATTGTTTTTCCAAAGTTATGATGAGAGTATGCAATGAAGTGAAATGAAAAGGAAGATTGTGTCGGGATAATGTTTGAAATGAAAAGGAAGATTTTGATATAATCCTAGGAATGGACAGGATGGGTAAGAATCAATTAACACTCAGATGCCGTGAGCGGGAAGTCGAGATTCAATATCCTGGAGAGCCAAAATTTTGCTTTCATGGTGCAAGAACAAAGGCTCTATTAAAGATTATAAGTGCAATGAAAGCAATAAAATGCTAAGAAAAAGTAATTGCCACGGATACTTAGTTACCATGACCGAAACACAATCTGACAAAAGTAAGATCACGGAAGTGCCGATAGTAAGAGAATATATAGATGTGTTTCCTGATGAATTACCAGGGATTCCACCAGACCGTCAAGTTGAATTTGCAATAGATCTGGTACCTGGGCTAGCACCAATCTCAAAAGCACCATACCGAATGGCACCGAGAGAATTGCAAGAACTTAAAGTTCGGTTGCAAAACCTACTTAGCAAAGAATTTATTCGACCAAGTGTATCTCCTTGAGATGCTACGGTATTGTTTGTGAAAAAGAAAGATGGAACCCTAAGAATGTGCGTTGATTACCGAGAACTAAATAGATTGATGATTAAGAATAAGTATCCATTACCCAGAATCGAAGATTTATTTGATCAGCTTAAAGGTGCTAGTGTGTTCTCAAAGATTGACTTGAGATCGGATTATCACGAACTCAAAATCAAAGAGAGTGACATTCCGAAAACAGCTTTTAGAACGAGATATGGTCATTTTGAATTCACTGTCGTACCTTTTGGTCTCTCGAATGCACCAGGTGTCTTCATGGATTTAATGAATCGAGTTTTCTACTCATATCTTGATCGGTTTGTTATTGTGTTCATTGATGATATTCTAGTGTATTCAAGAGATAAAAAGCAACATGCTGAACATCTCAGGACCGTATTGGAAATATTAAGAAAAGAAAAGTTGTATGCAAAGTATCAGAAATGTGAGTTTTGGCTAGAACAAGTTGCTTTTCTTGGACATGTGATTACTTGAGAGGAATAGAAGTAGATCATCAAAAGTTGAGCGATAAGCAATTGGAAAAGACCAACTAATGTGAGCGAGGTCAGAAGTTTTCTGGGAATGGCAGGATATTATCGAAGATTTATAGAAAGTTTCTCAAAGGTTTGTGGTCCATTGACAAAGTTGACACGCAAAAATGAAAAGTTTCAATGGAGTGAACAGTGCAAGCAAAGTTTCCAAGAACTAAAACAACGCCTCATGTAAACACATTCTAGCGTGCCGATGGTACCGATGGTTTTGTTATCTATAGTGATGCTTCAAAATAAGGACTTGAATGCGTGCTAATGCAACATGGAAATGTTATGGCCTATGCTTCAAGACAACTGAAACAACACGAGCAAAACTATCCAACGCATGATCTTGAGCTTGCAGCTGTGGTACATGCATTGAAGATATGGCGACATTATCTTTATGGGAGTAAGTGTGACATTTACACTGACCATAAAAGTTTGAAATATTTCTTCACGCATAAAGAGTTAAACCTTCGGTAAAGAAGATGGTTAGAGTTGGTTAAACACTATGACTGCACCATTCACTATCATCCTGGAAAGGAAAACGTAGTTGTTGATGCATTGAGCCGAAAGAGTTACATGGCAGCATTACCTACCAAACAAAAAGAATTGATTAGAGAATTTCAGAACTTGAATTTGGAAGTGGTGACACCACCGAACACCGCGACGGGAATCATTTCCGCACTTGTGGTTCATCCGATAATTCAAGATCGAATTAGAGAAGCACAGAAGAATGATCCATTTTTGTGTAAAATGAAGAAATGAGCAGAAGATGGTACAATTCAAGGATTTTCTGTTAGGACTGATGGAACTCTTGTCTTCAACGGGAGATTGTGTGTGTGTCGAATAATGAGGATTTGAGATAACAACTACTTGAAGAAGCTCATAACAATCCATATTCCGTGCATCCCGGAGGAACTAAAATGTACAAGGATTTGAAATCAGTTTATTGGTGGCAGAATATGAAGAGATCCATTGGAGAATTTGTAGAAAAATGCATTACATGTCAGCAAGTGAAATTTGAACATTAACGATCGTGCGGGACTGCTAAATCCACTTGAGATTCACAGTGGAAATGGGAACACATTTCTATGGACTTTGTGGTTGGACTACCTCGCACAGTTAGAGGTAATCACGCTATCTGGGTTATTATCGATAGATTGACAAAATCAGCTCACTTTCTTCCCATGAAGATGACTTTTAACATGGATCAGCTAGCTCAACTCTATATTAATGAGATTGTAAGACTACATGGGGTGCCAGTGTCAATTGTGTCTGATCGAGACACAAGATTTACTTCCAACTTTTGGAAAAGTCTCCAGTCAGCTTTAGGCACTAGGTTAAACTTCAGCACAACTTATCATCCTCAATCAGATGGATAGTCTGAGCGAACTATCCAAATTCTGGAAGATATGCTCCGTGCTTGTGTGTTAGACATGGGCGGAAGTTGGGAGTAGTATCTACCATTGGTTGAATTCGCTTATAATAATAGTTATCAAGCTACTATTGGGATGGCTCCATTTGAAGCTCTGTATGGGAGGAAATGTAGGTCACCAATTCATTGGGATGAAGTTGGAGAGAGACGGATTTTGGGACCTAAATTAATTGAAGAAACAGTTGAAGTTATCACAAAGATCAGAGAAAGAATCAAGATAGCCCAAGATCGTCAGAAATCATATACTGATCAAAGGCGAAAGGACATACACTTCGAGGTTGGTGACAAGGTATT
Organism: Salvia rosmarinus; assembly: GCA_036937905.1. Lineage (NCBI taxonomy): Eukaryota > Viridiplantae > Streptophyta > Magnoliopsida > Lamiales > Lamiaceae > Salvia > Salvia rosmarinus. The sequence continues at coordinate 77,633,338 of CM072819.1, read as the reverse complement.
TCTAAAGATAACGCCGATAAAAGGAGTGATCAGATTTGGTAAGAAAGGAAAGTTACAGCCTCGTTATGTAGGGCCTTTCGAGATACTTGAAAGGATAGGAAATGTGGCATATCGCCTAGCTTTACCTCCAGACTTGACGGGCGTTCATGATGTGTTTCATGTGTCAATGCTCAGGAAATATATCTCAGTTCCAGGTCATGTTATATCTCATGAGAATTTACAGGTTTCACCGAATTTAACATACGAAGAGGTACCGATTGCTATTCTAGACAGAAAAGTGCATACTTTAAGAAATCGAGAGGTATCTTTGGTAAAAATACAATGGAGTAGGCATGGACCTGAGGAAGCCACATGGGAAAGAGAAGACGAACTTTTGGTTCGATATCCCAACCTTAGAGACTTACCAGGTTAATTTTGAGGACGAAATTATTTTAAAGGAGGTATAATGTAATACCCCGAGAAATTTTCTTAAAGAAGTATGATATATATATATATATATATATATATATATATATTTTAAATGTTAAATATTTTTCTTTAAATTGTGAACTAATAAAAAAATTGAGTTTTGAATGTTTTTACAGGTTGTTCGGCTAAGAGCAAGGATACGCCCTAGCGAAAAATGTGAAGTTTGATATTATAAGTTTTAATGTTTTAGTAAATTATAGTTATGATTTTAGAATGAAAGTTTAAAATTTTTATGCATTGGTCATTAATTCATGATATTAAGTGATTTGGATATAAGAATTGATTAGAGCGTTTATTTGCTATACATTAGAGTAAAATTTGTGAAGAAGTAATAAAATGGATATATATGTACATATATGTAATTTTATGCTAAAGTGTATAGAGAATTATAGAATTCTCTAGAATGGTGAATAATCACCATTAAATAAATTGCAAAAATAAATAGAAAAATTGTGGATTTCTATAAATAGGCTATTATTCACCTTCTTCATTAATTTTTCTCCATATTTTCGAAAATTGCACACACTACACACACTAAAAATTTTGAAAATTCAAGCTCAAATATTTCAAGATCCAACCGTTAAATTTTCGATCCATCTTCGAATTCAGGTATAATTCAATCTCTAGAACACATCTATGGTTTGGAAAATTGAAAAATATGAACCTTTGAAAATGATGAATTTTTGGTCCTTTTGATTATTATGAAGGGGATATGTTTTTTTTTAATTATTTCTTGATCTTATGTTAGGTAATCGCTGATAAGTTGATTAACGTTGAAATTTTTGAGCATATGTTCATTCTTTGGAATTTGATGATTTTTGAAAATGTTGAAGGTCTTGACCTTGAATTTACGTTGTTTATATGCTTGATATTTGTTCATATATGTGTTGTTGGGTTGAAATAAACATGTTTTGAACACGAAAAACGTAGGAAATCGAAGCCGTCGGAAAACCCTATGTTGGCCGAAAACCCTAGCTTTGTAAAGTTGGATTTTTGATTTTATTTGATCATTTTGAGTTCATATTTGGATTCTATGATATGAATAATTTGATACCCCGTCCTTCTTAAGCTTCAGGTTTGCATGACACGTTTTTCAAGAAAGGGGTCAAAGGTTGACTTTTGTTTCGTTAATGCGACCGTCACGAAATCTCAGGCTATGCGAAGAGTGTCCTATGACGAATTTATAGACACTAAGTATGCAGGTTTTCGACCACCCACGAAGGTTTGGCACTCCGGGGAAGTTATCGAAAAACCAGACTTTTCATGGGTCTTTTAAAAGCATATCTTGTTTATAGTCAATGTGTCCGGTATTTTATTTCGAGTCCATGGGTACCAAGTTTGCTAAATTTGGAGTCCGTTTGCAAAGATCGTCCTTTTGCGTTTTCAAAAAGGCAGCTTGCATGACATGCACGCCCGATCCTGCTTTTCCTATAAGCGGAGGGGCTGGGGCCTTCATTTTCAACGTTCATTTTCTTCGTCTTTCTGTGTTTCGGAAGAGCCGAGCAACTCAATCTGTTGTGGGCGTTGGAGGAATGGGGATCGGCCGGGAGGCTTGGCGGCGGCGCCATTCTTGTTCTTGCCACCACCACCGCCGATCGACCCTCCCAGTAGCCCGTTTTCAGTTTGTCATTTTCTTGTTTTGATTCCGTCTTTTAGTAGATCTTATAGCATAGAACTCGGGTTTCTAAAGGGACGGGACGAGAAAACGACCGGAGGCCGGCCAATTTGGCCGCCGACCGCGGCCGCCCCATTCATGCCACCGTGAGCTTGAGGCCGCCGATTTGGTGGCCACCGAGCTACCATTTGGCTACGGGCCCATTAGGTTTTGAGTTCCGGGCTATGCATTCTACTAAAGTACCGATTCCTTTTTCTATTTTTCGCGTTTCTACATGTCGGTATGTTTTCCGTTGTATCGAGTTTTCTAAAGGAAGTACATGCCCGGGTTATCCATTTTCAATATGGTTTGTCATTCCATGTTCCTCATTATGCATATTGCTTATGTTTCTATTTTCATGCATCGGTTTTGGATGGTTTATCCTGGATTTGAGGATAGGCATCGATTTTTGAAGCTTCTTCGCTGTTAAGATTTGTGTCAACTTGCATGCATGCATATTTTGAAGGTACCCTATTATAGGTCTTGATGCCCTAAATATATTTCCCTTCTGCATTGAATTTATTTGAAAACTCGGAGGGTGCCAAATGTGGGTTCAGAAAGTCGAAAACCCCCGTTTCGTTTCGATCTTCGTTTGGATCAGGTTGTTGCTTTGCTTTGTGGGATGTGAATCCAAAAGTTGTTCTGTCTTGTTGCCAGGTACCTACCAGTGCGATCTGTGAGGTTGTTGGTGTCACGCCCCAATTCCCGACGAAAGGCACGGATGCCGGGGTCTGATTAGGGGTGGGGGTTAAGAAGTGGGGAAGAAGGGGGGATACATATAACATACACGATAAGAAGATGTGACCATGAAATCGGGCAGCATCTCCTCTATAATTAGGACATATCCTGAAGGGGAGGGATACACAAACAATCCACCAACAGAATAATATCGATACCATAACTTCAATGAACATGATCTTGATTTATAACATGTAATGCAAGGAAGCAAAATAGCATTACACCCTGTTGACTAGACCGGTCAACCACGTAGCATGCTCATATCGAGACTCACAGCATAATAACATAATACCAAATCTTGTTCCCAATCAGAAAGCAAAATAAGGGACAAGAATACATCAACATCAGAATACGTATATAACATAACATCGCTGAAGCATAGCATGAAGAACCCGCAGCTCCACCCCTCAGCGTCGCCCGTCCAGTCCTCCTCCATCGTGAAAAGATTTGAAAAAGAGTTTGGGGTGAGTAGTAGCGCTTCGGTTGGGTTTTATCATAAATCGAAAAGAATCATGATGCGTGTTCGGACCACTTACCTTAGAAGGTTTTAAAATGTAAATCCACTTCTAAGTAAGCAAAATAGATTTTAGTTTTCGATACGATCCGTTATTCTTGTTGTTCTCATCATAGAACCAAAGAACCACGGCTCGGAACGTATCCCGCCAGCCCATCACATCTCATTCGACCGAACATATCCGGCCACCCACAATATCTCGGCCGGAACATATCCGATCGACCCATGCGGGCGTATCCGGTAGGCTAACTCGGTGTGGACTTGATTCAAACTCCGTCGAACCATAACCACCTCATTACCATTTCGTGTGGACTTGGGGTCTATCCCTTCGTAACCATAACCACGTGTTGGGGTCTATCCTTCGATCAATACTCGAGATGGTGATCAACCCACGAATAAAGATCCGTGCACAATCACAATATAACCACATCTCGGATCGAGAACAATAATAACTTCACCAATATATTTTACGGCGCACATGTTTTATTTTGATATATCAGAGTAAATAACTCAAAATAAGCATATATAACCCAACACGAGCAGAAAACGTCGATCGGGAGATATCTACGGATCCGATGACTTCACCGATCGCCTTGGTAGGTACACGGTAACAAGACGGAACAACTTTGGGGTCACGTCCCACAAAGCAAAGCAATATCGTGATCCAGCGAAGATCGAAGCAAAGCGGGGTTTTCAACTTTACGAACCCACATTTGGCACTCTCGGGTTTTCAAATCAACTCGATGCGAAGGAAATATATTCGAGGCATCAAGACCTATAATAGGGTACTTTCAAAATATGCATGCATGCAAGTTGACTCAAATCTTAGCAGCGAAGAAGCTTCAAAAATCGATGCCTATCCTTAGATCTAGGATAAACCATCCAAAATCGATGCATGAAAATGGAAACATAAGCAATACGCATAACGACGAACATGGAATGACAAGCTATGTTGAAAATGGATAACCCGGACATGTACTTCCTTTAGAAAACTCGAAGCAACGAAAAACATCCCGACATGCAGAAACGCGAAAAACAGAAAAACGGAATCCGTACTTTAGTGGAATGCATAGCCCGGAACTCAAAACCTAAAGGACCCGTAGCCAAAAGGTGGCCCGTCAGCCACCAAACGGCGGCCAACAGTGCTCACGGCGGCGGTTATGGGCGGTGGCGGCGGTTTGGCCGAAATGGCCAGCCTCCGACCGTTTCCTCGCCTCGTCCATTTAGAATCCCGAGTTCTATGCTATGCTATCTACTAAAAGGCGGAATAAAAACAAGAAAAGGAAAAAATAGAAAAACGGGGCTGCCGGGGAGGGGTTGATCGACGGTGGTGGCCGGCAGCAGCGCAATGGCGCCGTCGCCGAGCCTCCCCGGCTCGATCCCCACTCCTCCCTCGGCTCGTCCGTAAACATAGAGAGACGAAGGAAATGAATGTTGAAAATGAAGGCCCTAGCCTCCTATTTATAGGAAGCGAGTCAAGCATTGCTTGCTTGCAAAATTTTTTTTCGAAAATGCAAAATCGACGCAACTTTGCAAACGGACTCAAACTTAGCAAACTTAGTACCCATGGACTCGAAATAAAATACGGACACAATGACTATAAACAAGATATGCTTTTAAAAGACCCATGAAAATTTTGTTTTCGATAACTTCCAGAGTGCGAAACCTTCGTGGGTGGTCAAAACTGCATACTTAGTGTCTATGAATTCATCATAAGACACTCTTCACAACGCTCGAGGTTTCGTGATGGTCGCATCACGAAACAAAAGTCAACCTTTTGACCTTTCTAAAAAAACGTGCCATGCAAACCTGATGCTCAGGAAGGATGGGGTATTACAGTTGGATTCGTGGTTAGCTCCCCGGCGTTTTAAATGCATTCGAGTTGGGTTATATATGCTTATTTTGAGTTATTTACTCTGATATTTCAAAATAAAACATGTGCGCCGTAAAATGTTAATGAAGTTATTACTATTCTCTGATCCGAGAAGTGGTTCTATTGTGATTGTGCACGGATCTTTATTCGGTGGGTTGATCACCATCTTGAGTATTGATCGTAAGGGGATAGACCCCGAACACGTGGTTATGGTTCTGAAGGGGATAGACCCCGAAAGTCCACACGGAAAAGATAATGAGGTGGTTATGGTTCTGACGGGGATAGACCCCTGAAGTCCACACCGAGTTAGCCGGCTGGATACGTTTCGGGCGTGGGCCGACTGGATATGTTCCGGGCTGAGATATGGAGGGCTGGCTGGATGTGTTCCGGGCCGAATGAGATGTGATGGGCTGGCGGGATACGTTCCGAGCCGTGGTTCTGTGGATCTATGATGAGAATACATGTAATAACGGATCAGGTATGGAAAAACAAAAAATCTATTTTTGCTTACTTAGAAGTGGATTTACGTTTTAAAACCTTCTAAGGTAAGTGCTCTGAACACGACATTCATGAATTTTTATTTATGATGAAAACACCACCTGAGTGCGCTAGTACTCACCCCGAAATCTTTTCAAATGTTTTTCACAGATGGAGGAGGGCTGGATGGGCGACGCTGATGGGTTGAGCTACGAGTTCTTCATGCTATGCTTCCGCGATGTTGTGTTATATATACATATTCTGTTGTTGATGTATTCTTTTTCCTTTATTTTGTTCTACGATTGGGAACAAGATTTGCTATTATGTTATTATGCTGTGAGTCTCGACAAGAGCATGCTATGTGGTTGATCGGTCTAGTCAACAGGATGTAATGCCATTTTGTTTCATTGCATTACCATTATCAAATCAAGATCATGTTCATTGAAGTTATGTTGTCGATATGATTCTGTTGGTGGATTGTTTGCTCATCCCTCCCCTTCAGGATATGTCCTAGTTATAGAGGAGATACTGTCCGATTTTATGGTCGTATCTTCGTATTATGTATGCTTTATGTACCCCCTTCTTCCCCGCTTCTTAACCCCCATCCCTAATCACACCCCGGCATCCGTGCCTTTCCTCGGGAATTGGGGCGTGATAGCTTAGTATCAGAGTAGTGATCTTGTCCCTGACATCTATCTTTGTTATCTGATACCAGCTTGGTATCAGAGCAATGTTCTTGGCACCTAGTTTTTTTAGTTAACTGATATCAAGGTAGTTCATTTGCTTTATATCTTGTACGTTCTTGAAATTGAGTGTTTAGAACTTGTTCTTCTAAACATTTATCGTGTCTGACTACCCTCGACTCACCGTCGATCTGCGCCTTTCAAAATGGGTTGAGGTATGTGTTTATTTGTTGGTGCTTTATGTGGCTATGTGAGCTTGATATAATCTTGGTTTCATGTGCTTTGGCATGGTAAGAGTTTACGTGATGTAAACGTGATGTGGATGAGATGTGGTTGGGTGTTGATGTGAATGTGGAAGTGATTAGTCGATGGGACGGAAGGGCCTATGCGACTGTGATATGAAAATCATTGTCATGATATGATATGATGTGATTGCTATGATCATGGATGGTTGATATGAGTCTATGTGTTTACATAGCGATATTTTGTTGATTGAAATCTTGTTTATTTTGATAAACGAGTGCTTGTAAGTGAATCTTGTATTTGCTTACGTGATTATTATTATAAATATCGATGTTGGTATTGATATGTGTTGAAATGAACGTGTGTATGAGACATGATTACCCAGATGACTGGGGCGGAAAAGGAAACGTGAATATTTGTTGTTGTTTTATGATAAACTAACATGTAGGTTTATGGATATTCAGTGGCCCAGACAATGTTGGTTGAGATCCCACAGGATGGATGAGCAGATCCGTAAGTTCAGGTAATGTACCAGGAATGTCCATGAGCCGTTAGGAGTGTTTTTGGGAAGATTTGTTGGTTTGTGGAAGAAGATCAACGACAGTGGGAAAGTATCTGAGTATGAAGGTTACTATCGGATGACAGAGAGGCTACCAACAGGTTGGCAGTCATGGGCAAGAAGACAGGGGTACGTAATGTTTCGTCGAGATCCTGTCACCAGGCATCTTACCTTGGATTTCACTGAGTTCACTGCTCGAGTGTGGAGACAGTGGACCGATCATCGAGGCATACCTTCTGAGGCAGATGTGATAGCAAGGCATGTTCGAGGGTTGATCGCTCCTTTTTCCACACGAAAAGGTGTAAGTATAGGGTGAGCGAAGTATCGTATCCACAGAGATTGTATCACGAAAACATAGAAGCTAGCTCAACGATAATTCATCATTATCCAAGCACAGAATTTGGGTGAAAGGTTTAAGGCTTCGGAAATTAATCCAAAGCAAAGGGAACCAAGCAGAAATATAAAATAAAGCAATAAAACACGAAAGATAACTATGAAGAAAGACTAACCCTAGGGATACACCAATCTTATCCACAACGATGTTTATCCTGCTTATTATTAACCGTTTTAATCCAGACAAGACGGAAGATCACATATATAACCAACAACTTGATTCGACAATTGCGGCGATTGATTACTAATTTTCCTATCACGATTCGTCTCTAGAGGAAAATAAGCAACTCGAAAAGGATCACTAAGAGTATGCTTCCTACAAATGTCCTATCTCGATTCGACTCGAGGCTTATTCGTATCATGCATTCAAGATCGATTGACAATTAATACTGATTATGTCGTTAGCGGCAACTAGATATGCATCAAGATTTATCAAATCAACACATATAAATAAGCACCATGAATCATGAATCAATGCGGAAGGTAAATAACAAAGCGGGACTCACAACATATAGGATCGAATCATGCAAACCCTAGATTAGAGCGGAAAACTAGCGGACATAATAAGCGGAATAAAATACGATTTAACCATAAAATGGAAATTAAATATATAAAACCCGTAGGAAGCGTTGAATGAACAATGGTTGGTCTTGAATCCAATCCCAAGAGAGCGAGCGGAAAGCGATTGGACAAAAGCGTTCCGATCGATAACGAAGCGATAAACTAAACTAGAACAACGGAAAATCAATACTAGAATTAAACTAAATAAAGACTAAAGCTAAAGAATGGAAAAAGCGAGGCGAAGAAAAAGCGAGCTCAGGGGCGTGCAGGGGTGCGATGGGGCGCAAGGGCTCTTGCCTATTATAGAAAAGGGTGGAAACCCTAATTTGCGCGTCTGCCGCCTCTCCTCGCGATCGCCGCTCATGATCGCTAGCTCGATCTCCCGTCTCCGTCTTGGCGCTCTTCTTCGCTCGCGGTCCCTCATTGCGCTCGCATGGTACCTCGCGACCGGGCTAGCGGTCGCTAGCAATTCTGCACCGGTCGTGAGAAATCGTCCAGTTCTCGGCGCTAGGGCTTGCTCGCGTGCACGAGGTCGCGGTCGCTATTCCTCTGGACGCTCGCTGGTTTTGCCTCGCGACCAGCCTAGCGACCGCTAGGCTGGTCGCTAGAAACTTGACAGATTGCTATACTTTCTCGTGCGTCGTTCCTTGCTTGATTATCAACATATAAACCTACAAAGCGTCAAAGGAACACCCAAGCGCGTATCTTCTAGAAATAGATAAAACATTAAGAAACGATACATAAGCGCACATTAAGCGAGCTAAACTCATCTTCAAATATCAACTATAAACGTATAAAATACGCGTTTATCAAGGGTCGATCCAGATTGATGACAGGGATGATGTTCCTGAAGAGACTTTGGGAGAGCAGCCATCGCTCAGACGATCGCCAGTCCGTCAGGATACGCCAGTCACTACGCCTCCATCTACGACCCTCGTCTTGGGAGGACCGGAGCGACTTGGCGGGACCTCCCAGTGAGAGATGATCCATCCATTTGTGGCAGAGAAGAGGCCCAGGATCAGAATCTCGGTGCCACCGAATAGTATTAGGTTGGCATCCAGGGAAGGAGATTCTGAGGAGGAGGAAGACCCGGAGGAGGATGAGGAGGACAGTGAGGACTCAGAGGATCTGGTGATTCCGATAGTGGATGACTAGGACGAGGTCGAGCATGTGGAGGAAGGCAGCGCCGAGACGGAACCCGATGCTGACATTCACCGAGACTCGAGGCAATCGGGCGTATCTTGGGTGGGATCATACCCAAGAGAGGCTTGCTACCATACGGGATCACTTTACCGAGGCAGCAGCCTGAGTCCGAGCCCTGATAGGAACGGAGAGAGAGGAAGAGGAAAGGCAGAATGGTATAGCTGATATGAATGGGGAATAGTAGACGAATATGGAGGACAGAGATCTAGGTGGTCGGTGTATACGAGTGGCGATCAGAGTTCGCTATCGCATAGGCAGGCGGCGTCTTTTGGCGATAACGAGTCGATTCTTTTGCTCATATCCGACCTTTTTGACTAACATACCTTTGATCTTGTATTTTGACAGTGCTTCATGGACACTTGGATAATACTGATACTAACGCTGTCTATGACAGAATGTTTATGTTTTATGCTTATATGTGATATGAGCTATGCTATGACGATATATGAGCTATGTGATGATGTGTGATGATGTTATGTGGGAAGCATAAAAGTGATGTGTTGACCGATTGCATGGTTATATGCGATTGTGATATGTGACATGGGTGATGATATGTGGTTATGGGTGATGATGTATGCTATGCGATAATACCTGGTTTTCTATGCGAACGTGTTTCTAATGTTTCAACGTCGGTACAGATGGCCGAGAACAAGGAACCAGAGGAACAATAATGTGGAAGAAATCTGAGAACCACCTTTGGTTCAGCGGCATGCGATCGAGAGTTTTTGCAGGCAGAATGCCCCTACATTCGACGGTCTCGATGAACCGATTGGCGAGAACCGGATCGATCCACGAAAGGATCTTGAATACATCGGTGTGAAGAAGCGAGAAAAGGCTGAATTACGCGATCTTTGACTAACCGATGAGGCGATTTACGGTGGGAGTCCGTAAAGAGGACTATGACACCGGGGCGATGGGGAAGGTATCGTGGGAAGATTTCGAGGAAGAACTCATGGAAAAGTATGTGTGCAGCGTTTACGAGGCGAAGAAGCAAAAGCGAGTTATGGAATCTTCGTCGAGGAAGAAGGGCGATCACCGAGTACGATCGCTCGTTCAATAAATGCATAGTGTTACGCTATGCACTTGGTGGCACGTAGGTGCCGGGCGAGCGAGTTCGAGAGGACTCAGGCCGAGATCGAATTTTGCTCGTCGATCGGGAGATCGGCGTATCGCGATCCTTGAACCGGGCTTTAAACATTGAGTTAACGTAACCCGGGAAAACGATGCCACCGGACAGCCGGTGACGGAGAAAGAGTAAGAAAATGGGAAGATCGAGGAGAGGCAATCGGTGTTCTAGGGGAACCGGCGGTCAGATGATTCCGAGGAATGGGGTATTCGGGAAGAAAGGCTACCTTGGGAAGAAATTTCCAACCCATGCGGCAATGGGGACAAGGTGCAGAAAGGCCTTGGTGCCAGAAATGCGAGAGGAATCACTTGGGCGAGTGCAAGCGAGGTAACGTCGAGTGTTACCGTTGTAGGAAGTCTGGACATTACGCTCGAGATTGTCCATCGATAGGAGGGCGGTGATGCGGCCTCGGTGAAAGCGACATCCGACTCAGCGGCGAGAACCAAGCTTAGGCGAAGGTGAACCACGGGCGGGAGGTCATCCGAGGCCGACAAACCAAAGGCCACCGCGGCGGGCCGGTGTCGCCTTGAATCAACGGCGAGCGGCACAAGCTCCGGAAATCTTGCGGTATAATCCATATGAGTGATATACCGTTTTCGCTTTGTTTGATCTGAGGAGCCTCACATTCTTTCGTTTCGAGAATCGCGTGTGAGAGGTTGGGTTTGGTACCCAGGAATCACAGTACCACAAATTAGCATCCTTGAGGGAAGTGCTAAAAGCGAAAGAGATATGTCCGAACCGGAGGTAAAAATCGTGAGCGAAGGTCCTTGTCAATTTGCATCTCATCGAAATGGAAGATTTCGATGTCATCTTTGGCATGGATTGGTTGGAAAAGCACAGGGCAACTATACGTTGTCTCGAGAGAGAAGTTGCTTTTCAAACAGCCAAAGGAGTGGAAGTTTGTTTCCATGGCATAAGGATGGGTGTTTCCGTGCATATGATCTCAGCACTGAAGGCAGTGAGGATGATCGGAAGGGAAGCTGTCAAACTTTCTTGGTAAGTTTGACAGGGCACGATGAACAGTATAAAACAGATTACAAGAGGAGCTAGTGGTGTGTGAATATCGGGCGTGTTTCAGAGGACTTCCGGGCTTGCCGCTGATGAACAGTGGAATTCACTATTGATCTGGAACCAGGAGCAACACCAGTATCAAAGGCACCATACAGAATGGCATCTAAAGAATTGTAGGAACTGAAAGCGTAGTTGCAGGAGTTGTTGGATTTAGGTTTTATCCAACCTAGCGTGTCGCCGTGGGGAGCTCCAGTTCTGTTCGTCAAGAAGAAGGATGGGTCAATGCGGATGTGCATTGACTACAGAGAGCTGAATAAGCTGACATCAAGAACAGATACCCTCTTCCGTGGATTGACGATCAGTTTGACCAGCTCAAGGGAGCAAGTGTCTTCTCTAAGATCAATTTGAGGTCAGGCTACCATCAGCTGAAGATCAGGAAAGAGGACATTGCGAAGACCGCGTTCAGGACGAGGTATGGGCACTACGAGTTCATCATGATGCCGTTTGGTTTGACCAATCGCCAATATCTTCATGGATCGATGAATCGAGTTTTCCATCGATATCTGGATAACCGTCTTGGTTTTATCGATGATATTCTCATCTACTCCAAGAATGTAGAGTTGCATGGAGAACACCTGCACTGCTCGAAACGGAAGCGTTACGGCGAGAGGTTGTATGCCAAGTATAGTAAGTGCGAGTTTTGGCTCAGAGAAGTGATGTTCCTTGGATATATAGTGTCTAAAGAAGGAATCAAAATCGACCCAGTGAAGGTTGAAGCAGTAAGTAACTGGAAGGTTCCGTCTAATGCCAATGAGGTTCGAAGCTTTCTAGGCTTGGCAGGGTATTATAGATGTTTCATCGAAGGTTTTTTGAAGTTGGGGAGGCCGATGATGCAATAGCTCAGGAAAGGAATCAAGTTTTCATGGTCAGAAGCTTGTGAAGCAAGTTTCCAAGAGTTGAAGAAGAAGCTAACAACCGCTCTAGTGTTAGCCGTGCCGTAAGGGAATGATGGTTTTGTGGTCTACACCGATGCGTCTAAGCTCGGATTAGGTTGTGTTCTTATGTAGAACGGGAAGGTTATAGCTTACGCGTCTCGTCAGTTGAAGCCGCACGAGTTGAACTACCCAACGCACGACCTGGAGTTAGCACCAGTCGTTCATGCGATGAAGATCTGGAGGCACTGTCTCTATGGAGTCAAGTGTGAGATCTTCACGGATCACAAGAGCCTAAAGTACTTCTTTGAACAAAAGGAGCTGAACATGAGGCAAAGAAGATGGCTGGAGTTGGTGAAGGATTATGATTGCTCTATCAGCTATCACCCGGGGAAAGCCAATGTCGTGGCAGATGCCCTTAGTCGCAAGTCGAGAGCGAAGTTGGGATATCTTCTCACGCTAGAGAAAGAGCTTATTCGAGATTTCGAGAAGCTCAGCTTGGAAGTGATTCATCCGCCGGAATCAGTCCAAGGTTTCGTCACAGCTTTGACAGCTGAACCGGACCTGAGAGAAGCGATCGTGAGCGCGCAGCTAGGGAGACGAGTTCCTGGAAAAGATGCATTTGAAAGCAAGGCTAGAAGATAGCAAGGGTTTCACGTAAGCGAAGGACAATGCGCTATTGTTCCGAGGAAGGTTATGTGTGCCACTCAATAGGGAATTGAGAGATAAAATCATGAGTGAAGCTCATGAGGCACCTTACACAACTCATCCGGGAAGCACCAAAATATACAGAGACCTTAAGAGGAACTTTTGGTGGGAATGGATGAAAAAGGATGTAGCCGCATTTGTGGAACTTTGTTTGGCTTGTCAGCAAGTGAAAGTTGTGCATCAACGTCCGTCAGGATTGTTGCAGCCGCTACCAATTCCAGAGTGGAAGTGGGAGCATATCAGTATGGATTTTATGGTGAGTTTTCCTAGGTCAGCGTGAGGAAACACCGCTATATGGGTTGTCATCAACAGACTGATGAAGTCAGCTCATTTCTTACCGATTCGGATGACGTACGGGTTGGATAAGCTTGCTCAGCTTTACGTCAGAGAAATCATACGGTTACATGGTGTACCGGTATCGATTACATCGGATCGCGACCCGAGGTTCACGTCAAGGTTTTGGAGGAGTTTGCAAGAAGCCATGGGACCAAGCTGAATCTCAGTACAGCCTTCCATCCTCAGACAGACGATCAATCAGAGAGAACGATTCAGGTCTTGGAAGATATGCTGCGAGCAGTTGTGGCCAACAGAGGAGGAAATTGGGAAGAGATACTACCTTTGGTGGAGTTTTCCTATAACAATAGTTATCAGGCCACCATAGGAATGGCTCCCTATGAAGCGTTGTACGGAAGGAAGTGTCGATCGCCACTTTATTGGGATGAAGTGGGCGAGAGAAAGATGTTGGGACCGAGATGGTTCGTGAGGCGGTCGAGGTTATCGATCGATCAAGCGAAGGATCGGGGATGGCGAAGTCCTATCACGAACCAAATCGCCGCGGATCTTGATTCATGGTCGAAGATCGCGTCTTCCTTAAGGTTTCCCCGACGAGATGAGTCGTTCATTTTGGGAAACGAGGTAAGTTACGACTGAGGTTCGTTGGACTTTTCGAATTTCTCGAAAGAATAGGTACCGTTGCCTATAGGTTAGCATTGCCGCCTAGCATCGGAGATGTGCACGACGTGTTTCACGTTTCTCAGTTGAGAAAGTACGTGTACGACCCAAAACATGAGATCCAACAGGATCAGGTAATCCTTGCTCCGGATTAGAGTTACGAGGAGAGACCAGTGGCTATCTTGGAATGAGAAGTCAAAGAGTTGAGAAACAAGCAGATTCCGCTGGTGAAGGTGTTGTGGAATCACCATGGCGAGGAGGAAGCTACGTGGGAGTTGGAAGACAAGTTCAGGGCTCAGTACCCTGAGTTGTTTCCGCCACGTGTCTGAAATTTCGGGGACAAAATTTTTCTAAGGAATGAGGGATGTGATACCCCGTCCTTCCTAAGCTTCAGGTTTGCATGGCACATTTTTCAAGAAAGGGGTCAAAGGTTGACTTTTTGTTTCGGTAATGCGACCGTCACGAAACCTCAGGCATTGCGAAGAGTGTCCTATGAAGAATTCATAGACACTAAGTATGCAGGTTTTCGACCACCCACGAAGGTTTGGCACTCCGGGGAAGTTATCGAAAAATCGAACTTTTCATAGGTCTTTTAAAAGCATATCTTGTTTATAGTCATTGTGTCCGGTATTTTATTTCGAGTCCATGGGTACCAAGTTTGCTAAATTTGGAGTCCGTTGAAAAGATGCGTCGCTTTTTACGTTTTCGAAAAAGGGCCGCTTGCACAAGCAGCTACGCAGCCCCCTGCTTTTTCCTATAAAAAGAGGGCTAGGGCCTTCATTTTCAACGTTCATTTTCTTCGTCTCTCTATGTTTACGGAAGAGCCGAGTAGCTCCAGTGCTGCTGCTGAGCCACTGGAGGAGGGGATCAAGTCGGGAGGCTCGGCGGTGGCGCCATTCTTGTTCTTGCCGCCACCACCGCCGATCGATCCTCCCAGTAGCTATGTTTTTCCATTTTTGTCCTTTTCTTATTTTGATTCTGCCTTTTAGTAGATCGTATAGCATAGAACTCGGGTTTCTAAAGGGACGGGACGAGAAAACGATCAGAGGCCGGCCAATTTGGCCGCCGACCACCGCCGCCCCATTCACGCCACCGTGAGCTTGTGGCCGTCGATTTGGTGGCCACCGAGCCACCTTTTGGCTACGGACCCTTTAGGTTTTGAGTTCCGGGCTATGCATTCTACTAAAGTACAGATTCCGTTTTTCAGTTTTTTGCGTTTCTGCATGTCGGGATGTTTTCCATTGTATCGAGTTTTCTAAAGGAAGTACATGCCCAGGTTATCCATTTTCAACATGATTTGTCATTCCATGTTCCTCGTTATGCATATTGCTTATGTTTCCATTTTCATGCATCGGTTTTGGATGGTTTATCCTGGATTTGAGGATAGACATCGATTTTGAAGCTTCTTCGCTGCTAAGATTTGTGTCAACTTGCATGCATGCATATTTTGAAGGTACCCTATTATAGGTCATGATGACATGAATATATTTCCCTTCTGCATCGAGTTGATTTGAAAACCCGGAGGGTGCCAAATGTGGGTTCAGAAAGTCGAAAACCCCCCGTTTCGTTTTGATCTTTGTTTGGATCAGGTTGTTGCTTTGCTTTGTGGGATGTGACTCCAAAAATTGTTTCCTCTTGTTGCCAGGTACCTACCTGTGCGATCGGTGAGGTTGTTGGATTCGTGGTTAGCTCCCACCGGCGTTTTAAATCTGCTTGAGGTTGGGTTATATATGGTTATTTTGAGTTATTTACTCTGATATTTCAAAAAAACATGTGCGTCATAAAATGTTTTAATGAAGTTATTACTGTTCTCTGATCCGAGATGTGGTTCTATTGTGATTGTGCATGGATATTTATTCGGTGGGTTGATCACCATCTTGAGTATTGATCGTAAGGGGATAGACCCCGAACACGTGGTTATGGTTCTGAAGGGGATAGACCCCGGAAGTCCACACGGAAAAGATAATGAGGTGGTTATGGTTCTGACGGGGATAGACCCCTAAAGTCCACACCGAGTTAGCCGGCTGGATATGTTCCGGACGTGGGCCGACTGGATATGTTCCGGGCCGAGATATGGAGGGCTGGCTGGATGTGTTCCGGGCCGAATGAGATGTGATGGGCTGGCGGGATATGTTCCGAGCCGTGGTTCTGTGGATCTATGATGAGAGTAACAGTAATAACGGATCAGGTATCGAAAAACGAAAAATCTATTTTTGCTTACTTAGAAGTGGATTTACGTTTTAAAACCTTCTGATGTAAGTGCTCTGAACACGACATTCATGAATTTTGATTTATGATAAAAACCCGCTGAGTGTGCTAGTACTCACCCCAAAATCTTTTCAAATGTTTTTCACAGATAGAGGAGGGCTGGATGGGCGACGCTGAGGGATTGAGCATCGGGTTCTTCATGCTATGCTTCCGCGATGTTGTGTTATATATACATATTCTGTTGTTGATGTGTTCTTGTCCCTTTATTTTATTCTACGATTGAGAACAAGATTTGCTATTATGTTATTATGCTGTGAGTCTCGACAAGAGCATGCTATGTGGTTGATCGGTCTAGTCAACAAGATGTAATGCCATTTTGTTTCATTGCATTGCCATTATCAAATCAAGATCATGTTCATTAAAGTTATGTTGTCGATATAATTCTGTTGGTGGATTGTTTGCTCATCCCTCCCCTTCAGGATATGTCCTAGTTATAGAGGAGATACCGTCCGATTTTATGGTCGTATCTTCGTAATATGTATGCTTTATGTACCCCCCTTCTTCCCTGCTTCTTAACCCCCACCCCTAATCACACCCCGGCATCCATGCCTTCCCTCG
The DNA here is from genome assembly GCA_036937905.1 of Salvia rosmarinus. Taxonomy (NCBI): domain Eukaryota; kingdom Viridiplantae; phylum Streptophyta; class Magnoliopsida; order Lamiales; family Lamiaceae; genus Salvia; species Salvia rosmarinus. The sequence goes on along the minus strand of CM072819.1, from coordinate 77,616,418 downwards.
GGAATTGGGGTGTGCCTTCCTGCTATTGTTATTTACCTTCCAGGCATTGATTCATGATTCTTGGTGCTTAATTATATGTGTTGATTTCTGATCAATCTTGATGCATATCATAGTTGCCAGTTAATTACTTAACCGTTTTAATTGTCAATCGATCTTGAATGCATGATACGGATAAGCCTTGAGTCGTAACTTAGATAGGAACATTCGTATGAAGCATATTCTTTGTGATCCTTTTGGAGTTTCTTATTTTCTCTAGAGACGTAACAGTAATAGGGAAAATTAGTAATCAACTACCACAATTGTCTTGGTTATATGTGTGATCTTCCATCTTGTCTGGATTAAAATTGGTTAATTATAAGCAGGATAAACATACGTTGTGGATAGGATTAATGCATCCCTAGGGTTAGTCTTTCTTAATAGTTATCTCTTTGAGTTTTTATTGCTTTAGTTTATTTTCTAGTTGTCACCTTTTGCTTTGGATTTAACATCTGAAGCCCTAAACATATACAAACCAAATATGTGCTTGGATAATGATGAATTATTGTTTAGTTAGCTTCTGTGTTTTCGTGTTACAATCCCTATGAATACGATACTCTGCTTACCTTATACTTGCACGTTTTCGTGTTAGAAAAGTGAGCGATCACTTATCATCCGATATTTCTATTGTGAATAATGAGCCTCAGTTTGAAATAGGCGAATCTAGTAATTCTGCCGTGGTAGATTCGGCCGTTTCTGAATCTTTAATGGATATCTCTGATACTTCTATTTATGAAGATCAGATTGTACCAGTTGATACTACCACCTCATCTGATCAGCTTACCCCTGTTGGTGTCACTATTTCTTTTGAGCTTAGCCCTATTGTCCCTGATGACCATCTGACTCTCCTTGAAGAAGAGTTTCCTCTTGAAGAACCCGAGTATGTTGACCTTGACTTTGACATGGGTGCCATCGATTTAAGATGGTATGATGATTTAATTGCCATAAATGTCTCTCCACTCCGGGCTGTACCTTATGAGTCTCCTCCACCTGGAACCCACCCACTTTTCTTTTCGAAGAAACGGAGGCTGGATCATCCAGGCCAGCTGGTGTCACACGATCTTTTAAATATGAGCCTGAGTTCTTACAAACCGTTGGTACTACCCAATAGCAGCCTCTTCAGCTAAGTGATATTCCATTTATCACAGATCCTTCTCTTCTAGACACTGAGATCAGTTATTCTCATCCTACCTCTTTGGCTAATCGTTCTTCTGAACTTCCACCAGAGGATGAATGTATTGAGGAGGTATCGGACGAAGAAAATATGGAATATATAACAGATGTGGATGTAGGAGTAGAAGGAATGGATGAAGAAAATGAGATATCTGGCCCCGGCATTGGAGATGATGCGACATCGAGGATGGACTAGAAGTAAGATGAAATAGATCAGTAGTGTTGTACATTTGTAAATACATAGTTAAGTAGGACTGATGTATATAGCGATGGATGTATAAAGTTTAACCTAGACTAACCGGAATAGTTTTCCGATGCCTACTCTGCCAAGGCTAAATTTTCCTTTATGTAAAAAGTCCTCTATGAGGTAATTTTCCCATGATATAAAAGAAAAATTTAAAGATATCCACATTGAGTTAAATGTTGATTTTCTTATTTATCTTTGAACCTATTGTTTATACAATTGTGTGAGTTTATTTACATGTAACCCTATTGGCTAAACATGACATTTTACTTGCTTTCTTATAAATCTCTTGCCTACATACTGCATATATTGTTCTCATTAACCTGAAATGCAGTATGCCGCCAAGACGTCGAAATCAAATTCCTGTCGTAGAAGAACAAGAAAGTGAAAATACACCTCAACCTACCCCTGAACCTACCCTCCTCTAACAACCCGAATTTTTTTTTAATTATTCCTTCGACAAAATCCACCATCTTTCAGTGGAACTAGTAATCCTGCCGAGGCAGATGAATGGATTCGAGCGATGGAAAGAATCTTTAATTTTTTTTAGAATGTTCAAATAAGGAATGCCTTTTGTACATTTCCTTTCAATTGAAGGGACCAGCTGACTTCTGGTGGGAATCACGTCAGAAAACTCTCACTCCTGAGAGATTGGAAAATTTTACATGGGAACAATTTAAAGAAGAGTTGTTTGCGAAATATATTCCTCGCAGTTACAGGAAACAAAAAGAAATCGAGTTTATGAATTTGAAACAAGAAAAGAAAACAGTGGCAGAGTATGATAAGGAATTTTGCAATCTATCCCGTTATGCTCCGTACAAGATAGAAACAGACGAGAAGATGGCCGAACTATTCCGTTCGGGTTTACAACAAGAAATAAGAATCATTTTGGCAAGCAAACCTACCCTATCATATGCTGAAACGTTGAATAGGGCTTTAGACATGGAATTAGAAATGCAGTCAGATAAGATAGCCTCTGAATCAAATCCAATTCCATCTCAAATCAAAACTACACAAAAGATGATGCCTCAAAATCAAAGGTTTAAAAGAAAACAAAGATGGGAAACAAGAGACTTTCCAAATAAGAAACATTGGCAAAGACCAAATCAGCCTGTTTCAAGTTCTTTCCGACCACCCTATCAAAATCAATCACAAACAATTCCAAATCCTCCTAGAATGCCTTTGTGCCCAAGATATAATAAAGCTCATGCTGGAGTTTGTAGATGGGGCACCAATAGTTGTTACAATTGTGGCCAAGTAGGTCATTATGCTAACAACTGCCCAATCAGACAAAGATTATCGGAAAGTGGAAGAAAGTCAACTTCCACTAAACAAGTGCCACAAATGAAAGCTATAGGTGGTAGCTCCCAACAGCAAGTCCGGTCGACATCAGTACCTCAATATCAGATGATTTAACCACCTCAGCCTCAAAAAACTCAACCTCAATATCAGAGGGTGTTCTCTTTGAACCCAAGGCGACATGAACAGAATGCTGAAAATTTGGCAGATATGGGAACATTAAATGGCATACCTGTTATAATTCTCTTTGATACTGGAGCTTCGCATTCTTTTATTTCTACGACATGTGTAGATGTTTTTAAGCTGAATATAGAGCGAAGTGATCAAGATTTGAAAGTGATGACTCCTTTAGGTAAATCCACAATAATTTCCCACATATGTTCCGACTTAGAATTTGAGTTAGGAACTCTTAAATTGAAAGCAAAAACCTTACGAGTAATATCAATGTGGGACGTGGATATTATCTTAGGAATGGACTGGTTAACAGAAAAATTTGCTGTAATTCAATGCGAACGACGGGAAAATTTGTTCCATCATCCAGGAAAAGAACCTACCCGTTTTTATGGTAATGCGATGAAAGGAAAAAGAGTTCCCATAATCTCAGCATTTCGTGCTGAGAAATTGATTAGGAAAAATGAGACTTGTGCCTATTTGGTATATTTGAACATTGATGATAAGAAGGAAAGACGATTAGAGGATGTGCCGATAGTTCAGGAATATCCAGATGTTTTCCTGAAACATTACCGGGATTACCTCGAGATAGACAATTGGAATTTTCAATTGATCTTGAACCCAGCTCGGCACCTATTTCAAAAGCACCTTACCGTATGGCACCTAAAGAGTTACAAGAGTTGAAAATCCAACTTCAAGAACTCTTGGACTTGGGATTTATTCGACCCAGTGTGTCTCTATGGGGAGCACCTGTCTTGTTCGTGAAGAAGAATGATGGTACCCTAAGAATGTGCATAGACTATAGAGAATTGAACAAGCTCACCTTGAAAAATAAATATCCGTTGCCTCGGATAGATGATGTATTTGATCAATTGAAAGGAGCTAGTATTTTCTCTAAGATTGATTTAAAATCGGGGTATCATCAATTAAAAATTCGTTCAGAAGATATTCCTAAGACTGCCTTTCGAACACGATATGGTCATTACGAGTTTGTTGTGATGCCTTTTGGTTTAACAAATGCCTCTGCCGTGTTCATGGACTTAATGAACCGTGTTTTCCACGATTATCTCGATAAATTTATCTTAGTGTTTATCGATGATATTCTTGTATATTCGAAAGATGAACATGAACACGAGAGACATCTAAGAGTTGTACTAGAAGCTCTAAGAGCTGAAAAGATGTACGCCAAATTTAGTAAATGTGAATTTTGGCTGAGAGAGGTAAATTTTCTTGGACATATCGTATCAGCCGAAGGAATAAAGGTAGATCCTGCTAAGGTGCAAGCTGTACAAGAATGGAAATCACCTACAACACCGAACAAAATTCGGAGTTTCTTAGGTTTGGTAGGATACTATTGGAGATTCATTGAAGGATTCTCTAAAATTGTGAAACCGATGACTCAATTACTCCGGAAAGGAGTAAAGTTCCAATGGACCAAAGAATGTGAAGAAAGTTTCCAAGAACTTAAGAAGCGATTGACGTCAATACCGGTATTGATGGTACCAGAACCAGATCAAGGATTTACTCTTTATACCGATGCGTCAAAGAACGGATTAGAATGCGTACTTACGCAGGAAGGAAAGGTCATCGCTTATGCTTCACGACAGCTAAGACCGCACGAACTTAACTATCCAACGCATGATTTAGAATTAGCTACGGTAGTCCATGCGCTTAAAATTTGGAGGCAATATTTGTATGGAACGAGATGCGAAATTTTCACAGATCATAAGAGTTTAAAGTACTTCTTTGAGCAAAAAGAATTGAGTATGCGTCAAAGAAGGTGGCTTGAACTCGTCAAAGATTATGACTGTGAAATCAAATACCACCCTAGAAAAGCGAACGTGGTAGCAGATGCTCTGAGTCGGAAAAGTCAAGGGCAATTAGGAATGATTCTCACCCAAGAATAGGAGTTGATCAAAGATTTTGAAAAATTGTAGATAGAAATAGTACTTCCACCAGATACCACTGAGAGTATCATATCTACGTTGGTGGTTGTACCAGACTTAAGGACGAGGATTGTAAATGCTCAACGACAAGATGAACAATTAGAAAAGTTGCGAGCTAAAATCAGAACGGATGGATAACAAGATTATTGTGAAGCCCGGGATAATGCAATCATGTTCCGAAATAGGATTATAGTACCCAACAACCAGGAGCTGAAGGATGAAATTATGAGTGAAGCTCATAACTCGCTTTATACGTCGCATCCAGGAAGCACGAAGATGTATCAAGATCTTAAACAACAATTCGTGTGGATGGGAATGAAGCAAGAGATAGCGTTATTCGTGGAGCGATGTCTAGCATGCCAACAAGTTAAAGCTCTACATCAATGACCATATGGGAAGCTGCAACCTCTAGAGATTCCTGAATGGAAATGGGACCATATAGCCATGGATTTTGTAATAGGACTACCAAGATTAAAGCGTGGAAATACTGCCATATGGGTAATTGTGGATCGTCTCACCAAATGCGCCCAGTTTATTCTAATTCTTGTTACTTATGGAGCTAACAAGTTAGCCCAGATATATGTTCGTGAAATAGTGCGACTACATGGAGTACCTGTATCTATTACTTCAGATCGAGACTCCAAATTCACCTCACGATTTTGGTCGAGTTTCCAAGAGGAATTAGGGACACGATTGAATTTTAGTACAGCTTTCCATCATCAAACGGATGGTCAGACGGAAAGAACTATTCAAACGCTTGAGGACATGCTCCAAACTATAGTACTAGACCGAGGCGAACAATGGGAGCAAGCTTTATCGTTAGTTGAATTTGCTTATAACAATAGTTATCAAGCTACAATCAACATGGTGCCATACGAAGCTCTCTATGGTAAGAAATGCAGATCGCCTCTCTATTGGGACGAAGTCGGAGAAAGAAAAGTTTTGGGACCAGAAGCCATCGAAGAAATGATTGAAATTGTACAATAAATCAAGAAGAGAATTCAAGAAGCTCAAGATCGCCAGAAATTGTACGCAGATGTTCACCGCACAGAACATAGCTTCGAAATTGGAGACAAAGTTTTTCTAAAAATTCCTCCAACCAAAGGCGTACATCGATTCAGAATTAAAGGGAAATTGAAACCGAGATCCATAGGACCATACTAAGTTTTAGAAAGAATCGGACCGGTAGCCTACAGGCTTGCATTGCCACCAAACTTTGGCAACCTACATAACGTATTCCATGTGTCGCAATTACGAATCAAGAAGAAATAGTTCTTGAGAAAAATCTAAGCTACGAAGAAAGACCAGAATGTATTCTATATCGGAAAGAACAACAACTAAGGAATAAATCTATTCCTTTAGTTAAAGTATAATGGAAACATCATGGCTCAGAGGAAGCGACATGGGAACTAGAAGAGCAAATGAAACAGAAGTATCCCGAATTATTTGCATAAGGTACTAAATTTCGGGACGAAATTTCTTTAAGGGGGAGGGAATGTAATACCCCAAACTTTTAATTAGTGATTAGTTATCGATTAAGGTTAAACAGGACATTGCATCCTTGATAAGAAAGAAAACAGATATGCTTAAGATCTAAATTATATAATTTCACTTAGTAAAAAGAAATGTGATTGACAATTGAATTCTAAAAGTTCGAATAAAAGATTTTGTTTAGAAAGTTAACATATTATGTGGATTGATTATTTGATCTTAACGATCAAATAAATGTTATAACTTTAGAAAAGTTTAAATTATGCTATTATATGTGTTATATTCTCATGTTATGTAGTAAATATAATTTTATGAATATGAGATTATGATGTGATTAGTGTTACTTCCTAAAGAAATGAAAACAAGGAAATAAATAATATGTATAAAGTTATTATCAATAAATAAGATACATATGTATATCATAGTATTAATAATAAAATGGATAAACATGAATTTAATGAGCATTTAATGAAGAATGCTCTAGAAAATCATAAGTAAGCATGCATTAACGAAAGACTTGGAGAATAAGTAAATATTAAATTAAATTAAAAATAAAATAAAATAGAATTTGTTATATAAATATAAAACCTCTTCATTATTTAACACTTCCACAATCCTCAAAATTTCTCTCTAAATTTCGAAACACACACTAGCACACACACTTGGAGAAAAAAATTTATCAAGTCATTTTCTTCCAATTCTTCCACTTTCAAGTTGAAAGAAGGTATAATCCTAACTTTTCTTTAATCTTTGAGCTTAATTATTGTTGTAAACATGTGAAAATATTGATGATGTTAGGTTGAAGTATAAGTGTTATGCGATGATTATTGGGAAATATTGATGATATATGGTGATATTGATGAATTAGTGTAGAAGTAATGAAGTATTTATGATTTAATTGTATGATTTAAGTTGGAACTTAAAAACCCTAGTTCTTGAGATTTGAATTAAAGTGAGGATATGTTGATGTTATGTTATAAATTAGTTTGTAATTATGTGATTAAGCATGTTTAGGTAAGTACTTTGAAAGAAAATCTACAAAAAATAAATTTATAATATATATGTATATTTTCAAAAATTTCAAAAATTTGGAGAAGTGATATGTTGATTTTATTTTATTCAATTAACTTGATACATGAGTTTAATATGATAATTTAAGCATTATGTGAATTAATTAGAATTTTCTAATATAATATGTTGAAAGTGGAAAATTTTAGTTTATATGTTTAATTGACATGTTCATGCTAAAGTTGATATATGCTATTGTTATTGTTATTTGAGATCAATATATGATAATTAAATGAGAATTTGAAAGAAACTTGAAGAGAAAAATAATTTATGTATATTAGCAAAGTTTTCGAAAATTATGAAAGAAAAAGGGAAAATTAACGATTTATGTTATTCTTTATAAATGATATGGATTATGAATTTATTATGTAAGTAAGGCCTAATGAAGCTTATTTGGGATCTATAAAGTTGAGAAAGTGAAAATCTAAAGTTTATGTACATGTTCATGTTGAGGAAGAATTCATGCTTTAAATAAGTTATGTTATGTGATCTTAATTGATTAGAAATGATTTATAAATCTAAAGTACAATAATGATAAGAAAAATGATATTTCAAGTATGTTGATGGCCTATTACTCGAACGGTAATGAAAAGTTTAAGTTAGGTGATTAATTAAAAAGGTTATGCATAAGTAACTTAAGAAAAGAAATAAAATGTTTATGTAAAGAAAAGAATGTGAATTTAGTTCACTAAAGTATAATTACAAAATAATTGTCAATCGTTCTTTTGACACTAAAGTAGACTCGTGAGAGTCGAATAAGACAAATATGTAAAGAAAAGTTAATAAATAGAATGATGCAATGACCCGAAAGAATTATTAGATGTATAGGTGAAAGTTTAGACAAAAATGTCTAAACAAAACATAAGAGAAGAAAAAGCGTGAATAAGAGAAATTCATATATGTTTGATAGATAAGAAATGCCCTTTATGTGAGTACTGATATTATCGATTAATCTAAGGTACATCGAAAAAGGGCAAGGCGATTAAAGAAGAAGAAGAAGAAGAAGAAGAAGAAGAAGAAGAAGAAGAAGAAGAAGAAGAAGAAGAAAGGAGAAGTCTATTAAGCTTACCGAGTAAATCAACAGGTGGACTTTCTAATAAACTATAGCACGTGCTAAATTTTGTTATTTTATTATATGTTGCATGACATTCAAAATTATTGACTTGCCGAATGTTTGAGCATAAGCATGATGCATTACCTATCCACGGAAAAGAAAGAATGAAAGAAAGAAAGAAAGAAAGAATGAAAGAATGTTACCGACGTCGGGTATGGACCTTCGGGTCAAGGTGTTTGAGAAGGAGGCCTACTTCTCAACGCAAAGAAAGTACGTCGATATGGGAAGAGAAAGATGTCTGCAGACAAAGATCATGCATATGCATTTGTTTTAATGCTATGAAAATGAAAGCAAGTAAGTGATTTATTACGAAAAACATGCACATGTTTTTCACTAAAACCCCTGTGTAATGCAAAGTCATGGAAAGTCAATCTTATAGCTCTAAGAGCAAAGTTTTAAATGTTTTCGGCATGTGTCCACTGAGTGCTTATGTACTCACGCCATGATGTATTTCTAAACATGCGAGTTGGTGGGACATGGAGATGGAATTGGAAAAAGGAATACTATGGTTGTCATGGTTTTGGGTTCTGTCGTATATGTTCGAAACATCACTTGTTATTCCGTCTATTTCTTACGTTTGGTTGTGGTTGTTGAGATTGAACTCTTGAATATTCCTTGTTGCTGAAAACACTTGAATCGCTTGGTAGTCGTGGTTTGGAGTTGAACTACTTGATATCTTTTGTTACTCGAATGAGACTCGGTTGGTCATTTATTATAAGGCATGTTTGAGAATGTTGGAGTTAAACTTATCATGGCATTATGTTGTTCGAATGCTTGTCTTGAACAAATGTTGATATTCCCTTCGATTTGTAATTACTTGAAAATGTCACATGAGTTGTTATATTTTGCTGCCCAGAGTTATATGTCTTCATACATATAACTCAACTACCCTTTCTGTTGCCACACTCTGACCTAAATGATCGTTATGAAATTGTAGTAATTGTTGAAGGAAAACCCCTTTTGGACAAAAGTCGATTATCGTTAATTATCCTATCTCCGTTATTTCTTCTATTCACTCGACTTCATGGAAACAAATTATGTTGTCCTAATCGAAATTAAAATCTCATTTGAGGTCACTCATTATCTAGTCTCCATATATATTATTGTCACATCATCTTATGGAATATTCCTATTGTCATTAGTTTCAATGGTTCATGAAGAGTCATTAGTCACAACCTAATCTCTTGATTAAGAAGTTGGGCTGTAACAAGGAATGGTCAAATTAGCCGATTTGACATGTTAATACCGACTCTTTAAGTTTTATCGTGCTTTCGATTTATTTCTCGGAACCTTAAGGTTTTATTTTCTTAAATAGGCTTAAAAAGACTTATTTCATAGCTTATAATAATTTCATGAAGTTCGGATGGCATCCGGTAAGTCAATTCCGAGTTACCGCGGAAAAATAACGTCCGACAATTAAATTATGTTCATTCAAAATTCTATTGAATTCTTGAGCTTTAATAATTAATTTGATTATTATAAATCATTTCTTATTGATTTAGACCCTTGGTTTGAGTTTCGGTTCGTTCGGATCAGTTTAGGGTTTTTTCGATATATATTCTCAGCGTTAGGTTAAGTTCTTCAGGAATTTCGTTCATAAATTGATTCTTATTCCTCCATGATTTTGATTTTTATCATAATTTTTCATGATTAGCATGGACTGTAAGTTGATCTGGCTCGTGAATAGTACTTTTGAGACTGACCGGGCGAGTATGCCCGAAAATTCCAATTCTTTGGTTTCTCACATGTTTTCACGAGACGATTCTAGAAATGAAATCCTTTTGTTGAAATTCATTCTCGATCTTTCATTCTATGTTCAGGCTATTGAGAAAACCCTAACACGGTAGGACTAGTCACTAGTTTTTGATTTCTCTAGATTTCGATCTCCGAATCGATTCTAATTCGTTTTGTTGGTCATCTTAAACATAATTAAGGTCTAAGCACCACAAGTAATTGGTTTAAGCATCACTAATAAAAGTTTTAAATTTTTCAGGTTATACAGATCTGGTCAAGTCTCGAGAGTAAGTTTGGGCAGTCGAATCGAACAATCCACTTCCACACGATAAGAGAGATCTTAGTGTAGGATGGAAGAAGGAAGTTCAGGTCCATGAACATGTCTCCCACTTGACTCATCTCATGGATAGTCTTGATCAGTTGGGATGAGGTATCGACGGCGAAGCCAAGGTCGATATCATCCTCAATACACTGCCCAAGTCTTTTGAGAACGCGATCATGAGCAAGACGGAGTATACACTCAGTCAGTTGCTCAACGATCTTGTAGTAATGGAAGGCGTCATGGGAAAAGGATCACATGCCCTTGTTAGTACATCTAAGGGCCCCAATGTTCCATCGAAAGGTAGAAGGAGAAAGAGGGGTGCTAAGGTTGGTAGAGACAAAGGGAACAGTGGGAGCAAGAACATGAATGCCACCGGGAGATGTGAAAAAGCCAAAGGAGAGGGACAAGTGCTTCAAGTGCAGTAAGACTGACATTAGAAGGTTAAGTGCCCTATGCTCAAGGGTCAAGGTACGTCATTAGCTCTAGTAACGGAAACATGTTTAGCGACTTGTTCAACTCATTCATGGGTAGTAGATACAAGTGTGATTGATCATGCTTATTACACATTGCAGGGGTTCCTACAGACAAGGCAGCTGAGTGATGGCGAGATAAAGATCTCCATGGGCAACGCGGCAAAAGTCAAGGCCGTTGCAGTCGGAGATATTACTTTATGCTTTGATATGACAGTTTTAGTTTTAAGAGATGTTTTATATGTACCGAATTTTTGGCAAAAACCTTGTTTCGATTTTCAAACTATTTACTCATGGATATAGTTATTTTTTATAATGGTGTTTCTATCATGAGAAATGACGAGTTTATCTGCGGTGGCACTATAGGAAATCTGATTTTAACCCTCTCCCGAGGATCTATCTTGGATGTTTAATTCACCATACATTGATTATATACCAAGCATGCACCTATATAATTAATTGCAACACGTTGGTGTTTTCTCGTGTTTACCTGTGAATTTGCCTAGCAAGGATTGGATCAAAACTCGTGCTTTGATCTTCTGGATTGTATACCGATTGCCCAAACTCCAATGCTGAGTAAGGACAATCTATTGAGAGTGTTATAGAAATTCGCCTTCTTCCTTTTCTCAAAGTTTTCGAAAACCCTAGCTTGAAGAAGTATGATTTTCGAAAATTTCACTATTGAGATTGGGGTTTGATTTTCTCTCACCTTATATTTATAATACAACCCTAAATCCTATCAAGATAGAATTTCTGCATATCTAATAAATATAATAATATCACTTAAGAAAGAGATGATCAAGACAAAGTCCCATAGGGACTCTAATTGAAGGGGGACGAAATTTCTCTAAGCAACAGGCCTGGATGGGCCAGCCCAGGGATCAAATGTAAGGAATAAAGATGGGCCTCAAATAAATTAATTATCTTATGTTCACCCGAACATAAATTAATTCATAAACATTTATTCATGCCACTAGAGAATAAATGCTTGACTTACCCTTTATTTCGAAGTTGAGTCGGGGCTTGCACTTAGACTTCACGAATCTCCGTATTTAAGATATCAGACGTCCATTAATTATTTACACATTCGATCGCTTAAAATAATTAATATCTTTAATTCCTTAGGTAGTACCACTCAACCTTATTATTGTACCTGAGATAACTCAACCTGCAGGGTTTATTACAATAAACCTTTTGAGCTCCTTAAGGGGACGTCATCATCCTAAACGGATACGGTGACTCGACACAGGTAACTAGCATGACATACAAGTACTGTCACCACCCAAGATGCAGAGAATCTTGGGTTAACTCATGTAACCCACACCCATAACAAGTCAAAGTGATGGTTAGCAACTAATACTCACCTAATACCTTATCGAGGTTTAGATCAACGTAAAGTGACCGAGATCTAGGTTCTTCACGACAGTCAGATAGAAGAACTCATCTCACTGTGATCCATCAATACGTCGAGACATACCAAGATAGACAAGCAACCAAGTCAAGTCACTTCTTATCTATACCGCAGTTTATACCGACAACTTGTCCTCAAGTTGTCTCACCGTGATACTTTTTATATCTCATTAAGCTCGACCAATCATACGCACTTACGTGATCTACAACACATCGCATTATCTAACTTATATATGAGATAAGGGATATACTTATGCAATCAAGTAAACAATTCAGATAGGAGATTGTAATAGTGGTAACAGAAACATTGTATACAAGCTCAACCAAAGCCGCCCAAGATACAAATCCAACAATCTCCCACTTATACTAAAGCAAAACTTTTAGTATACAATGTGTCTCTACTAGCTATTACAAACAACACCATCACTTTGCTTCTCCCACTTATACAAAAGTTTTCTTTCTAAGTGGGTGCCATCTTCTTGCAATCCAAGTCCTCGAATATGCTCTTCGTAGACTTTTACGGCGAGTTCTTCGTGAATGGGTCAGCTAGGTTATCCGCAGCATACCAATCTTTTCAATCGGGACGTCCTCGCCTAACGATTTCGTATGACATGGTACTTTCTCTCTATGTGTTTCGTTGCCTTGTGGGTCCGTGGTTCCTTCGAGTTTGCCATTGCACCTGAGTTATCACAGTAAACTATGATACTCTTGGGCAAACCAGGTACCACATCTATATCCATGAGGTAGTTCTTGAACCATCTGACCTCTTTAGCGACCTCCAAGCGGCTACATATTCGGCTTCCATGGTAGAGTCCGCAATGCATCGCTGCTTTGCACTCCGCCAGGATACGGCTCCTCCTCCCAAGGTAAACACATAGCCTGAGGTAGACTTTTTCTCATCACGGTCAGCTTGAAAATCCGAGTCCGAATAACCCAAAGGCATTAGACTATCCGCATGGTAAACCAGCCTATAATCTCGAGTCATTTTCGGTACTTGAGTATATGCTTTACATGATCCAATAAGCTTGTCCAAGGTTAGATCGATATCTAGCTACTATGCCTACCGTGATAGCGTATATCGAGTCTCGTACATAACATTGCATACATGAGACTTCCCTGGCGGAAGCGTAAGGAACTTGTCTCATTTCCTCTATCTCCTTTGCAGTCATAGGTGACAGCTCCTTAGATAAATGAACCCCATGCCTGAAAGGTAGCAATCATTTCTTGACGGTTTGCATGCTAAAACGAGTAATCACATTATCAATATAAGACGCCTGAGATAAGCTCAACATTTTTCTCTTACGATCTCGGTAAACCTTGATCCCAAGAATGTACGCTACATCTCCTAAGTCTTTCATTTGAAACTGATCGGATAACCAACTCTTTACGTCTGATAACAACTTCACATTGTTGTCAAGTAGAAGGATGTCGTCTACGTAAAGTGCAAGAAATACCACGTCACCGTTGTCATCCAAACGATACCATAGGATTTTACCACCTCGTCAAAGCGCAAGTTCCATGATCGGGAAGCTTGCTTGAGTCCATAAATGGACTTCTTAAGCTTCCAAACTAGATGCTCTTCACCCTTCACCACATAACCTTCAGGTTGCTGCATATAGATGTCTCTACCTTCTTTAAGGTAACCGTTTAGAAAAGCGGTTTTCACATCCATTTGTCAAACCTCGAGGTTTAAGTGGGCTACTATGGCTAGAAGAATTCTGATGGACTTGAGCATTGCTACAGGCAAAAAGGTCTCATCGAAATCGATACCCTCAATCTGAGTGTACCCTTTTGCCACAAGCCTGGCTTTAAAATTCGAAACCTCTCCATCTGAATCTCTCTTCCTCTTGTATACCCACTTACTACCTATGGCTTCCTTGCCAACTGGTAGTGGTGTCTTTTCGTATACATCCATAGTTGTTATGGTCTAAATTTCTAAGTTCATAGCGGTGTGCCATGATCTTGCATCAATGTCTTCAGATCGTCTCACCGTATGTCCATGGGTCGATTATTGCTCGCCGTTTCTCGGGACTAAATCCAAGATTCACCCACGAACATAAATCGCTCGGGTTGACGAACAACCTCCCACTACGATGAGACGCCATCGCACAATGGCAACGGTGGGTGCGGTAACTTATGGTTCTCTATCTTGCACAACTTGTTGGATAGGAGCCACTTATGACGGCGGTTTCTCTCGGTGGAACTCGACCCACTTCAATTTCTTGAAGTATCGGTGTCGATCCTCCCACTAGACATGACATCTCGTACATTTGGCTTAATCGGTGGTGGAATACGATCATATTCTAATTCTTGAAGAATGATTTCAACTTTGGATTTATGGTTTTTCATATAGTCATCTTCTAAGAATCGAGCATGAGTGCTAATAATGACCTTCCGATCTTTAGGACTATAGAAATAACCACCCTTCGTTCCCACAGGATAGCTAATAAGCGATCTTGCATCGATCTAGACTCCAACTTGTCGACCTTCTTGTTCAAAGACATGTGTTGGATCGCCCATATCCTTATGTGGTTTAAACTAGGCTCATACCAAACCACAACTCGAAAGGGTCTTTTCGACTGACTTGGATGGTACTAGATTTAGCAAGTATGCCGTTGTTTCCAAAGCATACCCCCAGAGCGAAATAGGCAACGTTGCATAACTCATCATCGATCTAACCATTTCTAAAAGAGTCCTATTTCTTCGCTCTGACACGCCATTTTGCTGTGGTATGCCCGGTGTAGTGAGCTGGGAGGTAATCCCACACTACACCAAATAGTCCATAAATTCGTTACTGTGGTATTCGCCACCACGATCAGAACGCAGTGACTTGATACTTTTACCAAGCTTCGTCTCCACTTCCGCCTTAAATTCTTTGAAATTCTCAAAGCATTCAGACTTGTGGTGAAGCAGGTATATGTATCCGCACTCGAGTAATCGTCGATGAAAGTGACAAAATACTCATACCTCCACGAGCTTGTGTGGACATAGGTCCACACAGTCGAATGAACTAGCTCCAACACTTCTTTGGCTCTATAACCCTTCGCTGAAGGGTCCGGTCGACATCTTTCCTTCTATACAGATTCGCAGATCGGAATGGAGTAACGTGAGATCACCCAACGCCCATTCTTAGCCGCCTTTGGATCCTATTTAGATTGATGTGACCTAATCTAAGATGCCGGAGAAATGTGGTGTCATCTTGTGAAGAAAACTTTCTCTTCTTAAGTTTGAAGTAGATGCAACATAATTAAAGGTATTATGTTTGGCGTAAATAGTGTAAAGCGAATTATATAAAGTGCCACCACGATAACCGTCATTTCTTCCGATAGAAACACCACTATCAAAAACAATGAATATCCATGAATAAATAGTTTGAAACCGAAATAAGGTTTCAGCGAAACTCCGCACATATAAAACGTCTTTAATACTAAAGCTGTCCTATCAAAACATAAAGTAACATCTCCATTCAGAACGGCCTCGACTTTCGTCGTGTTGCCCATGGAGATCGTTATCTCACCATCATGCAGCTTCCTTGTCCGCAGGAACCCCTGCAAGGTGTAACAAACATGATCAGTCGCACCCGTATCTACTACCCATGAATGAGTAGAACAAGTTGCTAAACATGTTTCCATTACTAAAGCAAATGGCGTACCTTGAGACTTGAGTATAGGGCACTTGGCCTTCCAATGCCCAGTCTTACCGCACTTGAAGCACTTGCCCCTCTCCTTTGGCTTTTTCAAGCCTCCGGTGGCAGACATGTTCTTGCTCCCACTACTCCCACTGGTTCCTTTGCCTCTACCACCTTTGGTGCCCATTTTTCTTCTTCCATTTTTCAACGGAAAATTTGGGCCCCTAGATGTGCTAGCAAGGGCATGTGCTCCTTTGCCTATGACTCCTTCCGCGGCCACGAGATCATTAAGCAACTGACTAAGTGTATACTCGGTATTACTCATGATCGCGTTCACGCGAAAATTCTCAAAAGACTTGGGCAGTGTGTTGAGGATGATATCGACCTTGGCTTCGCCGTCAATACCTCCTCTCAACTGATCAAGACTATCTATGAGATGAGTCATGTGGGAGACATGTTCATGGACTGAACTTCCTTCTTCCATCTTACACGCCAAGATTTC
The DNA here is from genome assembly GCA_036937905.1 of Salvia rosmarinus. Classification (NCBI taxonomy): domain Eukaryota; kingdom Viridiplantae; phylum Streptophyta; class Magnoliopsida; order Lamiales; family Lamiaceae; genus Salvia; species Salvia rosmarinus. The sequence continues at coordinate 77,599,810 of CM072819.1, read as the reverse complement.
TCTCATTGTGTGGAAGCGGGCTGTCCGATCTGACTACCCAAACTTACTCTCGAGACTTGACCATATTTCGCCTAAATGCGCCATCGATCGATCTTTGCGGTGCAAGCCTTTGGACATAGTAGTCATCATATAGCATTTACCTATATTGTTTGACCTATGCCAAAGTCTACTTGACTCTCGCTGCTCATTAGTCGATGCGTCAGTAAGGGCATCAGGTTTGGGAGTAGTGAGAACAAACATGTGTTCTTCAGCGATAAGAACATATTCCATGTTTCGTTTCCACTTGATAAAATTTGGACCCGATAGAGGATTTCGTGCGAGCATATTGATAATCGGTGTAAGAGACATATCTGAAAAGTAATGTAAAACACATAAGCATACGATCCCACATAATTCATAACAATAATATTGTAACCTTTTGATAAAACAATATTAATTGAAACCTCCAATCGCCCAAGGAATTCCACATACAAGCCACGCGTGTGGGCGTTTACATGAACCCCCGACCGGACTAAAATATACCTTTTAGTCTTTTAATTTCAATCCATGTCAACTTATCCTTATGAAAAATGAAATTAATGATTGGACCTTACTAGACTACATCACTATCACAAGAAGGGACTTCGCGGGAAGTTGTACTTGAGGTGATGTCTAAGCAATGACCACAATTTTAACAGCAGAAAATGAATTCTTAGAATTGGCATACTCACTAGGACCATACTGCTTCCTATCCAAATTCCTTTGTTATCTCATTTTAAATCTATCGCTAGAGAACTTATGAAAATCGCATATGCAAGCCACGGGTGTGGACATTTACACATGAAACTCCCACTTCTCAATAGATTAAAATGTTTTATTTAGAAATCTCATCTAACAAACTTATGATAAACAGTGCAAGCAAGCCACGCGTGTGGACGTTTACTCACAGTGCGTATCACTTTGTTTAGAGATCAAAAAATGGAGGTCTTGATATTTTAATTAAAAATTAATATGTCGGGTTTCTTGCTTAGTCTTTTTATTTCACAAGGTTTGTCCATACAGACCACGTAATCCTAGCATGCTTTTCTATAGAACTCAACATGTAAAACATGCTCGCAAAATTCTAAAATATGCTTGAAAAACACGATAAACCTAGCATGCTTACTATGCGCATCCAATCACGAAAACATATAATATGTTTATCTACGTTATTAAACATACATAGCATGCTTCTGCATAATTTAAACATCCACGACATGCTTTGAACGATAAAAATAAAATAAATTCATTCATCGCGGCCCATCGTGGATCCTATACTTCCCAGCCTAATTTATTACATAAATTGGAAAAGTACAGATCTTCAAAAATCTTGAAACCGGGCCTCGCGAGCACGGGCACGGACCGGATTCATCAAAACTGGATTTGGGCCGAAAAATCAAAAACGAGCCGAAATAGTGGATCGGGCCGAACCGGGTCAAAAATCTGGAACCGAGTCGAAAAATCGGTGCAGGTGAAACGGGCGGGTCGGTCCATCGCGAACTAGGCGTGTGCGCTGGGGCACGACCCGTGCGCACACACACCGCACATCCACCGCCTCTCCGCCAAGAAAACGCCGCCGAGCCTGCCGAGAAGCTCGCACGTCCAGCCACCCATCTCGCCTGTGCAGACATCGCCCAGCCACCCGGATAGACCGTCGAGAATTGCGCGCAGGTCTGCGCGTTATCTCGCCCAGGTCCTGCTGAGGAGCGCCGAGCAGCATCGCGCATCCTGGCCGAGAGGCCCTGCGTGCGCCGTCGCCCACTCGCCGAGACCTACCTCGCCACGCTGTCGAGCCATCTACGCGCAGGTGTCGGCAACTGCCGAGAAAACCTACGCGCGACTCACGCTTAATCGCCCAGCGCTCTACCGAGGCCTGCCGAGTGGCGTCGCCCGATACCGCCCGAGGCTTGCCGAGCACTAACGAGCCCGACCCACCGAGGCGTGTCGAGCCACGTTGTCCGATGCCATCGAGGGATGCCGATGGCGACCTGCCGAGAGCTGCCGAAAGCTTCCACGGGACTTGCTGCCGAGCACCGCCGAGGCTTCCACGCGAGAGTCGCGCTCCCTGCGTCGCCCGATGTTGTTGAGGTGCTACCGGGCCTGACCTACCGAGGCCACCCGAGCGCCCTGTCCGAGACCACCGAAGCCCGCCGAGCGTGCGCTCCGCCGGCGCGCCGAGTCGTGTGCATGGAGACCGCGCGCTCCGGACGCCCGGCTACCAAGCCGTGCCGCCCAGCCTCGTCGATGCTGCCACGTGACCCGCCTAGCCCCGTCTGACTGTACCGCCGAGACCTGTCGAGAAAAACATGCAACTGTCGAGACATGCTACGAGCACCGAGCACGTCCGCGTGTCGTCGCCAGCTCACTCTCGGCCGTGCGTCCGGTTTTCCGACGTGCCTCCCGTCGTCTCGTTCTTCATGCTTTTATCTTCGTTCTTCTTTTACAGATAAGATTTACAAGAAAAAATCTAATCTAACCACTGATTTTCTCGTGGTGAAAAACAAAATCCGACAAAAATAAAACGAGCCACGATGAACGACAGATTCACAATTAATTAATTACGCACATTATAATCAAACGTGAATTAATCCAACAGAGCCAAGATTCGATCCTGTGCTCGATACCAATTGTAGGGAAATCTGATTTTAACCCTCTCCCGATGATCTATCTTGGATGTTTAATTCACCATACATTGATTATATACCTAGCATGTACCTATATAATTAATTTTAACACGTTGGTGTTTTCTCGTGTTTACATGCGAATTTCCCAGCCAAGGATTGGATCAAGACACGTGCTTTGATCTTCTAGACTGTGTCCCGATTGCCTAAACTCCAATGCCGAGTGAGGAAAATCTATGGAGAGTGCTATAGAAATTCGTCTTCTTCATTTTCTCAAAGTTTTCGAAAACCCTAGCTTGAAGAAGTATGATTTTCGAAAATTTCACTATTGAGATTAGTGTTTGATCTTCTCTCACTTTATATTTATAATGCAACCCTAAATCATATCAAGATAGAATTTCTGCATATCTAATAAATATAATAATATCACTTAAGATAGAGAGGATCAAGACAGAGTCCCAGAGGGACTCTAATTGAAGGGGAACGAAATTTCTCTAAGCAACAGGCCTGGATGGGCCAGCCCAGGGATTAAATGCAAGGAATAATGATGGGCCTCAAATAAATTAATTATCTTATGTTCAGCTCAGAACATAAATTAATTCATAAACATTTATTCATGCCACTAGAGAATAAATGCTGACTTACCCCTTTATTTCCGAAGTTGAGTCGGGCTTGCACTTAGACTTCACGAATCTCAGTATTTAAGATATCGTACGTCCATTAATTAATTACAGCGTTCTGACTGAATAATTAATATCTTTAATTCCTTAAGTAGTACCACTCAATCTTATTATTGTACTTGAGATAACTCAACCTGCAGGGTTTAGTACAATAAACCTTTTGAGCTCCTTAAGGGGACGTCATCATCCTAAATGGATACGGTGACTCGACACAGGTAACTAGCATGACATACAAGTACTGCTACCACCTAAGATGCAGAGAATCTTGGGTTAACTCATGTAACCTTCACCCATAACAAGTCAAAGTAATGGTCAGCAACTTATACTCACCTAATATCTTATCGAGGTTTAGATCAACGTAAAGTCACCGAGATCTAGGTTCTTCACGACGGTCAGATAGAAGAACTCATCTCACTGTGATCCATCAATACGTCAGAGACGTACTAGTATAGACAAGCAACCAAATCAAGTCACTTCTTATCTATACCGCAGCCTATACCGACTACTCGTCCTCAAGTTGTCTCAGCTGTGATACTTTTTATATCTCATTACGCTTGACCAATCATACACACTTCTGTGATCTACAACACACTGTATGATCTAACTTATATATGAGATAAGGGGACATACATATGCAATCAAGTAAACAATTCAGATAGGAGATTGTAATAGTGGTAACAGGAAACATTGTATACAAGCTCAACCAAAACTGCTTCCAGTATACAAATCCAACAGGCACATTATATAATTTTCTTCATACTATTTCATCTAAGCATAATACCTATAATTATGTTGCATCTACTATACTAAACCATAAGAAGATGAAGTTTCTTCGCAAGATGACACCACATATCTTTGGCATCCTAGATTAGGTCACATCATTCTAAATAGGATCCAAAGACTGACTAAGAATAGAGCGTTCGAAGAATTTACGGTTATTCCATAACCAATCTGTGAATCCTGTAGAGAGGGAAAGGTGTCGATCAGACTCTGCAAAGCGAATGCGTGTAGAGCCAAAGAGGTGTTGGAGTTAGTCCATTCTGACCTGTGTGGATCGATGTCTACACAAGCTCGTGGATGGTACATGTATTTTGTCACTTTCATTAACGATTACTCAATTTATGGATACGTATAGCTGCTTCACCACAAGTCTGAATGCTTTGAGAAATTCAAAGAATTTAAGGCGAAGTTGAGACGAAACTAGGTAAGACTATCAAGTCATTGCGGCCTGATCAAGGTATCGAATGTTGGAAGAAAGGAAAAGAAATCAAAGAAATCAATTAGCAGCAATTAGCAAATTTAAGAATCAATCCAAGATCTTTCCTTATACAATTGTTTCTAACCCTATAAAAGGGTATCTGTAATGATAAATAAAAAACAACTTTTTCAACCTCTTCTTCCTTATTCTGTTCTACAATACGTTTATAACATGTTTTAACATGGTATTAGAGCATGAATGTAGTAACCCGAAAATCTTTTAGACTTAATTAGAGCCTAATTAAGTATTAATTAGAGGCTTAAAGGCATTTCATCCTTAAAATTTATATATAAGTGCATAATAAATAAGTAAACGATAGAAATTTGATTAATTGCCAATCGAAGGAATAGAATTTCGAAGGAGTAGAGATTCATTAGAAGCAAGTTTTAGTATGATAAAATAAGAGATATATGGTTATTATTGTGTGTTGAATGAAAACTTTCATTAAATAGAAAATGTTTTAAAGAAATGCATTAATTATTATTTATGTAAGATTTATTTATAAAATGATATGAATTAATGTTTAAACTATTAAACGGCTTAAATAAATTTATTTTATTTATATCTGGTGATAAAGAAATTATTTTCCATGATTTTTGAAATTTATGAATTTATAGACTAATTATTTGAATTTTTGCATATGAGAGAATTAAATCTATATTTATATGATATGTGTTCCAATAATGGATTTAATTATTTTGGATATTTATATTAATGAGAAAATTTAGTTTTTACTATTAAAGAATATTAATGTTCAACATTAGAAATTTTAGAAAAAATAGTTATGCATTTTCAAAAATTTTAATAAATGAGAATAAAAATGAATAAATAATAAGGCTATATATATATATATATATATATATATATATATATCTAGAAAGAACACTTATTTGGATCATCTTCCAAACTTCTCTTTTCTCTCTTCTCTTGGACGAACACACACAACATACACACACAAATTTCTCTTCATATTTAATCCATAATTTAAGTGTGAAATTAAGTGGAAATCACTCCAAAGAAGGTAAATACCTTATGTAATCCAAGTTTTTATGATTAAAATTAAAGCATATGATCTTCTCATATATGGTAATTTTCAAAAATTTCATGATTTAATTTAAGGTTGAATTGTTTGATTATTGTTATGTTTATTGATTTTTTATTGCTTATGATGCTTAAATATTATAATCTATGGTTTAAATTCTTTAAATTCATGAAGTTGGTGAATTAAAGCAAGCATGCATAAACCCTAATTTTGCATGTTAATTATTTGTTATGATTTGATTAAATTGAGTTTAGATATGTGTAATTATGTGGAAATAAACATGATTTAGTAAAAGAAATTGGAATGAATTGAATGTATATATATTTCCTCATTTTCAAAAATTATGAGGTTGAGTTATCTTTGATTTCTTGATTTTATTTGATGTATTTGATATGATTTTTGAGATCTAGGATATAAATAATGGTTAAGTTTAATTTATGGAATTTTATGGACTTATATATTGAAAGTTGAAATATTAAAGTTTATGTTAAATTGCTAGAATTATATGATGAGTTTGATTGTGATTTAAATTGATATTGGATTGTTGATCATTGATGATAGCTAAGTATATACATGAATTGATTGGAATGGAATTGGTTGTAGATTAGAAAATTCATTTATTTACATAATAACATGGTTGAAGGGCATAGTAAAAGTATGGTGTAAATGGATTGATTTAAACTTGTTTTAAGTTCCTAAGTATATATTTAAGCATATGGTGATAATTTGGGGAGTTTGGGATGAATTGGTTGAATTTGGAATAAATTGGCGATTCATTTTATAAAATGTATTCTGCCGAAATTTTGTTAGAATCGGCATATTAATAAAATGTTTTGAAATTTTAATTAACGAACTTATGATAAGTATATAAGCGAGATTTGTTCACTTGATTGCTTTAAGTTAAGGTTTGATAATGTTGTACATTAATGAAACTTATGACATGTTATGTAATATACTAAAAATTAAAGTTACTAAGGAAATAAGTTACTAAGAATACAATAGCCTAACTTAAGTCTTAGAATTTGGTTAAATTAAGAATAAGATGTAATATGTTCAAGTGAATAATAATGTTGCTAAATTCGATAATTATTTTAATTACAAGGATCAAGCAAGAACAATGGCATTCTGAAGGACGAGAAGAAGGAAATTCTCGAGCGACGACGTGCCAGGTAGGTTTTCTTCCCTTTAATTTGTGTTGGATATTAAAAATTTTATTTATATTTTGCACATTATTATATAGATAAAATCATGATAATTATTGAAAATAATATCATGTTATATGTTGAGCATAAGATCGTATAATTTGTTGAGTATAAGATTGTGTTATTTGTTGAACATAAATTCATGTTATTTGTTGAGCATAAGACCATGTTATTATTGATAAGAAGTTCATATTACCTATCTAAGGAAGAACTTTGTTAATGACCGAGAAGTTATAATTTCATATACCGACAATGACCGGGAAGTTTATAATTATATAGACCGGTCAAGGTATTGAGAATGAGGCATACTTCTCATTACCGAGTAACGTAGATAGGGAATGACTGTGATTGGTAACCTTCGGGACCAACACAGGAAGATAATACCAGCATAACACAATATTACATGAGATTGCATTGTTACAGTTGCATAAAATTTATTGTCACTGAAAATCTATTCAGGTGTTATTTCTTTAAATTCTTACGATGAAAAAGTTCGGTAAGTCACTTAAGTTTAATGTTTGGTGATAACCTACTGAGTATTTGTTGGTTCTCACGCTTTGCACTTTTCTTTATGCAGGTTGAGCTCGGAGATGACAATGGAAGAGGATGCTGAGCTAGGGTTCTTTTATTGTAATTATTATCATGCCCCGAATGTCATGTCTTCATACATGACATTCATCCATTTTTCCGTTGTCAAACTCATCTGATTTTATTGTCGAATCCTGATAAACCCCTTTTGTATGTTAGCGCTATATATGTGAAACTTAAAATGTTGACTTGATCTTACTCTCTTGGTTATTAATTAAAAGTTAGTCACTTTATCATTGAAACACTGTGAATTTGAAAATTTATATACTCTTAGCATAACCTAGTCATAGCCTGATTACTTAGTTATTTATTTAATTAAGTAGTCAGGTCGTGACAAGGAATGATCTGGGAACTCAGAACTAAATCATCATCGTTCCAATATCTTTCTCGACCTTTTTTTTTTCCTGAAACCTATCAAGGCAGAAATCCTTTTCTTTATGTTCCTGAAACAAACGGATACAAATGTCAAATGACATACAAATCAACAACACAAATTCCACAACACAAAATGAACTAACTCTACAGATTGCAAATCTAGTGCGAAACTCCGACAACGTTACTCTCGAATTCAAACTGGACGACAACAATTATTCACTATGGGCTCACCTCATGAGGGTAGCCATAGGGAGCAGATGCAAATCAAGTCACATAACCGGACAACCACCTTCACCAAATAAAACAGACCCAGCTTATTATCAGTGGGAGGAAACAGAATTATCTATTTTCTCATGGATCATACAAAATATGGAAGGGAGATTGGTCACAAATTTCGCACAACATCAGACTGCAAAGGCTGTGTGGGATAGCCTAGCAATCACATACGGGAGTGGAGCAGACCCGTTTCAAATTTACGATTTGGAAGTACAGTCAAGGGAAACTTACATTAGAAGATTACTGGAATGAGTTACAAACCATATGGCTCACCATCGACCGAAGAGAGCCGAACCCCCTCGGCTGCTATGTAGAAGGGATAAACAAATACCAGAAATTGATCGCAAAACACCGATTATGCCAGTTCCTCTCCGATTAGATATCAAATATGATGGTATCCGGCGAGACATCCTCAAAGAAACCCATGTTCTCTTAGCCGAATCGGCGTTCTCGAAGGTGAGAAGGAAGGCCGCCTGGCTAAAAATTATGCAACCGGAAACCAACCCCACCGATTTGGTTAACACATCCTCGGTAGGAATAGGAACCGGACTCGTCGCTCGCCATATCGTTCCACGACCAGACGGCTACCCGCCACAAACCACCGCCAGAGGACCTCAGACTCGCTCCGAAAACCCGTCATCGCGAAAAAGGATGGACAAATCGAAGCTTTTTTGTAGTCACTGTGGTATTCAGAAACATACCAAGGAGATGTGCTTCCAACTCGTTGGTTATCCCGATTGGTGGGAGGATAACCACAAAATCACACAGGCGAAAGGAAAGATGGCGATTGGGATAGACGGCCAAGAGGTGGTCGGGTTCGCAGTGGCGGTAAGTGGTGCAAGAGCAGACAGTGGAAGGAAGGCAGCGGGGGTAGGGTTATGTGATCCAAAGGCAGAGGGAAGTGAAAGGGCGGCAGAAGTGAGTAAAGGGTTGGCGATTTGTGAAACAGGTATAGGGTTTGGTGGTTTACCACTAAAACCTTCATTTTCTCCCTATTTGCAATTTGACCCTTCCAATTTGAGACTGCTTCGAAACAGGACCTTTTATTCTTAAATAAATCGATAAAGGACCCTATGTTATGTCAAAATCCCTCCACTGTTTCTACTGCCTACCAAGCCTTATGTGATAAAACTGATAGGGATAGAGGATGGATATTTGATTGTGGGGCTATAGATACAATGACTTTTGACAAATCTGATATACTTGAATCATCGAAATCATTCCGAACACATGTTCAAACAACCAGTGGTAACTTAACTCGAGTGGAAGAAGCTGGGACTACAGAAATTTCTCCCACTTTAAAACTTTCAAATTGTCGATATGTTCCGTCTCTTTTCTCATAAGTTAATGTCAATTATTATCTTTTTTCTAAGTTAATGTCAAATTGTCTAATGTCATAAGACTCTGGCACATCTAATAAATATAATAATTATCTTTTTTCCAGAAGATAATTCATTTCTAGAATAATTATATCTTGATATATAATAATATCTATCTAGACTAGGAGATGTATTAAATAAATAATATAAGGGTTATTGACGTATAAATACATCAACTTTGAGCTCATTTTGGTTTTTCCCACGAATTTTAAAAATTGTCACAAAATACATAAACTTAACCACTTTAGTGGTTTTACCAAGATTTGAAATTCAGACCAAATTTGATCTGACTTGGCATCTCAGAAATTTACTATAGACAAAACATTTAGTGATATAAAGGATATCGTAGAGAGAGAACATAAAACACCGTCGTTCCATCAAAATAAATCAGTTTTTTTTTTTTTTAAGATTCACCGCGTCAACCATCATTAAAAAAAATCATGTCTTCTCGTTTGTTTCATCGTCTGGTTCTAGTTGGGATCGAAACGGATCAAAAAAATCGATATTCTCTCTCTACAATGTCGTTTATATAACTGACCGTTTTGTCGATGGTAAATTTTTAAAATGTCTCAGTCGGATTTAATTTGGGCTTAAATTTGAAATAGTGGTAAAATCACTAAAGTGATTACATTTGTGTATTTTGTGATAATTTTTAAAGTTCGTGGAAAAAATCAAAATGAGTCCCATGTTGATATATTTATGCGCCAATGACCCATAATATAATAATCAAAACAAAATTCCAATGGGATTTCTAAGGTGGTCGAAAATTAGCTAAGCAATAGTTCTTGATGGACCAGTTCAGTTATCAAATATAAAGAATAAAGATGGGTCTAAAATGAATGAATTATCTTATGTTCAACATATAACATGAATAATTTATAAACATTTATTCATTCCAGTAGAAAACAAATGCTAACTTACCCATTTATATATATATATATATATATAGATATATACATGTAGAAGGAAGCATATAATGTTGAATTTCATTCATTGATCTTATTTATAAAATAATTAAGACTTTTTGTGTTTTTTCTTTAAGTTTTTAATGAATATTTAATGATAAGAATGGTTAAAGCTAGTTTTAACGTTTAAAGTTGAGCTCAAAAAATGCATATTGTTAAATGAAAATTTGCACACTGTTGTACACAAAATATGCATAATGTTAAACAAAAATATTTGTAAACTAAATTTAATTTTTTTACAATTTTTTATGTCCATATTTTTCACACTTAATATTAAACAATAAAACTACTTATTGTTAAACCAAAATATACATAATATTGTATGCAAACAGTATTTGTTAATTTAAACAACAGAATATACTCTATAAAACAAATCACATAGTCGAATAGTTTTGAGTAATTCAAATATTAATTTCAAATCAAATACTCATCAAATTTAATATTGAAATAACAAACGAATACAGTATTATTGTCTTCTATAATTCCATTATATCCCTTCTTTAACCTGCATCATTCTCTGAGTAAAAATTAGTATTACGTATTCTATATGTGCAAACTGTTGTCTTACGTATTCTATATGTGCAAACTGTGAGACAACGTGACCCATGAGTCATGCATAGAGCTGGCAAAAGGGGCGGGTCGGGCTGGCCCGGCCCGGCCCAACGGGCTTGTGGTTTTTATCGGGTTGGGCTGGCCCGGCCCGAAATGCTATCGGGCTGAAAATGTGGTAGCCCAGCCCAACCCCATCTGGGCCACCGGGCCAAACCCGCCCAATATTTAATTTAATAAGATATTATTTTTAATTTCAAAAAAATATGATAACAATAAATAAATTAAATCTACTAACATCAATTTCAAAGTAAATAAGATAAATTAAGTCTACTAACATCAATTTCAAAATAAATAAAATAAATTAAATATACTAACAAGTCTAATATCAATTTCAACGTAAATATGATAAACTTAAAGTTACAAATATCATCAAACATCGACCTTAAAGAAATGTAATAGAGAGAGGGATGGAGTAAAGGAGGTGTTTTTAATAGTCATTCATTTTATTTTCTATATTTACTATTTAGTATTTACTACTAATATAAAATATTAAAATTTTAAATGTGTGGGCGGGCTTTTAAGCCCGAAAACCCGGGGCTTTTTAGCCCGAAAACCCCGGGCTTTTTAGCCCCAAAGCCCGGTTGGCCCGCCGGGCTATGTGGGCGGGCTTTTTAGGTCCGATTTTTTTCGGGCCACTATTTTTACGAGCCCAACCCGACCCCAATTCCGGGTACCCCGGGCCGGGCCAATTTTGCCGGCTCTAGTCATGCATGTATCATATTTGCATATCGGAAATCAACACCTATGGCAACTGTATTATTTATGTACAATGAGAGCAAAAAACAAATACTCCATCTGTCACATTTAAACTAAAGTGTCATATTTCTTTTGTGCACGAGTATTTAGAAGAAATGTATAAAATAGTTACAGTAATAAAAAATATGTAGGATCCATACTTTTTGAAGGGATAATTACTTCCTAAAAGGGAATGAGACAAACCAAAAAAGAAAGTGAGATATTTTGAATGAGAAAGAAGGAGTAACAAATAACAAATAAACGAATAAAATTAGTGCAAACTCCTGCCTGCAAGGCAACCAGTACTACTTATGTACAATGAGAGCGAAAACTAAATAACAAATAAACGAAAAAGCTCTAAGAGGCCTACATCTACCTAGCCGCTGATGGCTTTTATACTCATTAAGGAATTGATGCCAAACTCATCTACCTGAAAATTCATGAGTATACTCGTTGCTTGCTGAGACAAAACGGGCATTTATACAGGAATGACCTCGTCGTTTTCGTCGTTTATCAAAATAAGGCCTTCAATATAAGTCGGGAAGAGGCAACAGCGCCAACGGAAGCCTGTTGAAACGGGCTCTGTTGGTGGAACAATCATGAACATGTTGTTGTGGCGTCGAAACACCCCCAACACACTCACGGTATATCCTTCTCTGATATAACTGCATTCAAAAGGGATTAAGAAAGTAACCATGTCAGATTCCTACCTCTCAATGTCTTGAAATTTATAGACTACATATGCTCCCAACGTCCAGATTTTAGGCAATGCTGTTGATAAAGAGAACTGCAATTCCATATTTCTATTATAAATACTCCAAATTAGTTAGCAGTAATATGGTTTGGGCTATAGAAGTATCTTAACCTTCTTTAAGCTGAATTAAAAGGTTGTCACTTGACAATCCTCGGCTGGAAAGCCACTGTAAAAAGTTTGGGGATACACTTTCTTTATCCTCCTTGGCATTGACAACTATAGTTTGTTTGACAAATGGAGAAACTTTAGCACCATAACCTGTTTTCACAAGAGCTCTTTCACCAGACTTATTGTCCGATATATAGAAGTCTGCCACATAGGTCTGTTAACATAAGGAGACGACACAACTTACCACAATGGAGAAGTGGTACCTTCAAATTTTTAAATGCCATCAAAATATCACCACCGGAAGTCAGGTAAATATTAATCTTCTTAGTGCTGAAACAGAGCATTATTGCTTTCTAGCACCCAGTAGCATAAAAGGATGAGGCATTATCCAATTAAAAAGCAGACAGAGACCCATTAAACTGATTTTTGCTTTTAGGCAGGATGCTATGGACATTCTTTTAGTAGGCCTCCTAGATTATGATGGTGCTACAGTTCTGTAAGTAAGTGCATGTGCAGTTCTGAGGTTGTTGTGGAACAACTTCAGCTAATGATTTAAAGTAACATATACGTGTATATTATTCACCATAACTCTCATCATAATCTATGAGAACTGACCTCTGAATCCCTGCATCCCCAAGAGAAGAGCCGGTGCTTAGCATTCGCCTTTTCTCCACCGCAACCTCTGTATTCATGTAATTCAGAGGAAACATACACACATCTTGGGACCCTTTGATAAGAAGATTCAAGTGGTAAACTGCCACAAGTAACAACCTACGCAACACAATGCAACGAGCAACATGAGAAAGACAAGTAAAGAATAACACACAACTGGTTTTACAGCTGTACAAACAAGAGGAGCATTAAGTGAACTTCATTTACAGGCAGAACTCAAACTGGCACAAGGTGCTAAATTACAGGTTGTAATTTGTAAACCATTCAACGAGAAGATATAGCGGAGATCAGGAATCCCAGACCTTACCAGTAATAAGAAGTTTCAAGTTAGAAACATTCTTCGCATTGTCTATTTATATGAATAAATAGTTTTAACTTCATGACACCTTTCTTTTATCTATTTATCCTTGTTAGTTCTTTGTTCTTGAGCTTTTTACGGCTTCATAGATTTAAATCCTATTAACTCTATATTCCTTGCTAATTAATGGGAAAAGGAAAAGAAAAACTTTGCAAGTGAAAAACATATGATGGAACTACATAAACCGCTCAAAACATATAACGTCCTTCAAAAAAAAAGAATGGAAGAAAGTGAGAAGCAACTAAAATATAGCAGAGTGAAATGTTAGTAACAATTGCAACTTTAACGGAGCAGCAGAACGGTAAAGCCTAAAGAGTGTGAATTGAGGCTGCAGATATTTGTGGCTGTTTTCTAGCTTGCCACTGTCGCAGCTTATTTTTATAATCACGTATAAACTGTAACTTATCTAGGAGAGATGAACAAGTGTGTAACATAAACTATGCTTTGTTGGAAGATATGCCACGACGGAGATGAGCCCCGGATCTGGTAGCTTACACAACAGAAACATGGCCAATGCAGTATTATTATTTTTGCATAGTAAGCCACCAAAAGTCAAATTGCTAAAGAAATCAATCCCAATACCAATCCCAATCCCAGCCCCAGCATAAGTGTCAATGAGCAGAAAAGAAATTCAAGTTACCAGTTTTTTTCCTGTCAAACAAGATTTAGCTCTAAATTGTAAGCTAAGAACAATACGAATGTATAGTTAAGAGACATACAAGTAATTAATAGTACATAATAACGATCATTAGAAATATAACATTCTTTCGTTACTGTCAAGTGATGTGTCTTTATATTATGAATAATTTCAGTTAATGCATGCTCTGTAACTACTCATTTTTCAACTTAACTATATCTCTATACTTGGCCCTTGATCAATTGTTTATTCTTCAATCAAAATCAATAAAGAAGACAAGAATCTCATAATGAAATAAGTAAATAATTAGAAAATATGGGCGTGTTAGTAAGTTGGCTTCGTTTAAACAAAAATCCAAAAAACACTAGAGTCAAGGAATGTGAAATTACCCCAGTGACCTTGACGTGCTGGCCATCAACAGCATTCCTCAGCTCGGAATCAGGAAACTTTCTGAAGAACCCAAAAACCCCTTTTTTCCTGTACGTGAAATTCCACACCACGATCCCCACCGCAGGGACCATCGCCGCAACCGCCACAGCCAGAATCACCGCCTTCTTCACGGCAGCGATGAGGAGCGCCACCGCCACCATGCCCATCACCACCACGACAAAAGACACCCACATTGCCAACGGTGAAATCCTAAAACCTAATTTGACTTGTCCTCCCAAGCTCGTGACCGCGGAGCCATAATTAGCCTTCTTAAACGAGCTCGGCGTCGACGCGGCGGCATCGAGCTGTCCCGACCGCCTGTTGGAGCCGGGTGTGGCCTGTTGATCGGACGTGATGAGGCCGGTCGGCTGAATCGGCGTCACCGGCCCGGAGAAGGAGGAGGAGGACGGCTTGCTCATGGGACCTGAATTCGGGAATTTCGAGCCAGGAATCGGGCCGGATCTCGCGGCGGCGCCCGGCGGTCTAGGGGGAAATTTCGACGTCGTACATTCTCCCGAGCTCCCCGGATGTCTTGACATCGCCGCCGGGTAGATGACGGTGCGCGACGCCATCCGAAGAGGTCGCTCTATGTGCGGGCGTTCAGGTCGACCCGACACCATGAGCCCGCTGCTTAGCTGGTGAGAGCCGGTTCGGGTACCCATTTTGACCTTTTACTTTTAAATTTTTATGTTTGTTTGGCTGAGGAATGAATTGAAAATTTTGTTTGCAGTGAGTGAGGAGCTTTCTTGTGGGGAGTGAGTGACAGAGTGCAGGTGGGGAGAAAACTATTTTTCTCCTATTTCATTTTCTGTTTTCTAAACCATTTTATCTATTAAAGTGATTAAAATAATAAAAAATAAATATAATCCATAATTTTTGAAGAATTAATTATTTTTTAAAAAGAAAATAGACTATTTTGGATAAAACAATTCAAAAAAATATACAGACCATCTTGGATGGATGAAGAGAGTATTATTTAACACCATTTATCTTCTATTTTTTATTATTATGAAACATCTGTAAAAATAAAATTAATTTGAAAAGAATGGAGATAAAGATAAAAGAGTTTGTAATTATACTTGATCGAGTTTATATATATGATCACATTCTAATTCAAATTTTACAGCTCAAGTTCAACCTAATATCACACTTGAGTAACTTGAGTCAGCAATTCATTTAAGTTAATTTAATTGTATTTAAATAACAATTTGAATATGAATATGGATAATATATTATGAATCTTTATTTTGGAATGATCTAACATAAATTTTATGTAGTTTAAACATATCATGAAAATCATACGTTTATTATAAATTATTTAACTTCATCCAAATGATTTCTTTTCTACTTAAGAAAAAAATAAATATATATAGATAGAGAATTATAGAAACTTTCTCCTGTATATTACGCATAACACAATCTTTAACCATAGATTTATATATTTGGACAGTTGAGATAATTGCATATTAAATCTCAAACTTTAAAATGTAATAATTAAGATTAAATGTTATAATTTGTAGCAATTAGATCCATCTAGTTTTTAGCACGTGTTCAGAGTGACAATTTTGACATTCATATGACGATGTTGAAATTAAAAATTAATTGAGGGTTTTTGAAACTCAATTACGAATTGTCCTTTATATTGTTAATTTTATCGTCGGGTGTCCGAAATCACACTTCGATCTTGCAACGCTCACTTTTTGCTTGATTTAATTTGCCTTAAACTTTAAATAATTTACATTGAATTTGTGAATATTTGACATGCTCGATTTTCACTTGTACTTATGGAAGCCCGTAGTTACGCCCCTAGCTAGACACAAACTTTGGAATTTATTTTAGGGCATTCGAATATTACTTTATAAAGAAAAACAAAATATGGACTAAGTAATAAAATAAGCTTTTGGCTTATGTAATTATCAAATTATATTATTAAGTTTCGAGCTTATATATAATTATCAAATTATATTATTTATCTTTAAATTGGGCTTTGTAGGACATTATTTTGTTGAGTCCAAGTTCTATTTTATATTTATGTAGAATTAAGATTTAATTAACTAGAGTCCAAGTAGTTTAGGACTTTATTAGGGTTATATTCATGTAGCTATATTATATATATATATATACACACACGACGCACACACACAAAATCACAACACACACGACGCACACACACAATATATATTATATATACATACTTTCAACAAGAGAAATTTTTTTTTTTGGGGGGGGGGGGTGTGATCGCTCACTTTTCTAACACGAAAACGTGCAAGTATATAGGTAAGACGAGTATCGTATCCACAAGGATTGTAACACGAAAACACAGAAGCTAACTCAACAATAATTCATCATTATCAAAGCAACAAAATTTGGTTTGAAAGGTTTTAGGGCTTCGGATATTAAATCCAAAGCGAAGGTAGCGACTTGAAAATAAACTAAAGCAATAAAAACTCAAAGAGATAAGAAGAGAGAAAGACTAACCCTAGGGATGCATTAATCCTACCCACCACGTATGTTTATCCTGCTTCCTATTAATCAATTTTAATCCAGACAAGATCGAAGATCACATATGTAACCAACAATTACAGTTACGACAATTGTGGCAGTTGATTACTAATTTTCCTATTACGTTACGTCTCTAGGTGAAAATAAGTAACTCCAAACAGATCGCAAAGAATATGCTTCCTACGAATGTTCCTATCTCAGCTACGACTCAAAGCTTATTCGTATTTTGCATTCAAGATCGATTGACAATTAAAACGGTTAAGTAATTAACCGGCAACTATGATATGCATCAAGATTGATCAGAAATCAACACATATAATTAAGCACCAAGAATCATAAATCAATGCCTGGAAGGTAAATAACGATAGAAGGAATCACAACATTTAGGATAGAATCATACAAACCCTAGGATTACAACGGAAATTAGCTAGACATAATAATCGACATAAAATAAGAAATAATCATGGAAACAAAAATTAAATAGATAAAACCCGTAATTCTGCGTCGGAAGAACAATGGTTGGGTTCGTATCCAAACCCAAGCGGAAAACGGGACAAAGACGGAAATTGTTCAGATAGAAACATTCCAAAGCGTCAACAATATGTAGAACTAATGTAAAACAATGAGAAACTAATGTTAGAATGAATCTAAATCAAAACTAGAGTGCAAAAGTAGGAAAAATAATGAAAAACTGGACAAAATCGTGTGAAATAAGTCTGGAGCGGCTTGGGGGCGCAAGGGGGCGAAGCCCTATTTATAGGCAAGGGTGAAAACCCTAATTTTGGGCCCGTCCGCTTCGCTTCGCGGTCGAGCTCGCTGTCGCGAGCTCGGTCGCGAGGGATCTTCGCGCTCGTGCTTTCTTCGGCTCTCGGCTGGGTGCGCGCTCGCTAGACTTGCCTCGCGACCTGGCTCGCGGTCGCTAGGTATGGTCGCGAGAAATCGGGCAGTAGCTCTTTCAAAGGCTTCGCGCGGTGGGTAGCTCGCGGTCACGTCTCGCGGTCGCTGGGTGTGGCCGCATCATATGAATTTTCAAGCGGCCGACCTAGCGGTCGCTAGGCCGGTCGCGAGACACAATGCAGACGCTCCTCTTCACCTCACGACTGGGCTAGCGGTCGCTAGGGTGGCCGCTAGCCCCTGTTTTGGCCCTTCTTTTACTCGTGCTTCGTTCCATGCTTCGATTTTCATCTTATAAGCCTACAAAACACCAAAGAGGAACCCAAGAGCAGTATCTTCCAAAAATATATAAAATCATTGGGATCCAATACATAAACGCACTTTATTGATCTAAAATCATCTCTGAATATCAACAATAAACGTGTAAAATGCGCGTTTATCAAATCCCCCTAACTTAAAGCATTGTTTGTCCTCAAACAAAAACAAGACAAAAAGGAAAGAGAGACACAACGAAAGATCAACGAGCGTCAGCAAAGGTGTTAACACAATCAAGCCTCAGAAATTGCTGAAAAAGCACAAAAGTTGAAAAAGCAAAAGCAAAGCGCGTGCGGTTTGAGTTTTCTCTCTAGGATTTTTCTCTCTCGAAATTCTCCTAGCACCGTGCGTACTCCGGCGACTTTCCACCATCTACGGCGAAGCTTTTTAAGCAATTGTCTCTCCGTCATCAATCTCGTTTCATCATTTGCTACCATTCTACCGATTGTGTTCGTGTTTTAGCCGGGGTTCTCGTCGGGAATTGGCAACCACCGAACGCAAACATCCATGGTCCGCCGCTTCTAGTCGGACGTTTGCATCGTGAAACCACACGTGAACATCAGGCATTTCTTGATCTTATTGCATTTAATTTACTTCACGTTATTTTGGGTTCGTGGTGTTCGTTATTTTCCAGTCGCCGTGAGGCTGCTCACCGGAATTCACAAAGCAAAACAGCCGTAAACTCACGAATAGTAGCCATATTCCGTCACCATCTCACCACCATTGCCGAGAAATCGTGAAATCTGGACGGATATTGGGTCACGGCGAACTCCGACCACCGTCCGCCACCATCCCTTCCATCAACAACCGTCCACCAGCTGAGTGCGGCACCTCCATCTCTAGGTCAGCCGCACACAAGGAACTTTCCTTGTGTGCGTTTTGCCCTAACTTTCCATCTTGTTATTTTGGTAACTTTCCATGCATGCATGTATTTTATTTTGGTAATAATACCTTACCGAATAATCATTCCATATTGCATGCGTTTGGATTTGGAAAGTATATAATTACCATACGTGTTTGTCGTTTACCTTAATTTGATATATCCGTTGGATTCGGCCCTTTTGGGCCATGGGTTATTAGATTTTTTTGCTCACAAGAGGAACAAATGTTGGCCCAACCGATGGGCCTTTCATTCGAGGATTGGGTCGACTAACATCTACCGAGCCCATTAGTGATGAGTTTGATCGGGCCGAGATCATGCGAGCCCATGTACTCGGACGTACACCCCCTGCCGAACACTACCAACCAACCGTCTGAGTTGATGCCGATCTGTAGGGAAAACTAGGTTTAGCCCTCTCCCGAGGATTTATCTTGGATGTTTAATTCACCATACATTGGTTATATTCCTATCATGCGTCTATATAATTAATTGCAAACACGTAGGGGTTTTCTCGTGTTTACCTTTGAATCTGTCGAGGTGGATCGGGATGAACGGATAGAGACTCGTGCTTTGACCTTCTGGACTGTATCGCGGTTGCCCAATCTCCAACGTCGAGTGAGGACGGTCTATGGAGAATGCTACAAAAATCACCCTCAAACCACTCTTGATATTTTCGAAAATTTCTTCCCAAGTATACTATGGGATGGACGAAAATATGGCTAGGTCAAATATGAGGATTAGCCTTGATCTTATCTCTTACCTTATATTTATAATGCATTACCATAATCCCATAAGGAAAGGATCCATGCATATCCCATAAATATAATAATATCCTTATAGGATAAAGAGGATCAAATCCTTGCCTTAAGAGGGGGGAGGCGCCGATTTCTTCAGCAGCAACGGGCCTGGATGGGCCAGCCCAGGGATCAAATGCAAGGAATAAAGATGGGCCTCAAATAAATTAATTATCTTATGTTCAGCCCAGAACATAAATTAATTTATAAACATTCATTCATGCCACTAGAGAATAAATACTGACTTACCCCTTTATTATCGAAGGTGAGTCGGGCTTGCACTTAGACATTACGAATCCCCGTATTTAAGATATCGCACGTCCATTAATTATTTAGAGCATTCTAACTGCTTAAAATAATTAATATCTTTAATTCCTTAAGTAGTACCACTCAACCTTATTATTGTACTTGAGCTAACTCAACCTGCAGGGTTTAGTACAATAAACCTTTTGAGCTCCTTAAGGAGACGTCATCATCCTAAACGGATACGGTGACTCGATACAGATAACTAGCATGACATACAAGCACTGCCACCACCCAAGATGCGGAGAATATTGGGTTAGAACATATAACCCTCACCCATAACAAGTCAAAGTTATGGTCAGCAACTCATACTCACCTAATACCTTATCGAGGTTTAGATCATCGTAAGTCACCGAGATCTAGGTTCTTCACGACGGTCAGATAGAAGAACTCATCTCATCGTGATCCATCAATACGTCGAGACGCACCAAATAGACAAGCAACCAAGTCAAGTCACTTCTTATCTATACCATAGCCTATACCGACAACTCATCCTCAAGTTGTCTCGGTTGATTCTTTTATATCTCATTAAGCTTGACCAATCATATGACTTCGTGATCTTCTACACAATCGTATGATCTAACTTATATATGAGATAAGGGACATAGATATATGCAATCAAGTAATCAATTCAGATAGGAGATTGTAATAGTGGTAACGAGAAACATTGTATACAAGCTCAACCAAAACGCTTTCAAGATACAAATCCAACAATCTCCCACTTATACTAAAGCAAACTTTTAGTATACAATGTGTCTCTACTAGCTATTACAAACAAAACCATCACTTTGCTTCTCCCACTTATACAAAAGATTCCTTTCTAAGTGGGTGCCATCAGCGCAATCCAAGTCCTCGAACGCACTTCGTAGACTTTTGCGGCGTGCTTTTTGTGAATGGATCCACTAGGTTATCCGTCGTATCAATCTTTTCAATCAGCACGTCCCCTCGTCTCATGATTTCTCGTATGATATGGTACTTTCTCTCTATGTGTTTGGTCGCCTTGTGGGTCCGTGGTTCCTTCGAGTTTGCCATCGCACCGAGTTATCACAAGAAACTATGATACTCTTGGGCAAACCAGTACCACACCTAGATCCACGAGGTATACTGACCTCATAGCGACCTCGAGGCGGCTACATATTCGGCTTCCATGGTAGAGTCCGCAATGCATCGCTGCTTTGCACTCCTCCAGGATACGGCTCCGCCTCCCAAGGTAAACACATAGTCTGAGGTAGACTTTTCTCATCACGGTCGGCTTGGAAATCGAGTGCAGTAACCCAAAGGCATTAGACTATATGCATGGTAAACCAGCCTATAATCTCGAGTCCTTTTCAGGTACTTGAGTATATGCTTTACTGCAGTCCAATGAGCTTGTCCAGGGTTAGACTGATATCTTGGTACTATGCCTACCGCATAGCAGATATCGGGCCTCGTACATAGCAATGCGTACATGAAACTTCCTACGGCGGAAGCGTAAGGAACTTGTCTCATTTCCTCTATCTCCTTTGCAGTCATAGGTGACTGCTCCTTAGATAAATGAACGCCATGTCTGAAAGGTAGCAATCCTTTCTTGGCGGTCTGCATACTAAAACGAGTAATCACAGTATCAATGTAAGACGCCTGAGATAAGCTCAACATTTTCCTCTTGCGATCTCGGTAAACATTGACCCCAAAAATGTACGCTGCATCTCTAAGTCTTTCATTTGAAACTAGTCGGATAACCAACTCTTTACGTCTGATAACAACTTCACATTGTTGCCAACTAGAAGGATGTCTTCTACATAAAGTGCAAGAAATACCACATCACCGTTGACATCTAAACGATACACACAAATCTCGCTAGGCAACTGGGTAAATCCATTGGACTTTACCACCGTCAAAGCGTAAGTTCCGGATCGTGAGGCTTGCTTAAGCCCATAAATGGACTTCTTAAGCTTCCATACTAGATGCTCTTCACCCTTCACCACATAACCTTGGGTTCTGCATATAGATGTCGCTACCTTCCTCAAAGTAACCGCTAGAAAAGCGGTTTTCACATCCATTTGCCAAACCTCAAGTTCAGTGGGCTGCTATGGCGGAAGAATTACGATGGACTTGAGCATTGCTACAGCGAAAAGGTCTCATCGAAATCGATGCCCTCAACTGAGTGTACCCTTTCGCCACAAGCCCGGCTTTAAAAGCGAAACCTCTCCATCTGAATCTCTTCCTCTTGTATACCCACTTACTACCTATGGCTTCCTTGCCATCCGGTAGAGGTGTCTTTTGTATACATCCATAGTCATTATGGACTCAATTTCTAAGTCCATTGCGGTGTGCCATGATCTTGCATCAATGTCTTCATCGCCATCAGACGTCCATGGATCGATTATTGCTGCTCGCTTCCGGGACTAAATCCAAGATTCACCCACGAACATAAATCGCTCGGGTTGACGAACAACCCTCCCACTATGACGAGGCGCCATCGCACAATGGCAATGGGTGCAGAACTTGTGGTTCTCTATCTTGCACAACTTGTTGGATAGGAGCCACTTATGCGGCCGGTATCTCCAAAGGAACTCGACCCACTTCAATTTCTTGAAGTATCGGTGTCGATCCTCCCACTAGACCGACATCTCGCACCTTTGGCTTTATCGGTGGTGGAATACGATCATCTTCTAATTCACGAAGAATGATTTCAACATTGGATTTATGGTTTGTCATATAATCCTCTTCTAAGAATCGGGCATTAGTGCTAATAATGACCTTCCGATCCTAAGGACTATAGAATAAACCACCTTCGTCCCTCTAGGATAGCCAATAAACAACATTGCGTTGGATCTAGCCTCCAACTTGTCGCCTTTCTTGTTCAAAGACATGTCTTTGGATCGCCCATAGCCTTATGTGGCTTAAACTGAGCTTGCGCTAAACCACAACTCGAAAGGATCATTTCGATGACTTGGATGGTACTAGATTTAGCAAGTATGTCGCCGCTTCTAAGGCATACCCCGAGCGAAATAGGCAATCTTGCATAACTCATCATTGATCTAACCATTTCCAAAAGAGTCATATTTCTTCGCCTCGACACACCATTTCTTTGTGGTGTGCCCGGTGTAGTCTTGTTGGGAGGTAATCCCACACTTTACTAGATAGTCCATAAACTCGTTCTTGAGGTATTCGCCACCGCGATCGGACCATGATGACTTGATAATTTTACTGACTTCATCTCCACTTCCGCCTTAAACTCTTTGAATTTCTCAAAGCATTCGGACTTGCGGTGAAGCGGTATATGTATCTGCACTTGAGTAATCGTCGATGAAAGTGACAAAATACTCGCACCCTCCACGAGCTTGTGTGGACATGGGTCCACACAGTCGAATGGACTAGCTCCAACACTTCTTTGGCTCTATAACCTTCGCTTTGAAGTGTCCGGTCGACATCTTTCCTTCTATACGTGATTCGCAGATCGGGAACAGAGTAACTGCTCGATTACCCAACGCCCATTCTTAGCCGCCTTTGGATCCTATTTAGATTGATGTGACCTAATCTAAGATGCCAGAGAAATGTGGTGTCATCTTGCGAAGAAAACTTTCTCTTTTTAAGGTTTGTAGATGATGCAACATAGTTATAGGTATTATGTTTAGCAGAAATAGTAGAAAGCGAATTATATAATGTGCTAACACAGATAACTTCGTCATTTCTTATGATAGAAACGCCACTATCAAAAATAACAGAATATCCATGAAAGGTTCCGCCGAAAATCCAGCACATATAAAACATCTTTTAATACTAAAACTGTTCTATCAAAACATAAAGTAACATCTCCGACTGCAACGGCCTCGACTTTCGCCGCGTTGCCCATGGAGATCGTTATCTCGCCATCATGCAGCTCCTCGTCGCGGGAACCCACGCAAGGTGTAACAAACATGATCGATCGTGCCGTGTCTACTACCCAAGAATGGGTAGAACAAGTCGCTAAACATGTTTCAGTTACTAAAGCAAATGGCGTACTTGAGCCTCGAGCATAGGGCACTTGTCCTTCCAATGCCCGCCTTGCCGCACTTGAAGCACTTGCCCCTCTCCTTTGGCTTCTTAAAGCCTCCGGTGGTAGGCATGTTCTTGTTCCCATTACTCCCACTATTTCCCTTGCCTCTTCCACCTTTGGTGCCCCTTTTTCTTTTTCCATTTTGCAACGAAAAATTTGGGCCCCTAGATGTGCTAGCAAGAGCATGTGCTCCTTTACCCATGACTCCTTCCGCGGCCACGAGATCATTAAGCAACTGACTAAGCGTATACTCGGTCTTGCTCATGATCGCGATCACCCGAAAATTCTCAAAAGACTTGGGCAGTGTGTTGAGGATAATATCGACCTTGGCTTCGCCGTCAATACCTCCTCCCAGTTGATCAAGACTATCCATGAGATGAGTCATGTGGGAGACATGTTCATGGACCGAACTTCCTTCTTCCATCTTACACGCCAAGATTTCTCTCATTGTGTGGGCGGATTGTCCGATCCGATTGCCCAAACATACTCTCGAGACTTGACCATATTTCGATCGCGTCCACCATCGATCGATCGGCACTGCAAGCCTTTGGACATTGTAGTCATCATATAGCACTTGGCCATATTGTTCGACTTATGCGAAAGTCCGCTGACTCGCTTCTCATTAGTCGATCGTCGAAGGGATGCGGGTTTAGGAGTAGTGAGAACAAACATGTGTTCTTCAAATATAAGAACATATTCCATGTTTCGTTTCCACTCGATAAAATTCGGACGGATAAAGGATTTTGTGCGAGCATATTGATAATCGGTGTAAGAGACATATCGAAAAGATAATGTAAACACATAAGCATACGATCGCACATAATTCGTAATAATAATATTGTAACCTTTGATAAAACAATATTAATTGAAACCTCCAATCGCCCAAGGAATTCCACATACAAGCCACGCGTGTGGGCGCTACATATGAACCCTCGACCGGACTAAAATATACATTTTAGTCGTTTAATTTCAATCCATGTCAACTTATCCTTATGAAAATGAAATTAATGATTGGACCTTACTAGACCACATCACTATCGCAAGAAGGGACTTCATGGAAGTTGTACTCGAGGTGATGTCTAAGCAATGACCACAATTTTAACAAAGAAAATGAATTCTTAGAATTGACATACTCACTAGGACCATACCACTTCCAATCCCAATTCCTTTGTCATCTCATTTTATATCCATCTCTAGACAACTTATGAAAATCGCACATGCAAGCCACGCGTGTAGACGTTTACACATGAAACTCCCACTTCTCAATAGATTTAAAAAGTTTTATTTAGAAATCTCATCTAACAAACTTATGATAAACGGTGCAAGAAAGCCACGCGTGTGGACGTTTACTCACAGTGCGTCTCACTTTGTTTAGAGATCAAAAATTGGAGGTCTTGACATTTTAAATTTAAAAAAAAATTAATCTGTCGGGTTGCTTGCTTAGTCTTTTTGTTCAAAAGGTTTGTCGATGCAGATCACGTAATCCTAGCATGCTTTTCTATAGAACTCAACATGTAAAACATGCTCGTAGAATTCTAAAATATACTTGAAAACGCGATAAACCTAGCATGCTTACTATGCGCATCCAATCACGAAAACATATAATATGTTTGTCTACGTAATTTAAACATACATAGCATGCTTCTGCATAATTTAAACATCCACGACATGCAATGAACGATTAAAAAATAAAATAAAACGTTCATGGTGGCCCACTCGTGGAACCTGCACTTTCCTGCCTAATCTATTACATAGAATTGCAAAGCACAGATCTTCATAAACTTTGAAAAACGGGCCTCGCGTGCACGGGCACGGACCGGATTCATAAAAAAAAACTGGATTCGGGCAGGAAAATCAGGATCGGGCTGGAAAAACAGGTCTGGGCCGAGTTTGGGCCGGTTTGGCCCAAAATGGGCTGGGCCGCACGCTAGGGCACAGCCCATGCGCGCGCCCAGCACACTGCCACCGCCCCACTCTCGTGCGCCGCCTCGCGTGCTCCTCGTGGGCAGCCTTGCGGTCGCGAAGACGACCGCGACCCGTCGAGCACGCGTGCGCGGCCATGCTCGCTCGTAGCCGCAGCGCTGGCGCGTCTTTGCCTCATGATCGACCTGCGACCGCGAGCCCGCCGCGAGGCGCCGAGGATCTCGCGCCTGATCGCCGCCGCCGGAATCTCGGACGACAAATACAGCATCCTCGCGGACGATAAGTCGCCCGCGAACCGCCGAGAAAAATGCGCCTAGCGCCGGGCGTGCCGGCGTCTGCGAGAATCGCACGCCCGCACGCCAGGGCGCCGAGCCGTGTACCGCCCTACCCACCGAGAAACGCGCGCAGTAGCCGAGGGGCGTGCTGCGAGCGCCGAGCACGCCACGCATGCCGTCGCCCGCGCGCCCTTTGCGTCGTGCGTCCAATTTCTCCGACGTGTCTTCCCATCGTCTCGTTCTTCGTGCTTTCGTCTTCGTTCTTCTTTTACAGATAAGATTTACAGGGAAAAAATCTAATTTAACCATGGTTTTTCTCGTGGTGAAAAACAAAATCCGACAAAAAATAAAACGAGCCACGATGAACGACAGATCCAACAATTAATATATTGCGCACGTAATAATCAAACGTGAATTAATCCAACAGTGCCAAGATACTGATCCCAGGCTCTGATACCAATTGTAGGGAAAACTAGGTTTAGCCCTCTCCCGAGGATCTATCTTGGATGTTTAATTCATCATACATTGGTTATATTCCTAGCATGCGTCTATATAATTAATTGCAAACACGTAAGGGTTTTCTCGTGTTTACCTTTGAATCTGTCGAGGTGGATCGGGATGAACGGATCGAGACTCGTGCTTTGACCTTCTGGACTGTATCCCAGTTGCCCAATCTCCAACGTCGAGTTAGGACGGTCTATGGAGAATGCTACAAAAATCACCCTCAAACCACTCTTGATATTTTCGAAAATTTCTTCCCAAGTATACTATGGGATGGACGAAAATATGGCTAGGTCAAATATGAGGATTAGCCTTGATCTTATCTTTTACCTTATATTTATAATGCATTACCATAATCCCATATGGAAAGGATCCATGCATATCCCATAAATATAATAATATCCTTATAGGATAAAGAGGATCAAATCCTTGCCTTAAGAGGGGGGAGGTGCCGATTTCTTCAGCAGCAACGGGCCTGGATGGGTCAGCCCAGTGATCAAATGTAAGGAATAAAGATGAGCCTCAAATAAATTAATTATCTTATGTTCAGCCCAGAAATTATCTTATGTTCAGCCCAGAACATAAATTAATTTATAAACATTCATTCATGCCACTAGAGAATAAATGCTGACTTACCCCTTTATTACCGAAGGTGAGTCGGGCTTGCACTTAGACATTACGAATCCCCGTATTTAAGATATTGCACGTCCATTAATTATTTAGAGCATTCTAACTGCTTAAAATAATTAATATCTTTAATTCCTTAAGTAGTACCACTCAACCTTATTATTGTACTTGAGCTAACTCAACCTGCAGGGTTTAGTAAAATAAAGCTTTTGAGCTCCTTAAGGGACGCCATCATCCTAAACGGATACGGTGACTCGTCTGAGATAACTAGCATGATATACAAGCACCGCCACCACCCAAGATCGCGGAGAATATCGGGTTAGAACATATAACCTCACCCATAACAAGTCAAAGTGATGGTCAAGAACTCATACTCACCTAATACCTTATCGAGGTTTAGATCATCGTAAGTCACCGAGATCTAGGTTCTTCACGACGGCGAGATAGAAGAACTCATCTCACCGTGATCCATCAATACGTCGAGACGCACCAAAGATAGACAAGCAACCAAGTCAAGTCACTTCTTATCTATACCAGAGCTTATACCGACAACTCGTCCTCAAGTTGTCTCACCGTGATTCTTTTATATCTCATTAAGCGACCAATCATACGGACTTACGTGATCTTCTACACAATCGTATGATCTAACTTATATATGAGATAAGGGGACACGATATATGCAATCAAGTAATCAATTCGAGATAGGAGATTGTAATAGTGGTAACAGGAAACATTGTATACAAGCTCAACCAAAACTGCTTTCAGTATACAAATCCAACACGATCCACATCGTGCTCATGCCGAGATGATATTGCCGAGAAATGCCGCACAACTCTCGGGACCTCCATCGAGTGTACATGTACCACTGCTGCCAGTTCTAGATCATGTGTTGGATAATTCAACTCGTGCGGTCTGAGTTGCCGTGATGCGTAAGCTATTACCCTTCCTTCTTGCATCAAAACGCAACCAAGTCCATTCTTGGAAGCGTCAGTATAGACAACGTATTCCTTGTTCGAGTCTGGAACAGCTAGTACCGGCGCACTGGTCAGTTTTTCCTTAAGCTTCTGGAAACTCGCCTCACACTCGTCTGTCCATGTAAATTTAATTCCCTTTCGGAGTAGCTGGGTCATTGGCCTTGCAATCTTGGAGAATCCTTCAATGAATCTCCGATAGTAGCCAGCTAGTCCTAGGAAACTTCGAATTTCATTTTGAGTTGTCGGTGATTTCCAGCTTTGCACGGCTTCGACCTTTGCGGGATCTACTTTTATTCCTTCTGCAGACACAATGTGTCCAAGGAATATCACTTCTTTAAGTCAGAATTCACACTTGCTGAATTTGGCGTAAAGTCGTTCGGATCTTAAGGTTTGTAAAACCGTTCTTAGGTGTTCCCTATGCTCTTCCTCATTCTTCGAATAGATGAGAATGTCATCTATGAAGACCAAGACGAACTTGTCTAGGTACGGGTGGAACACTCTATTCATAAGATCCATAAATACGGCTGGTGCATTTGTTAAACCGAATGGCACAACTACAAACTCATAGTGGCCATATCTTGTTCGAAACGCCGTTTTGGATATGTCTTCCGGTCGTACCTTAAGTTGATGATAGCTTGATTTAAGATCGATTTTCGAGAATACGCTTGCACCTCTTAATTGATCTAACAAATCATCTATCCTTGGCAGTGGATATTTGTTCTTAAGTGTCAGTTTGTTTAGTTCTCGATAATCGATACACATTCTTAACGAGCCATCCTTCTTTTTGACAAACAGGACAGGCGCTCCCCATGGCGAAACACTTGGTCTAATAAAACCTAAATCCAATAATTCTTGAATTTGAATTTTCAGCTCTTCGAGTTCCTTTGGTGCCATTCTATAAGGCCCTTTTGATACTGGAGCTGATCCTGGCTCCAGATCAATCGTGGACTCTAGCTGCCTGTCCGGGGGTAGTCCTGGTAAGGTGTCAGGAAAGACGTCTGGAAATTCTCGAACAATTTCTACGTCTTCGACCCTTGTTTCCGCTTTTTCTTCTCCATTTAGATAAACAGGGAATGCTTGACATTCCTTCTTGTTCATCATTCTCCTTGCTTGGAGTGCGGGTATTATTGGGATTTTCTTTCCCATACTGATTCCATAGAAGTTTGCAGCTTCTTTTCCCGGTGGTTTGATCGAAATCCTTCTTTCCTTGCATAGGATCGTGGAATGGTTTTTGGCCAACCAATGCATTCCTAAGATTATGTCTACGTCCCCCATAGGTATTATGTTCAAGTTATTTGCTAGAACCTTAAGTGAGCCTAAGTTCAACTCTAAGTTCGAGCAAGCATGTGTAACGGTCATAATACCTCCTATGGGTGACGAGATCCTCATTTCCTGATTTGTTTGTTCAGATTTAAGCTCTAACATATCAACGCATGCTTTGGAAATGAAAGAATGCGAAGCACCCGTATCGAACAAAAGCTTAATAGGTATGTTGAAAAGCATTCCCATACCTGCTAAGTTGCCTTGATTTTGTTCGTTCTGACGCCTATGTAGCGCATAGGCTCTGGCCTGAGCTGGCTGTGGGCTGCGAGGTGCTTGCCTCTATTGATATGCTGGCTGTTGCCTTTGTGGTTGTTGTCGCTGCTGCTGCTGCGGCTGGTACTGTATTGCCCTCAGGGGCTGGGTTTGATTTGGTTAATTGGGCCTCCCTTGTCCTCCCGGGCGTAATCCGGGGCATTCATTTGCTTAGTGGCCTCTCATGCCACACTTATAGCAACCGACACTGCCTAATAGACATACACTTGTGTGCAGCCTATTACACTTTGGGCAAGGAGGAACCTTCCTCTGCTCTGTTGTCCTCCCATGGGCGTGTGATCGCTTAATTTTCTAACACGAAAAGGTGTAAATATAGGTGTTAAGTATCGTATCCACGTGGGATTGTAATACTAAAATACGTGCTAACTCAACAAGGATTCATCATTATCCAAGTAACAAAATGGTTTTGTGAGATTTTAGGGCTTGAACTCAATCCAAAGCAAAGGTAACAAAATGTAAAGTAAATTAAAGCAATAAACACTCGGATGTTTAAAAGCAGATAAAGACGACTAACCCTAGGGCTGCATTAATCCTATCCACAACGTATGATTATCCTGCTCCTATTAACCAATTTTAATCCAAACAAAATGGAAGATCACATATATAACCGACAATTTACATTTATTAAAAAGCGGTCAGAGATTACTAGTTTTCCCTATTATCATTTGCCTCTAGGTGAAAACAAGTAACTCAAACGGATCACAAAGAATATGCTTCCTACGAATATCCTATCTCACCTACGACTCGAGGCTCATTCGTATCATGCATTCGATATCGATCGACAATTAACACAATTACGTAATTAACCGACAACTAAATATGCATCGATATTGATCGAAACCAACACATATAAATAAGCACAATCGAATCATGAATCAATGCATGGACGGTAAATAACGATAACAGAATCACAACATATAGGATAGAATCATGCAAACCCTAGATTAGAACGAAAACTAGCCGACATAATAAACGGAATGAAATACGATTTAATCATAAAGACGAAAATTAAATATATAAAACCCGTGATGTAGCGTTGATGAACACGCTGGGCTTGAATCCCAACCTCAAAAAAACGGAAACTTGCGAGATCGTCCGGACGAAACGTTCCTGATCGTAAACAAAACGTAAACTAACGAAGAACAATCCAGAAACAACTCTAGAATGAAAATATATGGAACCTAAAGCTAAAACTCTGAAAAACTTATAAAAACTGAGAAAAGAGGCTCTGGAATCGTAGGTCTGAACTTGGGGGCGCGAGGGGGTGTTGCCATATATATAGGCACACCCCAAACCCTAATTTTTCCTTCGTCGTGCCGCCTCGCGACCACCCTTCGCGGTCGCTAGGTGTGGTCGCGAGGTAATTCTGCGTGCACCTTCTCGCCCGCGATCGCCTCTTGCGCCGCTTGGTTGGTTCACGACCATGGCTAGCGGTCGCTAGGAAGTCTGATCCGGTCGCGAGAAATCGTCCAGTGGCTTTCTCGACGCTGGGCTTCGCTTCGCGAACACGATTCATGGTCGCGGTATGCTGGGTTCTCGCGCGTGTTTCCTAGCGGCGGACTAGCGACCGCTAGGCTGGTCGCTAGAAACACGCCAGATTGTGTGTTTGGCTCGTGCGCTGCCCTTGCTTCGATTTTCAACATATAGACCTACACAACACCAAAAGAACACCCAAGAGCAAGATCTTCTAAAAATAGATAAAACATTAGGAATCGATACGAACGCACATTAAACGAGCTAAACTCATCTTCAAATATCAACTATAAACGTGTAAAATGCGCGTTTATCAAACCCCCAAACTTAAATCATTGTTTGTCCTCAAACAAAACCAAAACAGAAAGACACAACGACAAGATCAACGAGCGTAGCAAAGATGACAACCATTCTAGCCCTCGAAACATATTAACGCCAAAACATTAGTGCACATGACGACGTTAGCCAACTCAACACAAACAACAATTGACGGCAAAACTTATTTAATTCAACCTCACAATGGCATGTGTGTAAAATATAGGATACACTCAACTCATAAAGAAATATAGGACGTATACACTCAACGATCAATGCAATGCAACATCTTACCATAGGCTTGCTGTTTCTCTAATATCTCCACCACGTCATTGTGTTCAAATTAGGATCAAAGAGGTCTTTTCATAGGTTGTAATGTAGGCACATTGGTTAAGGTAGGATAAAATATGGCTAAGTGACTCAAGAATATTCCAAGCACCCCCATTTATACTTTTTCGACACATATGGACTTCGTCCATTTTCCTCTTCTTTCCCAACGTGCTAAATCAACGTTTTAATGCCACAGAAGGTACCTATACTTTGATTGAAGACCCTTTATGCTCAACACTCATAGTGAACTTAACATTTTTCTTTTTCTTTTCTTTTCTAGAGCTTATAGGGTTTATCTTATACAACAAAGGTACTATTCTTCACCACAGATGTGTTTTTCTAAACGAAACTTTTCTCATCATCACTACATCAAAATTTCACCCCTTTTGATTCCCATATCCATCCTCACCTCCTATCGTCCGGTTAATCGAAAGAAAAAGTCTAATAAAGGCTCAAATAAGGCGACAAATGGTATATATCATCGGGTTAGTGTTTGGGTGATAAGTGGTTAACAACGATGGCCTTTTATCCTTTCCAAATTCGAAACACATATTGCAATCTCGACACAGAAACACGGCAAGTTCTAGAAGACAATCACATGCACGATATCACACAATTAACAGAAACTGTATCAAGATATGTATACAGTGAAGCTCAAGTCTCACAGGATAAGCAAATGGTGAAAAACAACAAGCCTAAGCCATCTCACGTCATTCATGCGTTATTTTCTAACATATCATGCGCACTATCATCAAACTTCACCAAAAATTTCTATCGTCATTGGCCACATGGATTAACATACTTCACTTAACTCGTTGATCGACAGACACGAAAAACGAAAAACAAAACAAAACCAACAACAAACGACAAAAGACCCCAAAGCATAACAACTAAACCTATAAAGCATAGAAAACATAACCAGGATTCTCAACCAACCAAACTCGTCCACTCCCCCCAAACTTATTGTGAACATGTGGAAACAATAAGGTTTGCAGAAAAGAGTAGTTGGGAGAGAAAACTTACCTTAAAAGCTGCGCTACTCCGGTGGCGGATAAAATCCACGCCACTGATTCCATTGTTTGCATCATCTCCATCATCTTCGTTGTTGCTCGAGATGTGCTTGTTGTTGGGCGAGATGGCTTGCTGCTGCTCCATAATCGATGTCAAGTTCCCATCAATATGGTTGAGACGACCATCTATGTGATCTAATCGATCATAAATCCCGGGGTCGCCTCGAACTGGTGGCGGGTGCAATATGTCACTTGCCTCGTGAGCCACTTCAGCTCGGCTTGCTCGGCTTGATCGGCTTGCTCCTCATGCGGTTGTTCGCCCCGACCGCCTTGCGCTGCTCACGCTGCGTCCATGCATAATGGGCGCGAGCTCATATTCCGCCAGCATCCGGGTAAAGTATCGGCTTATGCTTGTGAGCTCGGGATTGGGCGGGCGGAAGATTGATTGCCGCTTGATCATATAACACCACAAGTAACGCCGGGGTGCCTCTTCGTGAACGCTCGGGCGAAAGGCACGCCTTGTCCAGAAGATGTCGTGAGAGATCGGACTCTCTCGAATCGTAATCCCAAAGAAATCAAAGAATGGGGTAACGAATCCCTATACAAATCTTCAATTACCCAAACCGTGGATCGCATATGGAAATGCCGAGCTAAGAACATGCCGGCATGCATCTTCCGTTGAACACGGCCCAATCGTAATGCTCATATCTTGTGAAAGGACAAGGTGCGGCGTTCGAACGGCCATGCAAGGTGAATGTGAGGAGGTGGAAGTAACGGACCATTGGATTCCGAATCGAGCTAGCTTGGATCTCGAGGCATCATAATATGGAGTGTGCTCAGTCCGGCATCCATGAACTTTGGCCATACGCTGACCGTGTGTACTCGACGCCCCTATGTAATTTCCTTCCGGATCTCCATTGATGATTCCATTAAGTTCATCTACGGAGAGTTGACGGGCTCATTGTCGAGCTAAAACATGATGTAGTCCGCATGCCGCTTGTCTTGTGAACATGGAGAGTCGACAAGAATTCGAGAGCGAGGATCCGGTATGTAAGATAATTGGTGTGATAATCGAGTACAGCCCGGACCTCTCGGCTAACCACGCCACATCATTGGTGATGTCCATCTCGACACGTATTGAGGCACATGAAACGTGAATGCCATGCCGTAGTCTCACCAATCTATCCCAACGGCTTCTCGACGAGTCACTGGCGCCCGACCCCAAAATTTTCGGATCGAATTCATCCGGTGGTGCCATGCGTGGCTCGTCGTGATGCTCAAAGATGATGCGCATCTTGGAAATCATCTTGTGTCTCATCGTGGGAGGTGGAGACAATGCTCTTGCCTTTTAAACGCCATGACCGTGAGTACGCGGCATATTTGTACCTAAAAAGAATTTCAAAGTTAGCCCGTGTATGAATGAAACAATCAAAACAACGTCAACCCAAAATGCTCAATATAGATCCCCCAAACTTCAATTTAATCAAATTATTTCCCCCATATCGTCATATGATCTTGCAAGATAACATACAATGGGAAAAACACACACATAGCCAAAAAAATTCAAAATTGGACGTTCTGGGTGAAAACTAGCGATCACCCTTCGATACCTAGCGGTCGCTAGGGAGGTCGCTAAGAACCGCCGTCAGCTCGACGGGCGCTGACGTATGCAATACAACACGCTGGCCTCAGACAGACGCAGCAAGCGTGATCATTGTCGCGTAGAAGTGAAGAAAGTTTCAATCGCTATTTCACAATTTATAAACCCAAATCAACAATGTAGGCACATTCGACCAACAATATACGTGTATAAACGTGAATAAACCTATCATTGGACAAATCATGCTCAAACACCACACAAATCTAGCAAAATAACCCTAATCTCTAAGTTAATTAAACCCACCTCAAGAGGCTAAATGGAACAAATCCTTCCTAATCATGCTCAATAAAAGTAAACCCATGAAGAATTAAACAAATATAGCATACCTTGGGTGGATTTGATGGAGGAATGCAAGAAAATTGGGGAAGAGAGGTGCTTGTGTGCTTGAGAGGGGAAGGGGGCTGCTCTTTGTTTCAGAAAAACGTGTGTGTGTGTGTAGGTTAGAATTTTGGGAGAAATAAGGGTAAAACGCGGGTCAAGAAGCGGGCGCGGGTCGAGGGCGCGGGTCGCGACGGATCTCACGGTCGAGCTCGCGATCGCGAGCTTGGCCGCGAGCTCTGCCGCTCAAACAAAAACGTTCGCCCCACTTTCATGTTACCCCTTGCGACCTCGCGGTCGCTAGGGTGGTCGCTAGGTACTTACTTTTTTTTTTTTTTTTTTTTTTTTAAAGAAAGCTATTAAACTTTGGGATCTAACAAAACAACGAAACACGACACAAACAAAAGAAACACAACCAAAACAAAAACGAAACAACAAAAACAGAAAATGTAAACTGTTGGGTTACCTCCCAACCAAGCTAGAATTATCGTCGCTAGCTCGACGGTACCTGTGATCATGGTTCGCTTAGTTGGTCACCTTGACTTCTCGGTCAAGTGTGACTTGAAGTATGCTTTGAGGTTGGCCGCTCACTTTAAAAATGTTGTCCCCGAGTCTAGAGCTCAGAACTCCCATTGCAAGCGACGGTAAACAAAGATACTGCCCCGACCATCTTGACTTTAGCTTTCCGGGAATAGACTGAGTCGAGCATTGTAAAGTAAGACTTCATTACCCGCGAAAATCCTTTGGCACGAATGTGGAGGTCGTGAAATTTCGAGCTCTTTCTTTGATATCCGAGAATTCTCGAAGGCTTCATTCCTCCACTCGTCAAGCTCTAACAGCTTGGTCACTTCTCATCATACCGCCTCCTTGAAATCCATGTTGATTCTCCTCGTCGCCCAATATGCTTTGTGCTCCAATTCAACCGCAAATGACGTGATTTACCAAATACCATTTGATATGGAGATAGCCGATGGGAGCTTTGTACGCATCCGGTAAACCCAAAGAGCATCATCCAACCGCTTGCCCAATCTTTGCGCCGAACAACCGATTTCTCTAGAATCGCTGATCTCTCGGTTGGCGAGCTCGACTTGCCCGCTTGCTTGTGGATGGTAGGGGAGGTGACTCGATGCTTCACACCATATTTGGCTAGAACGCTGCCTAGCCACTTATTATCGTGCGATCCCCATCATCGATCAACGCCCCGGACTCCAAATCGAGTCGAATGTTCTTGTGAAGGAACTTGATTACTACCTTGAGTCGTCGTGACGATCGAATGGCCTCTACCCAACGGGAAACGACTCCACAAAGAAGAAGAATATACGTAGCCACAAGACATTGGGAACGGACCCATGAAGTCGATCCCCATACGCCAAATAGTTCCACCTCCATGATGGTTTTCTCGTGGCATCTCGCCTTTCTTAGTGACATTCCCACTCTTTGACAACGATCACAACTCTTGATAAAGGATTGGCAATCTTTGAAGATCGAAGGCCAAAAGAATCCATCAGGCAAATCTTTGCATTGCGGTCTTTGCCATGCAAAATGGCCTCCAACAACGAACTATGGCACTCGTGGATTATGTTCTCCCATTCTCCTTGGGGAACGCAGCGACGATCAAACCATCGGCACATCGGCGGTAGAGATGAGGATCGTCCCAATAATAGAACTTAACATCGTGGAGAAACTTCTTTTCAAACGACCTTTGACGATGGAGGTAGAACTCCAATCACCAAGTAATTGACAAAATCAGCGCACCATGGTGTGTGATCGACGACGCCAAGATGTGCTCGTCGGGAAGTTCTCCTTATGCCAATCTTCCTATCCTCTCCTTCGATCGGCTTCTCCAATCGCGACAAGTGGTCGGCTACCACATTTTCGCAGCCCTTTCTATCTTTGATCTCCATGTCGAACTCTTGAAGAAGGAGGATCCATCTCACCAATCTTGCTTCAATCTTTCTTCGCGAATGGATGGCGAATGGCGGCATGGTCAAGTGCACGATGGTGTGGTGCCCACCAATTAAGGTCTAAACTTATCGAAAGCATAGACCACGCAAGTAATTCCTTCTCCGTGGTGGTGTAATTCATTTGAGCAGTAGTCGAGAGTCTTACTTGCATAATAGATGACTCGAAAAGCTTGTCTCGCTTTCACGCCCAATACAAAGACCGATCGCCCAATCGCCGCATCACACATCACCGAATGGTTGACTCCAATCGGTGAGACCAAACCGAGTCGAGATCGTACAACTTCAATTTCTCGAACGCCCAAACACTCCTTCGTGAACACGAACTCATATCTTTCTCGAGCAATCCACACAATGGTTTCGTGATCGCGAGAAATCCTTGATGAACCGCCTATAAAACCCACGTGACCGAGAAAACTCCTCACCGATTTGACATTTGTAGGCGGAGGCGCCGATAGCGACAATCTTTGCTCGATCCACTTCCAAACCCTCGCGAGACTTTGTGACCAAGCACGATACCTTCCTTCACCATGAAATGGCACTTCTCCCAATTGAGAACAAGATTCGTCTCCTCACATCTTTGCAGCACTTGTGACAAGTTATGGAGACAATGGTCGAACGAAGAGCCAAACACGGAAAAGTCGTCCATAAAGACTTCCATAATATTCTCGATCAACCCATGGAAGATGGACATCATGCACCTTTGAACGTGGGTCGAGCATTGCACAATCCAAACGGCATTCGCCTATAGGTGAAAACTCCATACGGACAAGTGAACGCCGTCTTGTGTTGATCTTCGGGGGCGATGGCAATCTGATTGTACCCCGAATATCCATCGAGAAAACAGTAGAACTCATACCCCGCTAGTCTGTCCAACATCTGATCAATAAAGGGCAGGGGAAAATGGTCTTTCCTCGTGGCTGTGTTCAGAGCACGATAGTCGATGCAAACTCGCCATCCTGTTACGAGTCTTGTTGCCACAAGCTCATTCGCCTCGCCTCGATCACCGTGATACCCCTTCGATACCACTGAGTAGGGCTAACCCACTCGCCGTCGGATATGGCATAGATCATGCCCGCATCTAAGAGCTTCAACACTTCTTTTCTCGACGACCTCTTGCATCGCGGATTCAATCGGCGCTGAGGTTGCAACTTTGCTTGTACTCATTCTCCAACAGATCCGGTGCATGCAAATCGAGGGTCACCCTCGATATCGTAAATCGCCCACCCAATCGCAGACTTGTACCGCTTCAAAGACAACCATCGCTTCGTGTCTCCTCATCACCAAAGCCAAGATATTATCATCGGGCACGCCTCATCATCGCCTAAGAAGGCATACCGCAGTGGTCCGCAACTCTTTCAACTCCATCTTTGGTGTAGTCTCTTCCTTCTTCACCACGGCCCTCCTCCAATCGGCTTCCTCACATCCAAATAAGGCACCGACTCCTGGGAGGGCCTTGACTTCATCGATGGACTCAAGATACTCTAAAATCTCGTCACACGCCTCATCAAGGTCTCATGGTGAGAAAATCGAGTTCTGCATACAAAACTCCACCGAATCAGCTGATTGAAAGTGAGTGGGCGACAGCTGCTCTATAACTCGACAATCTTCCATGGTCTTCTCGTCAGTCGCTTCATAGCATCATATATAGAGATTTTCATCTCCTCGCCGCCGACTCGGAAGGTGAGATTCCATCTTGCACGCTATCAATGCTCGCCGGTAGCTAGGAATGGTCGCCCGAGAATAAGAGGTGTATTCCCATCCTCCGCATGTCGAGAACAACGAAATCACCGGGAAGATGAAATCTCAAACTTTCACGAGCACGCCCTCCACTATCCCTTTCGGATAAGTCACCGATGTGTCCGCCATCCAAGAGCTATGGTGGTCGGCTTGATCTCCCAATCTCCAATCGGTTAAAATGGACAACGGCATCGATTGATGCTTGCCCCAAATCACACGTAACCTTGAGAATGTCTCGTCCTCCGATGACACATGCTATGGTGAAGCGCCCGGATCTTTCTCGCTGAGCGGCAACTTCTTTTGCAAGACAAAGATCGCACTCTTGAGACATTTATCGCCTCGAATTTCCCAAGCTTCTTCTTATTGGCAACGGCATCCTTCAGAAACTTAACATAACCCGGCATATCTCGAAGTGCATCAAGTAAAGGAATATTGATGTGCACCTTTTGGAACATTTCCATGAACCTGGTCAACTTCTCGTCGTACTTGGGCTTGGCTAAACGGCTTGGAAACGGAATTGGAGGCACGTACGTCGGAAATTTCTTCATAGCCTGCCCCTCGCGATCTGACTCGCGACCGCGAGTGCGGTCGCTAGGTACATGTACAGTATCCTCCTTCGTCTTCGCGGACGCGCGCGCGGGCGCTTTCTCGGGCGCTAGGTGCGCGTCAAGCTTCAGATGATTTCGTGGCCGCTTGAGATTACTCGCGACCGCTAGGTCGCTTGCTAGGTCCTCGGACTGACATGTCGCGGGCGCGTTTTGACTTGTTGCGCCCGCTGAGCCGCTCGCGAACTCCTCTGCCGTATTCCTCGCGGTCGGGCTCGCGGTCGTGAGCTCGGTCGCGAGATTCTCTCTTTTGCCCGCTTGCCCGCTCGCCTCCTCGTGACTTTGATAAGCTCGCCCACCCTCAATTGAATGGCATTACGGTGATTTTTAGGGTTTACCTCCGACACTCGGAAATTGGCCCGACTTGTGCTTCCCATTCACAGCGGCTATCGACTTATTTGATTCTCCATCATCTTCATGTGCTTTCCCATAGCCGTCACAGTGGACTCCAAATGATTGATCTTCGCCTTGTTGCTTATAAACCAATTTTGATTCGTTGCAATTGTTGGTTGCTTACAACCAACCGCTGCATCATATCCTCTAGACTCGGCTTCTTCTCTCTCGAATCACTCCGCTCGAATCGAGAAACCCGGTGGAGGTCATTGAAAATTGTTGGGGTTGGCATGCACGAGAAATTTGGGTGACTTACATTGTTCGGATTGTACGGATTCCCCAGACGGTTATTCCTCCGATTTATGTAATTCACGCCCTCACCTCGATCATCTCCGACTCTGCAAAGATTTATCCGAGCCACGCCTTTTCCTTTCCTTTCTTTCTCAAACCGCTTCTAACAAGGTGAATCGCTCCATAATATTATCGCATTTGAGTCACCTTCAATCAGTAGCGCCTTCACCATCGGCATCCTCTCCATCGCCATCGATAACCGCTGGCCGCCATCTCTTCTATGATGCGGCCGGCCTCGCCTACACGCCTGCTCAAAAGGCAACCCCGCTGATGCGTCAACAATACTCCTCGTGCGAGGTGTCACCATTGTAAAAGCGGGTAATCTGCGCTCTCTCGAAAATCCATGCTGGGCACCTTCTCAATAGGCCCCGAATCTTTCCCACGACTCGAACAAAGATTCATCTCCTAATCGGGAGAAGTGGGAAATCTCGGCTATGATCTTTGTGCCTTAGCCGAGGAAAGTACTTGAAAGGAATTTCTCACGTAATCGCCCAACTGTTGATGCCCGTGCGATCTAAGGTCTTGAACCGCCCTTCGCTTGATTTCGCAGAAAATCCGAACATACGCATCCGGATTGTGTCTTGTGGCACCCCATTCTGCTTTGATGGTGTCACAAATGTCGAGATAGGTCTCGAGATGGGCGTTCGATCCTCTGTGACTCCTCCTCCGAATCGCCCCCTTGAACCATGCCGATTAGGGCGGCTTCACCAAAATTGTTAGCATTTACTGGGCCCCATCCGCCTCCTTGAAATTGCTCGGTAGGAGGTCTCAGACATGTAATTCAGCGGTCTTGCCGCCTCCCGAGCGTGGACAACGAGTCCCATAGTCGCCAATTGGCGCAGATTTTGAAATCCGCTAACAAAGGCAGCTACTTTAGGAACGCCTGTTATTCGATTTGCCATTGCTTCCTTTCTTCTTGCCCTTCTCCTTCTCCTTTGTGAATTTTCGATTTCCGGATCAAAGTGTAGTTCAGGAGGTCCTCGGGACCTTGTGAACATAAACTACCTGGAGGAAAAGAAGGAAATCAGATTGGCAAGGAATAAAAATAAAAATAAAAGTACAACTTGAATTAATAATTCCAAATTGACAAGTTATTCCTATATGATCTTAACAATCCCCGGCAACGGCGCCAAAATTTGATCGCTTAATTTTCTAACACGAAAAGGTGTAAATATAGGGTAAGCGAAGTATCGTATCCACAGGGATTGTAATACGAAAATACAGAAGCTAACTCAACAAGGATTCATCATTATCCAAGTAACAAAAATGGTTTTGTGAGATTTTAGGGCTTCGGAACTCAATCCAAAGCAAAGGTAACAAAACAGAAAGTAAATTAAAGCAATAAACACTCGGATGTTTAAAAACAGATAAAGACGACTAACCCTAGGGCTGCATTAATCCTATCCACAACGTATGATTATCCTGTTCCTATTAACCAATTTTTAATCCAAACAAAATGGAAGATCACATATATAACCGACAATTTACATTATTTATTAAAATGGTCAGAGATTACTAGTTTTCCCTATTCAAGTACGCCTCTAGGTGAAAACAAGTAACTCCAAACGGATCACAAAGAATATGCTTCCTACGAATATCCTATCTCACCACGACTCAAGGCTCATTCGATCACGCATTCGATATCGATCGACAATTAACACAATTACGTAATTAACCGACAACTAAATATGCATCGATATTGATCGTAAACCAACACATATAAATAAGCACAATCGAATCATGAATCAATGCATGGACGGTAAATAACGATAACGAGAATCACAACATATAGGATCGAATCATGCAAACCCTAGGATTAGAACGAAAAACTAGCCGCACATAATAAACGGAATGAAATACGATTTAATCATAAAGACGGAAATTAAATATATAAAACCCATGATGTAGCGTTGATGAACACGCTGGGCTTGAATCCCAACCTCGGTAAAAACGGAAACTTGCGAGATCGTCCGGACGAAACGCTCGGATCGTAAACAAAACGTAAACTAACGAAGAACAATCCGTAAAACAACTCTAGAATGAAAATATATGGAACCTAAAGCTAAAACTCTGAAAAACTTATGGAAAAACTGAGAAAAGAGGCTCTGGAATCGTAGGTCTGAACTTGGGGGCGCGAGGGGGTGTTGCCATATATATAGGCACACCCCAAACCCTAATTTTTCCTTCTGCCGCGCCGTCTCGCGACCACCCTTCGCGGTCGCTAGGTGTGGTCGCGAGGTAATTCTGCTGACCTTCCGCCGGGTCGCCTCTTGCGCCCGCTTGGTTGGTTCGCGACCATGGCTAGCGGTCGCTAGGAAGTCTGATCCGGTCGCGAGAAATCGTCCAGTGGCTTTCTCGACGCTGGGCTTCGCTCGCGGGCACGATTTCGCGGTCGCGGTATGCTGGGTTCTCGCGCGTGTTTCCTAGCGGCCGGCCTAGCGACCGCTAGGCTGGTCGCTAGAAACACGCCAGATTGTGTGTTTTGGCTCGTGCGTCGTTCCTTGCTTCGATTTTCAACATATAGACCTACACAACACCAAAAGAACACCCAAGAGCAGTATCTTCTAAAAATAGATAAAACATTAGGAATCGATACGTAAACGCACATTAAACGAGCTAAACTCATCTTCAAATATCAACTATAAACGTGTAAAATGCGCGTTTATCAGCGTGGAAAGTACTGGTTTCTTCCACTCTTGCCCTTGGGGTGCCATGTTACCCTGCCATGGCCTTTTGTTGTTATTGTTGTTGAAATCTCCTCGGTTAAAGTTGTTATTATAACCTCCTTCCCATTTTCTCTTTCCTTTGTCACCGACAATTTGGGATTGAGTCGATGCAGGTTTTTCCTCGGGCATCGCAGCTTCGATGTCTAGAGCTCGACTAAGAGCTTCCGTGTAGGTTAAGTCCCCATGACTTGCCAAAGACATCTTTACTTCAGGCCTCAGTCCTGCCCTGAACTTTTCTGACATCTTCATGTCAGTGCTAACTAAGTCCGGGGCGTATCTAGACATATCACAGAAAAGACGGTCGTATTCAGTCACCGACATCTTTCCTTGCTTAAGATTGAAAAATTCAACCTCCTTCTTCTTTCGATAACTTTTGGGAATGTATTTTTCATACATTTCCGTCTTAAAATCATCCCAAGTGAAGTATTCCATTTGTTCGGGTGTCACCGTCTTCCTTCTTGCCTCCCACCAGAAATCTGCCGGTCCGGTGAGTTGGAACGTAACACAAGATAGTCTTTCTTGCGTGGTGCAGCGAAGGAAATCAAAAATTCTTTCTATGGCCCTGACCCACTGTTCGGCGTCTTCTGGGCTTTCCTTGCAATTGAAAGAAGGTGGGTTTTGCCTAAGGAATAACTCCTCTACCCTACGGTCAGGTGGAGGTGGAGGTGGTTGTGGTATCACCTTTTCTTCTTCCTCGGGTTGGGGTACTCCGCCCCTTCTCCTACCTCGCCTCCTATTTTCGGGTTCTGGTGCGCGTCTTAGTGGCATTCTGGTATAAAAACGTAGTTAGTATTCGAATAACGTTCATCGCAAATTAATATACATAGCATCTTTGTGTAATTTTAAGCATAGAACAGCTTTAGCAAAATCACACATCCATTTCATACTCATTTTGTCGCAAAACACTTCTAGGGTTATCGTATATATAAGGAAAATGCCTCACAGAGGACTTTTCTGTACAAGTCATAATACTCAAAAAGATCGCATAACGTTTACAAAGTACTATGCTTCTATTTCTACTGCTACAACATTTCTAGTCACGCTATACACATGCTACTTTACACTACTATGTTTTCTTCATACATACTAACCATACTATCTACCCATAAGTTTCATTTAGGTTTTGACGTCGCTGAGTATCTTCATCAGAGTCATATTCTTCGCTTGGAAACTTGCCAGTGTCCAAATACGTCCTTGCCTCGTACAACAAGTAATCTAACTCTTTCAAAGGGCCGGGGGTAATATTGCTCCCTGTTTTCTCCATGAGACTGGAATTCTGCGCCACTTCGATCACTTTTCCAGGCATAGCTGATGGTGTAGGGCATGGGTTGATGTGTTGGACTTCATAGTGCCATGCATACTGTTGAGGAAAGGTTCTTACAGGTGCTGCTCCATATAGGTTATATGTACTTTTAAGATGGTCGATAAATCCTGGTAGATATGCCAGAACCTCTGAATTTTCCTTATGGATAACATACTCCTTTGCTACTTCTCTTGCATATTCTTGCCAGTCTATCGGAAGTCGGGGAATAAGTCGCTGGACACCATCCAGAGTTGTTATCCCATGGTAATGA
Organism: Salvia rosmarinus; assembly: GCA_036937905.1. Classification (NCBI taxonomy): domain Eukaryota; kingdom Viridiplantae; phylum Streptophyta; class Magnoliopsida; order Lamiales; family Lamiaceae; genus Salvia; species Salvia rosmarinus. Next base: position 77,555,103 of record CM072819.1, on the reverse strand, counting down.
GCTCCTATCCAAAGGCGCAAGAACTCGTCCAGGAATTGTCCTCCATCGGTTCCTGGTCTATAATAAAAGAGTCTATACTCTTGTGTGGGCTTCGTGTCCAAAGCCTTTCCTTTTCCTGCCATCTGAATACAGACAGTACTAATGTAAGTCAATCTAAATATATCTGATAAGCAGATAAGGTGAACTTAATACATATCTGTTAAGCAGATAAGGCATACTAGATATATCTGATAAGCAGATAAAGCAAACACATCTGATAAACAGATAAATGTTTATAGAAAGGATCTATGTTCAACATATGTCCTAACGTTGCTTTATGTACTAGAGAAGTCTTACTTTCAACAACTTTCTAAGTTCTTTTCTTCCTACCAAGATTTCTTCTATAAGCACATTTTCAATCTGACTTCAACTGTTCCTCACGAATTTTGGAGAAGGATTTAGGAATATCATCCTTCATACGAAATAAATTTCATTGTGATAAGATCACGAAGACGAAAACCGTTTGAAAAACGGATTTCGGACGAAAGAGAACGAGTCAAAACAAAAACACTGCGCAATGCAGTTTTCTGCCTGCGCCTTGTGCCGTGGATACTCTTTACTAGACTGCCAAGTACGAACTCACGCACCGCTTTGTGCGAGTTTTCTTTCAAAATTCGTCTAACTTTCTACGTTCCATATCGAACCTGTGCATCTTGTTCCTTTGATTCCTCTTTTTGCTTTCGTCATTCTTTCGTTGAAAACTCGAGTTTGTTTTCAACTGATTTTCGTTCGTTTGATCATAAGTCATTACTTGCTATAGTTCTTGCAGAGGGATAAAGTTTCCCTAATTTGCACTTCTATGTTCAAGAGGTGAGCATGCTACTTATAGAATCAAGTTCTTTTGGGAAGGTATACCCATGATCATAATAAACTGTAAAAATTTGAATAAAACCTTTCAAAAATCATAACATAATTCATCATATTCATGCTTTCTTTAAATCTCACTGATTCAATAATCACTTCTGACATCACTGTGTCAACTATTTCTCATCCTCTGTAAACTCAGTCTCATATCACTGATAATTTATTCTCATATAACTTTTGACATATAACTGTCAACTTTTCTCATAAAACTGTACATTTCTTTCTGAAAAAGCTTTCAGTATAACTTTCATTTTCAAACAACTTTCACTGCTTTCAAAATAGAATTTCATTCTTTTCTCAAAACTTTCACTTTCAACACTTTTCACTTTCAAACTTTTCAATTCAATCTTTGAAAAGAAATCAGTTACCTTTTTCCGTTGAGCCTTGATGCGATGGAGTGTTGAGCACAGTCAGCTGATTTCTAGAAGTCTAGTGACTTAATCTAGACTTTAACTTTTGAAAGAAAGGTTTAGGGTTCAAAGGACAACCTTTTTGGGTTCAAAGGACGACCTTTTTGGATTCAAAGGACGACCTGCTCTGATACCACTCTGTAACAGCCCGCCAACCCTAAGTACGGATTAGACGGGACTGTTACTGTTGAAACGGGGATTAAAAGACTTAATGATAAATGAATATGAAACGATAAAGGAGGCAATGACCAATCTCATAATACTTTCAAAAGATTAGAGGTAACCATATAACGTTTTACATACAACTAGACCAACAGAGCTTTTGACAAAAGAGTTCGACTGATCTGGAGGTGATATGCATCAATAATCAAAATATAACTAAGTATTTCAAACAGCGGAAAGAATGTGAATTCATATATGACGATATGAATTCAAGGCTATGTTATATAAGCGACAAAAACTCCGACTGCTCAACACTTTGCCATCCATTGTCAGCTCAACCTGCACATTTAAAATAAACATGCAGGGTCTAAGTACAAGAATGCACTTAGTGGACTCATGCCAAAATAATTTCTTTAAATTACACTGCCCCATAGTATAACACGAGGATTTTAGTGGAAATAACTCGTGAATACCAAAACACTTTATCATTTCTCAAAAGATCGCCTTGGCCAGCATTTTCCGTATGTATGATCCGTATCACTTTCATATAACTTTCTCACGACTGCTTCGAGCCGTAGAAGTAGCCTCCTTCTACTTGACGCTATAACCGTCAAGATGTTTCTATCGGCTCAAATACCCTATGGTGTACACGTTAATCCGTGTCGAATTTCGATCTAGCATGTGATTCGATATCGATTTTCTATAAAGTTGGGGCGACCCAACAATCAGATCACTTTCATAGTCGGCTCACCCAACCGCTTGATAGATCCATACATAAACATAAATACTTGTGGGCGGGTAATCAATAACTGCTCATAAACATTTCTCAACCGAAAGCTTTTGTAAATAATTACTTTTCAAGAAAGCATCGTAAATAAAAAGGTTTTCAATAAAGCCCACCTAGTATCGTGAGGTCTCTTCTCTATGTCACTTTCACGCCTTAGCCCAAATCACGCCTCACCTTAACGTAAGAACTATTTTATTACTTTGGTCACGTTTTGACAGAGACGAACATTGTCTATAACGCTCTATGTATCAAATAAGGCTAACGTCGAATTTATTTTGATGTTTTCTAATCAAGATGATGTCGATTATGAAATCGTTGCTTAAATAAGAGATGTTTCATCTCTTTAGCACATAATGTACGTTTTAATGTACTTACGTAACGTAAGTCACATTGTTACCAAACGTAATACGTCACATAGATCACGTATTATCGAATTTCGTGTGCTTTGACCTTGGTCAATGTTTTTGGTCAACAATTTTTACTTGGTCAACATTTAGTCAACAATTTTGACTAAAGTCAACATTTTGACTTTTTAATTCCTTTTATGTAATTCTATTATTTTATGTGCAATTCTTGTTCTAAAAATTACCATAAAATCATAATATGTTTAAAACATCATTTTTGATCATATTATGCAATTATATCTCATAAAATAAATTTATAACATTAATACTTATAACCTATAGTTTTTGAAAACCGTAATTAAACTAAGCAAATAATTTCCAAAAATTCCAATAAATCACATAACACATACTCATCTATAAGCATCCTTATTATAACATAATTTTTATTTATTGTGAACTATTGAATTAAATCTTCCTAAGTCACTTTTGAAAATTTGGACTTAGGTCCAATAAATTTTTAACAATTCCAATAAATTCATACAACACTATATTATGATTCTACACTTTTAATATGTTATGATAACACTCAAACATGGATTATATCTCAACATAATATCATGTTCTATAATTTTTGAAATTCATAGACTTAGGTACTAAAGTGTTTCAAAAATTCTACATAAAATCATACAAGCATAGTTAATACCCTAGATCATGATTTCATGCTCAAATCAACAATTAAAATCATACTCATCAACATATCATACCCTTAAGTTTTCAATAACATATAAAGTTTAATATCATGCTTGATTTTGTGATATAATTATACTACATGCTCAATAACATCATATAAATACAATATCTAAACATATTGGCACAAGTCTCATGATTTTCGAAAAACACACATATAAACTAAGCTTATAACATAAATTCTAACGATATATGAAGCTCGAAGAAATCTAACCTCTTAATCGGAGTATAATTGATCGTGACGCTTATTTGCTCTAAGTTTGGGTTTGAAGGATTGGAGAACACTTTCTCTCTTTCTCTCTATATTTTCGGTTACTATGAGTTGTGAATGAGAATGAAGAGCCTCATGTGGTATTTATAGACTTAGGCAACTTGCATGTTAATTATTACTTAGAAAATATCTAGGTACACTTGTTATTCTTCATTAAATTTTCGGTCCCTACTTGTACAAGGAGACAAAACCTTATCTTATCTTTACAACTCATCCTTAGGTCACCTTATCCCTTAATTAAATGCTTTGAACCTTAGGTGTCACATAGTATAAGTTTATCACATAGTTATGCATGTGTGTGTGTGTGTCGCTTGCACTAGTGTCGACCTTAGGTTACTTGTTCAATTTGATAACTAACACTACTTTACACCTAATACATGATAGGATCTTATCTTATCTCTACACAATTCAACACATGGTGTAAAACAATTTTTAATCACATAAAGTTGTGATATTTTCGGCCCTCTTTATGTGTGAGCCATGGGTTACTTGTTCAAATTGTATACTACTACTACTTTACACCTCATGATATGATAAGATCATGTCTTATCTCTTACATTAATTGTAGCAAGATTTTTGTTCACAAAATCTTATAAAGATCCACATTTTCGTCCTTTATGCACAAGTGTGCTCCCACTTGTGTAACTTGATAAAATATCATATATTATCCTTAATAATACCATTTTAATATAATAGATATCATAGGACCATAATTGGATGACAATTAAAATTAATTAACACATATAGTAGCACCTTTCGAAAATTAGGGTTTCTATGTGCTAAACATTTTATTTTATTGTAAAAAATAGCTAACACATAGTTATGAGACACATTATAATCATAGATGATGAATTTAATCATAGGAAAAATATTTAGAACCATTTTAGACTTCAAAACCCTAATTTGAAAAATTAGGGTTTTCGAAACCCATTGTTTTTGGCACATCTAATTCCTAAATTTTCTTGCATTATTTTGATGATAAATAATGCCTTTATATTATAAAATAATCATAGGAATTTGAATTTTAAAATTCCATGATCATTTGGTTAAGTTATGAAATTATCTCTAAACGTAGACGTTTGAAATGTCTTAAAATTCTCATAGTTGAAACATCTCTAAAATGTTCAAAATAAAGTTGTAACAACTTTATTTATTCCTATAATAATAAAGAATTTCAAAATTTAAGCTTAAATGCTTAAAATACTGTAAGGCTTAACTGTCGAATTTATCTGACGTTAGAACATTACGTTCGAAGGAATATTAGAAATTATATTCCTTAATTCACTAGTCATCAGTAAATATCACACAGAAATTAACAAATTATGCGTAGTCAAAGTCGAGCGTTGACTAATTAGGATTTTAATAATCGGGATTAATTTCTAAATTACGATTTTAATTATCGTAATTAAATACTTAAAACTGCGGGATATTACATCCTACCCCCCTTAAAATAAATTTCATCCCGAAATTTGCATACCTTGGAAAAGTTCGGGGTATCGCTCTTTCATGGCGTCTTCGAGTTCCCATGTAGCCTCCTCCTGTCCGTGGTGTCTCCATAGGACTTTTATTAATGGTATGGATTTATTTCTCAACTGTTGAACCTTACGATCTAAGATAGTCGTAGGTTCTTCCACATAACTTATATCGGGGTTCAAAATCACATCATCGTGATGGATTACGTGCTTTGGATCATACACGTACTTTCTCAATTGCGACACGTGGAATACATTATGGACATTGCCTAAACTTAGCGGAAGTGCCAATCGATAGGCTACATGACCTATTCTTTCAAGAATTTCATAAGGTCCTATGAAACGTGGTCTCAACTTCCCTTTCACTCCGAATCTTATGATCCCCTTAGATGGTGAGATTTTGAGGAACACTTTATCGCCACATTCAAAGTGTAGCTCGGATCTACGTGTATCAGCATAAGATTTTTGCCTATCCTGAGCTTCTTTTATCCTTTGCATAATTTGGCGAACAATTTCAATAATTTCCTCTACTGTATCAGGCCCTAAAATTTTCCTTTCACCCACTTCATCCCAAGAAAGTGGTGATTGGCATTTTCTTCCATACGATTGCCTCGTGTGGTGCCATATCGATGGTTGCACGATAGCTATTATTATAAGCGAACTCGATAAGTGGTAAAACATATTCCCAAGTTTCGCCTCTATCCAACACTCTTGTCGCAACATGTCCTCAAGTGTTTGATTGTTCGCTCGGGGCCGCTGTCGATGCGATGAAAAGTCGTACTAAAATTCAGTTTCGCCCAACTCCTTTGCAAGCTAGTCCAAATCTCGATATGGACTTGAATCTCTATCGAGGTGATAGATTTCGCACTCCATGTAGACGCGTACAATTTCTTTCACATATAGTTGGGCTAATTTATCCGATCCATGAGTAGTCTTAATAGGCGTAAAATAAGCACATTTGGTAAGGCGATCCACTACTACCCATATAGCAGTGTTTCCCCTTTTTGACCTTGGTAAACCCGTTACAAAATCCATTGCTATATCGTCCCACTTCCATTCGGGTATTTCCAAAGGTTGTAACTTTCCATAAGGCCGTTGATGCAGTGCCTTCACTTGTTGACAAAGCGAGACAACGCTCGACAAAAAGAGGCTATATCTCTTTTCATACCTTCCCACCAAAACCTTTCCTTTAAGTCTTGATACATTTTTGTACACGGGGTAGGCGGTATAAGGAGTATCATGAGCTTCACTCATGATTTCATTTCAAAGATCGTCGTTATCTGGAACGCACAATCTTCCTTCAAACAATAGGGCATTGTCTGGTGCTTCCTGAAAACCTTTTAATCCTTCAGCCCTTACCTTGGCTCTTACTTTTTCTAACTTTTCCTCCATCCTTTGTCCGTCTACTATTCTTTTTCTTAAGTCAGACGTCAAAGTGAGTGTAGCAATACGACTCGTGATCGTCTGTGGTTTTTCAACCATCTCTATTTCCATCCTTTCAAACTCTCTAATGAGTTTTTCTTCTCGTGTGAAAAGGCATCCCAGATTGGGTTGATTTTTACGACTCAAGGCATCGGCTACCACGTTTGCCTTGCCTGGGTGGTAGTTTATACCACAGTCGTAATCTTTTACTAGTTCGAGCCATCTTCGTTGTCTCATGTTTAAATCTCGTTGCTCGAAAAAGTATTTCAAACTTTTGTGATCAGTGAAGATCTCACACCTTACTCCATAAAGGTGGTGTCTTGGATCTTCGGGCATGTACCATCGCGCCAGCCTAGATCATGCGTTGGATAATTCAACTCGTGCGGTCTGAGTTGCCGTGATGCGTAAGCTATTACCATTCCTTCTTGTATCAAAACGCAACCAAGTCCATTCTTGGAAGCGTCAGTATAGACAACGTATTCCTTGTTCGAGTCCGAGCAAATAGTACCGCAAGACCGGTCGGTTTTTCCTTAAGCTTCTGGAAACTCGCCTCACACTCGTCTGTCCATGTAAATTTAATTCCCTTTCGGAGTAGCTGGGTCATTGGCCTTGCGATCTTGGAGAATCCATCAATGAATCTCCGATAGTAGCCAGCTAGTCCTAGGAAACTTCGAATTTCATTTTGAGTTGTCGGTGATTTCCAGCTTTGCACGGCTTCGACCTTTGCGGGATCTACTTTTATTCCTTCTGCAGACACAATGTGTCCAAGGAATATCACTTCTTTAAGCCAAAATTCACACTTGCTGAATTTGGCGTAAAGTCGTTCGGATATTAAGGTTTGTAAAACCGTTCTTAGGTGTTCCCTATGCTCTTCCTCATTCTTCGAATAGATGAGAATGTCATCTATGAAGACCAAGACGAACTTGTCTAGGTACGGGTGGAACACTCTATTCATAAGATCCATAAATACGGCTGGTGCATTTGTTAAACCGAATGGCACAACTACAAACTCATAGTGGCCATATCTTGTTCGAAACGCCGTTTTGGATATGTCTTCCGGTCGTACCTTAAGTTTATGATAGCCTGATTTAAGATCGCTTTTCGAGAATACGCTTGCACCTCTTAATTGATCGAACAAATCATCTATCCTTGGCAGTGGATATATGTTCTTAAGTGTCAGTTTGTTTAGTTCTCGATAATCGATACACATTCTTAACGAGCCATCCTTCTTTTTGACAAACAGGACAGGCGCTCCCCATGGCGAAACACTTGGTCTAATACACTTGGTCTAATAAAACTTAAGTCCTATAATTCTTGAATTTGAATTTTCAGCTCTTCGAGTTCCTTTGGTGCCATTCTATAAGGCGCTTTTGATACTGGAGCTGATCCTGGCTCCAGATCAATCATGAACTCTAGCTGCCCGTCCGAAGCGATCTGGTAGGTGTCGAGAAAGACGTCTTGAAATTCTCGAACAATTTCTACGTCTTCGACCCTTGTTTCCGCTTTTTCTTCTCCATTTAGATAAACAAGGAATGCTTTACATTCCTTCTTGTTCATCATTCTCCTTGCTTGGAGTGCGGGTATTATTGGGATTTTCTTTCCCATACTGATTCCATAGAAGTTTGCAGCTTCTTTTCCCGGTGGTTTGATCGAAATCCTTCTTTCCTTGCATAGGATCGCGGAATGGTTTTCGGCCAACCAATCCATTCCTAAGATTATGTCTACGTCCCCCATAGGTATTATGTTCAAGTTATTTGCTAGAACCTTAAGTGAGCCTAAGTTCAACTCTAAGTTCGAGCAAGCATGTGTAACGGTCATAATACCTCCTATGGGTGATGAGATCCTCATTTCCTGATTTGTTTGTTCAGATTTAAGCTCTGACATATCAACGCATGCTTTGGAAATGAAAGAATGCGAAGCACCCGTATCGAACAAAAGCTTAATAGGTATGTTGAAAAGCATTCCCATACCTGCTAAGTTGCCTTGATTTTGTTCGTTCTGACGCCTATGTAGCGCATAGGCTCTGGCCTGAGCTGGCTGTGGGCGGCGAGGTGCTTGCCTCTGTTGATATGCTGGCTGTTGCCTTTGTGGTTGTTGTCATTGCTGCTGCTTTGGTAATCTTGTATTGCCTCGTGGGCTGGGTTTGATTTGGTTGATTGGGCCTCCTGTCCTCCCGGCGTAATCCGGGCATTCATTTGCGTAGTGGCCTCTCATGCCACACTTATAGCCCGACACCGCCTAATAGACATACACCGTGTGCACCTATTACACTTTGGGCAAGGAGGAACCTTCCTCTCGCTCATTGTCCTCCCATGGGCGTGGAAAGTCTTGGTTTCTTCCACTTGCCTTGGGTGCCATGTTACCGCCATGGCCTTTTGTTGTTATTGTTGTTGAAACCTCCTCGGTTAAAGTTGTTATTATAACCTCCTTCCCATTTTCTCTTCCCTTTGTCACCGACAATTTGGGATTGAGTCGATGCAGGTTTTTCCTCGGGCATCGCGGCTTCGATGTCTTGAGCTCGAATAAGAGCTTCCGTGTAGGTTAAGTCCCCATGACTTGCCAAAGACATCTTTACATCAGGCCTCAGTCCTGCCCTGAACTTTTCTGACATCTTCATGTCAGTGCTAACTAAGTCCGGGGCGTATCTAGACATATCACAGAAAAGACGGTCGTATTTAGTCACCGACATCTTTCCTTGCTTAAGATTGAAAAATTCTACCTCATTCTTCTTTCGATAACTTTTGGGAATGTATTTTTCATACATTTCCGTCTTAAAATCATCCCAAGTGAAGTATTCCATTTGTTCGGGTGTCAACGTCTTCCTTCTTGCCTCCCACCAGAAATCTGCCGGTCCGGTGAGTTGGAACTTAACACAAGATAGTCTTTCTTGTATGGAGCAGCGACGGAAACCAAAAATTCTTTCTATTGCCCTGACCCACTGTTCGGCATCTTCTGGGCTTCCCTTGCCATTGAAAGAAGGTTCAGGTGGAGGTGGAGGTGGTTGTGGTATCACCTCTTCTTCTTCCTCGGGTTGGGGTACTCCGCCCCTTCTCCTACCTCGCCTCCTATTTTCGGGTTCTGGTGCGCGTCTTGGTGGCATTCTGGTATAAAAACGTAGTTAGTATTCGAATAACGTTCATCGCAAATTAATATACATAGCATCTTTGTGTAATTTTAAGCATAGAACAGCTTTAGCAAAATCACACATCCATTTCATACTCATTTTGTCGCAAAACCCTTCTAGGGTTATCGTATATATAAGGAAAATGCCTCACAGTGGACTTTTCTGTACAAGTCATAAGACTCAAAAAGATCTCATAGCGGTTACAAAGTACTATGCTTCTATTTCTACTGCTACAACATTTCTAGTCACGCTATACACATGCTACTTTACACTACTATGTTTTCTTCATACATACTAACCATACTATCTACCCATAAGTTTCATTTAGGTTTTGACGTCGCTGAGTATCCTTCACCAGAGTCATATTCTTCGCTTGGAAACTTGCCAGTGTCCAAATACGTCCTTGCCTCGTACAACAAGTAATCTAACTCTTTCAAAGGGCCGGGGGTAATATTGCTCCCTGTTTCCACCATGAGACTGGAATTCTGCACCACTTCGATCTCTTTTCCAGGCATAGCTGATGGTGTAGGGCATGGGTTGATGTGTTGGACTTCATAGTGCCATGCATACTGTTGAGGAAAGGTTCTTATAGGTGCTGCTCCATATAAGTTATATGTACTTTTAAGATGGTCAACAAATCCTGGTAGATATGCGAGAACCTCTGGAATTTTCCTTATGGATAACATACTCCTTTGCTACTTCTCTTGCATATTCTTGCCGTTCTGTCGGCATTCGGAGAATAAGTCCCGGGACACCATCAGAGCTGTTATCCCATGGTAATGAGCTCCTATCAAAGCGCGAAGAACTTCGTCCGAGAATTGTCCTACATCGGTTCCTGGTCTATAATAAAAGAGTCTATACTCTTGTGTGGGCTCCGTGTCCAAAGCCTTTCCTTTTCCTACCATCTGAATACAGACAGTACTAATGTAGGTCAATCTAAATATATCTGATAAGCAGATAAGGTGAACTTAATACATATCTGTTAAGCAGATAAGGCATACTAGATATATCTGATAAGCAGATAAAGCAAACACATCTGATAAACAGATAAATGTTTACAGCAAGGATCTATGTTCAACATATGTCCTAACGTTGCTTTATGTACTAGAGAAGTCTTACTTTCAACAACTTTCTAAGTTCTTTTCTTCCTACCAAGATTTCTTCTATAAGCACATTTTCAATCTGACTTCAACTGTTCCTCACGAATTTTGGAGAGGATTTAGGAATATCATCCTTCATACGAAATAAATTTCATTGTGATATGATCACGAAGACGAAAACCGTTCGAAAAACGGATTTCGGACGAAAGAGAACGAGTCAAACTCACAATATCAACTTTTCTCGTAAATTGTACGCAATGCAAACAACTTTCATCCTTTCAAAATAGTTTTAAAACTTTCACTTTCAACACTTTTCACTTTTAAACTTTTCAATTCAATCTTTGTTGAAACAGGGATTAAAGGACTTAATGATAAATGAATATGAAACGATAAAGGGCAATGACCAATCTCATAATACTTTCAAAAGATTAGAGGTAACCATATAACGCTTTACATACAACTAGACCAACGAGCTTTTGACAAAAGAGTTCGAATGATCCGAGGTGATATGCATCAATAATCAAAATATAACTAAGTATTTCAAACAATGGAAAGCATGTGAATTCATATATGATTTATATGAATTCAAGGCTATGTTATATAAGCGACAAAAACTCTGACTGCTCAACACTTTGCCATCCATTGTCAGCTCAACCTGCACATTTAAAAAGAAACATGCAGGTCTAAGTACAAGAATGCACTTAGTGGACTCATGCCAAAATAATTTCTTTAAATTACATCGCCCATAGTATAACACGAGGATTTTAGTGGAAATAACTCGTGAATACCAAAACACTTTATCATTTCTCAAAAGATCGCTGCCGGACATTTTCTCGTATGTATGATCCGTATCACTTTCATATAACTTTCTCACGACTGCTGTCGTCGTAGAAGTAGGCCTCCTTCTACGGACGCTATGACCGTCAAGATGTTTCTATCGGCTCACAAATACCTATGGTGTACACGTTAATCCGTGTCGTGAATTCGCGATCTAGCACGAGATTCGATATCGATTTTCTATAAAGTTGGGAGCGACCCAACAACTGTATCACTTTCATAGTTGGCTCACCCAACTGCTTGATAGGATCCATACATAAACATAAATACTGTGGGCGGGTAATTGAATAACTGTTCATAAACATTTCTCAACTGAAAGCTTTTGTAAATAATTACTTTTCGAAGAAAGCATCGTAAATAAAAAGGTTTTCTAATAAAGCCCACCTGGTATACGTAGGTCTCTTCTCTATGTCACTTTCTACGTCTTAGCCCAAATCACGTCTCACCTTAACGTAAGAACTATTTTATTACTTTGGTCACGTTTTGATAGAGACGAACATTGTCTATAACGTTCTATGTATCAAATAAGGCTAACGTCGAATTTATTTTGATGTTTTCTAATCAAGATGATGTCGATTATGAAATCGTTGCTTAAATAAGAGATGTTTCATCTCTTTAGCACATAATGTACGTTTTAATGTACTTACGTAACGTAAGTCACATTGTTACCAAACGTAATACGTCACATAGATCACGTATTATCGAATTTCGTGTGCTTTGACCTTGGTCAATGTTTTTGGTCAACAATTTTACTTGGTCAACATTTAGTCAACAATTTTGACTAAAGTCAACATTTCGACTTTTAATTCCTTTTATGTAATTCTATTATTTTATGTGCAATTCTTGTTCTAAAATTCCCATAAAATCATAATATGTTTAAAACATCATTTTTGATCATATTATGCAATTATATCTCATAAAATAAATTTATAACATTAATACTTATAACCTATAGTTTTTGAAACCGTAATTAAACTAAGCAAATAATTTCCAAAAATTCCAATAAAATCACATAACACATACTCATCTATAAGCATCCTTATTATAACATAATTTTTATTTATTGTGAACTATTGAATTAAATCTTCCTAAGTCACTTTTGAAAATTTGGACTTAGGTCCAATAAATTTTTAACAATTCCAATAAATTCATACAACACTATATTATGATTCTACACTTTTAATATGTTATGATAACACTCAAACATGGATTATATCTCAACATAATATCATGTTCTATAATTTTTGAAATTCATAGACTTAGGTACTAAAGTGTTTCAAAAATTCTACATAAAATCATACAAGCATAGTTAATACCCTAGATCATGATTTCATGCTCAAATCAACAATTAAAATCATACTCATCAACATATCATACCCTTAAGTTTTCGGTCAACATATAAAGTTTAATATCATGCTTGATTTTGTGATATAATTATACTACATGCTCAATAACATCATATAAATACAATATCTAAACATATTGGCACAAGTCTCATGATTTTCGAAAAACACACATATAAACTAAGCTTATAACATAAATTCTAACGTATATATGAAGCTCGTAAGAAATCTAACCTCTTAATCGGAGTAGAATTGATCGGCGAACGTTTATTTGCTCTAAGTTTGGGTTTGAAGGATTGGAGAACACTTTCTCTCTTTCTCTCTATATTTTCGGTTACTATGAGTTGTGAATGAGAATGAAGAGCCTCATGTGGTATTTATAGACTTAGGCAACTTGCATGTTAATTATTACTTAGAAAATATCTAGGTACACTTGTTATTCTTCATTAAATTTTCGGTCCCTACTTGTACAAGGAGACAAAACCTTATCTTATCTTTACAACTCATCCTTAGGTCACCTTATCCCTTAATTAAATGCTTTGAACCTTAGGTGTCACATAGTATAAGTTTATCACATAGTTATGCATGTGTGTGTGTGTCGCCTCGCTTAGTGTCCAACCTTAGGTTACTTGTTCAATTTGATAACTAACACTACTTTACACCTAATACATGATAGGATCTTATCTTATCTCTACACAATTCAACACATGGTGTAAAACAATTTTAATCACATAAAGTTGTGATATTTTCGCCCTCTTTATGTGTGAGCCATGGGTTACTTGTTCAAATTGTATACTACTACTACTTTACACCTCATGATATGATAAGATCATGCTTATCTCTTACATTAATTGTAGCAAGATTTTGTTCACAAAATCTTATAAAGATCCACATTTTCGTCCTTTATGCACAAGTGTGCTCCCACTTGTGTAACTTGATAAAATATCATATATTATCCTTAATAATACCATTTTAATATAATAGATATCATAGGACCATAATTGGATGACAATTAAAATTAATTAACACATATAGTAGCACCTTTCGAAAATTAGGGTTTCTATGTGCTAAACATTTTATTTTATTGTAAAAAATAGCTAACACATAGTTATGAGACACATTATAATCATAGATGATGAATTTAATCATAGGAAAAATATTTAGAACCATTTTAGACTTCAAAACCCTAATTTGAAAAATTAGGGTTTTCGAAACCCATTGTTTTTGGCACATCTAATTCCTAAATTTTCTTGCATTATTTTGATGATAAATAATGCCTTATATCATAAAATAATCATAGGAATTTGAATTTTAAAATTCCATGTTCATTTGGTTAAGTTATGAAATTATCTCTAAACGTAGACGTTTGAAATGTCTTAAAATTCTCATAGTTGAAACATCTCTAAAATGTTCAAAATAAAGTTGTAACAACTTTATTTATTCCTATAATAATAAGGAATTTCAAAATTTAAGCTTAACTGCTTAAAATACTGTAAGGCTTAACTGTCGAATTTATCTGACGTTAGAACATTACGTTCGAAGGAATATTAGAAATTATATTCCTTAATTCACTAGTCATCAGTGAATATCACACAGAAATTAACAAATTATGCGTAGTCAAAGTCGAGCGTTGACTAATTAGGATTTTAATAATCGGGATTAATTTCTAAATTACGATTTTAATTATCGTAATTAAATACTTAAAACTGCGGGATATTACATATTGTCAATGAGATTTTAACATTTGAAGCTACTGATTACACCCCTATTTCGAAAGGATGGGGTTTCTCTTGGCTTGGTTTTTTTGCAGGGCGTTTTCCAGGCAAAGAAGCAACGCAAAGACTGACATTAGGCTGGAAAACAACATCAAAAATCTCTTATCACCCCAATGGCTGGATTGCGTTCAGATTCGAAAAGGAGGAGGAGATGGAACACGTTCGAAATTTAGGACCATATGCGGTGTTCGGTATTCCTCTTATCCTTTGTCATATGCCCATAAAATTTAGGTTCGACTCTGCTCCGGACTTTAAATTTCCTGTTTGGGCCTCGTTACCAAATTTTCCTCTTGAACTATGGAATCCCAATGCTATAGGGAAAATTGCTTCTCTGTTAGGAGATCCCATTGAGGTAGATTATAGAACGATTGCTAAGAACAACTTAGACGGACCTAGATTTCATGTTTTAGTAGATGCTATGCGTGAACCTAGGGAATATGTTAACTTGCAATTGCACACGGGTAACACGTTCTTGCAACATATTAAATTTGATTTTTATCCCAAAATGTGCAAGACGTGTAATAAATTGGGACATTTAGCATCATCTTGTTCGAATATTTCTAGACCACGTGGGGTGCCGAACCCTCCACGAGGTGTGTTTAACCATGCAGGGAATGATGCTTGGCAACGGGCCAGGGAAGAGATCCTAGACCACGTCCCCCTGTGCGTTGCTGAACCTCTAAAACTCCCGTCCTTATAACTGAATGGAGACGTAGAAGTGTCTCTCGCCCCAAAAAGGATAAACAAATTCAATCGCAACCCATCACAAGTGGGATCGAGATCACAAATCGTTTTGAGGCGTTAAACACCCATATTCATTTTGAGTCTTCCGAAAGCAATCAAAATCTTGAAGTCGGACAAACATCGACTTCCTCTCCCAAGGATAAATCTCTCCATATTTATGAAAAATCACCCCAAAGTGAGTGCATAAAATCCAAATCCAAACAGCTTTCGGGTCATAGCCCATCGGTTGAACTACTTTCCTCGACCGACAATTCACGGTCTTCCGAGAAAAATAAGCCTTTGGTCGAGGAATTTCATTCGATCGAGCCACCCTCGGCCGAGATCTCTCGCCCCCCCAATGCCGAAATAACACCCTCAGTTGACCCACCCTCTTCAGCCGAGAACTCTCGTACCCAGCCTTCCTCGGCCGATACCTCTCGACCAGCCTTGCACGCCCATGACTCGCCACCCGCCGAGAACCATCGCCCACCTTCGGCTGGGAACCTAGCCGAGAATTCTCGGCAGGATGCTTCCGAGCCTTCAACCCATTCCTCGGTCGAGAATTCTCGACCATCCTTGACCGAGCACCCTCAACCTTTAACACTTGTCGAGAATCCTCGACAGGTCACCCAACCCCAAAACCACCAACTCGTCCAACCCACCTTTCTCGGCCACCTAGTGCAGGGGGACAACGAAAGCTCTTCACTGAATTAAGGGATCCTATTCTTGCCTTGGAGGCATCCCCGATTCATAACACTGTGTCGGAATCATCGGTACATTCTACTTCTTCTAGTTCTTTTGATGATTATACTGCAACTAACCTTGCAGGTGAGTCAGAGAACACTGAAGAAGTAAAAAATTCCAACTGCCCGAATCACAAGGAGCAAATCGAACACAAGTCGTCAGAGCTCTCCAGTCAAGATTGGCAGGAGTCCAATTAAACGCAAAACACGTCGACGATGATTTTTACGACCTGGAATGTAAAAGGCCTCCAGAAGGCTCAAAAGCAAGCTGCTGTTGCGACCACGTGTTCAAGCATAAGCTTGATGCCATTGCACTGATTGAGACGAAGCTCACAAAGCTGAAGCTCAAGAATTTCTTGGCAAAGCACTTCATCCAATGGGAGTGTGTACACAACTTCGACGAGGTTCCTGGGGGAAGGATTTTAATCATCTGGAACCCTAAGAGGATTAGAGTTGAGGTGATCAGTCGAGAAAAACAGGTGATCCATTCCAATTTCACTTGTTTAATTACTAACACAACTTTTGGATGCTCGATTGTCTATGGTTTTTGGCAGGTTATACATAGACGGGTGCTGTGGGATTCTATGATCATCCATATAGAACCTTCTAAGCCTTCTATTGTCGCGGGAGACTTCAAATGTGTCCTTGACCCGGAGGAGAGGATTGGAGGTCGAGTTTCGCTTGAACGAGAGTACAAGGACTTCGTTGATACTTGTGCTCTCGTGTGACTCGAGGATTCTCCCTCGACGGGATGCCACTTTACGTGGACTGATACGGTGAAGTATTCTAAGATTGATAGAGTCTTAATTAATAATGCTTTGTTGGATGCTAACCTTTTTTGCAGGGCAAACTTTCTGCCTAGAGGCACTCTGTCCGATCACTCGCCGGCACTGATCACTCTCTTTGGAGATGTGACTCGGTACCACCGTTCGCTCAAGTTCTTCAACATGTGGATGAAGCACCCGGACTTCAAACGCCGCTTGAAAAAATTGGGCGAACAAGAGAATGGTCGACCTCGGTGGATCTTGGTGCGCAAAGTTGAAGAGGATGCATCACATTTTCAAGGAGTTCAATTTCAAGGAGTTCAGCCATCTCACGGAGAGGACGAGTATTTCTAGAGCTGCATTGCACAACATGCAATTAGCTCTGGATAGTGACCCCATGAATGGGAATTGTTGGAACAAGAACTTGGTCTTCGAAGAAGACTAAGTTCTTGGAAGAGGTTGAGCGTAGTTTCTTCAAGCAAAGAGCGAAGAACATGCACATCAACCTCTCCGACGGATGCACTAAATTCTTTCACTCTATGGTGAAAAGAAATCACACGCGAACACCATTTCTTTCTTGTGCGGGGAATCGGAGCCGACTTATGACATGGAGGAAATCATCAAGGCTTTTGAGACCTTTTATACCGATCTCTTCGGTGTAAAAGTTCCTACGAGTGGATTCAATCCAACTGTGTTTGAGGAGGGCCCCCGACTTGATGAGTATGATAGGATGGATATGGTTATGGAGGTGTCCCAGATGGAGATAAAGAATGCGCTGTTCGACATTGCGAGTGAGAAAGCACCGGGACCGGATGGCTACCCTTCAGCCTTCTTCAAAGAGAATTGGGAAAACGTCGGTCAAGATCTTGTCTTGGCTGTACGGGAGTTCTTTGAGAAGGGGGTCCTATTGCGGGAGTTCAACCACTCGGTGGTGACTCTCATCCACAAGAAGCATCACAATCCCACCGTAGCTGATTTCAGACCCATTGCGTGCACCAATGTCGTCTACAAGACCATAACGAAGATCCCGATCGAGAGGATGGCGCTTTGATGGGCAAGATCATTGATCCAAATATGCAGGTTTGTGAGAGGACGGAACATCTCGCATAATATCTTCTTGGCTCGAGTCGCTTCGAGAGGATATTAGAGGAAACAGATCACCCCGAGATGCATGCTGAAGATTGACCTACAAAAGGCTTATGATTCGATCTCTTGGGAGTTCCTCTGACGGGCATTGGATGGATTGGGTTTTCACCCATGTTTCACTTGTTGGATCATGACATGCGTCACCTCGGCGACATATACGCTAGCCATTAATGGAAGGACACATGGGTTCATCACTGGGCAGCGAGGGCTTAGGCAGGGTGACCCGATATCACCCACTTTGTTCCTTTCTTTGTATGGAGTATCTTTCGAGCATCAAGAAACGAACAAGGAGTTGGATTTTCAATTTCATCCTAAGTGTAGTACTTCAATTATTACACATCTTGCCTTCGCTGATGACTTGTTACTTTTTGGCAGGGGTGACATTACATCAATGGAGGTCCTTTCAGATGCACTTGGAGACTTTGCTAATGCATCGGGATTGAAGATTAATAATCATAAGTCCTTGATATTTATGGCGGAGTTCGACCATTTGAGTAGCGAGCAATCTTGGATTTGTTCGGCTTCCCATTGGGAGAACTCCCACAAGATATCTTAGCATCCCTCTATCTTCAAGGAAGCTAGAGTCACTCGGATAGTGGACTAGTGGAGAAGATAGCGTCTTGTATCCACCGTTGGTCTAATCTTAACTTATCTCTTGCAGGACGACTGGAGTTGATTCGCTCGGTTCTGCAAGAAGTGGAGTGCTTCTGGTTGCAGGTTCTTCCTCTGCCGGCCACCGTCATTGATCACATCAATATGATGACCAGGAGGTTCCTGTGGGGTTCGACACACTTTCCAGTCGCTTGGAAAGCCGTTTGTTTACCAAAGGATGAAGGAGGACTTGGTCTAAGAGATCTCTTGACTTGGAACAAAGCTCTACTAGCAAAGACCTTGTGGAACATCCATACCAAGAAGGACTCCCTGTGGATCCAGTGGATCCATGCAGAGTACTTGACGACAACCACCATATGGGAGTATCCTAATCACATTCGTTTATCTCCCCTTCTTAAGAATATTCTCATCCTTCGTGATCGTTTTTTGCAGGATTCAGGAGGTGATAATGATAGAGCTGCAGATCTTCTTAAGAGTGTTTTTGGATCCAAAGGGACGAGTGCTGCATATCACTATCTCCGGGAGAAGGGTGAGAGGCGGTATTGGCACAAGAAGATTTGGAAGGACTACATCCCGCCTAAGTTTTCCATCACCATGTGGCTTGCCATGCGAGGAAGACTTAAGACAGTGAATAGATTGAGTTACATGTATATCTCTCAGGTATGTACCGTTTGTAATGTCCATTTGGAAACTCACGATCATTTGTTTTTTAAGTGTAAGGGCACGTAGACAGTCTGGAAACAGATCAAAGAATGGCTCCATCTCCCGAGGAGTATGACTACTATTTCCAGTGCTATCAAGCACATTAAAAGGGAGAAGAAGGTGGGGTCAGCTATCATCCTCCGTGCTAAGCAGATTGGATTAGCAGCTACGGTGAATCACCTTAGGTATGCGCGTAACAAGCTCAACTTCGAAGACATCCACTTCGATGTGAAGACCATTGTGAAGAGTATTAAAGAAGATGTTTATGCTGCTTTATATTCTATGTATTCTGTGGACCTTGTTATTTCACATTTTGAGTTGGCTTTGTAGTAGTCGAGGGATGTCTCGCCTTGTTCTTGGGTCCACTTTTGGGATGCCATATCTTGTATTCCTCATCTTTTAGTGCTATTTTGGGTGTGTGTGTTGAGGGACTGCTTAGGCCCAACCAAAGCAGTGCACCTCATGTGGTTGCTTGTGTTCACATTCCCAATCCCCTGTGACCCACGATCACTTTGCACAAGGGCACTCTTTTCCCCACTGGTCATGGGGTTTTTAATGAGGCTCGCCCCTTCTGCGTCACTAAGGGATTTGTTGAGGAGGTTTTGTTTCTCTATCGCTTTCATAGGTTGAGCGATTCGCTCTTTGGCCTATGTGTTTTGGCCTTTAGGTCTTTTATCCCTCCCTTTGCCTTGTTTCTCTGGGAAATATGGCTGTATCCCCCTCGGTTATGCCTGAGTTCGGTTTGTAATATGTTCTCCCGTTTTATGTTATTTCGTACGTTTTGACAAAAAAAAAAGAAATATCTCAAAGCTCAAAATCATTAGCGCACATGACGACATTAGTCAACTCAACAATGTACAACTATTGAAAGCAAAAATCTCATTCAATTCAATCCTCACAACGGCATGTGCGTAAAATATAGAGTACACTCAAACTCATACAGAAATTAAGGACGTGTATACACTCAAAGATCAATGCAATGCAAAATCTTACCATAGGCTTGCCATTTCTCTAATATCTCCACCACATCAAATGCGTTCAAATTAGGATCAAAAAGGTCTTTTCACAGGTTGTAATGTAGGCACATTGGTTAAGGTAGGATAATATATGGCTAAGTGACTCAACCTTTTACTCCAAGCACTTCCATTCATACATTCAACTCCTATGGACTTTGTCCATTTCTCCTTTTCTTTCCAACATGCTAAATCAATCGTTTATGCACATAAGGTACCTTATACTTTGATAACGAAATTTTTCTTGGCTTTGTAATAGAGCTTATAGGGTCCATTCTTTTTCACACGGGTACCATTCTCTTACTCTCCATCTTTTATGCCAACTTACAATATCAAAAACAAATTTTACCTCCTTTTGATTCCCATATCCATCCCCACTTCCTATCATCCGGTTAACAAAAAAATAAAGTCTAATAAAGGCTCAAAGAAGACGACAAACGGTATATATCATTGGGTTAGTGTTTGGGTAAATATGTGGTTTAACAAAGATGGCCTTTTATCCTTTCCATATTCGAAACACATATTGTAGCCTCGACACAGAAAATACGGCAAGTTCTAGAAGATGATCACATGCACGATTGATAAGCAGCATTTTACACGTTTATTGTTGATATTTAAAGATGAATTTAGATCTGTTAAATACGTTTATGTATCGGATCGTAATGTTATTACCTATTTTAGAAGATACAGCTCTTGGGTGTTATTTTGGTGTTTTGTAGGTTTATGAGTTGATAATCGAAGCAAGGAACGAAGCACGAGGCGAAAATAGCGATCTGTCCAGTTTCTAGCAACCAGCCTAGCGGTCGCTAGGCTGGTCACGAGGTTAAACTTAGCGAGCGTCGGAGAGAGCGCGCGCGAGCAAACACGCCCAAAGCGAGAAAGTTTACGCCTAATTCTCGCGACCATGGATAGCGGCCGCTAGCCATGTCGCGAGGAAGCTCAGCGAGCGCCGCATGCGGATCGAGAGAGAGGACGCGACGCGGGAGATGCCTCATGGTCGACCTAGCGGCCGTGAGGCGGTCATGACGCGTGGCGGCGCGCAAATTAGGGTTTCCACCCTTATCTATAAATAGGGGATCTCCCCCCCTCGCGCCTCCTCAGACCCAGATGCCCCCATATTGGTTTTCACAGCTTTTTCCTCAATTTTTATAGTTTTTAGTCTTTAGTTTCGATTTAATTCCGTTCTAGCTTTAGTTTATCGTTGTTCTAGTTTAGTTTACGCTTTGTTATCGATCGGAACGTTTTGTCCGATCGTTTTCCGTTGTTTTCGGTTTTTCTCTTGGGATTGGATTCAAGCCCAACCATTGTTCATCCAACGCTATTATCCGGGTTTTATGCATTTAATTTCCATTTTTATGATTTATTCGTATTTTATTCCGTTTATTATGTCTAGGTAATTTCTGCTCTAATCTAGGGTTTGCATGATCCGATCCTATATGTTGTGATTCCTGTTATCTCTATTTACCTTCCGTGCATTGATTCATGATTCTTGGTGCTTATTTATATGTGTTAATTTCGATCAATCTTGATGCATATCTAGTTGCCGCTTAATTACGTAATCGTATTAATTGTATCGATCTTGAATGCATGATACTGATAAACCTTGAGTCGAAATGAGATAGGATATTCGTAGGAAGCATATTCTTAGTGATCCTTTTGGAGTTACTTGTTTTCACCTAGAATGGTAGGGAAAACTCGTAATCTACTGCCGCAATTGTCGTAACTGAAGTTGTTGGTTATATATGTGATCTTCCATCTTGTCTGGATTAAAATTGGCTAATAGGAAACAGGATAAACATACATTGTGGATAGGATTTATGCATCCCTAGGGTTAGTCTTTTTATCTGTTTTATCATCTTTGATATTTATTGCTTTCTTTTATTTTCTGCTTTGTTACCTCTGCTTTGGATTAATTTCCGAAGCCCTAAAGCCTTCCAAACCCAAATCTGTGCTTGAATAATAATAAATTATCGTTGAGCTAGCCTCTGTGTTTTCGTATTACAATCCCTGTGGATACGATACTCGTCTTACCTATATACTTGCACGTTTTCATGTTAGAAAAGTGAGCGATCAAATTTTGGCCCCGTTGCCGGGGATTGTTAAGATTACATAGGAATAATTTGACGATTTGGATTTATTAATTCAAGTTATATATTATATTATTTATTTATTGTTACCAGAGCTAAATTCTCTCTTTTTTCTCCAGGTAGTTTATGCGTACAAGATCTCAGGGACCTCCTGAAATATTATTAGATCCCGAGATCGAAAGCTCTCAAAGGATAAGAGGACGAGAGAAGAGACGGGCTGCAATGGCAGCTAATCCACAGAACGGGGGCATTCCTCCCGAGCAAGCTGCACGCATGCTAGCTGATTTCGCAGAGATGCAGCGCCAGATGGCGAATATGGGACTCCTTGTCCCTGTTCCAGAGACGCGACCGCTGAACTTTATGTACCGACCTCCTACTGAACAATTCCAAGGAGGCGGATGGGGCCCGCATGTGGATGCAAACAATTTTGAGCTGAAGCCGGCCCTGATCAGTATGGTCCAAGGAGAGCAGTTTGGGGGAGGAGTCACTGAAGACCGAATGCGCATCTCGAGACCTTTCTCGATATTTGTGACACCATCAAATAAAATGGGATGCCACAAGATACGATCCGGATGCGCATGTTCGGTTTCTCGCTGCGCAGCCAGGCGAAAGATTGGTTCAAGAGTTTGGACCGAACTGGCATTGACACTTGGGGGAAACTTTGCGAGAAGTTTCTCTCGAAATATTTTCGGCCGGCGAAAGCGCAGAAGATCATCGCCAAAATCTCCCATTTTTGCCAAAACCACGACGAATCACTATTCGAGGCATGGGTGAGATTCAGAGGTCTATTGAGGCGATGTCCACAGCATGGATTCTCCAAGGAGCAACAAATCACGCAGTTCTATAGTGGACTGACATTTCAGACGAGGAGCATTGTGGATGCATCGGCAGGGGGCTGTTTATTGAACCGACGAGTAGACGAGGAGAGCCGTATTTTAGAGGAGATGGCTGCCAACAACTATCAATGGCCAACGGAGAGAACGCCAGTGGTTAAAGCAGCGGCCGTCGAGGCTGATTCGAGATACGACGAGCTGATGAAGCAATTCACTCTGTTGAAGAGCCAGATTGAGACGGAGGACGTACATTTTATAAATCAAAGGAACCGTCAGGGGGAGAATCCAAAGATACACTCCAAACAATAGAAATCATTCGAACACGTCATATGCCAACCCGAATAATTTTCAAAGAACCTCCAAAGCGAGTTTAACAGCATGTAATGGTATGATCCAAGAGCCAAGAAGCCAAGTTTAGAAGATATGGTGCAATGATGGCGACTCAACAGAGTGCATTTATAAGCGATGCATCGCGCGGAAAATAGCTCATCCGAGTCGATCGTGACGGCTATGGGAAACACGTAAAGATGTTGGAAAATCAGTTGGTCAAGTAGCCGTACAATTGAATGCACAACAAAAGACGGGCCAATTTCCGAGTAATACGGAGGTGAACCCGAAAAATCAGTGCTTCTCCATCCAGACGAGGAGTGGACAAGCTTGCCCAAGCCATACGAAGCAAGAAAGCAATCTGAAGCAGAAACTCACGATCGAGCTCGCGACCGCGAGCCCGATCGCGAGGAGTCCAGAGTATTATCCACAGACACTCGCGACCGAGCACGTGCCCGCACACCCGACCACGAGCCATCAGATTGTGCGCACCCCAGATTTGTTCGCGAGCGACCCAGCGCCCGAAAGCACGACCGCGAAGTATTCTGATGAAGAGTCAGCGGGCGAACTCGCGCCCGCAAGCTCGCACGTGAAGAAGGATTGTAGCGCAGAGCAGATCCCTCGCGACCTGACTAGCGGTCGCGAGGTCGACCGCGAGGCATCCCCAGAAGCAAATCGTCGCACGTACACTCCTCCGGTCCTGTTTCTGAGTCGACTAGCCAAATCGAAATATGACGAGGAGTTTGCTCGTTTCAAAGAGATTTTTCAAAAAGTTGAAATCAATTTGCCTCTCATTGAAGCCTTGCGAAACATGCCGGATACGTGAAATTTTTAAAATCGCTACTACAAGCAAGAAGAAATTGGGAAATTTGAAAAATTACCCTATCCAAGAATGCAAAGGTTGTCTTGCGTAAGAAGCGCCTCAAATGTATGATCCCGCGGTTTTACGTTAGAATGCGAGATCGCCGAGCATACTTTTCCAAATGTGTTGTGCGACTTGGGGCGAGCATCAACGATGCCTTTGAACGTATTCAACGGCCGCACCTAGGAAAGACGGTTTACGAAGATCTCATCGATGATGGTCGACGTGTCACCACATATCCTAAAGGTATCGTCAAGATGTGTTGGTAAGAATTGGGACTTTGTTTTTCCCGCCGATTTTGTGATTTTAGATATTCCTTTAATTCAAACAACAACCACTAATCTCAGGCGCACCTTTTCTAGCAACCGGTCTTGCTTTGATTGATGTCGTGAAGGTAATCTCACGCTTCGGGTTAACCTAGGGAAAACATATGTTTAGCCCTCGCCCCGAGGATCTATCTTGGATATTTAATTCACCATACATTGATTATAAACCTAGCATGCGTCTATATAAATAATCGCAACACGTAGGGGTTTACACGTGTTTACCTTTGGATCTATCGGGGTCGATGGAACGAGATGAATGGATCGGACTCGTGCTTTGACCTTCTGGACTGTATCCCGGTTGCCCAATCTCCAACGTCGAGTGAGGACGATCTATGGAGAATGCTTCGGAAAATCACCCAATGCTCTCTCACCAAAACTCACGAAAATTCTCTCTCAAACACTATGAGATATCCGAAAATTTTGTGTTAATTATGTGAGCATTAACCTAGACTTTATCTCATACCTTATATTTATAATGCACTACCTTAATCCCATATGGAAATTACCATAATCCTATATGGAAATTACCATACTCCTAGGATTATTACCATATTCTCAGGATTATTACCATAATCTTATATGGAAAGGATCTATGCATATACCATAAATATAATAATATCCTTGTAGGATAAAGAGAATAAAATCTTGCCATAGAGAGCTACTAGGGGCCGATTTTCATGAGCTACGGGCTGGATCGGCCAAATTTGTGGATCAAATGCATGGAATAAAGATGGGCCTCAAATAAATTAATTATCTTATGTTCACCCAGAACATAAATTAATTTATAAACATTCGACCATGTCACTAGAGAAAGAATGTTGACTTACCCTTTATTACCGGTTGAGTCGGGCTTGCACTTAGACATTACGAATCCCGTATTTAAGATATCGAACGTCCATTAATCATTTATAGCAATCATCGCTTAAAACAATTAATAACTTCATTTCCTTAAGTAGTACCACTCAACCTTATTATTGTACTTGAGCTAACTCAACTGCGGGGTTTAGTACAATAAACCTTTGAGCTCCTTAAGGGGCGCCATCATCCTAAATGGATACGGTGACTCGACATGAGATAACTAGCGTGACATACAAGATCGCCACCACCCAAGATGCGGAGAATCTGGTTAGAACATATAACCTCACCCATAACAAGTCAAAGTGATGGACAACAACTCATACTCACCTAATACCTTATCGAGGTTTAGATCATCGTAAGTCACCGAGATCTTGGTTCTTCACGACGGTCGAGAGAAGAACACATCTCACCGTGATCCTTCAATACGTCGAGACGCATCAAAGATAGACAAGCAACCAAGTCAAGTCACTTCTTATCTATATGCAGACTAAAACCGACAACTCGTCCTTAAGTTGTCTCACCAGTGAAACTTTTATATCTCATTAAGCTTGACCAATCATACGACTTACGTGATCTTCTACACAATCGTATGATCTAACTTATATATGAGATAAGGGACACGAGATATATGCAATCAAGTATTCAAATCGGATAGGAGATTGTAATAGTGGTAACGAGAAACATTGTATACAAGCTCAACCAAACCGCTTTCCAAGATACAATCCAACAATCTCCCACTTATACTAAAGCAAACTTTTAGTATACAATGTGTCTCTACTAGCTATTACAAACAACCATCACTTTGCTTCTCCCACTTATACAAAAGTTTCCTTTCTAAGTGGGTGCCATCAAGCGCAATCCAAGTCCTCTAACGTGTCCATCGTAGACTTTTTGCGGCAGGCTCTTCATGAATGGATCCGCTAGATTTTCCGTCGTATCAATCTTTTCAATCAACCACGTCACCTCGTCTAACGATTTCTCATATGACATGGTACTTTCTCTCTATGTGTTTGGTCGCCTTGTGGGTCCGTGATTCCTTCGAGTTTGCACATCGCACCGAAAGTTATCACAAGAAACTATGATACTCTTGGGCAAACCAGGTACCACATCTAGATCCATGAGGTAGTTCTTGAACCATACAGCCTCCTTAGAAGCCTCCGAAGCGGCTACATATTCGGCTTCCATGGTAGAGTCCGCAATGCATCGCCGCTTTGCACTTCGCCAGATACGGCTCCACCTCCCAAGGTAAACACATAGCCCGAGGTTGACTTTTTCTCATCACGGTCACTTGAACCGAGTCTCAGATAACCCAAAGGCATTAGACTATCTCGCATGGTAAACTAGCCTATAATCTCGAGTCATTTTCGTGTACTTGAGTATATGCTTTCTTCGCATCCAATGAGCTTGTCCAGGTTAGATCGATATCTAGCTACTACGCTACCGTGATAGCGATATCGGGCCTCGTGCATAGCATTGCGTACATGAGACTTCCTACGCGGAAGCGTAATGAACTTGTCTCATTTCCTCTATCTCCTTTGGTAACATAGGTGATCGTCTTGAATAAAGGAACGCCATGTCCGAAGGTAGCAATCCTTTCTTGGCGGTCTGCATACTAAAGCGGTAATCACGGTATCAATGTAAGGCGCCCGAGATAAGCTCAATATTTTCTTCTTGCGATCTCGGTGGCCTTGATCCCAAGAATGTACGCTGCATCTCCTAAGTCTTTCATTTGAAACCGATCGGATAGCCAACTCTTTACGCCGATAACGACTTCACGTTGTTGCCAACTAGAAGGATGTCATCTACATAAAGTGCAAGAAATACCACATCACCGTTGACATCTAACCGATACACACAACTCTCGTTAGGCAACTGGTAAATCCATAGGACTTTACTACCTCGTCAAAGCGTAAGTTCCATGATCGGGAGGTTCGCTTAAGTCCATAAATGGACTTCTTAAGCTTCCATGCTAGATGCTCTTCACCCTTTACCACATAACATTCGGGTTGCTCCATATAGATGTCTCTACCTTCCTCAAGGTAACCGCTTAGAAAAGCGGTTTTAACATCCATTTGCCAAACCTCTAGGTTCAAGTGGGCTGCTATGGCCGTAAGAATTACGATGGACTTGAGCATTGCTACAAAGTGAAAAGGTCTCATCGAAATCGATGCCCTCAATCTGAGTGTACCCTTTACGCCACAAGCCTCGCTTTAAAAGCGAAACCTCTCCATCGAATCTCTCTCCTCTTGTATATCCACTTACTACCTACGGCTTCCTTGCCATCCGGTAGAGGTGTCTTTTCATATACATCCATAGCCGTTATGGACTCCATTTCTAAGTCCATAACGTGTGCCATGATCTTGCATCAATATCTCAGACGCCTCCTTGTATGTCCATGGGTCGATTATTGCTGCTCGCCTCCAGGACTAAATCAAGATTCACCCACGAACATAAATCGCCGGGTTGACGAACAACCCTCCCACTACGACGAGGTTCTACAGCACTATGGCAACGGTGGGTGCAGATACTTGTGGTTCTCTAACTTGCACAACTTGTTGTGGTAGGTACCACTTGTACGGTCGGATCTCCAAGTGGAACTCGACCACTTCAATTTCTTGAAGTATCTCGTGTCGATCTCTTCCACTAGACTCGACATCTCGCACCTTTCGCCTAATCGGTGGTGGAATACGATCATCTTCTAATACTTGAAGAATGATTTCAACTTTGGACTTATGATTTTCATATAATCCTCTTCTAAGAATCGAGCATTAGTGCTAATAATAATGATCTTGATCCTTAAGACTATAGAATAAACCACCTTCGCTCCTCTAGGATAGCCAATAAACGACTTTGCGTCGGATCTAGCCTCCAACTTGTCGCCTTCTTGTTCAAGACATGTCGGATCGCCCATATCCTTATGTGGCTTAAACCAGGCTTCGCCCAAACCACAACTCGAAAGGGTCTTTTCGATCGACTTGATGGTACTAGATTTAGCAAGTATGCCACCGCCTCTAAGGCATACCCCGAAACGAAATAGGCAATGTTGCATAGCTCATCATTGATCTAACCATTTCTAAAAGAGTCATATTTCTTCGCCCGACACACCATTTTGTCTTTGTGGTGTGCTCGGTGAAGTCTTGTTGGAGGTAATCCCACACTTCACTAGATAGTCCATAAACTCGTTATCGAGGTATTCGCCACCGCGATCGTAACGCTTGGACTTGATACTTTTACCTAGCTTCGCTCCACTTCCGCCTTTAAACTCTTTGAATTTCTCAAAGCATTCTGACTTGCGGTGAAGCGTATACGTGTCCGCACTCTTAGTAATCGCCAATGAAAGTGATAAAATACTGCATTCTCCACGAGCTTGTGGGACATCGGTCCACACAGTCATAATGGACTAACTCTAAAATTTCTTTGGCTCTATAACCCTTCGCTTTGAAGGGTCCAGTCGACATCTTACCTTCTATACAGATTCGCAGATCGGGAACCGAGTAACCGTGAGATTACCCAACGCCCATTCTTAGCCAATCTTTGATCCTATTTAGATTGATGTGACCTAATCTAAGATGCCGAGAAAAGTAGTGTCATCTTCATGCAAAGAAAACTTTCTTTTTAGGGTTTGATGAAGATGCAATATAGTTATAGGTATTATGTTTGGCGCGTAAATAGTATAAAGCTTAATTATATAACGTGCAACACAGATAACTTCGTCATTTCTTATGATAGAAACACCACTATCAAAAATAACAGAATATCCATGAGTAAATAATTTCGAAACAGAAACAAGGTTCCGCCGAAAATCCGGCACATATAAAACGCCTTTAAAACTAAAACTGTTTTCTCAAAACATAAAGTAACATCTCCAACTGCAACGGCCTCGACTTTCGCCGTGTTGCCCATGGAGATCGTTATCTCGCCATCAAACAGCTCCCTTGTCCGCAGGAACCCCTGCAAGGTGTAACAAACATGATCGGCCATACCAGTATCTACTACCCAAGAATGGGTAGAACAAGTCGCTAAACATGTTTCGTTATTAAAGCAAACGGCGTACCTTGAGCCTCGAGCATAGGGCACTTAGCCTTCCAATGCCCGATCTTGCACAAGACTTGAAGCACTTGCCCTTCTCCTTTGGCTTCTTCAAGCCTCCGGTGGCAACCATGTTCTTGCTCCCATTACTCCCACTATTTCCCTTGCCTCTACCACCTTTGGTACCCTTTTTCTTTTCCATTTTGCAACGAAAATTTTGGGCCCTTAGATGTGCTAGCAAGAGCATGTGCTCCTTTTCCCATAACTCCTTCCGCAGAACGAGATCATTAAGCAACCGACTAAGTGTAAACTCGGTCTTGCTCATGATCGCATTCACGAAAGTTCTCAAAAGACTTGGGCGGTGCATTGAGGATGATATCGACCTTGCTTCGCCGCCAATACCTCCTCCCAACCGATCAAGACTATCCATGAGATGAGTCATGGGGAGACATGTTCATGGACCCAACTTCCTTCTTCCATCTTACACGCCAAGATTTCTCTCATTGTGTGGAAGGATCGTCCGATCCGACTACCCAAACTTACTCTCGAGACTTGACCAAATATCGATCGCGTCTACCATCGATCGATGTCGCAAATGCAAACCTTTGGACATAGTAGTCATCATATAGCATTTAGCCATATTGTTTGACTTATTCCAAAGTCTCGCTGACTCGCGCTCATTAGTCGATGCGTCGATGAGGGCATCGGGTTTAGGAGTAGTGAGAACAAACATGTGTTCTTCAATGATAAGAACATATTCCATGTTTCGCTTCCACTCGATAAAATTTGGACCGGATAACGGATTTTGTGCGAGCATATTGATAATCGGTAAGAGACATATCCGAAACGATAATGTAAACACATAAGCATACAATCGCATATAATTGTAACAATAATATTGTAACCTTTGATAAAACAATATTAATTGAAACCTCCAATCGCCCAAGGAATCCCACATGCAAGCCACGCGTGTGGATCGCTACACATGAACCCCGACTGCACTAAAATATACCTTTTAGTCGTTTAATTTCAATCCATGTCAACTTATCCTTATGACAAATAAAATTAACGATTGACCTTACTAGACCACATCACTATCGCAAGAAGGGACTTCATGGAAGTTGTACTTGAGGTGATGTCTAAGCAATGACCACATTTTTAACAATGAGAAATGAATTCTTAGAATTGGCATACTCACTCGGACCATACCGCCCAATTCAAATTCTTTTGTTATCTCATTTTATATCTATCTCTAGAGAACTTATGAAAATCGCACATGCAAGCCACGCGTGTGGCCGTTTACATGAAACTCTCACTTCTCAATAGATTTAAAATGTTTTATTTAGAAATCTCATCTAACAAACTTATGATAAACAAAGTGCAAGCAAGCCGCGCGTGTGGGCGTTTACTCACAAAGGTCTCACTTTGTTTAGAGATCAAAAAGTGGAGGTCTTGACATTTTAATTCAAAAAATTAATTTGTCGGGTTGCTTGCTTAGTCTTTTTGTTCAAAAGGTTTGTCCATGCAGATCACGTAATCCTAGCATGCTTGTCTATAGAACTCAACATGTATAACATGCTCGCAGAATTCTAAAATATGCTTGAAAACGCGATAAACCTAGCATGCTAACTATGCGCATCCAATTACGTAAAACACTTAAACGTTTGTCAACGTAATATAAACATACATAGCATGCTACTGCATAAATTAAACATCCACGACAT
The DNA here is from genome assembly GCA_036937905.1 of Salvia rosmarinus. NCBI lineage: Eukaryota > Viridiplantae > Streptophyta > Magnoliopsida > Lamiales > Lamiaceae > Salvia > Salvia rosmarinus. The sequence goes on along the minus strand of CM072819.1, from coordinate 77,523,657 downwards.
GCATATGAACGATAAAAAAAAATAAAACGTTCATCGCGGCCCAATCGTGAAACCTGCGCTTTCTAGCCTAATCTATTACATAGATTTGCAAAGTACAGAATTAAACTTGGAAAACGGGCCTCGCGTGCTCGGGCATGGACCAGATTCAACAATTTGGGCCTCGTGGAACGGGCACGGACCGGAAAAATCTGGGTTGGGCTGGAAACAGGTTCGGGCGGGTTTGGGTCGGTCGGCCCAAGATGGGCGGGCAGCTGCTAGGCACAACCCATGCGCGCCAGCCAAACTTCGCTGGCGTGCTCGCGCGTGTCGCCTCGCGGCGCGTGGACCTCCGCGACCGCCGATGCGACCGCGACCGTCGAAAGCCACGCTGCGCGCGCCACTTGGCACCCGACGCGCACCGCCCGAATCTGCACCGCCGAGACCTGTAAAGGTTTCCGCCGCCGCGCAATCGAAACTTCGCGACCGCAGGTTTCGCGATCGTGAAGCGCCGAGCGGTTTCGCTGAGGTTTCGCATGACGTGGCGCGCCCGCCCCGCCGCCGCGCCGCGCACATCGAGGTTTCGCGCGTCGCAGGCCGCGTTGCCTCGCGTCATCCTCACGACCGAGAGCTTCGCTGAGCTGCGCCGAGATCTCGCGCAAGACGCCAGCGCGCCCGTCGCCCATGCTCCTAGCGATCGCCCTCGCGAGCCATGAGGCTATCCGCCTAGTCCGCCGATGTCGCCGAGAACGCAGGATCGCCGAGACCTCGTTTTTCCCGTCGTTTCTTCTTCGTTCTTTCGTCTTCGTTTTCTTTTACGTATAAGATTTAAAGAATAAAATCTAATCTAACCACGGATTTTCTCGTGGTGTAAAACAAAATCCGACAAAATAATAAGCGAGCCATGATGAACAGCGGATCCACAATTAATAAAGCGCACGTAATAATCAAACGTGAATTAATCCAACAGAGCTAAGATTCTCGATCCCGTGCTCGATACCAATTGTAGGAAAACATATGTTTAGCCTCGCCCGAGGATCTATCTTGGATATTTAATTCACCATACATTGATTATAAACCTAGCATGCGTCTATATAAATAATCGCAACACGTAGGGGTTTTCACGTGTTTACCTTTGGATCCGCTTGGGGTCGATGGAACGAGATGAATGGATCGAATGGATCGTGCTTTGACCTTCCGGGACTGTGATCCGGTTGCCCAATCTCCAACGCCGAGTGAGGACGATCTATGGAGAATGCTTGGAAAATCACCCTAAGCTCTCTCAAAAACTCACGAAAATTCTCTCTCAAACACTTGAGATATCCTTAAATTTTGTGTTAATTATGTGAGCATTAACTGTTTATCTCATACCTATATTTATAATGCACTACCTTAATCCCATATGAAATTACCATAATCCTATATGGAAATTACCATACTTTTATTACCATACTCTGTGATTATTACCATAATCTTATATGGAAAGGATCTATGCATATACCATAAATATAATAATATTCTCAGGATAAAGAGAATAAAATCTTTCCATTGAGAGCTACTAGGGGCGCCGATTTTTATGAGCTACGGGCCTGGATGGGCCACCCAGGATCAAATGCAAGGAATAAAGATGGGCCTCAAATAAATTAATTATCTTATGTTCAAATTTTAACATAAATTAATTTATAAACATTCGATCATGCCACTAGAGAATAAATGCCGACTTACCCCTTTATTACCAAAGTTGAGTCGGGCTTGCACTTAGACATTACGAATCCTCGTATTTAAGATATCGAACGTCCATTAATCATTTATAGCAATCATTGCTTAAAAAATTAATAACTTCATTTCCTTAAGTAGTACCACTCAACCTTATTATTGTACTTGAGCTAACTCAACCCGCAGGGTTTAGTACAATAAACCTTTGAGCTCCTTAAGGGGCGCCATCATCCTAAACGGATACGGTGACTCGACATGATAACTAGCGTGACATACAAGACGCCACCACCCAAGATGCGGAGAATCTTGGGTTAGAACATATAACCTCACCCATAACAAGTCAAAGTGATGGACAACAACTCATACTCACCTAATACCTTATCGAGGTTTAGATCATCGTAAGTCACCGAGATCTTGGTTCTTCACGACGGTCGGATAGAAGAACACATCTCATCGTGATCCTTCATACGTCGAGACGCATCAAAGATAGACAAGTAACTAAGTCAAGTCACTTTATCTATACTGCGATCCTAAACCGACAACTCGCCCTTAAGTTGTCTCACCAGTGAAACTTTTATATCTCATTAAGCTCGACCAATCATACGGACTTACGTGATCTTCTACACAACCGTATGATCTAACTTATATATGAGATAAGGGGACACGATATATACAATCAAGTATTCAATTCGATAGGAGATTGTAATAGTGGTAACGAAACATTGTATACAAGCTCAACCAAACCGCTTTCAAGATACAAATCCAACAGAAAGATGATTAACGATGATGGCTCAGCTCAAGATTTCCATATATTTTAGATATTCGCCATCACTAATCCTGCAACACGGTCGGCTGAATGTCTTGGAAGCTCACGCTTCGTGTTAAGATGAGGAGCTCAAGCTATACGACCGATCAAGCAACACGACGGTGAAAAGTCTAAGATTGCTACTCGATCACGATCGCTACACGCGAAGTCGTGCTGGCTTAGAGGGTACTCGACCAATCGAGGAAGTCATGGAGAAGGAAGAAGTGGACTCGGCATGGAACTCCGAGTGAATCATTCAAGTTTGGGGGAGGGCACTTCCATTGTCGGTGGTGCTCATCCGTGAATGCTAAGTATAGGAGAATCCACAAATTGGGAAGGATTTACATTGCCACCAAAACGCGGATTGAACAGGTTATGTGATGGTCTAGCTAAAGACGTTAATTAGCACTTGTTGGGAGGTAACCCAACGCTTTCTTTGTTTTATTTTGTGTTTTGTTTTGTTTTGCTTTTGTGTTGCTTTTTTTGTTTTATCTTTCTTTTAGTGTTGTGTCATCGATCAACGAGTTAAGTGAAGTGTTTTAATCCATGTGGCCAATGACGATAGAAATTTTTTATGAAATTTAATGATAGTGCACATGGTATGTTATAAAATGACGCATGAACGACGTGAGATTGCTTAAACTTATTGTTTTTCACCATTTGCTTAACCCGTGAGACTTGAGCGTCACTGTATAAATATCTTGATACATTTTCTTTTAATTGTGTGATATCATGCATGTGATTCTCTTCTAGAACTTGCCGCTTTTACGTGTCGAGACCGCAATATGTGTTTTCAATTTGAAAGGATAAAAGGCCATCTTTGTTAACCACATATTCACCCAAACACTAACCCGATGATATATACCATTTGTCGCCTTCTTTGAGCTTTTATTAGACTTTATTCTTCGATTAACCGGATGATAGGAGGTGAGGATGGATATGGGAATCAAAAGGGTTCAAATTTTGATGTAGTTATGGCAAGGAAAAATTATTATTAGAGAAGTACATCCGTGGTGAAGAATAGTACATTTGTTGTGAATGATAAACCCTATAAGCTCTAGAAAAGAAAATAAAAAGCAATGATAAGTTCACTATGTGTTTTGAGCATAAAGGGTCTTTAATCAAAGTATAGGTACCTTATGAGGCATAAAACGCCGATTTAGCACGTTAGAAAGAAGAGGAAAATGGACAAAGTCCATATGTGTCGAAAAGTATAAATGGGGTGCTTGGAATATTTTTGAGTCACTTAGCCATATATTACCCTACCTTAACCAATATGCCTACATTATAACCTATGAAAAGACCTTTTGATCCTAATTTGAACACATTTGACGCGGTGGAGATATTAGAGAAATGGCAAGCCTATGGTAAGATGTCGCATTGCATTGATCATGAGTATAAACACGTCCTTAATTTCCTTATGAGTTTGAGTGTATCCTCTATATTTTACACATGCCTTTGTGAGGTTGAATTAAATGAGTTTTTGCTTTCAATCGTTGTTCGTGTTGAATTGACTAATGTCGTCATGTGTGCTAATATTTTGGAGTGTTGAAAGATATTTCGAGGCTTGATTGTGTTTATCACCTTTGCTATACTCGTTGATCTTTTGTTGTGTCCTTCGTTTGTCTTTACTGCTTTTGTTTTGTTTGAGGACAAACAATGCTTCAAGTTTGGGGGTGTGATAAATGCGCATTTTACACGTTTATTGTTGATATTTAAAGATGAATTTAGATCTGTTAAATGCGTTTATGTATCGGATCGTAATGTTTTTACCTATTTTAGAAGATACTGCTCTTGGGTGTTATTTTGGTGTTTTGTTGGTTTATGAGTTGATAATCAAAGCAAAGAACGAAGCACGAGGCAAAAATAGCGATCTGTCCAGTTTCTAGCGACCAGCCTAGCGGCCGCTATGCTGGTCGCGAGGTTAAACTTAGCGAGCGCCTAGAGAGAGCGGCCAGAGCAAACACGCCAGCGAGTAAGTTGCCCAAATTCGCGACCATGGATAGCGGCCGCTAGCCATGTCGCGAGTGAAGCTCCAATGACGCGCCATGGCGAGAGAGGACGACGCTAGATGCCGCGAGACTAGCTGGCGAGGCGGTGGCGCAAAGCGCAAATTGGGGTTTCCACCCTTATCTATAACAGGCATCTCCCCTCGCCTCCTCGACCCGCACGCCCCCATATTGGTTTTCAAAGCTTTTCCTCGGTTTTATAGTTTTTAGTCTTTAGTTTTCATTTAATTTAGTTCTAGCTTTAGTTTATCGTTGTTCTAGTTTAGTTTATCGCTTTGTTATCGATCGGAACGTTTTATCCGATCGTTTTCCGTTTATCACTTTTTGCTTGGGATTGATTCAAACTCAACCATTGTTCATCCAACGCTATTATCCGGTTTTATGCATTTAATTTCTGTTTTTATGTTTTATTCGTAATTTATTCCGTTAATTATGTCTAGGTAATTTTCCGGTCCAATCCTAAAGTTTGCATGATCCGATCCTATATGTTGTGATTCCTGTTATCTCTATTTACCTTCCAGGCATTGATTCATGATTCTTGGTGCTTATTTATATTTATTAATTTCTGATCAATCTTGATGCATATCTAGTTGCCAGTTAATTACGTAACTGTATTAATTGTCAATCGATCTTGAATGCATGATACGGATAAACCTTGAGTAGTAGCTGAGATAGGATATTCGTAGGAAGCATATTCTTAGTGATCCTTTTGGAGTTACTTGTTTTCACCTAGAATGGTAGTGAAAACTCGTAATCTATTGCCGCAATTGTCGTAACTGAAGTTGTTGGTTATATATGTGATCTTCCATCTTGTCTGGATTAAAATTGGCTAATAGGAAACAGGATAAACTTACATTGTGGATAGGATTTATGCATCCCTAGGGTTAGTCTTTTTATCTGTTTTATCATCTTTGATATTTATTACTTTCTTTTATTTTCTGCTTTGTTACCTTTGCTTTGGATTAATTTACAAGCCCTTAAACCTCTCACCCAATTTCATGCTTTCAATAATAATAAATTATCGTTGAGCTAGCCTCTGTGTTTTGGTATTACAATCCATGTGGATACGATACTCGTCTTACCTATATACTTGCACGTTTTCGTGTTAGAAAAGTGAGCGATCAACGATATCACACAATTAAAAGAAACTGTATCAATATGTTTATACAGTGAAGCTCAGGTCTCACGGTTTAAGTAAATGGTGAAAAAACAACAAGCTAAGTAATCTCAAGTCATTCATGCTTCGTTTCCTAACACATCATGTGCACTTATCAACATATTTTTCGAGAAAATTTCTATAATCATTGGCTATGGATTAACACATTTTCACTTAACTCGTTGATCGGCGAGAAAAAAGCGAAAAGAAAAACACGATGAAGCCCAACATATAAAAACTTAACAAGACAATGAAAACATAAAAAGGACTCTCAACCAAACAGACTCGTCCCACTCCCCCCAAACTTATTGTGAGCGATTGTGAAATGGATGTGATCGATCTTATTTTCGTAAAGGGGACTAAATGCACGTAAGAACACCGAGATTTACGTGGTTCGATCTATGAATAAGATCTACATCCACGGGAGAGAGTATTCAGATATTGATAATGTGAGGCGATTACAAAATTGTAGATGATCTTTCTCGTCCAATCTAGCCTCTATTTATACACAAATATATTTACCTAGATCCTTAATCCGAGATTTCCTCTAGGATCGGATCTTACGCCCTATCTCTCTTCAAATAAGGATTCTTTTATATATGGCGAATCTTGCGTTCACATTGATTTAGGAGTCCTCTTGGGCGAACTTTCTGGGCGAGCTTGATGTCGAGGCTTACTTGTATTGGGCGATTGCTTGGGCCCGTGGTTGGGCAGTATCCTATCACATCCCCCAAAAAGGCGCAGCGAGGTCGTAATGGGTTTGGGGTTGTGGTTTGCCGATGTACGTGTGTGGCGAATCGGGGCCCTTCGCGCCGACTTTGTCTTTGTCTGGATGGTCTTTTCGGTAATGTTCCAAGGTCGCCTGTCGGTGGCTCGCTTTTAGGGTATTGCGCAGAGGTCGCGCACCGTTGGGTTCACTTTGTCGTAATGCAGAGGTCGCGCATCGGCCGGGCCTTCTACCGGGCGTTATGTCGAGGCCCGTGCGTTGTTGACATCATCTTCTTGGGTCTGTTTCGAGTCAACTAGCCAAATCGAAATATGAGGAGTTTGCTCGTTGAAGTTTTAAAAGTTGAAATCAATTTGCCTCTCATTGAAGCCTTGCGAAACATGCGGGATCGTGAAATTTTTAAAATGCTGCTTACAAGCGAGAAGAAATTGGAAATTTGAAAAATTACCTATCCAAGAATGCGATGCCGTCTTGCGAAGAAGCTGCGCTGCAAGCGAGAGGATCCGGCGGTTTTCGTTAGAATGCGAGATGCTGGCGTACTTTTCCAATGTGTGTGCGACTTGGGCGAGCATCAACTCGATGCCTTTGACGTTTCAAAGCGGCGCACTAGAAGATGACGGTTAAGATCTCGATGATGGTGACGTCGGTCCACATATCCTAAAGGTATCGTCAAGATGTGTTGGTAAGAATTGGACTTTGTTTTCCCGCCGATTTTGTGATTTTAGATATTCCGAATTCAAACAACAACCACTAATCACAGGCGACCTTTTCTGCTGGTCTTGCTTTGATTGATGCGTGGAAGGTAATCTCAGTTTCGGGTTAACCGTAGGAAAACATATGTTTAGCCCTCGCCCGAGGATCTATCTTGGATATTTAATTCACCATACATTGATTATAAACCTAGCATGCCTATATAAATAATCGCAACACGTAGGGGTTTACGTGTTTACCTTGATCTATCGTCGATGGAACGAGATGAATGGATCGGTTCGTGCTTTGACCTTGGCAGATCCCGTGCCCAATCTCCAACGCCGAGTGAGGACGATCTATGGAGAATGCTTTGAAAATCACCCAATGCTCTCTCACCAAAACTCACAAAATTCTCTCTCAAACACTATGAGATATCCGAAAATTTTGTGTTAATTATGAGCATTAACCTAGACTTTATCTCATACCTTATATTTATAATGCACTACCTTAATCCCATATGGAAATTACCATAATCCTATGGAAATTACCATACTCTGGATTATTACCATATTCTCGGGATTATTACCATAATCTTATATGGAAAGGATCTATGCATATACCATAAATATAATAATATCCTTGTGATAAAGAGAATAAAATCTGCCATAGAGAGCTACTAGGGGCGATTTTCATGAGCTACGGCTGGATCGCCGCCAGTGGATCAAATGCATGGAATAAAGATGGCCTCAAATAAATTAATTATCTTATGTTCAGCCCATAAATTAATTTATAAACATTCACCATGTCATCTAGAGAAAGAATCGACTTACCCTTTATTACGAAGTTGAGTGGGCTTGCACTTAGACATTACGAATCCCGTATTTAAGATATCGAATCCATTAATCATTTATAGCAACTGACCGCTTAAAACAATTAATAACTTCATTTCTAAGTAGTACCCTCAACCTTATTATTGTACTTGAGCTAACTCAACTGCGGGTTTAGTACAATAAACCTTTTGAGCTCCTTAAGGGCGCATCATCTAAATGGATACGGTGACTCGACATGAGATAACTAGCGTGACATAGACCCCCACCCAAGACTGCGGAGAATCTTGGTTAGAACATATAACCCTACCCATAACAAGTCAAGTGATGGACAACAACTCATACTCACCTAATACCTTATCGAGGTTTAGATCATCGTAAGTCACCAGATCTGGTTCTTCACGACGGTCGACAGAAGAACACATCTCATCTGGATCCTTCATCGCCGAGCGTACGATAGACAAGCAACAAGTCAAGTCACTTATCTATACTGCGGCTAAACCGACAACTCGCCTTAAGTCGTCTCACGTGAAACTTTTATATCTCTTAAGCTTGACCAATCATACGTACTTACGTGATCTTCTACACCTTGTATGATCTAACTATATATGAGATAAGGACACGAGATATATCAGATCAAGTAATCGATAGAGATTGTAATAGTGGTAACGAGAAACATTGTATACAAGCTCAACCAAACTCAAGCTCAAGATATCAAATCAACAATCTCCACTTATACTAAAGCAAACTTTAGTATACAATGTGTCTCTACTAGCTATTACAAACAACCATCACTTTGCTTCTCCCACTTATACAAAAGTTCCTTTCTAAGTGGGTGCCATCAGCAATCCAAGTCCTCTAACGTGTCCATCGTAGACTTTTACAGCGCTCTTGTGAATGGATCCGCTAGATTTTCCGTCGATCAATCTTTTCAATCGACGCCACCTGCCTACGATTTCTCATATGACATGGTACTTTCTCTCTATGTGTTTGGTCGCCTTGGGTCCGTGATTCCTTCGAGTTTTGCACACGAGTTATCACGAAAACTATGATACTCTTGGGCAAACCAGTACCACATCTAGATCCATGAGGTAGTTCTGAACCATACGCCTCCTTAGAAGCCTCCGGGGCACATATTGCTTCCATGGTAGAGTCCGCAATGTCTTGTGCTTTGCGCCAGATACGGCTCACCTCCCAGAGGTAAACACATAGCCGAGGTGACTTTTTCTCATCACGGTCACTGAATCGAGTCCAGCCCAAGGCATTAGACTATCTCGCATGGTAAACTAGCTATAATCTGTCTTTCGGTACTTGAGTATGCTTTACGCATCATGAGCTTGTCCAGGTTAGATCGATATTCAGCTACTACGCCTAGCATGAATGCGGCTGGCATAACATTGCTACAGAGACTTCCCCGACAGCGTGAGAACTTGTCTCATTCCTCTATCTCCTGCGTCATAGGTGATCATTTTTAGATAAAGGAACGCCGTATCAAGGTAGCAATCCTTTCTGCGGTCGATACTAAAGCGGTAATCACGATCAATGTAAGACGCCCGAGATAAGCTCAATATTTTCTTCTGATCTCGTCCTTGATCCCAAGAATGCTGGATCTCCTAAGTCTTTCATTTGAAACCGATCGGATAGCCAACTCTTTACGCTCGATAACTTGACGCTGTTGCTACTAGAAGGATGTCATCTACATAAAGTGCAAGAAATACCACATCACCGTTGACATCTAACCGATACACACAACTCGTTAGGCAGTGGTAAATCCATGGACTTTACTACCTCGCAAAGCGTAAGTTCCATGATCGAGGTTCGCTAAGTCCATAAATGGACTTCTTAAGCTTCCATGCTAGATGCTCTTCTTACCACATAACATTCGTGTTGCTCCATATAGATGTCTACCTTCTCCCAGGTAACCGCTTAAGCGGTTTTAACATCCATTGCAACCTCTAGGTTCAAGTGGGTGCTATGGCCGAAGAATTACGATGGACTTGAGCATTGCTGGGCAAAAGGTCTCTCGAATCGATGCCTCAATCTGAGTGTACCCTTACGCCTGCGCTTTAAAAGTCAAACTCTCCATCTAATCTCTCTTCCTCTTGTATCCACTTACCTACCTGCTTCCTTGCCATCCGGTAGAGGTGTTTTCATATACATCCATAGCCGATGGACTCTTTCTAAGTCCATAACGTGTGCCATTCTTGCATCAATATCTGACGCCTCCTGTATGTCCATGGGTCGATTATCTGCTGCTGCTCCGACTAAATCAAGATTCACCCACGAACATAAATCGCCGGGTTGCGAACAACCCCCACTACGACGAGGTTCTACAGCACAATGGCAACGTGGGTGCAGATACTTGTGGTTCTCTACTTGCACAACTTGTCGTGTAGGTACCACTTAGCGGCTCGGTATCTCCAAGGTGAACTCGACCCACAATTTCTTAAGTATCTCGTGTCGATCTCTTCCACTAGACTCGACATCTCGCACCTTTGCCTAATCGGTGGTGGAATACATCATCTTCTAATACTTGAAGAATGATTTCAACTTGGACTTATGATTTTCATATAATCCTCTTCAAGAATCGGCATTAGTGCTAATAATGATCTTCTCGATCCTTAAGACTATAGAATAAACCACCTTCGCCTCTAGGATAGCCATACAGACTTTGCTCGATCTAGCCTCCAACTTGTCGCCTTGTTCAAGACACATGCCGGATCGCCCATATCCTTATGTGGCTTAAACTAGCTTCATAACCACAACTCGAAAGGGTCTTTCGATCGACTTGGCGGTACTAGATTTAGCAAGTATGCACGCCTCTAAGGCATACCCCGAACGAAATAGGCAATGTTGCATAGCTCATCATTGATCTAACCATTTCTAAAGAGTCATATTTCTTCGCTCCGACCCCATTTTGTGGTGTGCACAGTGATCTTGAGTAATCCACACTTCCTAGATAGTCCATAAACTCGTTCGAGGTATTCGCCACCTGATCGAGCGATGACTTATACTTTACCTACTTCGTCTCCACTCTTTAAACTCTTTGAATTTCAAAGCATTCGACTGCGGTGAAGGGTATACGTGTCCGCACCTAGTAATCGCCAATGAAAGTGATAAAATACTGCATTCTCCACGGCTTGTGGACATCGGTCCACACAGTCATAATGGACTAACTCTAAAATTTCTTTGGCTCTTAACCTTCGCTTTGAAGGGTCCGTCGACATCTTACCTTCTATAAAGATTCAGACGGAACGAGTAACGTGAGATTACCCAACGCCCATTCTTAGCAGTCTGATCCTATTTAGATTGATGTGACCTAATCTAAGATGCCAGGAAAGTAGTGTCATCTTCTAAGAAAACTTTCTTTTTAGGGTTTGATGAAGATGCATACATAGTTATAGGTATTATGTTGCGTAAATAGTATAAAGCTTAATTATATAACGTACAACACGATAACTTCGTCATTTCTTATGATAGAAACACCACTATCAAAAATAAGTAATATCCATGAGTAAATAATAAAGCAACAGGTTCGAAAATCGCACATATAAAAGCCTTTAAAACTAAATGCTTTCTCAAAACATAAAGTAACATCTCCAACGCAACGGCCTCGACTTTCGCCGTGTTGCCCATGGAGATCGTTATCTCGCCATCAAACAGCTCCTTGTCCGCTGAACCCCGCAAGTGTAACAAACATGATCGGTCGATCTACTACCCAAGAATGGGTAGAACAAGTCGCTAAACATGTTTCCGTTACTAAAGCAAACGCGCGACCTGAGCCTCGAGCATGGGCACTAGCCTCCAATGCCCGGTCTTGCACTCAAGCACTTGCCTTCTCCTTGGCTTCTTCAAGCCTCCTGGCGCCATGTTCTTTGCATTACTCCCTATTTCCTGCTCTACCACCTTTGGTACCCTTTTTCTTTTCCATTTTGCAACTAAAATTTTGGGCCCTTAGATGTCTAGGAGCATGTCTCTTTTCCCATAACTCCTTCCAGAACGAGATCATTAAACAAGACTAAGTGTAAACTCGGTCTTGCTCATGATCGCTTCAGAAGTTCTCAAAAGACTTGGCAGGTCATTGAGGATGATATCGAGCCTTGGCCGCCCATACCTCCTCCCAACCGATCAAGACTATCCATGAGATAGTCGTGGGAGACATGTTCATGGACCGAACTTCCTTCTTCCATCTTACACGCCAAGATTTCTCTCATTGTGTGGAAGCGAGTGTCGATCCGACTACCCAACTTACTCGAGACTGACCAAATATCGATCGCTCACCATGATCGGTGATCTTGCGGCAAACCTTTGACATAGTAGTCATCATATAGCATTTAGCCTATTGTTTGACTTATTCCAAAGTCCCTTGACTCGTTGCTCATTAGTCGATGCGCGAAGTGGCATCGGGTTTAGGAGTAGTGAGAACAAACATGTGTTCTTCGATAAGAACATATTCCATGTTTCGCTTCCACTGATAAAATTTGGACCGGATAACGGATTTTGTGCGAGCATATTGATAATGGCGTGAGAGACATATACGAACGATAATGTAAACACATAAGCATACAATCGATATAATTGTAACAATAATATTGTAACCTTTGATAAAACAATATTAATTGAAACCTCCAATGCCCAAGGAATCCTACATGCAACCACGCGTGTGGGCGTACACATGAACCCGCGACTGCAACTAAAATATACCTTTTAGTCGCTTAATTTCAATCCATGTCAACTTATCCTTATGACAAATAAAATTAACGATTGACCTTAGACCACTCACTATCACAGAAGGGACTTCAGGGAAGTTGTACTTGAGGTGATGTCTAGCAATGACCACAATTTTAACTGATAAATGAATTCTTAGAATTGGCATACTCACTCGACCATACCGCCAATTCAAATTTTTTGTTATCTCATTTTATATCTATCTCTAGAGAACTTATGAAAATCGCCATCAAGCCACGCGTGTGCGTTACATGAAACTCTCACTCTCATAGATTTAAAATGTTTTATTTAGAAATCTCATCTAACAAACTTATGATAACAGTGAAGCAAGCCGCTGCGGTGGGCGTACTCACAGGCCTCACTTTGTTTAGAGATCAAAAGGGAGGTCTTGACATTTTAATTCAAAAATTAATTTGTCGGGTTGCTTGCTTATCTTTTTGTTCAAAAGGTTTGTCCATGCGATCACGAATCCTAGCATGCTTGTCTATAGAACTCAACATGTATAACATGCTCAGTAATTCTAAAATATGCTTGAAAAAGCGCGATAAACCTAGCATGCTAACTATGCTCCAATTACGTAAAACACTAGCTTGTCAACGTAATATAAACATACATAGTGCCACGCATAAATTAAACATCCACGACATGCATATGAACGATAAAAAATAAAACGCTCATCGCGCCCAATCGTGAAACCGCGCTTTCTAGTCAATCTATTACATAGATTTGCAAAGTCAAATTAAACTGAACGGCCTCGCGTGCTGGGCATGGACCAGATTCAACAACGGGCCTCGTGCACGGGCACGGACCGGAAAACTGGTCTGAAAAGCGGTCCGGGGGCGTCATTGTCACTGGGCGGCGTAAGCGCGCAGCAGCGCTCCACCTGGCGTTGCACGCCGTGTCCCGCGGCTACCTGTCGCTAATGCGACCGCGACCCGTCGAAAGCACGCTGTCTGACCATGCCCGAGCGCCGAACATCTACCGAGATGTGTCCGCCCGCCGAAACTCGCGACCGCAGATCGCTCGTGAAGCCGGTTTCCGTCGGAAGCGCGCCCGCCGCCGTAGCTCGCGACGCGTGCTCGCGGTCATCCTCCACGACGAGCTCGCTCGCTGGCGCCGTGATCTCGCGAACGCGCCTCGTCGCCCCCTAGCGATCGCCTCGCGACCCGAGGCTCGCTCGAGAAACCGCCCGCAGGATCGCCGAGACCGTTTTCCCGTCGTTCGTTCTTCGTTCTTTCGCTTCGTTTTTTACGTATAAGATTTAAAGAATAAAATCTAATCTAACCACGGATTTTCTCGTGGTGTAAAACAAACGACAAAATAATAAGCGAGCCATGATGACAGCGGATCCACAATTAATAAACGCAGCGAATAATCAAACGTGAATTAATCCAACAGAGCTAAGATTCCGATCCTGGCTCGATACCAATTGTAGGAAAACATATGTTTAGCCCTGAGGATCTATCTTGATATTTAATTCACCATACATTGATTATAAACCTAGCATGCGTCTATATAAATAATCGCAACACGCAGGGTTTCACGTGTTTACCTGGATCCGCTTGTGGTCGATGGAAGAGATGAATGGATCGAATGGATCGGACTCGTGCTTGACCTTGGACTGTATCCGCTGCCCAATCTCCAACGCCGAGTGAGGACGATCTATGGAGAATGCTTCGAAAATCACCCAATGCTCTCCCAAAACTCACGAAAATTCTCTCTCAAACACATGAGATATCCAAAATTTTGTGTTAATTATGTGAGCATTAACTAGACTTTATCTCATACTATATTTATAATGCACTACCTTAATCCCATATGGAAATTACCATAATCCTATATGGAAATTACCATACTCTAGGATTATTACCATACCTCTGGATTATTACCATAATCTTATATGGAAAGGATCTAGCATATACCATAAATATAATAATATTCTAGGATAAAGAGAATAAAATCTGCCATAGAGAGCTACTAGGGGCGCGATTTTTATGAGCTACGGGCCTGGATGGGCCAGGCCAGGATCAAATGCAAGGAATAAAGATGGGCCTCAAATAAATTAATTATCTTATGTTCATTCAACATAAATTAATTTATAAACATTCGATCATGCCACTAGAGAAAGAATGCTGACTTACCCCTTTATTACCAAAGTTGAGCTGGCTTGCACTTAGACATTCTAATCCCGTATTTAAGATATCGAACGTCCATTAATCATTTATAGCAATCATGCTTAAAAAATTAATAACTTCATTTCTTAAGTAGTACCACTCAACCTTATTATTGTACTTGAGCTAACTCAACCGCAGGTTTAGTACAATAAACCTTTGAGCTCTTAGGGCGCTCATCCTAAACGGATACGGTGACTCGCTGAGATAACTAGCGTGACATACAAGACGCCACCACCCAGATGCGGAGAATCTGGTTAGAACATATAACCTCACCCATAACAAGTCAAAGTGATGGACAACAACTCATACTCACCTAATACCTTATCGAGGTTTAGATCATCGTAAGTCACCGAGATCTTGGTTCTTCGACGCGGTCGAGAAGAACACATCTCACGTGATCCTTCAATACGTCGAGGCATCAAAGAGACAAGCAACTAAGTCAAGTCACTTATCTATACGCGCTAAACCGACAACTCGTCCTTAAGTTGTCTCACCGTGTAAACTTTTATATCTCATTAAGCTGACCAATCATACGACTCGTGATCTTCTACACCGTATGATCTAACTTATATATGAGATAAGGGAACGATATATAATCAAGTATTCAAATCGATAGAGATTGTAATAGTGGTACGGAAACATTGTATCAAGCTCAACCAAACGCGCTGATACAATCCACATTAACGATGAGGGCTCAAGATTTCCATATACGACGCCATCAAGCAACACGAGCGTGAAAAGCCGAAGATTGCTACCGATCACATGCGCTACCGCATGTCGGCGCTAGAGGGTACTCGACCAATCGAGGACTGCGAGAAGAAGTGGACTGCATGGAACCTCGAGTGAATCATTCAAGTTTGGGGGAGGCACTTCCATTGTCGGGTGCTCATCCGTGAATGCTAAGTATAGGAGAATCCACAAATTGGGAAAGATTTCACCAAAACGCGGATTGAACAAGGTATGTGATGGTCAGCTAAAGACGTTAAATTAGCACTTGTTGGGAGGTAACCCAACGCTTTTCTTTGTTTTATTTTTGTGTTTTGTTTTGTTTTTCGCTTGTGTTGCTTTTGTCGTGTTTTATCTTTCTTTTCGTGTTGTCATCGATCAACGAGTTAGGAAGTGTTTTAACCATGTGGCCAATGACGATAGAAATTTTTATGAAATTTAATGATAGTGCACATGGTATGTTATAAATATAGCATGAGCGTGAGATTGCTTAAACTTATTGTTTTTCACCATTTGCTTAACCCGAGACTTGAGCGCCTAGATAAATATCTTGATACATTTTCTTTTAATTGTGTGATATCATGCATGTGATTCTCTTCTAGAACTCGCTTTTCGTGTCGAGACCGCAATATGTGTTTTCAATTTGGAAAGGATAAAAGGCCATCTTTGTTAACCACATATTAACCAACACTAACGCGCATGATATATACCATTTGTCGCCTTTCTTGAGCAATAGACTTTATTCTTCGATTAACCGGATGATAGGAGGTGAGGATGGATATGGGAATCAAAAGGGTTCAAATTTTGATGTAGTTATGGCAAGGAAAAATTATTATTAGAGAAGTACATAGTGTGAAGAATAGTACTTTGTTGTGAATGATAAACCCTATAAGCTCTAGAAAAGAAAATAAAAAGCAATGATAAGTTCACTATGTGTGTTGAGCATAAAGGGTCTTTAATCAAAGTATAGGTACCTTACGTGCATAAAACGCCGATTTAGCACGCTGGAAAGAAGAGGAAATGGACAAAGTCCATATGTGTCGAAAAGTATAAATGGGGTGCTTGGAATATTTTTGAGTCACTTAGCCATATATTACCCTACCTTAACCAATAGCCTACATTATAACCTATGAAAAGACCTTTTGATCCTAATTTGAACACATTTGACGCGGTGGAGATATTAGAGAAATGGCGAGCCTATGGTAAGATGTCGATCAGTTGATCTATGAGTGTATACCGTCCTTAATTTCTTTATGAGTTTGAGTGTATCCTCTATATTTTACACCATGCCGTGTGAGGTTGAATTAAATGAGTTTTGCTTTCAATCGTTGTTCGTGTTGAATTGACTAATGTCGCCATGTGCTAATATTTTCGGCTTGAAAGATATTTAGAGGCTGATTGTGTTTATCACCTTGCTATTCTCGTGATCTTTTGTTGTGTCCTTCGTTTGTCTTTCTTCTGCTTTTTGTTTGAGGACAAACAATGCTTCAAGTATTATCCGGGTTTTATGCATTTAATTTCCATTTTATGATTTATTCGTATTTTATTCCGTTTATTATGTCAGGTAATTTTTTGTTCTAATCTAGGGTTTGCATGATCCGATCCTATATGTTGTGATTCCTGTTATCTCTATTTACCTTCCAGGCATTGATTCATGATTCTTGGTGCTTATTTATATGTGTTAATTTCTGATCAATCTTGATGCATATCTAGTTGCCAATTAATTACGTAGCTTGTATTAATTGTATCGATCTTGAATGCATGATCACGGATAAACCTTGAGTCGTAGCTGAGATAGGATATTCGTAGGAAGCATATTCTTAGTGATCCTTTTGGAGTTACTTGTTTTCACCTAGAATGGTAGGGAAACTTCGTAATCTCTTGCCGCAATTGTCGTGGCTGAAGTTGTTGGTTATATATGTGATCTTCCATCTTATGCGGATTAAAATTGGCTAATAGGAAGCAGGATAAACATACATTGTGGATAGGATTTATGCATCCCTAGGGTTAGTCTTTTATCTGTTTATCATCTTTGATATTTATTGCTTTCTTTTATTTTACGCTTTGTTACCTCTGCTTTGGATTAATTTCCGAAGCCCTAAAACCTTCAAACCCAAATGCTTGAATAATAATAAATTATCGTTGAGCTAGCCTACGTGTTTCGTATTACAATCCACAATGGATACGATGCTCGTCTTACCTATATACTTGCGTTTTCATGTTAGAAAAGTGAGCGATCAAATTTGGCCCGTTGCGGTTATTAAGATACATAGGAATAATTTGTGATTTGGATTTATTAATTGAGTTATATATTATATTATTTATTTATTGTTACGAGCTAAATTCTCTCTTTTTCTCGGGTAGTTTATGCGTACAAGATCTCGGGGACCTCACGAAATATTATTAGATCCGAGATCGAGCTCTCAAAGGATAAGAGGACGAGAGAAGAGGCAGGGCTGCAATGGCGGCTAATCCAGCGAGCAGGGGCATTCATCGAGGCAGCTGCACGCATGCTAGGCGATTTCGCGAGATCTGGCGCGGATGGCGAATATGGGACTCCTTGTCCTGTTCGAGCATGACCGCTGAACTTTATGCCGACCTCCCTCTTGAAAAATTCCAAGGAGGCGGATGGGGCCCGCATGTGGATGCAAACAATTTTGGTGGCCGTACACGATCGGTATGGTCGAGGAGGCGGTTTGGGGAGGAGTCGCGAAGACTCGAATCGCATCTCGAGACCTTTCGATATTGTGACACCATCAAATAAAATGGGATGCCACAAGATACGATCCGGATGCACGTGTTCGGTTTCTCATTGCTGTGACGGTGAAAGATTGGTTCAAGTTTGGACGAGCGGCATTGACACTTGAAACTTTGCGAAGTTTCTCTCGAAATATTTTCGGCCGGCCGCGAAAGATCATCGCCAAAATCTCCATTTTTCCAAAACCACGACGAATCACTATTCGAGGCATGGGTGAGATTCGAGAGGTCTATTGAGGCGATGTCCACGGCATGGATTCTCAAGGAGCAACAAATCACGCGGTTCTATAGTGGTGACATTTCGGACGAGGAGCATTGTGGATGCATCGGGGGCTGTTTATTGAACCGGCGAGTGAGCGAGGAGGCCGTATTTTAGAGATGGCTGCCAACAACTATCAATGGCCAGCGGAGAGCGCCCGGTGGTTAAGCGGCTGACGTCGGTGATTCGAGATCTGACGGTGATGAAGCAATTCACTGTTGAAGAGCGATTGAGACGGAGGGCGTACATTTATCGTCGAAAGGAACCGTCGGGGAGAATCGACATACACTCCAAACAATAGAAATCATTGAACACGTCGTATGCCAACCGAATAATTTTCGGCAACCTCCAGTGCTTAGCAGTGCAGAATGGTATGATCCAAAGTAGAAGAAGCCAAGTTTAGAAGATATGGTGCAACGGATGGCGACTCAACGAGTGCATTTATAAGCGATGCCGGGCGAAAATAGCTCATGGGAGTCATTGTGGCTATGGGGAAACACGTAAAGATGTTGGAAAATCAGTTGGTCAATAGCCGTACAATTGAATGCACAACAAAAGCGGGCTAATTTCCGAGTAATCGGAGGTGAACCCAAAAATCGGTGCTTCTCCATCCGGCGAGGTGGACAAGCTTGCCCAAGCCATACGAAGCAAGAAAGCAATGCGAGCGAAACTCACGATCGAGCTCGCGACCGCGAGCGATCGCGAAAATCGGTATTATCCACGGACACTCGCGACCGAGCACGTGCCGCACACCCGACCACGAGCCGTCGAGTTATGCGCACCCAGTTTGTTCGCGGCGACCAGCGCCCGAAAGCACGACCGCGGTATTGCGATGAAGAGTCGGTGAGGCGAACTTCGCCCATAGCTTCGCCGTGAAGAAGGATTGTAGCGCTGAGCGGATCCCTCGCGACGACTAGCGGTCGCGAGGTCGACCGCGAGCACCCCGAAGCAAATCGTCATGCGTACACTCCTCCGGTCCTGTTTACGAGTCGACTAGCCAAATCGAAATATGGCGAGGGTTTGCTCGTTTCAAAGAGATTTTCAAAGTTGAAATCAATTTGCCTCTCATTGAAGCCTGCGAAACATGCGGGATCGTGAAATTTTTAAAATACGACTTTACAAGCGAAGAAATTGGGGAAATTTGAAAAAATTACCCTATCAGAAGAATGCGATGCCGTCTTGCGAGAAGAAATTGCCTACGAAGCAGAAGGATCGGCGGTTTTACGTTAGAATGCGAGATCGCCGAGCATACTTTTCCAAATGTGTTGTGCGACTTGAGGGCGAGCATCAATCGATGCCTTTGAGCGTATTCAACCGGTGCACCTAGGAAAGATGAAGCCGACGAAGATCTCGCGATGATGGTGACGGTCGGTCACATATCCTAAAGTATCGTCGAAGATGTGTTGGTAAGAATTAGGGACTTTGTTTTCCTACCGATTTTGTGATTTTAGATATTCCGAATTGAACAACAACCACTAATCTGGCGAGACCTTTTCTAACAAGCTGGTCTTGCTTTGATTGATGTCGGGAAGGTAATCTCACGTTTGGGTTAGCGTAGGGAAAACATATGTTTAGCCCTCGCCCGAGGATCTATCTTGGATATTTAATTCACCATACATTGATTATAAACCTAGCATGCGTCTATATAAATAATCGCAACACGTAGGGGTTTACGTGTTTACCTTTGGATCTGTCGGGGTCGATGGAGCGAGATGAATGGATCGAATGGATCGGACTCGTGCTTTGACCTTACGGGTGTATCCCGGTTGCCCAATCTCCAGCGTCGGTGAGGATGATCTATGGAGAATGCTTGGGAAAATCACCCATGCTCTCTTTAAAACTCACGAAAATTCTCTCTCAAACACTATGAGATATCAGAAAATTTTGTGTTAATTATGTGAGCATTAACCTAGACTTTATCTCATACCTTATATTTATAATGCACTACCTTAATCCCATATGGAAATTACCATAATCCTATGGGAAATTACTATACTCTGGGATTATTACCATACTCTCGGGATTATTACCATAATCTTATATGGAAAGGATCTATGCATATATCATAAATATAATAATATCCTTGTAGGATAAAGAGAATAAAATCTTGCCATAGAGAGCTACTAGGGGCGTCGATTTTCATGAGCTCACGAACTGGATCGGCCGACCAGGATCAAATGCATGGAATAAAGATGGGCCTCAAATAAATTAATTATCTTATGTTCATTGAGAACATAAATTAATTTATAAACATTCGATCATGCCACTAGAGAAGAATCTTGACTTACCCCTTTATTACGAAGTTGAGTCGGGCTTGCACTTAGACATTCTGAATCCCGTATTTAAGATATCGAGCGTCCGTTAATCATTTATAGCAATCATTGCTTAAAACAATTAATAACTTCATTTCCTTAAGTAGTACCACTCAACCTTATTATTGTACTTGAGCTAACTCAACTGCGGGGTTTAGTACAATAAACCTTTGAGCTCCTTAAGGGGCGTCATCATCTAAGCGGATACGGTGACTCGTCTGAGATAACTAGCGTGACATACAAACCTTTGCCACCACCCAAGATCACGGAGAATCTTGGGTTGAACATATAACCCTCGCCCATAACAAGTCAAGTGATGGACAACAACTCATACTCACCTAATACCTTATCGAGGTTTAGATCATCGTAAGTCACGAGATCTTGGTTCTTCACGGCGGTCGAGATAGAAGAACACATCTCCTTGTGATCGCTTGATACGTCGAGAGCGTACCGGCATAGACAAGCAACTAAGTCAAGTCACTTCTTATCTATCTGCGACCTAAGCCGACAACTCGTCCTTAAGTTGTCTCGGTTGTGAAACTTTTATATCTCATTAAGCTTGACCAATCATACGGACACGTGATCTTCTACACTTTGTATGATCTAACTTATATATGAGATAAGGGGACACGAGATATATCTGATCAAGTATTGAATCGGATAGGAGATTGTAATAGTGGTAGCGAAACATTGTATACAAGCTCAACCAAAGCGCTTTCGGTATACAAATCCAACATTAACGATGAGGGCTCAAGATTTCCATATATGGCGCCATCAAGCAACACGGCGGTGAAAAGCGGAAGATTGCTACTCGATCACATTGCTGCTACCGCTCAGTCGGCGCTTAGAGGTACTCGACCAATCGAGGAAGGCTGCGAGAAGGAAGAAGTGGACTCGGCATGGAACTCAGGTGAATCATTCAAGTTTGGGGGAGAGCACTTCCATTGTCGATGGTGCTCGTCCGTGAATGCTAAGTATAGGAGAATCCACAAATTGGGAAGATTTACATTTGCCACCAAAGCGCGGATTGAACAAGGTATGTGATGGTCTAGCTAAAGGCGTTAAATTAGCACTTGTTGGGAGGTAACAGCGTTTTCTTTGTTTTATTTTTGTGTTTTGTTTTGTTTTCGTTTGTGTTGCTTTTGTCGTGTTTTATCTTTCTTTTAGTGTTGTGTGCAGTCGATCAACGAGTTAAGTGAAGTGTTTTAATCCATGTGGCCAATGTGATAGAAATTTTTATGAAATTTAATGATAGTGCACATGGTATGTTATAAAATAATAGCATGAGCGACGTGAGATTGCTTAAACTTATTGTTTTCACCATTTGCTTAACTTGTGAGACTTGGCGTCATTTGTATAAATATCTTGATACATTTTCTTTTAATTGTGTGATATCATGCATGTGATTCTCTTCTAGAACTTACCGTTTTACGTATGAGGCGCATTATGTATTTTCGAATTTGGAAAGGATAAAAGGCCATCTTTGTTAACCACATATTAACCCAAACACTAGCGATGATATATACCATTTATCGCCTTCTTTGAGCCGTTATTAGACTTTATTCTTTCGATTAACGGATGATAGGAGGTGAGGATGGATATGGGAATCAAAGGGTTCAAATTTTGATGTAGTTATGGCAAGGAAAAATTATTATTAGAGAAGTACATACGTGGTGAAGAATAGTACCTTTGTTGTGAATGATAAACCACATAAGCTCTAGAAAAGAAAATAAAAAGCAATGATAAGTTCACTATGTGTGTTGAGCATAAAGGGTCTTTAATCAAAGTATAGGTACATACGTGGCATAAAGCGTCGATTTATACGTTGGGAAAGAAGAGGAAAATGGACAAAGTCCATATGTGTCGAAAAGTATAAATGGGGTGCTTGGAATATTTTTGAGTCACTTAGCCATATATTACCTACCTTAACCAATATGCCTACATTATAACCTATGAAAAGACCTTTTGATCCTAATTTGAACACATTTGGCGGTGGAGATATTAGAAAATGGCGAGCCTATGGTAAGATGTCGCATTGCATTGATCGTGAGTGTATACGTCCTTAATTTCTTTATGAGTTTGAGTGTATCCTCTATATTTTACACATGCCGTTGTGAGGTTGAATTAAATGAGTTTTGCTTTCAATCGTTGTTAGGTGTTGAATTGACTAATGTCGTCATGTGTGCTAATATTTTCGAGCATTGAAAGATATTTCGAGGCTTGATTGTGTTTATCACCTTTGCTATTCTCGTTGATCTTTTGTTGTGTCCTTCGTTTGTCTTTCATTACTGTTTTTGTTTGAGGACAAACAATGCTTCAAGTTTGGGGGTGTGATAAATGCGCATTTTACACGTTTATTGTTGATATTTAAAGATGAATTTAGATCTGTTAAATGCGTTTATGTATCGGATCGTAATGTTTTTACCTATTTTAGAAGATACTGCTCTTGGGTGTTATTTTGGTGTTTTGTTGGTTTATGAGTTGATAATCAAAGCAAAGAAGCGAAGCACGAGGCAAAAATAGCGATCTGTCCGGTTTCTAGCGACCAGACCTAGCGGCCGCTATCTTTGTCGAGTTAAACTTAGCGGCGCTAGAGAAGCGGCCGCGAGCAAACACGCCCGCCAGAAAGTTTACGCCCAAATTCGCGACCATGGATAGCGGCCGCTAGCCATGTCGCGAAGGAACTCAATGAGCTTGCGCCCGGATCGAAGAGAGGGCGCGCGCGGAGATGCCTCTCGGTCGACCTAGCGACCACGAGGAGCGGTCGCGAGACGTGGCGGCAGGCGCACAAATTAGGGTTTCCACCCTTATCTATAAATAGGGGATCTCCCCCCCTCGCGCCTCCTCAGACCCAGACGTCCCCATATTGGTTTTCAAAGCTTTTTCCTCAGTTTTTATAGTTTTTAGTCTTCAGTTTCGATTTAATTCCGTTCTAGCTTTAGTTTATCGTTGTTCTAGTTTAGTTTATCGCTTTGTTATCGATCGGAACGTTTTATCCGATCGTTTTCCGTTGTTTTCCGTTTTTTGCTTGGGATTGGATTCAAGCCCAACCATTGTTCATCCAACGCTATTATCCGGGTTTTATGCATTTAATTTCCGTTTTTATGATTTATTCGTATTTTATTCCGTTTATTATGTCTAGGTAATTTCTGTTCTAATCTAGAGTTTGCATGATCCGATCCTATATGTTGTGATTCTGTTATCTCTATTTACCTTCGGGCATTGATTCATGATTCTTGGTGCTTATTTATATGTGTTAATTTACGATCAATCTTGATGCATATCTAGTTGCCGATTAATTACGTAATTGTATTAATTGTCGATCGATCTTGAATGCATGATCACGGATAAACGCTTGAGTAGTAGGCGAGATAGGATATTCGTAGGAAGCATATTCTTAGTGATCCTTTTGGGTTACTTGTTTTCACCTAGAATGGTAGTGAAAACTCGTAATCTATTGCCGCAATTGTAAATGGCGAAGTTGTTGGTTATATATGTGATCTTCCATCTTATGCGGATTAAAATTGGCTAATAGGAAGCAGGATAAACTTACATTGTGGATAGGATTTATGCATCCACTAGGGTTAGTCTTTTATCTGTTTTATCATCTTTGATATTTATTACTTTCTTTTATTTTACCTTTGTTACCTTTGCTTTGGATTAATTTACGAAGCCTAAAGCCTTCAAACCCAAATCGTGCTTGAATAATAATAAATTATCGTTGAGCTAGCCTACGTGTTTTGGTATTACAATCCATGTGGATACGATACTAAATCTTACCTATATACTTGCGTTTTCGTGTTAGAAAAGTGGCGATCAACGATATCACACAATTAAAAGCGTATCAATATGTTTATCTGATGAAGCTCAGGTCTCACGGTTTAAGTAAATGGTGAAAAACAACAAGCTAAGTAATCTCAAGTCATTCATGCTTCGTTTCCTAACACATCATGTGCACTTATCAACATATTTTTCAGAAAATTTCTATAATCATTGGCTATATGGATTAACACATTTTCACTTAACTCGTTGATCGACAGAAAAAAACGAAAAGAAAAACACGACAGAAGCCCCAACATATAAAAACTTAACAAGACAAAGCAAAACATAAAAAGGACTCTCAACCAAACAGACTCGTCCACTCCCCCCAAACTTATTGTGAACAGTGTGAAATGGATGTGATCGATCTTATTTTAAGTAAAGGGGACTAAATGCGTAAGAACACCGAGAGATTTACGTGGTTCGATCTATGAATAAGATCTACGTCCGGGGAGAAGAGTATTCATATATTGATAATGTGAGGAGCGATTACAAAAGTGTAGATGATCTTTCTCGTTCAATCTAGCCTCTGTTTATACACAAATATATTGACCTAGATCCTTAATCAAAGTTTCCTCTAGGATCGGATCTTGATCCTATCTCTCTTCAAATAAGGTTCTTTTATATATGGCGAATCTTACTGCGTTCACATTGATTTAGGAGTCTCTTGGGCGAACTTTCTGGGCGAGCTTGATGTCGAGGCTTACTTGTATTGGGCTGTTGCTTGGGCCCGGTGGTTGGGCGTATCCTATCATCCCCAAAAAGCCTTGAGCGAGTCGTAATGGGTTTGGGGTTGTGGTTTGCCGATGTGCGTGTGTGGCGAATCGGGGCCCTTTGGTGCCGACTTTGTCTTGTCTGGATGGTCTTTCGAGGTAATGTTCCAAGGTCGCTGTCGGTGGCTCGCTTTTTCGGTATTGCGGAGGTCGCGCACGTTGGGTTCACTTTGTCGTAATGCAGTCGCGCGCGTCGGCTTCCTTCTGCCGAGGCGTTATGCGAGGCCGTGCGTTCTTGACATCATCTTCTTGAGGCTTCATGCGAGGTTGTACATCGTTGGCTTTCCTCTCCGGTGTTATGACAAGTTTGTGGCGCTGTTTGTATCTCTTGCCGGGTGTTTTACCAGTCTTGTCACTTGGCTTCCTGCGACGACGGCGTTAAGCGAATTCTTCGGGATGGCTTCACGGGCGTTATGACGAAGTCGTTTATGCAATTCATGGTCGAGGTTGGATAAACGGCGTTCTTATCTTGAATGCGGAACGTCCTGCCGAGACCGAACACGGGATTTTATGCCGATGTCATGCACAAGATACGTGATATGCATTTAATGTGCATTTAATGCGGCAGCGGTTGGATTCCCGATAAAGCGCATATTGGGGAATAACTTCCCGATCGTTGTTCCACATATCCTTTGCCATTTCAAATTTCTCGGACTTAATCTACGATTTTACGGAAAAAAAGTGCTCAGCTATCGCCATTGTCGTCTCGGAGTTTAGCGCCATCTCCTTGATTTATAAACATGTAAGTTA
Organism: Salvia rosmarinus; assembly: GCA_036937905.1. Classification (NCBI taxonomy): domain Eukaryota; kingdom Viridiplantae; phylum Streptophyta; class Magnoliopsida; order Lamiales; family Lamiaceae; genus Salvia; species Salvia rosmarinus. The sequence continues at coordinate 77,497,453 of CM072819.1, read as the reverse complement.
TAGCTTCTCCTTATTCTTCATACTCACGAGGATTCTCACGGCCGGGAAGGCCGTATTGTGTCTGTGTCCCCATCGAATGATTCGGTGGATGTACAAGTATATACCTTGATGCCGCCATCGCTTTTTGCGTAGAGTTTGTTATCCGTCCATGAGGGATGTTGGTAGGGTTTCTTCTATTTCTTGATTTTAGGAGCATCTGCTGGGTTAGAGCTTGCTTCTAATTTTATATCTCGAAATCTTTTGGGTACATTGCTCGCGTCGGAGGATAGGGCTATGACTTCCTCCGTTTGGTTTAAATCCTTTGTTTATGAGGATAGCACGAAAAATTGCCATCGTCTTCCCTATCCTTCCATATCTGTTGAGCTGCAGATTGTTTGGCATCCCTTTAGCCCAAGGTGTCTTTGCTTATCGCCATAATTTCCTTTGACCTTAGACCTCGTCCTTAGGTTCTTTCAATTCAAATTCGGTAGCGGGGTGGTATTACTTGTCACCTCGTCGTAATTTTAAATTAAAGGCAAGTCAAAAATTCCCAAGCAGCAGAAATTTTTCTTTGTCATTTTCTGGGCACCCAGTTCTTTGGAATCTTGAGAAGGTGGCGGACATGGCTCTGAGATAACGACTTCGGCAGCTTGGAGCAATCCTTAGAAAGGATCGGCTTGGTGGATGAAGTATTTTCTGAGGCCGAGCTTGTAGCTGCGGGGCTGAGCCCTTGTGATCCTGCCACCGCGGTGGAGACGGTGAAGGGTGAGGCCCCACCCCACCCCCTTTTCTCTTTTTCATTCTCTCCTTTCTTTAAACGAGTTCGTTTCCTTTTCAGTGGATTTCTACAGAGGAAAGAGGAAGAGGGCGGGTCGAGCTCTAGTGCGAGCCTTCTAGCTTAACACTAAAGGAGGTGCGGGGGCCTCTTACGAGCAATTGAAGATGTCCCGAAGTCCCCTTCGCCTCAACCTCTCAATGTTTCAAGAGGTTAAAGCGCGTTCCCAGAGTCCCGGTTGAGAGCGATCCGAATCTGAATCGTCGGTTCTCAATCCGCGCCTCGTCTTTCAGGGTAATATATCGTCGTCATACATTATAGGAAATGTAATTATTATGTACTTGACCTTGTTTGACATTACAGTGAGGCGTGGTAGCGAGTGGAGGGAGGCGGTTGGCGTCTACCCTCGTGAAGGAGTACTTAGCAGGGCTGCTTTGCAATTCGACGGAGATGACTCGATACTCCCGGGAGTTGGAGCAGGAAGACTCTCCTTGAGGCGAGGTTGCGAGGCCGAGGATAAAGCTCGGGGCGGCTAGGAGGAGAAGCGGCCGTGGCGTGCCGAGGAGAGAGAGGTGGCGAGCGGCGGGCGGGCGGAGGCCGAGTCGCCGCGTTGAGGCCGAGGTGGATTTGGCGCGGCGTCGGGAGGCCCAATTGGCGGCCTCTCAAGGAGAGATGATCCGTGCCTTTGCGGTGAAGTTGTTCTGTCGAGGAAATTCTCGGATCGTCGGTGATATGGCGAGCTCCTTAGCAGCGCGTCGTCACGGACGCCCTCGATGAAGTCGCCGGGGATTACCGCGCATTGGAGAAGTCCAAATACGGGTATGAGGTGATGGAGGCCGAAGACATGCTGCGGGAGTACGCCAAGGTCCTTGCTGACGGCCTACGGAGCTTGCCCATGTTGGGGGCCCTGTCTTCCTCGTCGACTTGTTGACCGCGGAGTCGGTTCGTGCCTGTTTTGTGGACCGGGACCCCGCGATCGAGGCTATAATGGCCGATCTGGGTAAGCAGACAAGGACGACGGCAGATGTTTGGTTTGAATTTGTACGGATTCTTGGTATTGTTTTACATGTCATTTTCTATGGTTTGTCCTATTTATGCCGTTGGTTTGATTTATATTTATCAATTCGGACTCATTTCGTTTGTTTCGATGTTTTGTAGGAAAATGGCAGAAAATAGGATGAATTGGTTCTGCCAAGTTAGATATAATTGAAGAGCCTTTCGATAGGAGTCCGTGGCGGCGGATCTAGTCGGAGTTCGGACGAGGAGAAGCGAGATGAAACGTCAAAGTCGCGCGGCGCCGAGCACCCACGCCGCACGCGCATACCTCGGCCACCAGCGTGCGTTCGTCGCCAGATCCGCACTCCGCGCTCGCCCGCACACGCGTGCGCTGGCCTTGCGAAAGCCGCGCTCCTGGTGCTCAGCGCTCGGCCACGGCGCGCTCGGCCGCCAATCCCTGGCGCCGACGCTGGTCTTGACCGGCGCTCAACACGCGCATCGCCCGCGCTCATCCAGGTGCCGTCTCGCCTCGACCACGAGGCATGCCGCGCGCCTCGCGCCCGCCCTCACGCTCGCGTGCTTGCCGCATGCCCGCTCACCCGGCGCCCGATTCCATCCGGGCATCGCCCCCGCCAGCACCCGTCGCCTTCCAGCTCGCGCTTCATCCGGTAGCTTCTGGCGCCCTAGCGCTCTCGCCATCTCCAGCGCCATCCGGCCTTGTAAACCCCGCCGCCCGCTTGTTTGTCTCGCCCGCGCCCGCGAAGCATCCGGCGCTGGATTGGCCAGCGCCCTTCTCCCGCACGTCCATGCCACTCCAACCGGCGCTCGATATGAGCGCGCGCTCCAGCTTCAATTTACCTCGTGCGTTCACTCTGATCCAGCGCTCATTTTCAAGGCAGTGAGTTTTCTGAGCCGGCGCTCAACCCCAGCCAGCGCTCACTTTCAAGTCAGAACGTTTTCTGAACCTGCGCTCATTCTCATCCGGCGCTCACATTCATTTAATATAAATTCTGCGCTTAGGGTTCGGTCAGGTCCGCGCCAGATTCTTCCGTTTACGGTTTTCTCCGCGCCCGTGGTGTGACTCTCCATCGACCTTTCCTCTGGATTTCTTCAGGCAACATATTAGATACAATTTAGTTTCAATTTCTGCTTTATTGTTTTATCATTGAATAATCTTGTTATCAATTTAAGCTTTGGATTATCAGTTCTTGTGGATCAATTTCATAGTATTTTTGTGTGATGGTATTGTTGGATTCAATTCATAGTGACAGTGGATTGGATTCTCATGTTCCGTTGATTTATATTACGTAATGATATCCTTCTTTCGTAATTCAACTAGGGATTGACAACCCCTAGTCTAGATTTATCGCATTATTAGTTTAGCTCGGGATTGACAACCCCTGGCTTAGGATCGCTGTTTATTTCTCGTATTTCAATTCCTGCATGTTCCAAACCCTCGTTGGTATTAGAATGTTTAGGATTTAATCGCTTTCTGTGCGCAACACGAACAATGGCCCTGTTATGTTTTCCTTAAGAGACGACTCGTGTTAACTTATCACGCTACGATTACCTCGTGCGATTGCGAGTGAATTTGAGTGTGTTTTAGCTCGATCAATTTTGGCGCCGTTCTTGAAAACTTTAAGCGTATTGTTTGTGTTGTTTATTCTATATTTCTTTTCTTTACATTTGGTTATTTTCTCCCGGTGCGTATGATCTTGTTTTGTTGTTGGTGTACATTAATGCGGGGTTACGGCGATGCGGATGTGGTCAAGCAGTGGGGGAGAAAAGTTCGTCGCGATGGGAAAATTCTTCTTACGAAGAAGGAGCCGGTTCGACCATGTTGAGGATATCGGCTGTTTATGAGCAACAATATGGTTGGGGTGGAATAACCAACCCGACTCGAAATGTGGATTGACCCGACCGAGATTATTGGGATCCACGGCGGCGGCCGCCTCCTCGGCCCGACTCGGGATGGTGGGAACCACAACATGATGATGGATGGTGTGATCCCATCAGCCACAACCTCCACCGCGATGCGAGGATCAAGCCTACAATCAATCTTGGGATCAACCACCTCCGCGCGGTATCCTACTCACAACAACCACCTTCGTCTCGGTATTCATACTCGCGGCCACCTCCACCTCAAATGCCGACTTGGGATGTGGATCTTGTGACACAAAATCAGGCGCTTACAAGCGAAATTAGAAATGATGGTGAGAAGGCGGGACGAGTTGCTACAACAAGATGCGATAGGGGCCTCAAGCTCGCTTTATGAGGCTCGGCGACCACGACCATCGAGTTCGCCATTGGATGATAGAGCGCAACTCTTGGCGTTTAGAGGCACAAATGGGACTGGTTCTTTGTGAAGTGGTTTGAGTATCAACAACAACGTGCGGCGAGGAACTTCAAACCAATCCGGTCGGTCGGTGATCCTTGTTCTTGAAAGTGACCCAATTGTTGAAGATGTGGTGGGAGACACACGAAGAGCATTGCAGCGAGGAGGAGGTTGAAATTGATGAAGAATGGGCACGTGAGGATGAGGAGCAAAATCGAGCCACGAGGAAGTTGATACCGGGACGGTGACGAGGAAGAGTGGGCACTCGAAGTTGATGACATGCAAAACCCACTCACGGAGGTGGAAGAGCTATCCAAACACTTGGAGGAGGATGAAGAAAGGTCAAAGGTTGAGGTAGTTTCTATAATTTGTCAACATCTTAATTTACCAAAGTATTGTCTTTGTAGGAGTTGAAGTTATTTATTTTACTTTGGAAAATCGATGTTTGATTTGAGCTTAATTGATGTATTACTTGCTTTCTTTACTATCCTCTGTTCTTATAAGGTTGCTCTTGGCGCTCGGTCGAGATGGTATTCCTGCGGTGAAGGACTATGGATAGTCCGTTGTTGTCAGGTTTCGTCGTGCTCACAGCGTTAAGCGGAGTACTTCGATGGGAGTTACCACGGTTTTTATTTTGTTTTCTTTCTTTCTCTTTGTGCTTGTTTTGTTGTTCGTTGATCTGTTTGTTATCCTTGTGTTAGTCTTGTTTGAATTTGGGAAGGAAGGTTTTGCATATTTTGATCAGCGGTGAGATGAAACTGGGATGCTCCAACTCTACATCGCACATTAAATCGATTATCGAGGAAGTATCATCCTCTATGGTTATTTTGAGCTTTTAATGTTACGGCGGGGCGGTGCTTTCGATTTAAAATGTGGGGATGTTTGCTCAATTTTGTGTGCGTGATATCTTGTTTTCATATGCTTAATGACGTGCCCTTGTGCTTATTTTGATTGTTTGGACTTAAGCTTTGTCTATGCCGAGTAAGTTAGGATTTTGATTTTTGCAATGGAACTTGGTGGTATTGATCAAATTGATTTTGAATTTCGAAACTTTTGGTGATATATGATTTGAGTATAATGTTAATTGACGAGACTGTGATTGATAGAAAATAAATAGGGGGAAATTGATGTGATTTGTCCGGCTAATGTTAGGGGTAGTGTTAACATTGTGGTTGCCTATATACTTGTTTCATTTTATATATATAAAAAAAAATATGAAAAAGAAGAAGAAAATGAGGAGAATGAAAGCTCCAGTATTTTGTTGAGATTGTTGAAATGGAGGATGGGATTATGTCCCTCTTTCTCGTAATTTGAGAAATGGACATGGGAAACCACGTTAGGAGACTCGAGTTCATCGAGAGTGCACCTTTCAAACATTATTCCAAAATCTGTTAAAACATTCTTTGTGCTTTATAAAAGAAACTTGTTGCTAAAGGTGACCACATTAGTTAGTTCACCCCTAACGGAGAGTTGGGTCTGAGCAGAGATTACCTTTTTATTTATTGGAAGTCAATTGGCGTTCTTGATTTATTTCGCATTATCTTTGAATTCTTAAACACCAAGTTTGGGGGGAATTGCAAAAGAGATTTGATTGATTAGAATAAGAGTTAAGTTGCATGAATTATCTTCTCTATTCTTATTAGTAAAGACTTTGCTTGAGGACAAGCAAATGGATAAGTGTGGGGGAGTTGTTTGGTTTGAATTTGTACGGATTCTTGGTATTGTTTTACATGTCATTTTCTATGGTTTGTCCAATTTATGCCGTTGGTTTGATTTATATTTATCAATTCGGACTCATTTCGTTTGTTTCGATGTTTTGTAGGAAAACAGCAGAAAATAGGATGAATTGGTTCTGCCAAGGATTAGATATAATTGAAGAGCCTTTCGATAGGAGTCCGTAGGAGAAAGCGGATCTAATTGAGTTCGGACGAGGAGAAGCGAGATGAAACGTCAAAGTCGCGCCTGGCGCCGAGCACCCGCACAGCGCGCGAATGCCTCGGCCACCAGCGTTTGTCGCCGAATCCCGCACTCCGCGCTCGCCCGCGCGCGCCCGCTGGCGGCGCGCTGGCGCTTTAACTCAGCGCTCGGCCACAGCGCCGCTCGGCCACCAATCGGCGCCGGCGGAGTCTTGACCGGCGCTCAACACAGCGCGCGCATCGCCGCGCTCATCCAGCGCCCGTCTCGCCTCGACCATCGGCACGCCCGCGCGCCTCGCGCCCGCCCGTACACCTCGCTCGTGTGCTTGCCCGCGGTGCCCGCTCACCCGCGCCCGATTCCATCCGCACCGGGGCATCGCTAACGCCCGGCACCGTCGTCTTCCGGCTCGCCTTCATCCGGGCTGCTTCAGCTCTCTCGCCATCTCCATGCCCGTCCGTGGCTGTGAAACCAGCGCCGCTCGCGTTTGTCTCACCAGCGCGCCGGCGAAGCATCCGGCGCTGGTTTGGCGGCGCCCTTCTCCCTGCGTCCATACCACTCAATCGGCGCTCGATATGGCGCGCGCTCAACTTCAATTTACCTCGCGTTCACTCGATCGGTAGCTCATTTTCAAGCGATGAGTTTTGAGCGGCGCTCAACCCGGCCAGCGCTCACTTTCAAGTCAGAACGTTTTCTGAACCTGCGCTCATTCTCATCCGGCGCTCACATTCATTTAATATAAATTCTGGCGCTTAGGGTTCGGTCACGGTCCGCGCTTGAGTTCTTCCATTTGGTTTTCTCCACACAGTAGTAGCGCTGACTCTCCATCGGCCTTTCCTCTGGTTTCTTCAGGAAACATATTAGATACAATTTAGTTTCAATTTCTGCGTTATTGTTTTATCATTGAATAATCTTGTTATCAGTTTATGCTTTGGATTATCAGTTCTTGTGCATCAATTTCATAGTATTTTTGTGTGATGGTTTTGTTGGATTCAATTCATAGTGACAGTGGATTGGATTCTCATGTTCCGTTGATTTATATTACGTAATGATATCCTGCTTTCGTAGTTCAACTAGGGATTGACAACCCCTAGTCTAGATTTATCGCTTTATTAGTTTAGCTCGGGATTGACAACCCCTGGCTTAGGATCGCTGTTTATTTCTCGTATTTCAATTCCTGCATGTTCCAAACCCTCGTTGGTATTAGAATGTTTAGGATTTAATAAACTTTACATGCTAACACGAACAATGGCCCTGTTAAGTTTTCCTTGAGAGATGACTCGTGTTAACTTATCACGCTACGATTACCTCGTACGATTGCGAGTGAATTTGAGTGTGTTTTTAGCTCGATCAGCAGCTACCGAGGTCGCGGAGGCGGCAGAGGTGGAGTACTCTGGGGCCGGCAAGGAGGCTGAGGCCGTTGGAGCTCAGGAGGAGGTTGGAGCCGCTCGGGCCGAGGAGGTGGCCGAGGTGGCTGAAGTCCAGCAGGAGGAAGTCGCCGCTTCCCAAGTCCAGGCGGGGGCCGAGTTGGCTGGGACTGAGGGCGAAGTTTCCGGAGGGGTCAGTTGATCCCTTCTTTTCTCTCCTTTTTTTTTTTAGACCAACTTGTAAATGTACATATTTTGTTGTTGACTTTGCCTTAAGGCCTTAATAAAATTATTTGTTTATCGAAGAGACTTGCCCTTCTTGTTTTTCTTTGTTCGATCCGCTCACGAAATGCACGATGCTTCCCTTGGTTAAATCACATGAAGTTTTGGCGGGCTCTTGAATCAAAGAGATCGAACTCCTCCGTTTGAGGGCGGCTAGACCATGTCTGCGGAGGGCGTCTGACTTAAGGGCGCCCGGAGGCGTGGCGAGCTTCGAGCTCGCCTCTTGGTTGGAGGAGAAGTTCGAGATTGCCAAGGAGGAGGCTAGAGCGATGGTGAAGAGCACTCAGAGTGAAGTCGTCCACCAGTGGTGGGATGACCATTCTGAGTCGAAGCTAAGGTTATTGAGGCCGGCGCTCATTTGTCTGAGAATGCGACGATGAGTCGGCAAGAAATCTGGCGGTTCTGGAGCGATTCGCCGAGTTGAAAAGATTCGGAGGCATATATAAGGCTGTCATTGCTCTCCAACCACAGCTCGGCTGCTTCAACCGGATCAGAGGCCTCTTCTTCTGGGGTTTCTCTGCTGCCGGACTACAATTTACATTAGAATTTTGAAGATCCGGATGGCGAGCTCAAGAGGCGTGCTATGGCCCAAGAGGCGTGGATCCTCAAGGGCCGAGTCGGGCGTTATCGGCGGCGAGGTCGATCTAGCGAGGCTGCGTCGTCAGTGGCGAGGTCGATCTGGCGGGGCTCATAAGCGTAGATCGAGGGCGAGGTAGAGGTAGGATTAGTATAGATGCTCTGTTGAATCCGATTTTGCTTGGGATTGGCTCGACTTTTCGGCCTCCTGGACCTCTTCGTTACTCGTGATGTACAAGCGTATACTTTGAAATAAAAATTATTTTGCTTTGTGTTAACTCTTGAGAACAACATCTTTAATTACCATAACCAATAAGAAGGTAGAATTAGTCCTTGTTTGGCGAAGGTAGCTCGTCCTTGCCATAAACAAAGGTAGTTTGTCTTCGTATGAAGGTATCAGTCCTCGAAATAAACAAAGGTATTACGTCCTAAATGCGAAGCTTCCTCGAAATAAATGAGGGTAGTTAGTCCAAATGCGAAGGTATCCGTCTTGAAATAAGCGAAGTATCGTCCTCAAATCGAAGCTTCCCGAAATAAGCGAGGGTAATTAGTCCTCGTGAAGGTATCCGTCCTCGAAATAAATGAAGGTATCCGTCCTAAATGCAGTATGGGTTCTGTTTTGCCAAGTTTTATCGGGATGGGTGGTCCCTTGCAGCGTTTGAAGTTAGTCTTCGTATTAAGCGAAGCGATGCATCTTCAAATCGAGGGTATAGTTCGTCCTCAGAAGAGGGTATAGTAATTTTAGAAGAGTCATATGCATAAGTGACAAATGAAAAACATGCGAGACAAAAATAGATAGAAAAGAAAAGATTTTATTGATAAAGATGGTGAACAAGGCGACAAGACTAGGACTCGACCTAACGGGACTCGAAGGCGAACAAGACTCGACTTTTGACACTTATGCAAAATATCTCTTCAAATGAATTATGTGCCATGTGTTGGTATTTGCTCACGGACAAATGGGCGAGCTTATAGGCCCTTTCCGAGGACTTCTTCGACCGTGAGTCCTTCCCATGTGGCTTCCAGTTTGCGAGCTTTGCGGCTTCTTGACTTCATTATTTGAACGCGAGATCGCCCACTCGGGCTGTCGGGACTTGACACCGGTTGTAATACCGAGCTACTTGTTGCTTGTCGAGCTTCCTTGATGTGGCGAGGTCTCTTTTCTTCGGCGGATCTAGATTAGTTAGTAGATTTTCCCCATTTGCTTGACGGAGAGGTGAATGGTGCGGGGCTCGGTATTCCGATTTCTGCGAGGATCCTTTGCTTGGTTCCATACACCCGGCGTAGGCGTTTCTCAGTTAAATGCGTCCGAGGTGTTGTTCGGTATGACCATAAGACTTGCGGTAAATTCTCTGCCCAAAGACCCTTAGCTCGGTCGAGCGGGTTTGAGACCCTTCACGATCGTCTGTTGGTGACCTCGGTCGACCATTTGCTTGAGGATGGGCCACGAGGTGCACTTTTGTTGGATCGAAGCTCGACACCGGTCTTTGAATATCTTGTCGGTGAATTCGTCCCATTATCGAAAAGAAGGATATGAGGATGCGAATCGACACACTATGTTCTTCGAGACGAAGTTGAGGCGTTTTGCTTGTGATCTTTGCGAGGCTCGGCTTCCACCACTTAGTGAAGTAGTCGATCGCGACAATCGGGAATGGAGTTACCGGTGCTGCGAGAAAGGGCCTACGATGTCGATCCCCATTGCATAAATGGCGAGGGCTTTGTCTGAGGCGAGGTCGGTCTGCGGTATCCTTGGAACATTCCGTGAATTTGACACTTGGACACCTTTTCACAAGGTTAAGTGAGTCTTGAACATTGTTGTGATAATATCCCCATCGCATGACCTTTTTGACAAGGCTCGAGGTCGATGTGGCTTCATACGATGCTTGATGCACTTCCGTAATGCGTAATCAGCTCGGTTCGGACCCAAGCACCTTAGTAGAGGCTGGAGGTATGACTTTACGTAGAAATACCTGCTCCGGTGTATATCGCAATGATTTGCTCAAGATCCTCCTAGCCTCGAGCTTGTCACGGGGCGATTCGCCTTTCTCGGATAATCTCGAATGGGAGTCGTCCATTTGGCCCTTCGTACGAGACCACGTTGACCTCGGCTCCTTCATCGACATCATCTATGCTTGTGTTGGATTCCTCTACCGGTGGGCTTGTTGACGATGAGGCCAATTTGCTTAAGATGTCGGTTCGGCCATTTTCTCCTTGGGATGCGAATTATCTGGAAGTGGGAGAAAAGTTTGTTGTAGGCTTTTGGCTTTCTCGGGTATTTTTCATCCTCTTGCCTTTTCGTCGTACTTTCCCAACATGTGGCTACGATGATTTAAGAGTCACTATGAACTTTCTTTTGCTCGTGTCGAAGACTTTTAGCGGTGAGTCACATGATCAAGCCTCATACTCTGCCGTTGTTCGTATTTTGAATGAGAAGAAGTGCGTATGTGATCTCTTGGCCATCGGTCCGAGGAGTAAGATACCGGCTCCGCTACCGTTTTCGAAGCCCGTCAGCGTAGACTTGCGGTAATTCTCCGGTGTTTTCTCCTTTGGTTCGGCTTGGCTTTGTCGTCTGGACTCGGGGCTTGGTTTCTCGTGTGAGCCTCGGCGAAAAGTCCGCTAATCTTGACCTTTGATGGCTTGACGGGGGCAGAAAGATATATCGTGTTCGCCTATTTCGATTGCCCACTTCACCATTCTTCCTGACGCCTCTGGCTTCGTCAATATTTGCCGAAGTGGATGGTCCGTGAGTACTTGTATGGGATATGCATGGAAGTATGGACGTAGTCTCCTTGCAGCATTCACTAATGCTAGTGCGAACTTTTCCAAAGGTTGATACCTCGTTTCTAGGCCTTTTAGTGCTCTGCTGATGAAATATACTGGGAGCTGGCGTCCTTCCTCTCGTACCAAAACTGCACTTATGGTTTCGTCCGGGCGGCGAGGTGCGAGAAAGAACCTCTCCTTCTTTCGGGACGAGATAGAGTAGGAAGTTTGGTAGCGGTAGTTCTTGAGATCTTCAAAGGCGGACTTGTGTGTATCATTCGGGAGAATTTAGACCTTTTGAGTACCTTGAAGAAGGGTAGGCTGCTTGTCATGACCTTTGAAAGAAAGCGGCTTAGTCTTGCTATGCGACTGTCGGTTATTGTGCGTCGTGAATGGTCTTGACATCTTCATTTCTAGGATGGTTTGAACTTTGGATGGGTTGGCTTTTAACCCTTCTTGTGAAACCAGGCACCCAAAATTTTCGGACGAGCGCAAATGTGCGCTTACGGGGTTTAATTTGAGGTTGACTTTTCGAGTAAGCGAGGGGCGATCCGAAGGTCGGAGACATGCGGCTTCCTCCTTGATTTTGACTACGATGTAGTCGGCGTATACTCCATATTCCGGCCTATGTAGGGCTGAAATATTTTGTCTACCATTCTTTGATAGGTAGCTCTGCATTCTTAAGTCCGAATGGCATCTTCCTATATCACGAAGACTCAAAGTGCGTAATGAAGGCTTGTCTTGGCGGCGTCTTCGTCATCCATCAAGACTTGGTGATACCCTTTATACAAGTCAGCTGAAGACTTCGTGCCCGATCAATGTGTCGACCTTCTTATCGATGTTGGGAAGGGGATAGCATGCTTTGAGCGATGTTTGTTGAGGTCGATGTAGTCTATGCACATTCGCCATCCCTCCTCCTTTCTTCACCATCACGGGTTGGCTATCTAGGTCGGATATTTGACTTGAATAATATCGAGCTTTTAACAATTGATTTACCTCGTCATGGATGACTTGGTTCCGTTCGGTTGCAAAAATTAGTTTATACGCTTGAGCTGGTTTTGTCTTTCGGGTCGATGTTAAGCTGTGGGTGATGATATTGGGAAGACCCGGTCGTGTCGAGGCGACCAAGCAAACACGTCTCGAATTCCCTCGGGAGTTGGATAACTGTTCCTTAATTCGAGAGCCTCGGTAAAGCCAATCTTGACGACCTTGAGTGGCTCGTCTTTGTATAGCGTGACCTCCTCCACCGGGCTGTCAGGGATAGGCGATGTCTCTCTTACTTCCAACTCCTCGGGTTTCTTTAATTGCTATGCCTGTGGGTGCTGGGCTGGAGCCCCTGCACCTCGTGAAGCGACACTGTAAGCATTCCTGGCACTTACGATCTCACTCGTATCACGGCTATCCCGCTGTGGGGATCTTCATCATCGGTGGTATGTTGAGCATACCGCCTTTCTGCCGTTCAGCCAATCTCGCCCGATATGATGTTATCGGCGGTAGGCCTTTACTACGAAGAAGTGTACCACCTTGGTGGAGCTCGTCAAGCTTTCCCTACCGTGACGGTAGATCGATTATCCTTCCGGGCGTGTCTCTTCTGAACGAAGCTTGGAGCGGCGGCGGTGCTGTCTTGGCGCGCCTCCTCTATTCCTAACTTATCAAGCATTCCTTGAAAAGGATGCTTACCGACAACGCCATCGCCGATGTACAGCTTCACAAACTTGTTTGCGACTCTTTGCACTCGGATTACCAGCGCATCCTGGTGGGGCACTATCGCATGCACGGGGTCGTCTTCGGAGAAGGTGATCGCCTCGTCCCTTCTGAGCCTCTTGTTGGCCGGTTCGCCGGTATGTGGACTTCAGGCTTTGGCTTTCAAGGAGGACTTCGTGACTCCACGGGGGAGCCCCGTAATAGTGGAGATGACTCCGTCATATTGCAGTTCGTCGTCTTCTTCTTTGTCAGTGTCGCGCCTTGCTTTCTTGTGGGGTGCGCAATTTCCTTTCTTCTCTTGCTTCCTCTTCTTTTGGCTCCTGTTGGGAGCTTCATACTGGCCGGCTCGGCCCTGCATCTCGATACTTCCTTAAGGTTCTATCACGAACTAACATCTCAATTTCTCCCATTAGGTCCTGCAATCCTCGGTTTTCGTGCCCGTAATCCTCATGGAATGAGCAGTATTTATCCTTGAATCGGTGCTTTGCCCCTCCTGTCATTGGTCGAGGCTTCTCGAACATGCTTGTGTGGAGTGCGTAGATCTCTGCCCTTGGTTTCGTCGATGGGGTGTATTGAGATCGCCCGGGTGTCACGCGGTCAGAGCACGGACTCTATGGGCGGCGTTTCTCTCAAGGCGCTTATCGGCCTTGGCCTCGGTCTCCTCATCCTTCTCTTTCTCCCTTTTCGAAGGCTCGCCTTTCTCCGCCTCGCTTCCTTCTGTCGGCCTCGTGCGCTTTGGCGAACCCAGTCGACTATGCGCCATAGATCTGTCGCGATCCGGGTTCGTGCCAGCGATCTCTTTATATAAGGCACCGAGCGCGATGCCGTTGGAAGGCCGAGATGATGAGGAGATCGTTCACATCTGCGACCTTCAGGCTCTCCTTATTGAACACAGGTCATAAAGTTCTTTGATGGACTCGTTCGATCTTGCCTCGGGGTGAGAAGATGTGCGAAGTCATCTTGGACTCGGCCTACGGAAGAACCTTCATGGAAGGCCTTCATGAGATCGCGGTAGAACCAATGCTCCCGGAGGTAGGCTGTCGAACCACCGGCGGCGTTGTCGACTAGTAGCTCGGGAAGAGCTTGCACATATGAATTGTGTCGGCGTTGGTTGATCATATTGTCTTTGGAGCTGCGAGAGGAAGTTCTGCGGGTCCTTAGTCCGTCGTGAGGCGATGCTCGGCACCCGGTATTTGTCTGGGAGTGGGGTGTCGAGTATTTCGTTTGAGCACGGGTGACTATCCTCCGTGCCGTCGAAACCGCCCTCGGAGAGTGGGGCGGAGTTAAATCGACCTAACTCGTTTAGGTAACGGGACCGACCTCGTGGCGATCGTGGCGTCCTCTTCCGTGCTGTTCGTCCCTTGCGCGATTGGTTTGGGCCCCAACGCGTGTAGAGGTATGAGCGCCCATGACTTGAATGCTGGGGGATCCACCTCGTCGCGGTGCCTCGTGTCTAGACGAAGCTTGGTATTCCTCTCTTGAAGCGGCCGACCTTGTGCGTGGGCGGGTATTGGAGAAAACTCTCCTTGTTTTCTCAAGGAACCCTTTGTGGCGTCGTCGAGGTTTATCCGTGGAGCGGAGATGCTCCTTGGTTGCTATTGCGATTGTTGGATTTGTATCTCGAAAGCGGTTTGGTTGAGCTTGTATACAATGTTTCCTCGTTACCACTAATACAATCTCCTATCTGATTTGAATACTTGATTGCATATATCATGTCCCTTATCTCATATATAAGTTAGATCATACAGTTGTGTAGAAGATCACGTAAGTCTCGTATGATTGGTCAAGCTTAATGAGATATAAAAGTTTCACAACCGAGACGACTTAAGGACGAGTTGTCGGTTTAGTGCTGCGATAGATAAGAAGTGACTTGACTTGGTTGCTTGTCTATCTTTGATGCACGCCTCGACGTATCAAGGATCACGATGAGATGAGTTCTTCTTCGACCGTCGTGAAGAACCAAGATCTCGGTGACTTACGATGATCTAAACCTCGATAAGGTATTAGGTGAGTATGAGTTGTCACCATCACTTTGACTTGTTATGAGTGAGGGTTATATGTTCTAACCCAAGATTCTCCGCATCTTGGGTGGTGGCGATCTTGTATGTCACGCTAGTTATCTCAGACGAGTCACCGTATCCGCTTAGGATGATGACGTCCCTTAAGGAGCTCAAAAGGTTTATTGTACTAAACCCCGCAGTTGAGTTAGCTCAAGTACAATAATAAGGTTGAGTGGTACTACTTAAGGAAATAAGGATATTAATCGCTTAAGCGATCGATTGCTAGAAATGATTAATGGACGTTCGATATCTTAAATACGGGATTCAGAATGTCTAAGTGCAAGCCCGACTCAACTTCGGTAATAAAGGGTAAGTCGACATTCTTTCTCTAGTGGCATGATCGAATGTTTATAAATTAATTTATGTTACATGGGTGAACATAAGATAATTAATTTATTTGAGGCCCATCTTTATTCCTTGCATTTGATCCTGGTGGCCCATCCAGCCCGTAGAATTGTAAGAAAATCGGCGCCCATGTCCTCTCAAAGGAAAGATTTTATTCTCTTTATCCTACAAGGATATAATTATATTTATGGAATATGCATAGATCCTTTCCATATAAGATTATGGTAATAATCTTGAGAGTATGGAAATAATCCTAAGAGTATGGAAATAATCCTAAGAGTATGGAAATAATCCTAAGTGTATGGTAATATTCCATATAGGATTATGGTAATATTCCATATAGGATTATGGTAACATTCCATATAGGATTAAGGTAGTGCATTATAAATATAAGGTATGAGATAATGTCTAGAACACTCACAAATTACAAGCAAGATTTTCGGTCATCTCACAATTTTGAGAGAGAAAATTTCGTGAGTTTTGAGAGAGCATTGGGTGATTTTCCGAAGCATTCTCCATAGATCGTCCTCACTCGACGTTGGAGATTGGGCAATCGGGATCTGATCCGGTCAAAGCACGAGTTTCGATCCGTTCATCCCGTTCGATCCACCTCGACAGATCCAAAGGTAAACACGTGAAAACCCCAACGTGTTGCGATTTAATTATATAGACGCATGCTAGGTTTATAATCAATGTATGGTGAATTAAACACCCAAGATGGATCCTCGGGGCGAGGGTTTACATCGTTTTCCCTACAACGATCTCCTTCACTTTGATATCCCCTTCTTCATGCAGATCGGATTACCCTGCTAAATCATTGTTTGGACATGACCTTGAGGTTAGTTTTACGATGGGTTTTTCCCGTGAGCTCGGCGTGCCCGCCATCGTTGTTGCCGCGGCGACTACGGATGCGTGACTTATGGTATGCATTGTCGTGATTGATTCCCTATAAACGATGGTTGATCGAAAACACAAAATTTCGTTTCCCACAGACGGCGCCAGTGATCGATCTTATTTTCGTAAAGGGGACTAAATGCATGTAAGAACACCAGAGATTTACGTGGTTCGATCTATGAATAAGATCTACATCCACGGGGAGAGATAGTATTCGTATATTGATAATGTGAGGAGCGATTATAAAAAGTGTAGATGATCTTTCTCGTCCAATCTAGCCTCTATTTATACACAAATATATTGACCTAGATCCTTAATCCGAGATTTCCTCTAGGATCGGATCTTCCTCCTATCTCTCTTCAAATTAGGATTCTTTTATATATGGCCGAATCTTCTGCGTTCACATTGATTTAGGAGTCCTCTTGGGCCGAACTTTCCTGGGCCGAGCTTGATGTCAGGCTTACTTGTATTGGGCATGTTGCTTGGGCCCGGTAGTTGGGCCGTATCCTATCAGGATGCAATAAGGTTTGCAGAAGAGAGTGATTGGGAGAGACCTTACCTCATATGCCGCGCTACTCCGGTGGTGGATAGAATCCTCGCCATTGATGATATACCTTGGCACTTAAAAACGAAAAAAACAAGACACGACATGACAAAACAAAGAAAAACAAGAAAAACAAAACGAAAAACATAAAAGCATGAAAAATGTCGGGTTACCTCCCAACCAGTGCTAGATTTATCGTCGCTAGCTCGACGTTACCTTTCATCAATCGGGCGATTTGACAATTGTGGTCTTTCCAAACTTTTGCTTGCCCTTGTACTTATCATTGACAACAGACCACCATTTAGCGTATGAGTAGCCTCCCCCAAATGTAAACGACTCACTCTGAGTTTTATGCCGAGTCAACCTCTTCTTTGTAGCATGCTCGTCCGATGGTCGATTGGAATTCGAGCTCAAAAATGGGCTGGTTGTGGCTGTGGTGACCGAATAACACTTTTCATGTTCCGAGTTATCATTTCTCATGATGGCATCATAGATCGAAATGGTTAACTCATCCTTATTCACACGGAAGGTGAGATCACCATCCTGCACATCGATCAGAGCCCTGCCTGTGGCTAAGAACGGTCGCCCTAAAATGAGAGGTGTGTTCCCATCCTCCGGCAAATCAAGGACTACCAAATCCGCATGGAAGATAAAATCTTTGACTTTGATAAGCACATCTTCCACTATCCCCTTTGGACGGGTGACTGATGCGTCTGCCATTTGGAGAGCAATTGTAGTAGGCTTCAATTCTCCAATCTCCAATTTGCTAAATATGGACAACGACATCAAGTTGATGCTTGCCCCTAGGTCACACAGAACTCTGGAGAAAGTATGCCCTCCAATGACACAAGGTATAGTGAAGCTGCCTGGATCTTTCTGCTTCAATGACAACTTCTTTTGCGACCTGACAAAGATCGCACTCTTGAGACAAATTAATTGTCTCGAACTTTTTCAGCTTCTTCTTATTGGTGACGGCATCCTTTAGGAATTTCATGTACCTCGGCATATCTTTGAGCGCATCTAGTAAGGAAATATTGATATTCACCTTCTCGAACATTTCCAGGATCGGGTCAGCCTATCATCATGCTTTGGCTTGGCTAGACGACTCGGGAATGGAATCGGAGGCGTATACGTCGGATAACTCTTCAAGGGGCATGCCTCGCGGTCATCTTCACGGCCGCTAGCGCGGTCGCTAGGCAGCTGGGCAGCGTCGGCATTCTTCTTCGTGGTCGGGCTCGCAGGCGCGAGCTCGGTCGCTGGTTCTGCGTCCACACTCTCTGCCCGATTTCTCGTGGGCGCGTCCTTTTTCCTAGCGATCGCTGGGTCTCTCACGAGTGCTTCTGGAACACTCGTTGACTGATTCCTCGCGGTCGGGCTCGCGGTCACGAGCTCGATCGCGAGGTGCTCCTTTGTTGCCCCGTTTTCGCCGTTCTCCTCCGTGTGGTTCTGATAAGCTCGTCTACTCCTCAACTGGATAGCAAAGCACTGATTCTTTGGGTTTACTTCCGTATTACTCGGAAATTGGCCCGTCTTTTGCTGTGCATTATGTTGTGCAGCTATCTGACCGATCTGATTCTCCATTATTTTCAAATGTTTGCCCATTGCTCCTACTGTGGATTCCAACTGTGTTATCCTCTGGCCAGTAGTACTGATGAACGAGTTCTGCTTGGTCGCTAGTTGTTGGTTGCTTACAACCAACTGTTGCATCATATCCTCTAGGCTTTGCTTCTTCGGTTCTTGAATAATACCATTCTGTACAACGAAGCCTGCTGGAGGTTGTTGGAAGTTATTGGGGTTGGCATACGACAGATTTGGATGATTCATGTTGTTAGGATGGTATGCCTGATTTCCCCCATGGTTTCTCTGATTGATATAATTGACATCCTCTGTCTCGATCTGGCTCTTCAAAAGAGTGAACTTCTTCATGAGATTATCGTATTTCGAGTCAACCTCTACGGCAACTGCTTTGACCACTGGCGTTCTCTCCATCGGCCATTGATAACTATTGGCCGCCATCTCTTCTATGATGCGGCTGGCCTCCTCTACTCGGTGATTCAATAGGCATCCCCCTGCCGATGATCTACTATGCTCCTCGTGTGAAGCATCAATCCACTATAGAATTGCGTGATCTGTTGCTCTTTGGAGAATCCATGTTGTGGGCACTTTCTCAATAGGCCCCTGAATCTCTCCCATGCCTCGAACAATGACTCGTCTCTTTGTTGGCAGAAATGGGAGATTTTGTGTAATATTCCAAAGAAACGAACGCTTTATTACGGTATTTTAAACCCTTGAATTAGGGTTTTACCGTATATTATTTCTGTACGACATCGAATATTGATTTTGATTCAGTATTATAATAACGAATTCCTTTTTATATTCACTAAAGATTGTGAATTAAGGGATAGAATATTATGAATTGGTTCGACAGTATTATTTTAACGTCGAACGCGTATCGAACGTCAGTATTTTATGAAAATTTTCTGAGCGGCGAAGCTTGGAATTAATTTCCATATTAATTCCTATATTAAATGGAATATATTTATTAAGTAAGTACGAACTTACTACGACCATTTTGAGATGAGTCGATTTTGAACGTTTTGAGATGTTTTGAACGTCAACGTCTAGAGACGTTTTGAAAAATTAGTTTAATGCTCATGAAATTATTATAATTAATTTCCTATTATTATTTTATATAATTACAGTATTATTAAGCATTAAAATCAATTTTTGAGCTATTAAAACTCGATTATTTTGAAATAGGATTTTCGAAAACCCTAATTACCTAAACTAGGGTTTTTCACATAAAACTAGGGATTTTCGATTATTAAGCACAAGGCATTTCAACTAAAACCCTTGCGACTTACCATGATATTGGCAGTGTAATTAAATTATCAAATGTTTTCGGCATGAGTCCACTGAGTGCATTATTTGTACTTAGCCCTGCATATTTGTTTTTAAATGTGCAGGTTGAGCTCTGATGATGGTGATGGGGGAAGTGTTGAGGAGTCCGGTGTCCTTGACCTTTTTATTAAGAATTTATGGTTTCACCTTGAATACATATCTTCATATATGTATTCACACACTTTCCGCTGCAATCTCTGAACTCATTTATATTATGTTTACTGTTATGAACTATCGAGGTCCATTAGACTATTGTTAAGTTTTTGGGTCTGATGGCCTAAACCATTTGAATTATTGAGATATCATCTTATGTTATGTTCAAGCATGCTAGTTTACAAGTGATAGGTATCTTTATCTTAGCCTTTTTGTCCTAAAATACTATTCCTAGTATTAGTCACCCTTCAGTCCGGGTTATCCGTAGTGGGGACATGACAGAGTGGTATCAGAGCACTGTTGCTCTTTGAAAACCTAAATTCTAAGTCTAGATCGAGTCACTGGACTTCTAGAAATCTGCTGACTCTCTCAACACTCCATCACATCGAGCTCAACCGGGAAAAAGGTAACTTATTTCTTTCTCAAACTCATGAAATGAAGAGTTTTGAATGATGAGCAAGTTGGAAGGATTTTTGAAAGAAAACGGAAAAGTTATTTTTGGAAGGAATGTTATGATATTATGGAAGTTTTGATGATGAAATGAAAGCTTGAGCAAGAAATTTTTTCCAAAAACTTTGATTTGAAATCAATAAGTATTGATGCAAGTACTCAAGTTTGAGAGGAAAGTACATGGTGGTACTAAGTGGAATGGTCAACATGGAATGGATGAATTCATTTTGATGTACATGTATGAGTTGACTGTGATTATCGTTTTGAAACTTTACTTTTAAGTTCTCAAGTTAGACTTTATTTTCAAACTCAAAACCTTATCTTCTATGAACGATATGATATCACAAGAAGAACCTAGACTCTAAGGAGCATGCTCACGTATCGTGAAAGAACATAGAAGTATGAACTTCTTTTTCCTTACGAGAACAAAAGAACGATATGGAGAATGAGAGTAATGATAGCCACGAACTCAAACGACGAAAGACAAGCGTGAAGGATGAACGAGGACGACATCAACCTTAAGGAAGAACGACATCAACTTCAGAATGTTCAGCCTCAACATAAAGATGTGGATATTGTTGTCGCATTGCATCGACGTACGCCTCGAGTTTATTTTGGCACGATCGTGCAAATTCCTGCACTGCGCAGTAAATTTGTTTTAGCAAGATCTCTTTCGTTAGGACTCCGATTTACGCATGGTTTTCACCTGCGTACTCCTAACGCCCTAATCTTCATTTGTTATGAAGAACAGAATCCCTAATTCTGTCTCCAGAATACGCTAGAGTCCGTTGAACTTTAGTTCAAGTGTTTGGTATAAGACAAGGATCTCATAGCATAGCCTATATATTAAGGCATTATTAGATTATATGTATACGTTGGGTAAGATTAAGAAGGTAAGTTGTGATATGTGTTGTACCTTATGATGTTGCCTACCATATAGATTGTTTAGTTTTAACCTAGTTGCTTCTCGTTGTACTTAAGTTATCCTTTCTGCTTTTGAGATGGCGATAGTTTGACTTATGTTAGTTTTGATCGTGACAGATGGAGGGGTTGCGATATATTGCTAGGAGGAGGATTGGACCACACCCTACCCCCGAGGAGGTAATGAGTATTTACCGCATAAGGCTGGATGTCTTATTGGAGAGGACCTGGGTGAGTTTCTGGCATATTACCTCCGCCTATGGAGGCAGCCTGAGCCCATGGCGCGGCCGACTATGATGGCATCCAGCGCCCGCCTATACTCCCTTGTACTTGGGAAGATTACGCCCGAGAGATATCGGGGATTATATATACCGGGCAGTTGGCAGCTACGACCTGATAGGAGATCTGCCCAGATTCGTAAGTCATCTGACTTATGTCTATAGTATTTACGGAGCAGCGCCGAGGGGACCCTATCTCCCTCCACGGGAGTACACCTGGTGGGATGAGTCGCCAAAGTGGCTCTACACTGAGGTCCCGAGGCAGATCGACCCAGTTGTGCCTCCATACCGATTCGACGAGGGCAGGCCCGCTCGTTTGGAGAGGACAGCACGCCCGAGATCTTTGGGAGAGCCCGTGTTCCCTCCTCTACCTGTAGGACACCCCGTACGTCCACCGCTAGCACCTCCACCGCCTATGGCCCCACCCGTACCACCGGTCGAGCACTTGGCGGGCAGTAGCGGATGAGGGTAACAGATGCCTCAGATGGTTATAGCCCGATCCGCTATACCTACAGCCCAATCCGCCATGACTACGAGCTCTATGGCGATGACGACTTCAATCCCATGCGTGACATACCGATGATGGGAAATGACGGGGCAGAATCATCTAGGGCACGTGCTCGTGAGGATGATTCCGACGAAGAGGAAAATTCCGAAGAGGAGGAAGACCCCGAGGAAGATGAAGAGTAGGACGAGGCCTGATGAAAGCATTAGATGAAGCATGACTAGATTTTGGTTATAATTAGCATATGCTGTCTTCATCTTATTTTTGTGTATGGTTTTGATGGAACTAGAACCTTGACTTTTTGGAAGGCCGTGTGGGCCGGGATTCATGTCTTATTTTTATAACTTTTGGTGTTGAACTTCCTGCTTCGGCAGAATTTTGAAGATATATATATGACCCTGAATAGGGCTTTTGAGGCAAATTGTGTATGTTGAGGGTGAAATGTTTTGTTTAGAAATCGTTTTGCAATGAGGCTATGATAGTATTATGTATGTTAAGTTATGGAAGGAATAAGTGTTGATGATTATCTGTTTTATATAGCAGAATACCTCCTAGAAGAGATCCGGAACAAGAACCCAGAGGCAGAGGTCGGGGAAGACCTAGGGGACGAGGTAGAATCCCCGAATAAGAAGCTGAAGACATTCCCCAACCACCACCTCCACCTCAACCCGATCGTAGAATCGAGGAGCTATTCCTAAGGCAGAACCCACCTACCTTTAATGGGAAAGGCAACCCCGAAGAAGATGAACAATGGGTCAGAACCATTGAACGAATCTTTAATTTTCTAAGATGCACGGCACAGGAGCGACTGTCCTGTATAGCTTTCCAATTAAATGGACCCGCGGATTTCTGGTGGGAGGCTAGGAAGAAGACATTTACTGCCGAGCAACTAGAAGAGTTCTCATGGGAGGACTTTAAGAGAGAGTTGTATGAGAAATACATACCCAAGAGCTATAGAAAGAGAAAGGAGCAGGAAATTGTTCCTGCTGAAGCAAGAGAAACTATCTGTGACCGACTATGATCGCGCTTCTGCGACATGTCGAGGTATGCACCGAGCGGTGACACCGACTTGAAAATGTCGGAAAAGTTTAGGTCGAGGCCGATGATGGAGATACGGATGTCTCTTGCCGACCATGGAGACGACTTACTCAAGCTCTTGCGAGCTTTAGATATTGAGGCGACAATGTCCGACGATAAGTCGATGTCACCGCATACACCTGAGACCACGGAAAAGGAAAAGGAAAATGGGGCCGAGTCGCGGAAATAATAGCGGGGAGGCTATGAGAACATAAGCCACAAGCGACCACAGCAAGGAACCGGGCACGGCCGGGCGAGGTGGAAAAGGCGACTTTGCTCCTCCGACGAGAGGACCGCAAGAGCAAATGAGGGCTCCTCCATGCCCTAAATGCCATAGGGTGCACAAGGATATGCACGACAAGCAATGTGAATTGCTTCAAGTGTGGAGCGAGAGGGCATTACGCCAACAATTGCCCGAGGACACGTTCGGATATAAGGCGAACCAACCCGGCAATGTCCGACCACTAAGGGCTATCCATTCCAACCCAACCTCGGCAACAACAAGTGGCAACAACCCCAGCAATTGGTGCAGCAATCGCAACAGCAACCCCCGCAACAACAGTGGCAGCAACCACCTCAACAACCAAGGCGGCCACCACCGCGACAATGCCAAAGGCGGCGGCAATAGCCCGAGCGGCGGCCGCCAAACCGGCAGGACCAGGCGCCCATCGGCCTCGGTAGGCCCGGCTAGAGCTTCGCTTTACCGGAGGTAGAGCGAGCAAAATCGGGAAACTGGCGGTATGGGAGTTCTTCTCAACATACTGTTATAGTATTGTTCGATCGGGTGCATCGCATTCTTTATAGCAAAATCATGCGTGAAATGTTGGGACTTAGGTGCGAAAAGGCAAGCCGGATATGAGAATCTCATCGCCTATAGGAGGGATTATGGTATTACACACTTTTGCTCGAACCTAGAGTTGACACTAGGATCACTTAAGGTTCTGGCTAACAATCTAAACATAATACCCATGGATGATGTAGACATAATCCTAGGAATGGACTGGTTAGCTAAGAACTACTCCACAATCCTTTGCAAGGAAAGGAAAATATCATTTAAACTTTACGGGACAAGAAGCTACGCATTTTCACGGGATCAGCATGGGAAGGAGAATCCCGATTGTATCAGCACTAAAGGCTGGAAGGATGATCAACCAGAAAGGATGCCATGCATTCCTTGTGTACTTGAACGGGGAAGATAAACCCGAAGCGAGGATTGAAGACATTGAAGTTGTCAGGAATTTTCGGACGTGTTTCGAAGATCTACGAGGTTACCCACGATGAACAACTAGAGTTCACCATCGACTTGGAACCGGATCGGCTCGATGTCGAAGGCGCCTATAGGATGGCCCCAAAGGAGTTGGAGGCACTGAAGATCCAGATTCAAGAATTGTTGGATCTAGGTTTCATTAGGCCAAGTGTTTCACCTTGGGGAGCGCCTGTTTTATTCGTTAAGAAAAAGGATGGTTCTTTAAGGATGTGCATCGACTATCGAGAACTAAATAAGATGACACTAAAGAACAAGTACCCTTTACCCAGAATTGATGACCTGTTTGATCAATTGCGAGGAGCAGGAGTATTCTCGAAAATTGATCTCAAGTCAGGCTACCATCAGCTGAAGATACGGTCTGAGGATGTACCTAAGACTGCATTCCGAACCAGATATGGCCACTATGAGTTCATAGTTATGCCGTTCGGATTAACCAATGCACCAGCCGTATTCATGGATCTTATGAACAGAGTATTTCATCCATTTTTGGATAAATTTGTTCTAGTCTTCATAAACGACATTCTTATCTATTCAAAGAATGAAGAGGATCACAAGGAACATCGAGAACAGTTACGCAAACCTTGAGAGATGAAAGACTTTTGCTAAGTTTAGCAAATGTGAGTTTTAGCTAAAGGAAGTTATGTTCCTTGGACACATCGTGTCTGCGAGAGGGCATAAAGGTAGACCCGACCAAAGTAGAAGCGGTCAAGGTGGAAATCACCAAGGACTCAACATGAGATTAGAAGTTTCCTAGGACTAGGCTGGTTACTATAGGAGATTCATCGAAGGATTCTCCAAGATTACAAGGCCAATAACCCGACTACTCGAAAAGGAATCAAATTTAACCGGGTGATGAATGTGAGACGAGTTTCCAAATACTCGAGGAGAAGTTGACAAGTGCACCGATTCTGCGGTTCGAAGTGGACAAAGAGTATGTGGTCTATACAGACGCTTCCAAGACTGGACTGGGTTGTGTTTTGATGCAAGATGGAAAGGTGATAGCTTATGCATCCCGACAACTCAGACCGCATGAACTGAATTACCCAACCCATGACTTGGAATTAGCGGTAGTAGTTCATGCCCTGAAAATTTGGAGACACCATCTCTATGGAGTGAGATGTGAGATCTTCACAGACCATAAGAGTCTGAAGTACTTCTTCGAGCAACGAGACTTGAATATGAGGCAAAGAAGATGGCTAGAACTAGTGAAAGATTACGACTGTGGTATTAACTATCACCCGGGCAAGGCGAATGTAGTAGCCGACGCCTTGAGTCGTAAGAGCCATACTAGGCTAGGATGTCTCTTTGTACAAGAGGAGAAACTCATTGAAGAGTTTGGAAGATTGAGGATTGAACTTATTGAACCACCCGAGACGATCGTGAGTTGTATCGCTACGCTCACACTGACATCTGATCTAAGAAAAAGGATTGTCGAGAGACAAAGGATGGAGGAAAAGTTAGAAAAGATCAGACAAAGGGTAAGGTCTGAAGGATTTAAGAATTTCTAAGAGGCGTCAGACAACGCCCTATTATTCGAAGGGAGGATATGCGTTCCAGACGACGCCGAGCTTCAAAATGAAATCATGAGCGAGGCTCACGATACACCCTACACCGCCCACCCAGGCAGTACTAAGATGTACCAAGACCTGAAGGAAAAGTTCTGGTGGGAAGGCATGAAACGAGACATAGCTTCTTTCGTAGAACGCTGTCTTGTTTGTCAACAGGTGAAGGCGTTACATCAACGTCCTTACGGAAAGTTGCAACCGTTGGAAATACCTGAGTTGAAATGGGACGAGATAACGATGGATTTCGTTACGAGCTTACCCAAATCAAAAAGAGGAAACACAGCCATATGGGTAATTGTGGATAGATTTACCAAGAGTGCTCATTTTCTACCGATTCAAAGCACTTATGGATCGATAAATTAGCCCACCATGCGTCGAAAAATTATACGACTACATGGGTGCCAAAATCTATTACCTCGATAGAGACTCCAAGTTCACATCCAGATTCGGATTAGCTTGCAGAGAGAATTGGGTACGAAATTAAATTTCAGTACGGCATTTCATCCACAGACTGATGGGCAGTCGGAAAGAACGATCTAAACACTAGAGGATATGCTTAGAACAGTAGTGTTGGATCGAGGTGCAAAATGGGAAGACATCTTACCTCTTATTGAATTTGCCTACAACAACAGCTATCAAGCGACGATTGGTATGGCCCCATACGAAGCCTTGTACGGCAAGAAGTGTAGATCACCGCTTTATTGGGATGAAGTCGGTGAGAGAAAAGTCATAGGGCCAGATGCAGTGAACGAGATGATTGAGATCGTTCGACAAATTAGGCTGAGGATAAGAGAAGCTCAGGATAGGCAAAAGTCTTACGCTGATACGCGTAGATCCGAGCTACAGTTTGAAGATGGAGACAAAGTGTTTCTAAAAGTCTCTCCATCGAAAGGAATAGTCAGGTTTGGGCTAAAAGGAAAGCTGAGACCCCGCTTTATAGGACCTTACGAGATCCTAGAGAGGATAGGTCCAGTAGCTTATAGGTTGGCTCTTCCGCCAAACTTGGGGAATGTGTATAATGTTTTTCACGTGTCGTAATTGCGAAAATACGTTCACGACCCAAAGCACGTCATCCACCAAGACGACGTGATTCTCAAGCCAGACATGAGCTATGAAGAAGAACCAGTGGCAATCCTCGACCACAAGATTCAACAACTACGGAGCAAGACGATTCCATTAGTCAAAATGTTGTGGAGACACCACGGGCAAGAGGAAGCCACGTGGGAGCTTGAAGAAGCAATTAAAGAACGATACCCCGAATTGTTTTTCTAGAGGTAAGCAAATTCCGGGACGGAATTTCTTTTAAGGGGGTGGAATGTAATATTCCAAAGAAACGAACGCCTTATTACGGTATTTTAAACCCGTGAATTAGGGTTTTACCGTATATTATTTCTGTACGACATCGAATATTGATTTCGATTCAGTATTATAATAACGAATTCCTTTTTATATTCACTAAAGATTGTGAATTAAGGGATAGAATATTATGAATTGGTTCGACAGTATTATTTTAACGTCGAACGCGTATCGAACGTCGATATTTTATGAAAATTTTACGGCGTGACTTGGAATTAATTTCCATATTAATTCCTATATTAAATGGAATATATTTATTAAGTAAGTGCGAACTTACTATGACCATTTTGAGATGAGTCGATTTTGAGCGTTTGAGGCGTTTTGAGCGTCGGCGTCTGAGGCGTTTTGAAAAATGAGTTTAATGCTCGTGAAATTATTACAATTAATTTCCTATCATTATTTTATATAATTACAGCATTATTAAGCATTAAAATCAATTTTTGAGCTATTAAAACTCGATTATTTTGAAATAGGATTTTCGAAAACCCTAATTACCTAAACTAGGGTTTTCACATAAAATGATACCATTATTTTATCCTATGCTATTATTTATTATCTAAATCATATATTATGATATATATGAGTATATTTAGATCGAATTTGACATGAGTATCAATAATAGGTGTGATTTATAAATTTTATCCCCTTTTTCTCGATAATTTCTAATTATCCTCTATATGTTGATTTAATTATTTTTATGACTTGTATTTTATATCTATGACCATATGTGATTAATATATATTATTATGGATCAAACAAAAATTAATCCCACCTATTTTTGGAGCCATAGCCGTCGGTCACCCCTACTCCAACAAGCATGATTATACCTTTTTCTACCACCCAATGCATGAAGAGCCTCTTTAACACTCCTTAATCATCACCACCTACTCCCAAGAGGCTGCATTATTTTAATTGAGTAAGGGAGAGAGAGAGAGAGACGGCGAGAGAGAGAGGGAAAGTATAGGGGGGGATCCTTCACCTTCAACCTCATTACACTCATTATACTCCTCCCAAAAATTTTATAACACACAAAACACTCTCCCCTCCCCATTTTTCCTCTGCAAAAAAACCGAGAGCAAAACCCCCTCATTTTTCGAAAATTCTCCTTCATTCTTACTCTATTTCTTCTCTCAAGCTTAATACCATACCTTATTTTTTGTGAGTCTATACCATTACAAAGGTAAACAAGAGACCTAGCACCGATTTTACTTCCTTTGTTCAAGAAAAATCGATTGTGTTCATATATGTGTATGTGTGTGTTTCGAATATTCTATATATATATTTGGATGATTTTAATGTTCCTATTGATGTATATGCAATGCTTGATGATTTGTGTTTACAAAAATATGAGAATGCATGCTTAGATGATCATATGACCTTGCTTATTAAATTTTTGAATGGATCTAGCATATACATATGAATATTCGAACCCTAGGTGTTGAAAAATAATTTTTGAAAATCTTTAAAAATGTTATTGTGATGATCGAATACTTTTTATTTATTTTGGTAATGGATTATTGTTCTATGATGTGTTTAGAGTTCATAGGATTTTATTTAAAAAAATTTGGAAAACCCTAGCCTATTTTTCTAAAAATACCGTGAGATTTTAACTATGTACCTTGGTGTATAATTTTTATTTCAAGCATACAATGACATATTAATGCTTTAGGACCTTGTTTAAGCGTGCTATGATTTATTTAGAATTTTTGAAAATCAAATGCTTGATTTTATGAAAAGGGCCGAGAGCTATATGGTTATATATGTTGGTGTGTGATTTTTATTTTGAACATCCAATTATATATTAATACTCTAGTATATTATTTATGTGATATATAATTTTGTTGGAATTTTTGGAAATCAAACACTATATTAAATCAAAGAAACCGAAGGCATTGAGCCAAATATGGTGATGATTTAATTAGTTTTGATAATTGTTATTATGTTATATTGTTATACTATAGTATGTAATCATAGTGTATTATTGTTGGAATTTTTGAAAACCAAAAACCATAATTATCAAAAAAACCGAGAGCTTGTAGCTCCATATGGTGATGATTTCAAATGGTTTTGGTTGATGTTATGATGTTACAATGTTATAATATAATGTTTGATCATGTTATAATTTAATTAGAATTTTTGAGAATTGTTTGATAATTATTTGGTAATTAATTGGTAATTAACGATTGCATACTTAGTTTAATCTTGATGAATGAATGGTTATGATGGACTATAGGTTATAATTGTTACATATATTGATATTGGGACATTATACTAAGTGTATATCAATTTTGGGAATTTTTGGACAATTATTCCTTAATTTTCGAAATTACCGTGATATATATATATATATATATATATATATATATATTAATAAATGAAAAACAATATCATATGGATGATGTTAATTCTTATTCTGGACCATAGTGTATAATAATACACTATATTAATTTAGAAAATTTTTTGAAAATCATTTGGTAATTTTTAAATAATTACCGAGAATTTTCGAAATATTATAAGGGTTTTAAATCCTTTTTAATTCAGTTTAATAATAAATTATATGTCTAATAATTATTTTAGACATATTTGGTTTTTATAAAATTTCATAAACATTGATTACTATGTTTGAGACAAACGTTACATTTTATAACGTTATTAATCGAAATTATATGGTTTTATTATTTAAAAGATTAATATTTGCGAAAAATATTAATAAGTCCTTTGATTTACGTAACAAATCGAGAAGTGGGACTTTACGAATTTAAATCGATCAAAATTCGATTTATAAAAGGAAATAGTAAGGAATTACTATTTAAAAGTCAAAATTGTTGACTTTGTTGACCATTGTTGACTTCGTTGACTTTTAAAGTCAAACGTACGATTATGTGTTCGATAAATACGCTAAAACGCGGAAGACGTACTAATTGAGTATGATACCTCATTAGTAAGAAAAGATTTCACAAATAGAATCCTTTTATCGAGAAACGTATGAATACGTTGAACGTTTAAACCGGAAGGGTTAAACCGAAATAGTTGAACGTGTCTCGAGGGCGAGAACAGTTCAATCATTTACGTATTTGAAAGCGTATTGAATTAGTTAAGAAATTTAATTTACATCGATATAGAATATCGAAGTTATCTTAGCCTTTGAGAGTGCCGATGGCGTGAGCGACGTCTAAAATATCGCTTTTGCGTAAAGGTGTGGGCGCGAACGAGGCGATCGGGCAGCGACAAACAAACAAACCTAGGACTCAATTTACGACGAACCATAGTCCGGTGGGCTTACTTTTCAAACAAATGTGACTTCACTATTCTTCCAAAATGAATTTATTCTACATCTTTACTCTTCAATCAACTGATAAATGTTTACAACATTACACCAAAATATTTACATTTTGTGTATGGATCCTATCTATTATGCATGGTGTGATGGTTGGAACTATATAATGATATGAAATGCATAAATGGCGTGATGGTTGGATGAAATGATATGAAATGTCATTTGTTGGGTCGCGTAACCTTTTATGAAATCGATATCGGGTCTATCTTGGGAGGATAAATACACAGCTAGAAATTAACGTGTACACCGAGCGTGTTGTGTGTTGTATGGGTAGCGGTTGGTTCGGCGTCGTAGAAGGAGGCCTCACTCTCGACGTTTGATCTTTGATATTGTGATGAGATGTGACTATGGGATATGGATCATACACACCAAGAAAAATGCTCGGCCGAGCGATGTTTACGAACTGAAAAAGTTTTAGAAAGCACAAGGCATTTCAACTAAAACCTTGCGACTTACCATGATATTGGCAGTGTAATTAAATTATCAAATATTTTCGGCATGAGTCCACTGAGTGCATTATTTGTACTTAGCCACGCATATTTGTTTTAAATGTGCGGTTGAGCTCGATGATGGTGATGGGGAAGTGTTGAGGAGTCGGTGTCCTTGACCTTTTATTAAATTTGTGGTTTCACCTTGAATACATATCTTCATATATGTATTCACACACTTTCCATTGCAATCTACGAACTCCTTTATATTATGTTTCTTGTTATGAACTATCGAGGTCCATTAGGCGTTGTTAAGTTTTTGATCCGATGGCTAAACCATTTGAATTATTGAGATATCATCTTATGTTATGTTCAAGCATGCTAGTTTACAAGTGATAGGTATCTTTATCTTAGCCTTTTTGTCCTAAAATACTATTCCTAGTATTAGTCACCCTCCAGTCCGGGTTATCCGGAGTGGGGACGTTACATTTTGGCTATTATTTTCTACGCTTTCGCCGACGGAAAATATTTCGAAAGAAACTTCTCGAAAAGTTTCCCCCAACTATCTATCCCAGTACGGTCCAGGCTCTTGAACCAATCATTCGCCTGGCTGCGCAGAGAGAATCCGAACATGCGCATCCGTATCGTGTCTTGTGGTACCCCATTCTTCTTGATGGTGTCACATATATCAAGATATGTCTCGAGATGGGCATTCGGATCCTCTGTGACTCTTGAACCATGCTGATCAGGGGCCAGCTTCAACTCAAAGTTATTCGCATTCACTTTCGGGCCCCATCCCCCTCCTTGAAACTGTTCAGTAGGAGGTCGCTACATATAGTTCAGCGGTCGCATTTCTGGAGCAGGGACAAGGAGTCCCATGTTCGCCATCTGGCGCTGCATCTGTGTAAACTCTGTTGGCAGACGTGCAGCTTGTTCGGGAGGAATACCCCCGTTGTTCGGATTTGCTGCCATCTCTTCCTTTTGTCATTCTCGTCTCCTTCTCCTCTGAGTGCTTTCGATCTCGGGGTCTAAAGGTTGTTCATGTTGTCCCCGAGATCTTGTGATCATAAACTACCTGGAGAAAAAGGGAGAAATTAGATCTGGCAAGAAATAAAAATACAACTTGAATTAATAATTCCAAATTGTCAAGTTATTCCTATATGATCTTAACAATCCCCGGCAACACCGCCAAAATTTGATCGCTCACTTTTCTAACACGAAAACGTGCAAGTATATAGGTAAGACGAGTATCGTATCCATATGGATTGTAACACGAAAACACAGAAGCTAACTCAACAATAATTCATCATTATCCAAGCAACAGAATTTGGTTTGAAAGGTTTTAGGGCTTCGGATATTAAATCCAAAGCAAAGGTAGCGACTTGAAAATAAACTAAAGCAATAAAAACTCAAAGAGATAACAAGAGAGAAAGACTAACCCTAGGGATGCATTAATCCTACCCACCACATATGTTTATCCTGCTTCCTATTAACCAATTTTAATCCAAACAAGATGGAAGATCACATATGTAACCAACAATTTCAGTTACGACAATTGTGGCAGTTGATTACTAATTTTCCCTATTACTGTTACGTCTCTAGGTGCAAATAAGTAACTCCAAAAGATCGCAAAGAATATGCTTCCTACGAATGTTCCTGGAAGGTAAATAACGATAGCAGGAATCACAACATTTAGGATAGAATCATGCAAACCCTAGGATTAGAACGAAAATTAGCTAGACAAAATAATCGACATAAAATAAGAAATAATCATGGAAACAGAAATTAAATAAATAAAACCCGAAATTCGGCGTCGGAAGAACAATGGTTGGATTCATATCCAAACCCAAGCGGAAAACGGGACAAAGACGGAAATTGTTCGGATAGAAACATTCCAAAACGTCAACAATATGTAGAACTAATGTAAAACAATGAGAAACTAATGCTAGAATGAATCTAAATCAAAGCTAGAGTGCAAAAGTAGGAAAAAATAATGAAAAACTAGACAAAATCGTGTAAAATAGGTCTGGAGCGGCTTGGGGGCGCGAGGGGGCGAAGCCCTATTTATAGGCAATGGTGAAAACCCTAATTTTGGGCCCGTCCGCTTGCGCTCGAACTCGGTCGCGAGGGATCTTCCCGCTCGGGCTTTCTTCGGCTCTCGGCTGGGTGCGTGCTCGCTAGACTTACCTCACGACCTGGCTCGCGGTCACTAGGTATGGTCGCGAGAACGGGCAATAGCTCTTTCAAAGGCTTCGTGCGGTGGGTAGCTCGCGATCACGTCTCGCGGTCTCTGGGTGTGGCCGCGTCGTATGAATTTTCCTCGCGGCCGACCTAGCGATCGCTAGGTCGGTCGCGAGACACAATGCAGGAGCTCCTCTTCACCTCTCGACTGGGCTAGCGGTCGCTAGGGTGGCCGCTAGCCCCTGTTTTGGCCCTTCTTTTACTCGTGCTTCGTTCCATGCTTCGATTTTCATCTTATAAGCGTACAAAACACCAAAGAGGAACCCAAGAGCAGTATCTTCCAAAAATATATAAAATCATTGAGATCCAATACATGAACGCACTTTATTGATCTAAAATCATCTCTGAATATCACCAATAAACGTGTAAAATGCGCGTTTATCAGGGGGTTTGTCGTGGAGTGCATAATCGAAGGAAGCAATTGTAAGTACTTATGAACCATTATTTTGTTTAATTTTTTTTGGTAGTGGTATTATTATAACAAGAAGTTAAAGTTCAATTAATTAAAGACTTATTCTAGAATCGGTTATTAAATTAATTTGATTTAATTAGTAAGTTGATTCTGGTTTATATGAAAGATTGCTGCCATTTTATTTTATTGTTTACGTTTTGAATTTTATTTATACTTATTTTCTTTTTGTTAGATTATCAGTTTTGGTTTAATTCTTTTAATGGGTGCAGTATTTATATAAAGAGATTACTTTGGCATGAATAGATCTCATAACAAGCTAATGAAGTTAAGGCTATTGTTGAAAAGACCTTTATAGATCGAGAGACAGGTCTTGGAGCAATAATATTCGAAAAGCGAACATACGATTACGGTATTCTAAACCGTAATTAGGGTTTTTTTCTTTTGGTTGTTAATAGATTTTGGATATTTTTATCGTATGACATCGATTTGTATTTCGATTCGATATCGTTATAACGTTAATTCCTTTTATAATTCACTAAGGATTGTGAATTGCGAAATTAAATTTATGAAATAATCTGGCGATATTATTTTAACGTCAACAGCGTGTCGAGCGTCGATATTTTATGAAATTTTACGGCGGTGAAGCTTGGAATTAATTTCCATCTTAATTCCTTTATTAAATGGAATATATTTATAAAGTAAGTGCGAGCTTACTACGACCATTTTGAGATGAGTCGATTTTGAGCGTTTGAGGCGTTTTGAGCGTCGGCGTCTGAGAGCGTTTTGAAAAATGAGTTTAATGCTCGGAAATTATAATAATTAATTTCCTATTATTATTTTATATAATTACAGTATTAATAAATATTAAAATCAATTTTAGCATTTAAAATTCGATTATTTTCAGTGATTTTGAAAACCTAAGTTTATAAACTATGGTTTTCACATGAAATGATACCATTAAATTATCATATGGTATCTAAACTATATAATATGATATATATGGATATTATTAAGCATTAAAATCAAATTTTGAACCATAGAATTCGATGGTTTCAGTTTGTAAAATTTCGAAACCCTTAAATTTGAAATTAGGGTTTTATTTCATGAAATGATGCAATAATTTTATCCTATGCTATTATTTAATATCTAAATCATATATTATGATATATATGATCGAAAATTACATGAGTATCAATAATAGGTGTAATTTATATTTTTAATCCTATTTTTCCAATTTTTGGATCGGTAATTTCGAATTATTACCTAAGTGATGATTTAATTATTTTTATGACTTGTATTATATATCTATGATCATGTATGATATATATAATGTATTATAGTACAAAATTAAAATTAAAACAGCCCTAAACCCCCATGTCGCCGGCTACCCATAGAGAACAAGCGTGGGATTCTTTTTTTTTGGACCAATGCATGGCTTACCTTTTTACTTAGCCTAATCATCACTATAATCCTCATCATTTGCATCAGATTTTTGCCCCCAATCTTAGCCAAAATCGAGAGAGAGAGAGAGGAGATAATAGGTGAGACTCTTCCATTCTTCTTCTCTCATTATACACTCTCAACCCGTTTTGAACACACACAACACACTCTTCCTCTCCATTTTCCCAAAAACCGAGAGCACCTCCTCTCATTTTAAAATTTTCTCTTCCATTCTCTTCTCCATTTTCTTCACTAAGTTGATACCTAGCTTTGTTCTTGTGATTCCATACCTATTTCTAAGGTAAATGAGGACCATAGTTTGATTCTTATCCTTCTTTATTCAAGAAAATCGAAACTGTTTTAGATGTATATGTATGTGTGTTCGAAATTTTCATTATGTATATATATGTGTTTAAATGTTCTTGAGCATGAGCTATTGTTTATGTACATGTTCTTGAGGATTTTATTTACAAAAATATGAGGAAATATGTTTAGATGAACATAGGATATGGTATATGAAATGTATGAATGTATCTTGCCTATATATGATTTTCGAACCATAATACATGTTTATATAGTTTTCGAAAATGCTATAAAATGGCTAATGATGACCGAGCATGTTTTAAAATGTTTTAGCATTGATTATTGTTCTATATCATGTTTAGAGTTCATATGTATTTATTTAGAAATTTTTGGAAAACCCTAGGTATTTTTATGAAAATACCGTGAGCTTCTAAAAATCATACCTTGGTGTATAATTTTTATTTCAAGCATGTAATGACATATTAATGCTTTAGAACCTTGATTATATGTTCTATGATTTATTTAGAATTTTTGAAAACCATATGTTGGATTTTTAAATAAATACCGTGAGCTTGTGAATGTATAGATTGATGTATGATTTTTATTTTAATCATGCAATGGTGTATTAATGCTTTGGTATATTGTTTATGTGTTGTATGAATTTATTGGAATTTTGGAAATCAAATACTAATTTAAATCAAATAAACCGTGAGCTTGAGCTCTTGAAGGTGATGATTTAATTGGTTTTGATTAATGTTATGATGTTATATTAGTATACTATAGTGTATAAACATAGTATATAATTGTTGGAATTTTTGAAAACCAAATGCTAATTAAAATCGAAAAAAGCCGAGAGCTTACAAGCTCATATGGTGACGATTTAAATTGGTTTGGTTAATATTATGATGTTACAATGTTATAATATAATGTTTGATCATATTAGAATTTATTTAGAATTTTTAGAAATTGTTTGATAATTATTGGGTAATTATCTTGAAATTACCGTGAATATTGCTTATTAATTATGATTGAATGGTTATGATGAACTATAGGTTATATTTATGATATATATTGATGTTGGGACATTATACTATGTGTATATCAATTTTGGGAATTTTTGGATAATTATTCCCTAATTTTAGAAAATACCGTAACTATATATATGTATATATATTAATAAATGGCAAACAATATCATATGGATTTTATAAATTCATATTCTGGACCATAGTGTATAATAATGCACTATATTAATTTAGAAAATTTTCAAAAGTCATTTAGTATTTTTAAATTAATTATCGAGATTTTCGATAATTAATAAGGATTATTAAATCCTTTTTAATTCAGTTTATTAATAAAATATATGTTTAATTAATATTCTGGACATATTTGAATTTTATAAAATTTTATAAACATAGATTGCTATGTTTGAGACAAACGTTTATTTTATAACGTTTTAAAATCGAAAATACGCGTTTTTATTTATAAAGAGGTTTATTAAATGGGAAATTATTTATAAGTCCTTGATTTACGTGATAAATCGAGAAATAGGACTTTACGATTTCAAATCGATCAAATTCGATTTATAAAGCGAAATAGTAAAATTCTTATTTGAAAGTCAAAATTGTTGACTTTGTTGACGATGTTGACTTCGTTGACTTTTAAGTCAAACATACGATTTTATGATTTATAAATACGTTAGTACGCGTAAGATATACTAATTGAGTATGATACCTCATTAGTAAGAAAAGATTTCACAAATGAAATCCATATATCGAAAAACGTACTTATACGTTGAACGTATCTCGAGGAACGAGAACAATTGATTATATCGTGTTGGAAACGTATTGAATTCATTGAGGAATTCAGTTTACATCGAAATAAGATATCGAAGTTTATCTTAGCTTTTGAAAGTCTCGAGAGACTTGAGCGACGTACTAAATCCTCGCTTTTTCGTAAAGGTGTGGGCCTTGACGCGATTTGGATATTGACGTCTGAACAAACTGGGACTCAATTACAACGAACCATAGTCGGTGGGCTTCTTATCTTCAAAATGTGGGCCTTTTCTTACCCACTAAGATGTGACTTTCTTGTTATTCAAAATGAGTTTATTTACATCTTATTCTCTTTGTTGACAAATGTTTACTATATTACACGCGAAAATATTACATTTTGTGTATGGATCTATCTGTTATGCGGGTAGAAATTGTGGCGATAGTTGGAACTATATTATGACGGGTTATGTCATTTGGGTCGCGTGACCTTTTAAATGTCGGGTCTGTGCGGATGATAAATGCACAGCTAGGATTGGCGTGAAGGTTGGAACTATTGCTATGTTAACATATGCTTGTGAGTGTATTTGTGTCTTTATGCGGGATTACGGCGGTCGCGGCGTCGTAGATGGGAGGCCTCACTCTCGGCGTTTAACTTTAATCTTGTTATGAATTGTTACTATGAGATATGGACCATACACGCGAAAATGCTCGGCGAGCTATGTTTATGAGCGAAAATGTTTTAGTAAGCCTGAGGCATTTCAACTAAAACCACTTGACTTACTACGATATTGGCGTAATCTTATATCAAATGTTTTCGGCATGAGTCCACCGAGTGCAATTTCTTGTACTTAGCCACGCATGTTTGTTTTAAATGTGCGGGTTGAGCTTCGATGATGGTGATGGGGAATGTGTTGAGGAGTCGGTGTCCTTGACCAATTTATCTAGAATTTGTGGTTTCACCTTGAATGCATATCGTCGTATATGTATTCACACACTTTCATTGCTACACTCTGAACTCATTTATTTATGCTTTATGGTTATGAACTATTGAGGTCCATCGGACCATGGCGAAGATTTTGGGGTCCGATGGCTAACCCTTTTAAATCGTTATGACATTATCTTATATTATGTTCGAGCATGCTAGTTTATTGTTGTTATGCATCTTTATTTTAGCCATGTAACCCTAAAATACTACTCCTAGTATTAGTAGCCCTCCGGTCAGGGTAGTCGGAGTGGGGTCGTGAAGTGGTATCGAGCACTTTTGCTCTTTGTAAACCCAAATTCTTTTTATTCTAAGTCTAGATCGAGTCCTTTGGACTTCTAGAAATCTCTTGACTCTCTCGACACTCCATCACATCGAGCTCAACGGGAAAAAAAAAGCGCATTTCTTTCTCAAACTCATGAAATGGAAAATTTTTACATGATGAGCAAGTTGGAAGAACTTTTGAAAGATTATGTTATTATAAAAATTTTGATGATGATAATGGAAGTTTGAGCGAAAGTTTTCAAAAACTTTGGTTTGAAACCAATAAGTATTGATCACGAATACTCGATTTTGAGATGGAAGTATATGGTGGTATTGAGTTGAATGATCAACATGGAATGAATGAATTCATTTTGATATGTATATGAGTTGATCATGATTGTCATTTTGAAATCGTATTTCAAAATTCTCAAATAAGACTTTATTTTCCAATCTTTCAAAATTTTGTTTATGATGAGCGATATGTTATCATGAGGCGAACCTAGACTCTAAGGAGCATGCTCACGTATCGTGAAAGAACATAGAAATCGAACTTCTTTTCCTTACAAGAACAAAAGAGCGATAGGAAGAATGAAAGTGATGATATCCTCGAGCTCGAACAACGAAGGCGGTGAGAAGGATGAGCGAGGGCGACCTCGACCTTGAAGATGAGCAGCGTCGACATTTCATCACCACTTTGACATGAGTAACCATCGACATAGGCCACGACATGGACGTCACTTACGACTTCAGAATGTTCAGCCTCAACCTAAAGACCTGAATATGGTAGACGTATTACGTCGACATACGTCTCGATTTACATTTTGCACGATCGCGCAAATTTCCTGCACTGCGCAGTAAATTTGTTTTAGCTAGATCTCTTTCGTTAGGACTCCGATTTACGCATGGTTTTCACCTGCGTACTCCTAACGCACTGATCTTCATTTGTTATGAAGAACAGAATCCCTAATTCTGTCTCCAGAATACGATAGAGTCTGTTGAACTCTAGTTTAAGTGTTTGGTATAATACAAGGATCTCGTAGCATATATATATTAAGATGTCATTAGTCTATATGTATACGTTTGGGTAAGACTAAGAAGGTAAGTTGTAATATGTGTTGTACCTTATGATGTTGCCTACCTTATGGATTGTTTAGTTCCAACCTAGTTGCTTCTCGTTATGCTATCCTTTACATTTTGAGATGGCGATAGTTGACTTACGTTAGTTTTGATCGTGGCGGATGGAGGAGATCGCTATATCGCTAGGAGGAGGTAGGACCTCATGCCACACCGAGGAGCTGATGCGCACCTATCGGGAATGTTGGATGTCTTGGCGAAGACCTAGGCGAGTTTACGGCGTATTACCTTGGTGTGGAGGCAGCATGAGCTGTGGCGCAACCGACTATGATGGCATTAAGCGACTCCTAGCTATACTCCCTTGTACATGGGATGGTTATGCAGAGAGGTATCGGGAGATTACATTTATCGTATACCCGAGGCTATGATTTGATTGAGGATCGCCCGGTTCGTGAGTCATCGACTTACGTGTATGATATTCTGAGCCGCCCTATGGGACCTATCTCCTCCACGGGAGTACACTTGGCGTGATGAGTCGCGGTGGCTATACCTTGAGGTTCGAGGCAGTCGATCGGTGATACCCTGTCTTAGGATAGATGAGGCGGGATGTCGAGGTAGATAGGCGGCCGCCCCTAGAGCTCTGGGAGAGCCCGTCTTGCCACCGGCGGTTTTGGACACCCGATCGTCGCCGCTACCGCCCCTACCACTGCGTCCGATCCACCACCACGGAAGAGGAAGAGCCCTTCCGTCGGACAGCGCGGATGGCGTATCGAGATGCCTTCAATGGCTATGACCCGACCGGTATGCTACGGTCCGATTCGCCACAACTACGACTTATGCGGCGCGGATAACCCGGACCCTGCGCGACATACCGATGATGGAAGCCGTGTGCGGGACCATCAGTGCGACCTCGTGAGGGCGATTCGGATGGGAAGGCGACTCGAAGAGGAGGAAGACCACGAGGAAGGCGGAGTAGGAAGGAGCCCGTGAAGACGTTAGGCGACGTTTTAATTAAAATTCGTTTTGTTATGACTAGCATGTGCTAGCTTTTCCTTTTTATATTTCAGTACCATGGTTCTAGAACTCGAATTTTTTTTTTTTTTGGGCCGTGTGGGCCCGAAACCTTGCTATTTTTATTTTCTTGTGATTCTTGATGTTGAACATCTTGCTTTTGACAAACCTTGTTTACCTATCTATATATTTGACCCAAATGGGGGCTTTTGCGACAAATTGTCTATGTTAAGGATGAGTTGTTTTATTTTGATATCGTTTTGCGAGGAGGCTATGAAAACCTTATGTTTGTTAAGTTGAAAGCGTTGAGTAATTGACGATGATATGTTTTATATAACAGAATGCCTCCGAGAAGAAACCCAGAACGAGAACCCAGAGGTCGAGGAAGACCTAGAGGGAGGGGTAGAATCCCCGAGCAAGAGCAAGAGGATATTCCCCAACCACCACCTCCACCTCAACCCGATCGCGGGATCGAAGAAGCTTTCTAAGGCGAGAACCCTCACATTTTTAGCGGAAGGGAACCCGGAAGAAGCCGAACAATGGGTTAGAGCCATTGAGCAGTTTTACTTTCTTAAGATGCAGGCACATGAAAGGGCGTCGTGTGTTACTTTCGGTGATTGGACGGTGACTTACGGTGGGAGGCGGAAAGAAGACCTTCTTGCCGAACTTGAGGGAGTTCTCATGGGAGGACTTGAGGGCTGTATGAGAAATACATCCCAAGAGCTATAAGAGGAAGAAGGGCGAAATTTTTCTGCTAAAGCAAAAAGATTATGCATGACCGACTATGATCGCACTTTCTGCGAGATGTCGAGATATGCACGAGCAGTGGACACCACGAAAATGTCGGAGAAGTTTAGGTCGGGGCTAAGAATGGAGATCGGATGTCTCTTGCCGCCATGGAGACCTAACCTACTGAAGCTCTTGCGAGCTTTAGATATTGAGCGGCAATGTCAGAGATAAGTCGGTGTCGGCTCGGACACCATACTTTGGACGGAGGAAAGGAAAATAGGGAACCCAACCAGGGGAATAACAACCGCGGGAGCTATGGGGCGTAAGTCACAAGCGCCGTGGCGAGCAGCAGTGTGCAAGGACAAAGGGAAGAAGAGCGACTTATGCTCCACCGGCAAGGGACCCGAGGAGCAGTTGAGGCACCTCAATGCCTAGATGCCATAGAGCACACAAGGGGTGTGCACGGCAAGCGTGGTGGTTGTTACAAGTGCGGGCAAAGGGCATTCGCCACAATTGCCCGGTGTCACGTTCGGATATAAGGCGAACCAACGGGCAATGCTCGGCCATTAAGGGCTATCTGACTTCAACCCGGCCGCCACAGCGGTTCCGGCCCCAACCCGGCAACTCCGGTGGCAACAACCCGGCGGTGGTGCGGCAACCACAATGGCGGCGGCCGCAACAACAACCCCGCAACGCGGTGGCGACCACCGCCTCAACAACAACAGGCGGCAACCACGCGACAACGCCGGCGGCGACAATAGGCGAGGCGGCGGCCGCGAAACCAACAAGGACCAGCGCCCGTCGGCCTCGGCCGGCTCGGGCTGAGCCTACGCGCTTGCATAGGAGGCGAGCGAACAAAACCGAAACTTGGCGGTATGGGAGTTCTCCTCAACCTACATTATAGTATTGTTCGATCTGGTGCTTCGCATTCTTTTATTGCAAAATCATGCGTGAAATCTTGGGCCTTAGGTGCGAAAAGTCAAGCCGGATATGAGAATCTCATCGCCTATAGGAGGGATTATGGTATTACACACTTTTGCTCGAACCTAGAGTTGACATTAGGATCACTTAAGGTTCTGGCTAACAATCTAAACATAATACCCATGGATGATGTAGACATAATCCTAGGAATGGGATTCCACGATTCTATGTAAGGAAAGGAAAATTTTGTTTCACTTTCCTGGACAAAAAGCTACGCATTTCCACGGGATCAGCATGGGAAGAAGAATCCCGATTGTATCAGCACTACAGGCGAGGAGGATGATGAACCAGAAAGGATGCCATG
The DNA here is from genome assembly GCA_036937905.1 of Salvia rosmarinus. Lineage (NCBI taxonomy): Eukaryota > Viridiplantae > Streptophyta > Magnoliopsida > Lamiales > Lamiaceae > Salvia > Salvia rosmarinus. The sequence continues at coordinate 77,455,169 of CM072819.1, read as the reverse complement.
CATTCCTTGTTTATTTGAACGAAGAGGATAAACCGAGCGGGTAGAAGACATAGATAGAATTTTGTTGTCTACCGGGCTGCCTCACGATGAATAGAGTTTACCATCGGGACGTCAGTTTATAGGATGGCCCCAAAAGTTGGAGGCTCCACGAGAGCTTTTGGATCTAGGATTCATTAGGCAGTGTTTCGCCTTGGGATGGTTCTTTGAGGATGTGCCTCACTAAAGAACAAATACCCTTTACCGACGATGACAACTAGAGTTTACCATCGACTTGGAGCTAGGATCAGCGTCGAAGGCGCCTATAGGATGGCCCCAAAGAGTTGGAGGCGAAAATCCAAATCCAAGAGCTTTTGGATCTAGGATTCATTAGGCAGTGTTTCACCTTGGGGGCGCTGTTTTTTATTCGTTAAGAAAAGGATGGTTCTTTGAGGATGTGCATCGATTATAGAGAACTAAATAAGATGACACTAAAGAACAAATACCCTTTACCGAATTGATGACTGTTTGATCAATTGCGAGGCGGTGTATTCTCGAAAATTGATCTTAAGTCGAGATACCATCGGTGAAAATACGATGCGAGGATGTACCTAAGGCGCATTCGAACCGAGATATGGCCACTATGAGTTCATAGTTATGCCATTCGGATTAACCAATGCACCAGCCGTATTCATGGACCTTATGAGCAGTATTTCATCCATTTTGGATAAATTTGTTTTGGTCTTCATAGATGATATCCTTATTTATTCAAAGAATGAAGAGGATCATAGAGAACATCTAAAACGGTTTTGCAAACCTTGAGAGATGAAAGACTCTTTGCTAAGTTTAGCAAATGTGAGTTTTAGTGAAGGAAGTTATGTTCCTTGGACACATCGTGTCTGCGAAAGGTATAAAAGTAGATCCGGCCAAAGTAGAGGCCGTGCGAGAATGGAAATCACCAAAGACTCGGCCGAGATTAGAAGTTTCCTAGGATTAGTTGGTTACTATAGGAGATTCATGAAGGATTCTCCAAAATTGCAAGGCCAATAACCCGACTACTTGGAAGGAATCAAGTTGATTGGATGATGAATGCGAGGCGAGTTTCCAAATACTCGAGGAAAAATTGACAAGTGCACAGTTCTAGCGGTCGAGCGGACAAAGGGTATGTAGTCTATCTGAGCGCATCTAAGGCTGGGCTGGGTTGTGTTTTGATGCAAGAAGGAAAAGTGATAGCTTATGCATCCGACAACTCGGACCCCACGAACTGAACTACCCAACCCGACTTGGAATTAGCGGTAGTAGTTCATGCCTTTGAAAATTTGGAACACCATCTCTATGGTGTGAGATGTGAGATCTTCACGGATCATAAGAGTTTGAAATACTTCTTGAACAAAGAGATTTGAATATGAGACAAAGAAGATGGCTCGAACTTGTAAAGATTACTGTGTGGTATTAACTATCACCGGGTAAAGCGAATGTAGTAGGCGGCGCTTGAGTCGTGAAACCATACCAAGTTAGGATGTCTCTTTGTCTGAGAGGAAAAACTCGTTGAAGAGTTTGGAAGAATGAGGATTGAGCTGGTTAAACCACCGAGACAATTGTGGTTGTCGCTACACTCACGCGACATCGATCTAAGAAAAGGATTGTCGAGAGACGAAGGATGGAGGAAAAGTTAGAAAAGATCGGACAAAGGTAAGGTGCGAAGGATTTAAGAATTTCAGAGGCGTCGAACAACGCCTTATTATTTGAAGGTAGGATATCGTCACGACGGCGAGCTTCAAAATGAAATCATGAGTGAGGCTCATGATACACCTACACCGCCCACCGAGCGGTACTAAGATGTACAGACACGAAGGAAAAGTTTTGGTGGGAAGGCGTGAAGCGAGACATAGCTTCCTTTGTGGAGCAGCTGTCTTGTTTGTCAACAAGTGAAGGCACTACACCAGCGTCCATACGGAAAGTTACAACCGTTAGAAATTCCAGTGGAAATGGGACGATATAACAATGGATTTCGTTACAAGCTTACCCAAGTCGAGAAGAGAAACACGACCGTATGGGTAATTGTGGATAGACTTACAAAAGTGCTCATTTTCTACGATTCATAGCACTTATGGATCGATAAACTAGCCCGGTATGCGTTAAGGAAATTATGCGATTACATGGGTGCGAAAATCTATTACCTCGATCGAGACTCAGTTCACATCCAGTTACGGATTAGCTTGCGAGAGGCTGAGTGCGAGGTTAAATTCGATCTGACATTCCACCCACGGTGATGGGCGGTCGGAAAGGGCGATCAAACCTTAGAGGATATGTTAGAACCGTAGTCTTGGACCGAGGTGCAAAATGGGAAGATATTTTACCTCTTATCGAATTTGCTTACAACAACGCTATCAATGCGACGATCGGCATGGCCCCATCTGAAGCCTTGTATGGCGAAGTGTAGATCACCGCTTTATTGGGATGAAGTCGGTGAGAGAAAAGTCATAGGGCACGATGCGGTGAGCGAAATGATCGAGATCGTTCGACAGATTAGGCGAGGATAAAGAGGCTCGGGACGGACAAAATCTTCTGACGTCTGGCGTGATCCGAGCTACTGAGTTTGAGGATGGAGACAAAGTATTCCTTAAGGTTTCTCCATCGAAAGGTTGTCGGGTTTGGCACGAAAGGAAAGCTTAGACCCGTTTTATAGGACCTTATGAGATCTAGAAAGGATAGGTCCGATGGCTTATAGGTTGGCTCTTCCATGACATAGGAAATGTTCATAATGTTTTCACGTCTCGCAATTGCGAAAATCGTTCACGACCCAAAGCATGTGATTCATCAAGGCGGCGTGATCCTCGGGCGGACATGAGCTATAAGGAAGAACCGCGGCCATACTTGACCACAAAGTTCGGCAACTACGAGACAAGTCGATTCCGTTAGTCAAAGTCTTGTGGAGACACCACGGACGAAGAAGCCACGTGGGAGCTTGAAGAAGCGATGAGAGAAAATACCCGATTTATTTTTCTAGAGGTATACAAATTTGGGACGAAATTTTTCGTAAGGGGTGGAATGTAATATTCGAAAAAGCGAACATCGATTACGGTATATTAAACCCGTAATTAGGGTTTTACGAGATATTTTTATCATATGACATCGAGCGTATTTCGATTCGATATCGTTATAATGAATTCCTTTTATAATTCACTAAGGATTGTGAATTGCGAAATTAAATTTATGAAATAATCTGGCGATATTATTTTAACGTCAACAGCGTGTCGAGCGTCGGTATTTTATGAAATTTTACGGCGGTGAAGCTTGGAATTAATTTCCATCTTAATTCCTTTATTAAATGGAATATATTTATAAAGTAAGTATGAGCTTACTCGACCATTTTGAGATGAGTCGATTTTGAGCGTTTGAGGCGTTTTGAGCGTCGGCGTCTGAGGCGTTTTGAAAAATGAGTTTAATGCTCGGGAAATTATAATAATTAATTTCCTATTATTATTTTATATAATTACAGTATTAATAAATATTAAAATCAATTTTAGCATTTAAAATTCGATTATTTTCAGTGATTTTGAAAACCTAAGTTTATAAACTATGGTTTTCACATGAAATGATACCATTAAATTATCATATGGTATCTAAACTATATAATATGATATATATGGATATTATTAAGCATTAAAATCAAATTTTGAACCATAGAATTCGATGGTTTCGGTTTTAAAATTTGAAACCTAAATTTGAAATTAGGGTTTTATTCATGAAATGATGCAATAATTTTATCCTATGCTATTATTTAATATCTAAATCATATATTATGATATATATGATCGAAAATTACATGAGTATCAATAATAGGTGTAATTTATATTTTTAATCCTATTTTTCCAATTTTTGGATCGGTAATTTCGAATTATTACCTAAGTGATGATTTAATTATTTTTATGACTTGTATTATATATCTATGATCATGTATGATATATATAATGTATTATAGTACAAAATTAAAATTAAAACAGCCCTTAAACCCCCCATCGTCGCCCATTATTACCCAACAAGCATGGGATTCACTATTTTGGACCATGCATGGCTTACCTTTTACTTAGCTTAATCATCACTATAATCCTCATCATTTGCATCAGATTTTGCCCCAATCTTAGCCAAAATCGAGAGAGAGAGAGAGAGATTATAGGTGAGACTCTTCCCTTCACTTTTCTCATTATACCTCTCTCAACCCGTTTTGAACACACACAACACTCTCCTTCTCTCCATTTTCGCCCCAAAACCGAGAGCACCTCCTCTCATTTTAAAATTTTCTCTTCTTCTCTCTCTCATTTTCTTCACTAAGTTGATACCTAGCTTTGTTCTTGTGACTCCATACTATTTCTAAGGTAAATGAGGACCATAGTTGATTCTTATCCTTCTTTATTCAAGAAAATCGAAACTGTTTTAGATGTATATGTATGTGTGTTCGAAAAAATCATTATGTATATATATGTGTTTAAATGTTCTTGAGCATGAGCTATTGTTTATGTACATGTTCTTGAGGTTTTATTTACAAAATATGAGGAAATATGTTTAGATGAACATAGGATATTGTATATGAAATGTATGAATGTATCTTGCCTATATATGATTTTGAACCATAGTACATGTTTATATAAATTTTGAAAATGCTATAAAATGTTAGATGATGACCGAGCATGTTTTAAATGTTTTAGCATGGATTATTGTTCTATATCATGTTTAAGTTCATATGTATTTATTTAGAAAATTTTGGAAAACCAGGTATTTTTTATGAAAATACGTGAGCTTCTAAAATCATACCTTGGTGTATAATTTTTATTTCAAGCATGTAATGACATATTAATGCTTTAGAACCTTGATTATATGTTCTATGATTTATTTAGAATTTTTGAAAACCATATGTTTGATTTTAAATAAATCTGGTGAGCTTTGTGAATGTATAGGTTGGTGTATGATTTTATTTTAATCATGCAATGGTGTATTAATGCTTTGGTATATTGTTTATGTGTTGTATGAATTTATTGGAATTTTGGAAATCAAATACTAATTTAAATCAAATAAACCGTGAGCTTTGAGCTCTTGAAGGTGATGATTTAATTAGTTTTGATAAATATTATGATGTTATATTAGTATACTATAGTATATAATCATAGTATATAATTGTTGGAATTTTGAAAACCAAACCTAATTAAAATCGAAAAAGCGAGAGCTTACAAGCTCATATGGTGACGATTTAAATTGGTTTGGTTAATATTATGATGTTACAATGTTATAATATAATGTTTGATCATATTATAATTTATTTAGAATTTTTAGAAATTGTTTGATAATTATTGGGTAATTATCTTGAAATTACCGTGAATATTGCTTATTAATTATGATTGAATGGTTATGATGAACTATAGGTTATATTTATGATATATATTGATGTTGGGACATTATACTATGTGTATATCAATTTTGGAAATTTTGGATAATTATTCCTAATTTTAGAAAATACCGTAATTATATATATGTATATATATAATAAATGGCAAACAATATCATATGGATTTTATAAATTCATATTCTGGACCATAGTGTATAATAATGCACTATATTAATTTAGAAAATTTTTCAAAAGTCATTTAGTATTTTAAAATTAATTATCGAGATTTTCGATAATTAATAAGGATTTTAAATCCTTTTAATTCAGTTTATTAATAAAATATATGTCTAATTAATATTCTGGACATATTTGAATTTTATAAAATTTTATAAACATAGATTGCTATGTTTGAAACAAACGTTTATGTTATAACGTTTTAAAATCGAAAATACGCGTTTTTATTTATAAAGAGGTTTATTAAATGGGAAATTATTCATAAGTCCTTGATTTACGTGATAAATTGAGAAATAGGACTTTACGATTTCAAATCGATCAAATTCGATTTATAAAGCGAAATAGTAAGAAATTCTTATTTGAAAGTCAAAATTGTTGACTTTGTTGACGGTGTTGACCGTTGACTTTTAAGTCAAACATACGATTTCGATTTATAAATCGTTAGTGCGCGTAAGATATACTAATTGAGTATGATACCTCATTAGTAAGAAAAGATTTCACAAATGAAATCCATATATCGAAAAACGTGCTTATCGTTGAGCGTATCTCGAGCGAGAACAATTGATTATATCGTGTTGGAAGCGTATTGAATTCATTGAGAATTCGGTTTACATCGAAATAAGATATCGAAGTTTATCTTAGCTTTTGAAAGTCTCGAGAGACTTGAGCGACGTACTAAATCCTCGCTTTTTCGTAAAGGTGTGGGCCTTGACGAGCGCGGTTGGATATTGACGTCTGAACAAACTGGGACTCAATTACAACGAACCATAGTCGGTGGGCTTCTTATCTTCAAAATGTGGGCCTTTTCTTACCCACTAAGATGTGACTTTCTTGTTATTCAAAATGAGTTTATTTACAATCTTATTCTCTGTTGTTGACAAATGTTTACTAAATTACACGCGAAAATATTACATTTTGTGTATGGATCTATCTGTTATGCCGGGTAGAAATGTGGCGATAGTTGGAACTATATTATGACGAGTTATGTCATTTGGGTCGCGTGACCTTTTAAATGTCGGGTCTGTGCGGATGATAAATGCACAGCTAGGATTGGCGTGAAGGTTGGAACTATTGCAATGTTAACATATGCTTGTGAGTGGTTGTGTCTTTGTGCGGGATTACGGCGGTCACGGCGTCGTAGATGGGAGGCCTCACTCTCGGCGTTTAACTTTTATCTTGTTATGAATTGTTACTATGAGATATGGACCATACACGCGAAAAATGCTCGGCGAGCTATGTTTATGAGCTGAAAATGTTTTGGTAAGCCTGAGGCATTTCAACTAAAACCACTTGTGACTTACTACGATATTGGCGGTAATCTTATATCAAATGTTTTCGGCATGAGTCCACTGAGTGCAATTTCTTGTACTTAGCCCTGCATGTTTGTTTTTAAATGTGCAGGTTGAGCTTCGATGATGGTGATGGGGAATGTGTTGAGGAGTCGGTGTCCTTGACCAATTTATCTAAATTTGTGGTTTCACCTTGAATGCATATCGTCGTATATGTATTCACACACTTTCATTGCTACACTCTGAACTCATTTATTTATGCTTTATGGTTATGAACTATTGAGGTCCATCGGACCATGGCCAAGATTTTTGGGTCCGATGGCCTAACCCTTTTTAAATCGTTATGACATTATCTTATATTATGTTCGAGCATGCTAGTTTATTGTTGTTATGCATCTTTATTTTAGCCATGTAACCCTAAAATACTACTCCTAGTATTAGTAGGAAAAACCGAGGGATCTCTTTAGAGTCATGACTTTGGGTAGTCAATTACGGGTGCCAGTGGGGTCGTGACCATGATATACTCTAAAAATCGAGAAGAGCACGAGTCACATCTGTACACAGTCTTGGAGATACTAAGGAAAGAAAAGTTGTATGCCAAGTTTACAAAGTGTGAGTTTTGGCTGAATCGGTTGGATTTCTTGGACACGTGGTGACCTCCGAAGGAATTGAAGTGGATTCGGCAAAGGTTGAGGCTGTAAGTAATTGGAAAGTGCCGACAAGCGCCGCGGAGAACGAAGTTTTCTTGGACTGGCAGGATATTATAGAAAATGTATCGAAGGTTTTTCAAGGATTGCATGACCACTCACTCAATTGACACGGAAAAGAATACAGTTTGAGTGGACGGAGAAGTGTGATAGAAGCTTTCAAATATTAAAAGATAAGTTGGTAACTGCTCCAGTCTTGACTATCCCTGATAGTTCTAAGGGATACATAATCTATAATGACGCGTCGAAATAGGGTTTGGGATATGTGCTAATGCAAGAAGGAAAGTTAGTGGCTTATGCATCCAGACAGTTGAAGTCACATGAACTAAATTATCCTACACACGATTTGGAATTGGCAGCTGTAGTTCATGCTTTGAAGATTTGGAGACATTAACTTTATGGGGGTAAGTGTGAGATTTATACTGACCACAAGAGTTTGAAATACTTTTTCACTTAAAAAGTGCTAAACATGAGACAACGAAGGTGGTTAGAGTTGGTCAATGACTATGATTGTAGGATTTTATACCACCCTGGAAAAGCAAATGTGGTGGCAGATGCACTTAGCAGAAGGATGGATACAAATCATATAAGAAGGTTAACTCAACAAGAGGAGTTGGTGAAAGATTTTGAAAGATTGAGTCTTGAAGTAGTGACCACACCTGAAGAAGCGAATGCTATTATCTCAGCTTTGGTAGTACGCCCGACCTTGCGAGATAGAATTCGAGAAGCTCAAAAGGATGATGAGTTCCTACAAAGGATGCTAGCTAAGAAAGTGTTTGATGATCCAAGAGGATTTTCAGTTCTGCATGATGGGACACTAGCTTATAATAAGAGAATTTGTGTGTCAGTAGATGAGGAGTTGAGAAAAGAGATAATGGATGAGGCACATCGAACTGTGTACACACCACACCCTGGTAGCACCAAGATGTACAAAGATTTAAAGAAGAGTTTTTGGTGGTATGGTATGAAAAGGTCAATTGCAAAGTATGTGTAGCGATGTCTGGCATGTCAACAAGTGAAGACTGAACATCAAAGACCCTCGGGATTGTTAAAGCCCTTAGAGATACCAGAGTGGAAGTGAGAACACATCACTGTGGATTTTGTAGTTCGACTTCCTAGGACTTTGAGAGGTAATGATGCAATTTGGGTGATTGTTGACCGTTTGACTAAGTCATCGCATTTCGTGCCAGTGCATATGACGTTTCGATGGATAAGTTTTTACAGTTATATGTTAGGGAGATAGTTCGACTTCATGGGTAATCAACATCCATTATATCTGATCGAGACCCACGTTTTACGTCAAGATTTTGAGGCAGTCTACACCTTGCTTTGGGTACAAAGTTAAAGTTTTCGACAACGTATCATTATCAGACAGACGGCCAGTCAGAAAGAACGATTCAAACTTTGGAAGATATGTTAAGAACTTATGTCTTGGATATTGCAGGAAGTTGGGAGACACACTTGCCATTGATAGAGTTTGCTTATAACAATAGTTACCACTCCAGTATTGGTATGGCTCCTTATGATGTACTCTATGGGAGAAAATATAGATCACCTGTCTTTTGGGATGAAGTTGGTGAAAGAAAAATTTTAGGACCCGAGATGGTGGAAAGAACTGTTGATATGGTCAAGAAAATTCGGGATAAGATTAAAGTTCCTCAAGATCGATAGAAGTCATATGCAAATAAGAGAAGGAAGGATTTGCATTTTGAAGTTTGTGCTAAATTATTTTTGAAGGTAGCGCCAATGAAGGGAGTTTTGAGATTTGGTAGGATAGTAAAGTTAAGGCCTCGCTTCATCGGACAGTTTGAAATTTTGGAAAAGATTTGAGATGTTTCCTATCGTTTGGCGTTATCGTCCGAGCTGTCATTCGTGCATAATGTTTTTCATATTTCGATGTTGAGAAAGTATATGCATGACCCGAGTCATGTGGTATCTTATGGTGGTATATCACTTAATAAGGATTTAACCTGCGAGGAAGAACCCATCGCGATTTTAGATCGAAAAATCCACGAGTTAAAAAATCGACGCGTGATTTTAATTAAAATAAAGTGGAGTCGCCATGGAGCCGAGGAAGCGACTTAGGAATGTGAAGATGAAATTCTAGCTAAGTTCCCGTCCCTAATAGCACCTGGTAAGCCAAATTTCGAGGACGAAATTTTTATTAAGTGGGTAGGGTTGTAACGCCCCACTTTTTGCTTGATTTAATCTGCCTTAAACTTTAAATAATTTACATTGGATTTGTGAATATTTGACATGCTCGATTTTAACTTGGATTTAAGGGAGTCCGTAGTTGTGCCTCTAGCTAGAACACAAACTTTGGAATTTATTTTAGGGCCTTCGAATATTACTTTACAAAGAAAAACAAAATATGGACTAAGTAATAAAATAAGTTTTGGGCTTATGTAATTATCAAATTATATTATTAAGTTTTGAGCTTATATATAATTGTCAAATTATATTATTTATCTTTAAATTGGGGTTTGTAGGACATTATTTTGTTGAGTCCAAGTTATATTTTAACGTAGAATTAAGATTTAATTAACTAGAATCCAAGTAGTTTAGGACTCTATTAGGGTTATTTTCATGTATCTATATTATATATATATATATATATATATATATATATATATACACCTTACACACAAAATCACAAAATCACAACACACGACGTATATATATATATATATATATATATACGCACACACACAAAATCACAACACACACGATGCACACACAAATCACGCACGCACACACACACACATAAGACGCACACACACAATATATATTATATATACATACTTTCAACAAGAGAAATTTTGGGGGCATTGTCGTGGAGTGGAAGCAATTGTAAGTACTTATGAACCATTATTTTGTTTAATTTTTTTTTGTAGTGGTATTATTATAACAAGAAGTTAAAGTTCAATTAATTAAAGACTTATTCTAGAATCGGTTATTAAATTAATTTGATTTAATTAGTAAGTTGATTCTGGTTTATATGAAAGATTGCTGCCATTTTATTTTATTGTTTACGTTTTGAATTTTATTTTTACTTATTTTCTTTTTGTTAGATTATCTGTTTTGGTTTAATTCTTTTAATGGGTGCAGTAGTTATATAAAGAGATTACTTTGGCATGAATAGATCTCATAACAAGCTAAGTATACATAATTGGGAGTTGTTTAGTTTCTACTAATTTTATTTAATTGTATTGATGGGCTGCTGATATTAAAATAATGGGTTAGCCATTTTGATTAGTTAGCTAAGCAACTTTTATTTTAAAAGCAGTACTTTAAACTTATAGCATTTTTTTCTTACTACTGTACTAAGTAGTCATTTGTTTCGACTAAATTTATCATATAAATATTTAATCAGTACATTCAATTTAACTTATAAAAGTGTAACTCGAAGTAATTTGACAATTTTTGGAATGATCCTAAGTTTCATAAAATATTAAGTGTTGGTTTGATTTTGCATTGAAGGTTTGAACAAGCCCTTATAAATTAATATATTTATTTGACTAGGTGCGGCGTAACTAGGACCCTCATCCCAAAATTGATTGATTTGGATTTGTTGTGCTCGACAAAACAAGGTGAGTCAAATCTTCTTTAACTTACAAATATGTGATTTGGAATAAACATATTCATTGTGGGTAAAATTCTCTTTAAATTGCAAACATGTGATTTGGAATAAATATATTTATTGTGGGATTTACTCTATCTGTAAGTTTATGGTGATAATCATTGTTGTGTTTTGTTACATCCATGGTGAAAGCCTGTGTGGCATATTATTGCTTGGTGGCATGGCTTGTGTGGCGTATTATTACATGTGTGGCGAACCATAGTCTGTGTGGTGTATCATTGCCTGTGTGGCGAATCATAGCCTGTGTGGCGTGTCATTACCAATGTGGCGTAGCTGTGTAGTGAATCATAGTCTGTGTGGCAGGATTTTTAAGCCGGTGAGGCTAAGTCTTGACGGCGAGTCATTGACTACGTATATATCCTATGCCTGTGTGACAGGATTTTTAAGTCGGTGAGGCTGAGTCTTGACGATAAGTCATTGACTACGTATGTAAATCCTATGCCTGTGTGGCAAGATTTTTAAGTCGGTGAGGCTGAGTCTTGATGGTGGGTCATTGACTACGTATATATCGTATGCCTGTGTGGCAGGATTTTTAAGCCGGTGAGGCTGAATATGATTAACTATTATTTTCCTGCAATATATACACGTTTGGACAAAAATAATGATATTCCTTGTTCCCCACCCCTGAGTACGTTTTTGTGCTCACCCCATTTTTATCTAAAATTTTTTTAGGTCAGTGATCATGGAGCGGCGTGGTGGTGTGGGTGTGCCTAGTGGTGTTATGTCGCTTTTAATTCCTTCCAAGACTTGTGTTATTTTTGTTTAAATTCTTTTCCTTTATTATCGTTGTTGGATTTGAGTTACTAGAACTCCAACTTATCTCATGCTACTAAGTCTTGCGTAGTTTGCTTTGGCTCGTTGGTTGACGTCAGTTCTTTTGCAAAGATTAGACTTGAGTTTGTTGGACTCGTTATTTGACAATTTATTCAAGAGATTTTATATATTTTATTATTTAAAAAAAATTACATGCTTCCGCTTTAGCTATTTTATTTAAGAAAATATAACATTTTTAAATTATGAATTTACTGTGTTACAGATCTATCAAAAAACTATAGCTCAAAAACACCAATTCCCAACTCAATCACTTGCAAGACATCTGACGATACGAGAGTGAAACTCAAACAATGAGTTTCGAAAACCCTCAATCAAGTTTAAGTTCCAAGGTCGTATGAGTATTAAAATCTTGGTTTAAAACACGTTTTAAAACGATAAAATAGTCTAATTGAAAGATGAAAAAAGTTAGTTTAGTTTGAATTAGGGATTTCATATGAACTTGATTCCTATGTTTAAAACTAATGTATAAATGTTGTTTATGATATACATTGAGCACGATTATAAGATAATTTGAAGTTAATTTGAGACCTATACTAAATTCCCCATAAATGCCGAAAATATGGAGTCGAAAAACAAAGGGATTTTGATTGTTCTTGATTAATTTGAGCTTGTATTCATATTCTAAACTTTGTTTTGAACCTATAAAGATTTTACCGGAATTTATTTCCAAGCTTATAAAATTTTTCAAATCTTACCTAATCTTTATTAACTATTATTTAGATAAAGGAACCTTCAATGTTTGATAAATATGATGTGCTTGAGTGTCTGAATCAAACATGCTAGAGGCAGGTTAACTGGATTTGAGAATTTATTTGAGTTGAATTGTGATCATCTGAAAATGTTTGTTAATTATTAATTAATATTGAACTTGAATGTGATAAGAATATGTGAATAGTTAAGAAATGATATTTGATGATAAGGTACGAGCTTAGTAAGCTAAGTTATAATTTGAATAATTAGTGGATGCAAGTAGCCCTATAGATTAAAAGTAGAAGTCCTAGAGGACTTACGAGAATGAAGTGATGAGATAAACCTCCTTCTATGTTATCTTTCTTCCCGCACTTATACATATTTCTCCTTAATTGGAAGGATGAAGTGGAGCAGTAAAGAGTGGGAAGAAGCGAAGGTTTAGTCTAGGGCTGGCAATTTTTGATACGACACGAACACACACGAAATTAACAGGTTAGTGTTCAGCCTTATCGTGTTCGTGTCCTTATCGTGTCGACACGATAAGGACACGATAATTTCGTGTCGTGTTCGTATCGGATCCGTTTCGTGTTCGTGTAACCCGATAATTTTCGTGTTGCATTCGTGTTCGTGTCGGATCGTGTCGGATCGTGTCGTTTTCGTATAATTCAATAATATTTATATATATTTAATAGTAATTTAATTATATTTTATATATTTTATATATTTTTATTTCTTTTATTTATTTATTTTCTAATTTTGATTTAAATTTATTATTTCGTGTAGTGTCGTGTCGTTATCGTGTCGTGTCAACACGAAAAAAATCGTGTCATATTCGTGTTCGTGTCGTGTTCGTGTTCATGTCTGACAGATCCTTAACGGATCGTGTTCATGTTTGGCCTTATCAGGTCGTGTCGTTATCGTGTCGACACGATAACGACTCGACACGCACGAATTGCCAGCCCTAGTTTAGTCCCTCTGAGTAAAGGGACATCCATGTGGGCATTTCTTAACTAAGTGCGTTATGAGATTTTATGTTTTGATAGGCGTGATTAATGCTTATTATACTTCTTGATATGCATGATGTTTGAGAAAAGTTTTGACTTGTCAAGTTTTTGAGCATGATCCATGTTGCCTATCTATGAGAGAATTACGATATCGGCCCTATGTTGGACGAGCTGTCTGTAAGAGTTTGTGTACACAGTTGTGACCGTGAGCTAGCGTCAGTAGGCCGGTCATAGTGTTTGAGAAGGAGGCCTACTTCTCAATACAGAGTATGTAGATATGGTAATACTGTGAGCGGGTATCCTATGGGACCGACATAGTAAGAGATTTGCCGGCATAGATTCATTATAAGATGTTGCATCATATTCATGAGCACGGAAGTAAGTTTAATATGTTTTAGCAAGCACATGTTATTTTACTAAAACTCTTGTGTGTTACTTAAGATGTGGTAAGTCAATATATAGCTTTATGAACATCTTTTAAATGTTTTCGGCATGTGCCCACTGATTGCAATTAGTACTCACGCCCTGCATGTATTTCTCAACGTGCAGATTGAGCTGGAGATGGTGATGGAGCAAAGTGCTTAGCTAGATCCCTTTTATTGAGTAAAGTCAGAGTCTAGAGTTATATGTCTCCATACATATAGCTCAACCACCTTTTCTGTTGCCTCGCTCTATGTCTTTTATATGCGATTCAATAGTAGGAGATAGCCGAGTCACCACCTCTTATAATTATTGACAAGTTGAAGATCTTGATATTTATTCTTTGATAATCATCGGTTGATTGATGTTGTGAATTTCCCTTATGGATCCCTACTTATTAAGTGTATGCTTGGTATCAGATGTGAAGTTATGATTAATTATCTTTAGCAGTTGTATTTCTTCATCAAATTCCTTAGCTGTGAATTGATGATTTGCTACGTCCCTCATGTTACCAAACCCTTTTGATCTTGCTTTGTGATACGTATGCTTGTTGGTTGTTTGATTGGTATCTTGATTATATGCTTCATTGTCAAACCTTTGTTGTTAATCCGAGTCTTCGAGAGTTGTCTTTCTTTTAATTATTCCCCAGTCGCGGCTTGACCGCCTAGCTAATCCTTAGTTAAGAGGTCAGACCGTAACACGATGATAAAGCAATGGTCAGACCACACGATGATGGACTCGTCATAACAGCAAATATAGACGGGTATGCAATAGCACGGGTTCTCGTTGACACAGGGAGTGATGTCAATATTATCTTTCGAGGATGTTATGATCAAATATCTTCTATTGCGTCCCTACAGTCCGTGGTAACAATGCTCTATAGGTTTTCAGATGAAGTAGTATCACTTATTGGTTCCGTAGAACTCATGGTCACTTTAGGAAATGACTCAGATTGGATAGTCAGACCAGTTCAATTCTTGGTCGTAGACGTACCTTCAACCTATAATGTTATACTAGGACGGTCAACTTTGAACTCTTTTTGGACAATACTATCTATTGGATTTGTATACTGAAAGCAGAATGGTTGTTCTTACATACAATGTTTCATGTTATCACTATTCTAATCTCCTATCTGAATTGCTTACTTGATTGCATATGTTATCCCATTATCTTATACAAATGTTAGATCATACAGTGTGTAGAAGATCAAAGAAGTCTGTATGATTGGTTAAGTTAGTTGAGACAACTTGAGGACGAGTTGTCAGTATAGGCTGCAGTATAAATAAGAAGTAACTTGACTTGGTTGCTTGTCTACGATGGTACGTTTTGACTTATTGATAGATCACAGTGAGATGAGTTCTTCTATCTGATCGTTGTGAAGAACCTAGATCACAGTGACTTTATGTTGATATAAACCTCGATAAAGTTTCAGGTGAGTATGAGTTACTGACCAACACTTTGACTTGTTATGGGTGAATATTACATGAGATAACCCAAGATTCTCCATATCCTGGGTGATGGTCGTGCTTTTATGTCATGCTGGTTACCTGTATCAAGTCACCGTATCTGTTTAGGATGATGACATCCTCTTAAGGAGAACAAAAGATTTATTGTACTAAACCCTACAGGTTGAGTTAGCTCAAGTACAATAATAAGGTTGGTTGGTACTACTTAAGGAATTAAAAAGATTAATTATTTTAAACAATCAGAATGCTATAAATAATTAATGGACATGCGATATCTTAAATACGGAGATTCGTAAGTCTAAGTACAAGTACGAATCAACTTCGGTAATAAAGGGGTAAGTCAGCATTTATTCTCTAGTGGAATGAATAAATGTATATGAATTAATTTATGTTTTGGACTGAACATAAGATGATCAATTCATTTTAAGCTATCTTTATTCCTTATAGTTGATTCCTGGACTGGTCCATCAATACCTTTTACTGTGTAATTTTTTACCATCCCTGTAGGAATCCCACTGAGATTCTATTCTGATTAAATGTATTATTTATTTAATACATCTCTTATATCTAGATAAATATTATCTGATATAATTAGATATCAAGAGATAATTATTCTAGATAAGAATTATCTACAAGTAAGAAGATAATTATTATATTTATTAGATGTGCCAAGATCAAATCTCGTTAGGATTCTAGGAGCACTATAATACAAGGTAAGAGAAAATCAAATGATCATGTCATATAGTGATTTTCGAAAATCACAAGGTGTAATAGCCCTAAAAATTTAAACTTTGATTAGTGAAGTTTAACCAAATATTTATGGTGTTAAGATATTAAATATGTTTAAGATGACCAATGAAACAAATTAGAATCGATTCAGAGATCGAAAACTAGAGAAATAAAAAACTAATGACTAGTTCAACCGGATTATGGTTTCCTGAATAGTATGAACATAGAATGAAAGATCTATAATGAATCTCAACAAATGAATTACGTTTCTAGAATCTTCTTACGAAAACATGTGAGAAGGCAAAGAGTTAGAATTTTTGGCATACTTGTCGGTCAGTCTCAAAAGTACTATTCACGAGCCGTATCAAATTTCAGTCCGAGCTAATAAGTGAAATTAATGGGAACAACCAAAATCAAGATGGAATATATAATTATGAATTTAGATTTCATAAGAATCAATTTCGGAACTAAATTCTTGAAGAACTTACCCAAATATCGGGTATGCATATCGGAAAAATCCTAAACTGATCCGGATGTATCGAAACTCTAAATAAGGGTCCAAATAAATGATAAATGATTTATAAGATTCAAATTAACTATGAAAGCTCAAGAATTCGATAGAAATTCGAAGGAATTTAATTTAATCGTCGAATGCTATTTTTCCGTCATAATTCAGATTTGACTTACCAGATCTAATCCGAACTTCATGAAATTATTATAAACTATGAAATAAATTTTTTTAAGGCTATTTAAGGGAATGAAACCTTAAGGTCCCGAGAAAACAATCGAAAGCGCGATAAAACTTAAAGAACCGGTATTAACTTACCAAATCGGAAAATTTTGACTAGTTAACACTCACCTACCACAAGGGACAGCCATAAGGGCTGCCCCAACAGCTCATTTAAGCTATTTGAAACCGAGCCCCCCTCTCTCTCTCTTTAGAAATTTTTTATCTCTTTGTTCTTCACCATTTCTTCACTTTTTCCATAGTTTAATCCTAAATCCCAATATTTTCAACCATCAAAATAGTATTCTAAGACCATACAAAAGTATTATTTATCATTATATTCAATCCTAATGGAGTAGAATAACTTTTAGATTTTTTTTAAAAGAAGCCTTAGTTTCGGTATTTATATGTTTCTTGGCTTTTGAGCCATCAAATGCTCTCAAGAAATGAAATATGCTTAGAATGTGTATTAATGTTGTGTTTAAAGTTTGGTGATGATTGAAGCATGTTTGATATTTTTTGAATTTGATAGAATTTTAAAATAAAAAGATAAAGCATGATTTTGTGAATGTTAGTTCATATTATTGCTTATTGATATGTTAGGAGCATATAAAATAAAGATTCTTCTATTTTTTTTGAAATGGCCAAACACTTGTAAGTATTTTTAGGCCATGGTTTTTATTTTATTTGTTGAAAAATAGTTGAGATATAGTGTTTAATATATGATATGAATATCATATACCAATCTTGGAATTATTGAAACACTTCTCCTATTTTTCACAAAAGGGCAGAAAGTTTTATGAATTTTTAAGCCATTGTTTTGATTTTATTTGTTGAAAAATAGTTGAGATATAGTGTTTAATATATGATATGAACATCATATATAAATATTGAAATTGTTGAAACACTTCTCCTATTTTTTTTCAAGAAGTCCGAAACCTATTGAGATATTTTAAGGTTTATTTTGATTTTATTTGTTGAAAATAATATGAAATATAATGTTTAGAATATAATATGAATCTATTATGCTTTTGTTGGGAATTTATTGAACACATATACAATATATGTGTGAGGACCAAAAATTCCAAGTATTTAGTTCATATTATAAATATTTCGTTGTTGATTAAAGTTAATATTCCACGTTTAATACATTTTATGAACATGTTGTGAAGTTGATAGAATTTATTGAGCCTAAATATATATATTTTGAAATTACCGAAAACTATGCTAAGTAATTAAGCATGTTTTTTAATTTTAATGTATGATATGAAATGATATTTCATGTTTAGTATAAAATATAAGCGTGATATGATTTTTTATGAAATTTATTGAACACAAATGTTCAATTATTCAAAAGTACCAAAAACTATGATCTATTTTAACTTATGATTTAAATTTATTGGGTGATATTGAGTTGATAATTAAATTCTATAATATGATATGAACATAACATGATTTTATTGAAATTTATTTGACATCTATGCTAATAATTGCAAATTATCGAAAATTATGCAAAATAATTAAGTATGAGTTTGATTTTAATTGTAAATGATGATATGATAGTTGATCTATAAGTTTAGGATGAATGGTATATGATTATAATGGTGAAATGGAACACTTATGCACATATACACAATGGTTGAGCATGATGTAGAAATTAGGGTTTCTAATGCTTTATTATGGTATATGTTGTGTATGATGTTGTGTAGTGTCGTATAGTTATTTTTGTGTTATGCCGAAAAAATCCTCAAACGTAAACAATATAGTACATGATATACGAGAATCCAAAAGAAATCGATAAATTTAGATAACTTAAGAAAAAATTAAAGAGAATCGAAGTTACACACAAATTAGTGTTTTCTATTAACAATAGGACACTCAAACCCGAGCTCCTAAGTTAAAGAAATAAAAAGTTGACTTACTAACGTTAATACTCAACAACGAAAACCTAATACAATATTAGATTGAGAGTTAAGACAACTCGATACGAATAGCGATTACATAACTAACTTACCCAATCACCGATGAGTTACGAGAAACAAACAAGGTCGAAAAGCGTAAGCTAAGGATTCAAACATAAAATGTCGATCTTTAAGTCTCAAAGTTCGAGTTAGTATTCACAAATAACTTCTTTGATCTCTAAATATTTACTTACGTGATAGTATGTGATAACTTGAATCATAATTCAAGACTTTCCTTTATTCGTCGTGTTAATACGATAAGCTGTCAAGCATAACATATTAGGACGTAACTATAATTGTTAAGTCTAACTAGTGGCTTGAGAATATCACAACACACCAATCATAACTTGAGTACCAACAATCTATAACGTAATGATGTTAGAAAAACACTAAGATTAGAGTTGAGATTAGACTTGGAGCATATGACTCATAAATTGAGGTTCATCTATGTATGATGAAGGAATATAGTTTGGGGTTGGAAATGTAAGATAAAAGAAATTATCTTAATACCATCACGTAAAATCACAAAGAAACCCTAATTGAGAATTTAAGTCGTAACTTATAAATGACCATCGATCAATAGAAGGAATCTAAGAAAAAGCTAATTTCTTATGAAGAACATTTTCGTATGTAGTTGTCGAGGAAGGACAACCACACCTTGCTTTGCTTAGAACGTATAGCTCAGGAATAGCAGGTGGACTCTCTTAAAACAAAGTGATATGTATATCTCAAAGCATGATTTACAAAAGCTTTACGAAATGTAAGTGCATGAACTGTTGTTGACTGCCAAATATTTTTGTTTTGTTGTGATCTTATCTGAGGTTGGTATATCCAATGTGATATGAGGATGCGTTGGTCCACCAACGAAAAAAATGGGAACGATCGGATCCGACTTAGTTAAGGACTAACTCGGATTGTGTACACGGGTGACTGTGTGTTAAGGTTAGCTACCTCGACCGGTCACAGTGACTATGTGTAGGTGGCCATCTTCATAGTTCGCACATGAATGAATGCATGATCAAATATGGAACAACGTGAATGAAAATAGTCCGACCGGACACTTTGGAAAATGATAAAATATTTTGATAGGCATGGGTCTTTCAAATTAAAACCCCCATGCGCTATTGTGGACAGTTCAATGAATTTTGCAAAAAAAATTTTTGCAATGTGTTCACTAAGTTGTTTTGTACTCAGCCCTGTATTTCGTTTTTGATGTGCAGGCTGAGCAAGAGATAACGATAAGTGCAAGGTGGTACAGAGTGGTAAGTGTTTTGTTGTTATTTTGAAGGGATTTCTAGAACCTTGGGCATGCATCGTCATATGTATGTCCACACGTTTATTGCTGCCAAACTCTGATATTATTTGTGTGCCTTTTGACTATGATTGTTATTTACTTCCGCAATTGAACTTGATGTTGTACCTCGTTCCTTGAATTTACACCCTGATTGGGTTATGTTGGATGTTGAACCTGTTTGACAAGTCCTTCTGTGACTTGAGTTTATATTTAAAATAGCCTATTCCTTTCAGTTCATGCGTTATGAGTAGTTTGATGGGACCAACCCGAACCTGAGGCTTACTAATACTAGGAGTAGTATTTAGGGATTACACGGTAAAATAAAATGCATAAGGATAAACTAACATGCTCGAAAGGTAATATAAGGTGATGTTATAATGTTTTTGAAGGTTTAGCCATCGACCCCAAAACTGGCCCGATCCGATGGGCCTTGATAGTTCATAACATAAAACATAAATAAAGGAGTTCGTAGTATAGCAATGAAAGTGTGTGAATACATATACGACGATATGCATTCAAGGTATAACCCAAACATTCAAGTAAATCGCCAAGGACACTAGACTCCTCAACACATCCCCATCATCACCATCGAGCTCAACCCGCACATTTAAAACAAACATGCAGGCTAAGTACAAGAAATTGCACTCAGCGACTTATGCCGAAAACATTTGATGATATTTGATTACGCCGCCAATATCGAGTAAGTCACAGTGGTTTTAGTTAAAATGCCTTGTGCTTACCAAATCATTTTCGTTCAGAACATAGCCGCCAGCATTTTCTTGCGTGTATGGTCCGTATCTCATAGTCACAATACATAATAATAAATAATTAAATAAACGCCGAGAGGAGGCCTCCTGCTCACGACGCCGACCGCCGTAATCCCGCACAAAGACACAAATACCTGCAAGCATATGTTAACACAACAGATAGTTCCAACCTTCACGCCAATCCTAGCTGTGCATTTATCATCCCAAGACAGACCCGACATTAAAAAGGTCATGCTACCACAACAATTGATATAATAGTTCCAACTATCTCCACAAATTTCTACCCGGCATAACAGATAGATCCATACACAAAACGAAATATTTTCGCGTAATGCAAGAAACATTTGATAACAACAGAGAATAAGTGTCAGAATAAACTCATTTGAATAACAAGAAGTCACATTTTAGTGGGTAAGAAAAGGCCCACATTTTGAAGATAAGAAGCCCACATTTTGAGGTAAGAAAGGAAAGCCCACCGACTACGGTTCGTTGTAAAGTACCAGTTCGATCGTCGTCCAAAATCCCGCGCAAGCTGCTTCAAGGCCCACACCTTTACGAAAAAGCGAGGCTTTAGTACGTCGCCAAGTCTATCGAGACTTACGAAAACTTAAGATAACTTTGATATTTCATATCGATGTGAGACTCAATTCCTTAGTGAATTCAATACGCCTCTAATACGATACGATCGACTTTTCTCGCTCGAGATACGCTCAACGATAAGCACGCTTTTCGATATATGGATTTCATTTATGAAATCCTTTCTTACTAATGAGGTATCATACCAATTAGTATATCTTACGCTGCATCGACGATTTATAAACGATAATCGCACGCTCGACTTTCAAAAGTCAACGGTCAACATCGGTCAACAAAGTCAATGATTTTGACTTTTAAATAGTAATTTCACTATTTTGCTTTATAAATCGAATTTAATCGATTTGAAAACGAAAGTCCTATTCCCATTTATCTTGTAAATCAAGGACTTATAATTATTTTCGCATTTTTAATAATTCTTTTATAATTAAAAAGCAGATTTTGTTTTTAAAACGCTACAAAATGAACGCTCGCCTCAAACATAGCAATCTATGTTTATAAATTTTGTAACTTTTGAAAACTGTCCAGAATATTATTTTACCAAAAATTTATAATTAAACAGTTTTAAAAAGGATTTAATATCCTTATTAATTATCGAAATTTTCGATAATTGTCCTAAAAATAGCAAACGACCTTTGAAAAATTTTCTAAATTAATATAGTGTATTATTATACACTATGGTCCAGAATATGAATTTATAAAATTCATATAGTACTGTTTGCTATTTATTTATATATATACATATATAAATATTCACGGAAATTCCAATAAATAGGAATAATCATCCAAAAATTTCCAAAATTGATATATACCTATTATAATGTCCCAACATCAGTATATAATATTTTCATAACCCATAGTTCATCATAACTATTTATTTCAATATATAACAATATTTCACACGGTAATTATAGGATAATTACCAAATAAATAGTAAACAATTTCTAAAAATTCTAAATAATTTCCAACATCAATAAACATTATATTATAACATTGTAACATCATAACATCAACCAAAACCATTTGAATCATCACCATATGGAGCCACAAGCTCGGCTTTTTTGAATAAAATGGTATTTGATTTTCAAAATTCCAACAATTATATACTATGTTTATACACTATAGTATAGCAATATAACATCATAATATTTATCAAAACCAATTAAATCATCACCATATGAGCTCATTGCTCTCGGTTTATTTGATTCCATTAGGTAAATGATTTTCAAAATTCTAATAATTTCACACAATGTATAAACAATATACTAAAGCATTAATACACCATCGCATGTTCAAAAATAAAATCATACATCAACCTATATATTTTAAAGCTCTCGCTTTTAAAAATTAAGCATATGGTTTTCAAAATTTAATTAAATCATATAACATATAATCATGGTTCTAAAGCACTAATATGTCATTACATGCTTGAAATAAAATTATACATCAAGATACACATATATATGTCTCACGGCATTTTTAAAATTAAGCTAGGGTTTTTCAAAAATTTCTAAATCAATACTATGGTCTTAAATCATAACATAGATCATATATTCATCATAAAATGATTAGAACATGCTCGCCATTATCATTTCTTGTTTAACTATTTTCAAAATTATTTCAAATATAACCTATGGTTTCAAAATCATAGATATACAAGCTAAATCCTTACAAACATTTCATATACAACATCTCATATTCATGCTCATATTTTTAAAATGAAATCAACAAGAACATAAACATAACCATAGCTCATGCTCAAGAACACTTAAACATATATGTATATCTATACAAAACTTTCAAACACACATACACATCAAAACAAGCCAAATTTCAGATTAAATAAGGATAAAATCGATGCTATGGTCCTTATTTACCTTGAGGATGGCTATGGGTCCAAGATTAGTGCTAGGAGTGTTGTGGTTTTCGAATGGGAGAAGAGAGAGAGAAGAAAATCTGAAATGGGGTGGTTTGCTCTCGTTTTCAAAGAAGAAAATGGAGAGAAATGTGTATTTTGTGTGTTTGAAAATGGAGAGGATAGTGTATAAGAGAAGAGCCTCTCCCCTAATCTCTCTCTCTACACGGCTACACACACACACATAGGGGAAATTATGGCTGCACTTGGGAAGGGAGATGATGATTAAAGAGTGCAAAAGAGCCTTCCATGTATCGGGTGGTTTTAAAAGGAAATCATCAGTGCATGGGGTGAAGGAAATCGCATGCATGGGGGTTCAAAGGGCTGATTTCATTTCAATTTTGTACATAATACATGTATTAATCATAGTATAGTTCATAGATATATAATACATGTCATAAAAATAATTAAAACATCACTTATGCAATTTTCAAATTACCGATAACAATTATCAAAAATAGGATTAAAATATAAATTACACCTATTATTGATACTCATGTAGTTTTCGTCCCAAATATACACATATATATCCTAATATATGATTTAGATATTAAATAATAGCATAGGATATAATTATTACACATTTAGAGAAATAAAAACCCTAATTTCGAAAGTTTGGGTTTAAATTTTATAAAAACTGAATCCTTCGATTTTTATGGCTGAAAATCTGATTTAATGCTTAATATTATTCATATATATCATATTATAAAGTTTAGATACCATAGGATAATTTAATGGTATCATTTCATGATAAAACCCTTATTTATAAGATTAGGTTTTCAAATTACAAATAAGAAATATCGAGTTTTAATAACTCAATTATCGATTTTAATAATCATTAATACAGTAATTATATAAATAATAATAGGAAATTAATTATTATAATTTCCCGAGCATTAAACTCATTTTCCAAAACGCCTCAGACGTTAACGCTCAAAACGCCTCAAACGCTCAAATCGACTCATCTCAAAATGGTCGCAGAAGTTCATACTTACTAGGTAAATATATTCCATTTAATAAAGGAATTAAGATGGAAATTAATTCCAAGCTTCACCGCCGTAAATTTTCATGAAAAGTCGACGCTCGACACGCTGCTCGACGCTTAAAAATATCGACGAATCATTTCGTAATATTTCAATCCTTTAATTCACAATCCTTATCGAATTATGAAAAGGAATTCGTTATAACGATATCGCATCAAGTCACAAGATTCGGCGTCGTAAAAGTTAATACACAAGAAACCCTAATTACGGCTCGTAATACCGTAATCGATATTCGCTTTTCGAATATTACATTCCACCCCTTACGAAAAATTTCGTCCCGAATTTGTATACCTTTAGAAAATAAATCGGGTATTTTTCCTCATCGCTTCTTCAAGCTCCCACGCTTCTTCTTCGTCTGTGGTGTTCCACAAAGACTTTAACTAACTAATCGACTTGCTCCGTAGTTGCCGAACCTTGTGGTCAAGTATGGCTGCGGTTCTTCCTTATAGCTCATGTCCGCCCGAGGATCACGCCGCCTTGGTGAATCACGTGCTTTGGGTCGTGAACGATTTTCGTAATCGTGAGACGGAAAACATTATGGACATTTCCTGTGTTCATGAAGAGCCAACCTATAAGCCATCGGACCTATCCTTTCTAGATCTCATAAGGTCCTATGTAACGGGTCTAAGCTTTCCTTCGTGCCAAACCCGACAATCCTTTGATGGAGAGACCTTAAGAAATACTTTGTCTCCATCCTCAAACCAGTAGCTCGATCTACGCCAGACGTCAGAAGATTTCCCCGTCCCGAGCCTCTTTATCCTCATCCTAATTTGTCGAACGATTTCGATCATTTCACTCACCGCATCGTGCCCTATAACTTTCCTCTCACCGACTTCATCCCAATAAAGTGGTGATCTACACTTTTGCCATACAAGGCTTCAGATGG
Source organism: Salvia rosmarinus (assembly GCA_036937905.1). Classification (NCBI taxonomy): domain Eukaryota; kingdom Viridiplantae; phylum Streptophyta; class Magnoliopsida; order Lamiales; family Lamiaceae; genus Salvia; species Salvia rosmarinus. The sequence goes on along the minus strand of CM072819.1, from coordinate 77,429,610 downwards.
GGCCATGCCGATCGTCGCTGGTAATCGTTGTTGTAAGCAAATTCAATCGAGGTAAAATATCTTCCCATTTTGCACCTCGATCCAAAATTACGCCTAAGCATATCTTCTAGCGCTTGATCGCTCTCTCCGATTGTCCATCGGTTTGTGGGTGGAATGTCAGATCAAGTTTAATCTGCACCCGCCTTCTCGCAAGCTAATCCAAAATCTGGATGTGAACTCGAGTCTCGATCGAGGTAATCGATTTCGCACCCATGTAGTCGCATAATTTCCTTAACATACACCGGCCAACTTATCGATCCATAAGTGCTTTGAATAGGTAGAAAGTGAGCACTTTGGTGTTCTATCCACAATTACCCATACGGCGTGTTTCCTCTTCGATTTGGGTAAGCTTGTAACGAAATCCATCGTTATATCGTCCCACTCCATTCGGGATTTCCAACGGTTGTAACTTCCCATAGGGTCGCTGGTGTAAAGCCTTCACTTGTTGGCAAACAAGACAATGTGCTCTACGGCTGGAGGCTATGTCTCGCTTCACGCCTTCCCACCAAAAATTTTCCTTCGTGTCCCGTACATCTTAGTACCGCCTCGGCGGGCGGTGTAGGTGTGTCGTGAGCCTCACTCATGATTTCGCTCGAGCTCGCCGTCAGAACGCATATCCTACCTTCAAACAATAAGGCGTTATCCGTGCCTCTTGAAAACTCTCAATCCTTCGCACCTTAGTCTTTCTCGATCTTTCCAACTTTTCCTCAATCCTTTGTCTCTCGACAATTCTCTTTCTTAGATCGAGGTCGCGAGTGTAGCGATACACACTCACGATTGTTCCGGTGGTTCAACTAGTTCAATCTTCATCCCGCCAAACTCTTCAACGAGTTTTTCCTCTCAGACAAAGAGACATCCTAACTGGTACGGCTTTACGACTCAAGGCGCCACCACTACATTCGCCTCGCCCGTGATAGTTAATACCACAACCGTAATCTTTACCGCCTCAAGCCATCTTCTTTGTCTCATATTCAGATCTCTTTGTTCAAGAAATACTTCAAACTTTTATGATCCGTGAAGATCTCACATCTCACACCATAGAGATGGTGTTCCAAATTTTAGGGCACGAACCACACCGCTAATTCCAAATCGGGGTCAGTAGTTCACCATGGTCCGAGTTGTCGAGACGCGTAAGCTATCACTTTTCCTTCTTGCATCAAAACACAACCCACCCAGCCTTAGATGCGCCGGTATAGACCACATACCCTTTGTCTCGCTTCGACCGCTAGAACTCGTGCACCGTCAATTTCTTTCGAGTATTTGGAAACTCATCTCGCACTCGTCTCGTCTAATCAACTTGATTCCTTCCGAGTAGTCGGGTTATTGGCCTTGCAATCTTGGAGAATCCTTCATGAATCTCCTATAGTAGCCACCTAATCCTAGGAAGCTTCTAATTTCGTGGTCGTGTTTTAGGTGATTTCCATTCTCGCACGGCCTCTACTTTGGTCGGATCTACTTTTATACCTTCAGCAGACACAATGTGTCCAAGGAACATAACTTCCTTCACCAAAACTCGATTTGCTAAACTTAGCAAAGAGTCTTTCATTTCTCAAGGTTTGCAAAACCGTCAGATGTTCCTTATGATCCTCTTCATTCTTTGAATAAATAAGGATGTCATCTATGAAGACCAAAACAAACTTATCCAAAATGGATGAAATACTGCTCATGAGGTCCATGAACACGGCCGGTGCATTGGTTAATCCGAATGGCATAACTATGAATTCATAGTGGCCATATCTCGTTCGAATGCGCCTTCGTACATCTTCAGCCGTATTTTTAGTTGGTGGTATCCCGACTTAAGATCAATCTTCGAGAATACACCCGCCTCGCAATTGATCAAACAGTCATCAATTCGGTAAAGGGTATTTGTTCTTTAGTGTCATCTTATTTAGTTCTCTATAATCGATGCACATCCTCAAAGAACCATCCTTCTTCTTAACAAACAAAACAAAGCGCCCCCCAAGGTGAAACACTGGCTAATGAATCCTGCATCCAAAAGCTCTTGATTTGGATTTTCAGCTCTTCTAGCTCCTTTGGGGCCATCCTATAGGCGCCTTCGACACCGGGCTGATCCCGCCCAAGTCGATGGTAAACCCAGCTTGTCTATTAGGAGGTAGTCCCGCAGATTTTGGAAATACGTCCGAAATTCCTGACAACTTCAATGTCTTCTACCCGTGTTTCGGGTTTATCTTCATCATTTAAATAAACAAGGAATGCATGGCATCCCTTCTCGTTCATCATCCTCCTAGCTTGTAGTGTCGATACTATCGGATTCTCCTTCCCATGCCGATCCCGTGAAAATGCGTAGTTTCTCGTCCGTGAAAGTGAAACGAAATTTTCCTTTCCTTACAGAGAATCGTGGAATGATTCCTAGCTAACCACCCATTCCTAGGATTATGTCTACATCGTCCATGGGTATTATGTTTAGATCGTTAGCCGTAACCTTAAGTGATCCTAATGTCAACTCTAGGTTCGAGCAAAAGTGGGTAACGGCCATAATCCCTCCTATAGGCGATGAGATTCTCATATCCCGCTTGATTTTTCGCACCTAAGGCTCAAAGATTTCACGCATGATTTTGCAATAAAAGAATGCGGCACCAGATCGAACAAGACTATAATGTAGGTTGAGAAGAACTCCCATACCGCCAAGTTTCCTGGTTCTGCTCGCTCGCCTCCCCCGTGCAGGCGTAGCTCGCCCGAGCCGGCCGAGGCCGACGGGCGCCGGTCCCGCTGATTTGGCGTTGTTGCTCGCCTCGTTGCCGCCGCCGGCGCTGGCGCGGTGGTTGTCGCCCGCCGTTGTTGTGGCGGTGGCCGCCACCACCGCTGCGGGATTTGTTGTCGGGCGGCCGCCACCGCGCGGCCGCCGGAGTTGTTGTTGTTGAGGCCGGGTGTTTGCCATCGGAGTTGCCGGGTTGGGGCCGGAATCGCCGCGTGGTTGGGGCTGAAGTCAGATAGCCCTCAACGGCCGAGCATTGCCCGCTGGTTCGCCTTCCATCCGAACGTGACATCGGGCAATTGTCGGCGAATGCCCGCTCACCCCGCATTTGTAACAGCCACCACGCTTGCCGCACACACACCTGTGTGCTCTATGGCATCTAGGCATTGAGGTGCCTCGATCGTCCCGTGGTCCCTCACGGTGGAGCACGAGCTGCTTCTTCCGCTTTTGTCCTTGTTGCGCTGGTTTTCGCCACGGCGCCAGGACTTGCTTTCTCCATAGTTTCCGCGGTTGTTATTCCCGCGGTTGGGGTCCCGCCCTTTCCTTGTCCAAATTACCGTGTCCGAGACGACACTGCCTTATTCTCGCCATAGTCACTTCAATATCCAAAGCTCGTGCTAGAGCTTCTGTAAGATAGGTCTCCATGGTCGGCAAGAGACATGCGATCTCCATTCTCACCCCGACCGAACTTTTCCGACATTTTCAAGTCGGTGTCCACCAGATCCGGCGATATCTCGACGCCTCGCAGAAGTGCGATCGTAGTTTGTTACGGATAATTTTTCTTGTTTTAGCAAGAAAATTCGCCTCTTTTCCCCTATAACTTTTGGGATATACTTTTCAGACATGCCTCTCTCAAATCCTCCCACGAGAACTCTTCTAGTTGTTCACCAGAAGGTCTTCTTCCCGGCCTCCCACCGTAAGTCACCGGTCCGATGAGTCGAAAGTAACACACGACATCCTTTCCCGTGCTGCACCTTAGAAAGTGAAAACTGCTCAATGGCCCTAACCCATTGTTCGGCTTCTTCCGGCTCCCTTCCGTTAAAAAGTGAGGGTTTTGCCTCAAGAATAGTTCTTCGATCCCGCGATCGGGCCGAGGTGGAGGCCGTGGTTGGGGATTATCTTCGTTCTTGTTCGGGATTCTACCCTTCCTCTAGTCTTCCTCGACCTCCGGGTTCTTTTTCGGTTTCTTCTGAGGCATTCGCTATATAAAACATACCATCGTTAATTATTAAACGCTACAACTTAACAAAATAAGGTTTTCATAGCTTCTTCTTAAAGCGATATAAAAGTAAAACAATTCATCCATAGATAGACAATCACACCAAAAGGCCCCACTGGGTCAAAAATATATGTGGATAGATAATCAAGGTTTGTCAAAACAAGGTGTCCAACATAGAGAATCATAGAAATTGAAATGACAAGGTTTCGCCCACACGGCCAAAAGAAAGAAAACCAAGTCCTAGAACCATGGTATTGAAATAAAGGAAAAGCTAGCACACATGCTAGTCATAACGAAATGATTCTAATTAAAACATCGCCAAGGATCTTCACGAGTTTCCTTCCTACTCCGCTGCCTTCCTCGTGGTCTTCCTCCTCTTCGAGTCGCCTTCCTCATCCGAATCGCCCTCACGAGGTCGCATCGATGGTCCCGCACCGGTTTCCATCATCGGTATGTCGCGCAGGGTCCAAAGTTATCCGCTACCGATAAGTCGAAGTTGTGGCGGATCGGACCGTAGCATACCGGTCGGGTCATATCCGTGGAAGGTATCTAATACTCATCCGCGCCGTCCGCGGAAGGGCTCTTCGCCTTCGGTGGTGGTGGATCGGACGCAGTGGTAGGGGCGGTAGTGGCGACGATCGGGTGTCCAAAATCGCCGGTGGCAACACGGCCTCCCAAGGCTCTGGGCGCGCCGCCTATCCACCTCAGACATCCTACCGCCCACTCTGCATGGGGTATCACCGATCAACCTGCCTCGAACCTCAAGGTACAGCCACCGCGACTCATCACGCCAAGTGTACTCCCGTGAGGAGAGATAGGTCCCATCGCGCGGCTCCATAGATATCGTATACGTAAGTCGTGACTCACGAACCTAGGCAGATCCCCAATCAAATCATAACCTCGGGAATGCGATAGATGTAGTCTCCCGATACCTCTCGCATAACCATCCTGTACAAGGGAGTATAGCTAGAAGTCTCTTGATGCCATCGTAATCGGTTGCGCCATAGTGCTCAAGCGCCTCCACAACCGGGTAGTACGCCGAAACTCACCTAGGTCTTCCCCAAGACATCCAACATTCCCTATAGGTGCGCATCAGCTCCTCGGTGGGGCATGAGGTCCTACCTCCTTCTAGCGATATAGCGATCTCCTCCATCCGCCACGGTAAAAGAAAAGAAAACTAACGTAAGCCAACTATCGTCATCTTAAAACAGAAAGGATAGCATAACGAGAAGCAACTAGGCTAGAACTAACAATTCTATAAGGTAGGCATCATCATAATGTACAATATATATCACAACTTACTTTCTTAGTCTTATCCAAACATATACATATAGCTAATGATATCTTAACATACACTACGAGACCCTTGTCTTATATCACACACTTAAGCTAGAGTTCAACAGACTCTATCGTATTCTGGGGACAGAATTAGGGATTCTGTTCTTCATAACAAATGAAGATCAGTGCGTTAGGAGTACGTAGGTGCAAACCATGCGTAAATCGGAGTCCTAACGAGGGAGATCTAGCTAAAACAAATCTACTGCGCAGTGCAGGAAATTTGCGCGATCGTGCAAAAATATCAATCGAGGCGTATGTCGACGTAATACGTCTATCATCTTCGGGTTCTTAAGTCGAGGCTGCACATCCTGAAGCCGTAAGTGACGTCCATGTCGTGATTCGTGTTGCTGGTCACTTGTGTCGGGTGATGATGGAGTGCCGACGCCATTCACCTTAAAGGTCGGGGTCGCCTCGTCGTCGTCCTTCTCGCCGCCTTCCATCGTCCGTGCTCAAGGGTATCATTACTTTCATTCTTCCTATCGCTCTTTGTTCGCATAAGGAAAAGAAGTTCGATTTCTACGCTCTTTCACGATACGTGAGCATGCTCCTTAGAGTCTAAGTTCGCCTCATGATAACATATCATTCATCAAAATAAAATTTTGAAAGTCGGAAAGTAAAGTTTTATTTGCAAATTTGGAAGCATGATTTCAAAAGACAACATGACCAACTCATATACATATTAAAATGAATTGCTCGCTTCATGTTGATCGCTCGACTTGATACTACCATACACTTCCATCTCAATACTGAGCAATTGTATTGGTTAAAAAAAGTTTTGAAAGAGTTTTCTCAAACTTCAAAATTTTCATAATAATAATATTTCTCAAAAGTTCCTCTAACTTGCTCATCATGCGTAAGTTTTCCATTTCATGAGTTTGAGAAAGAAATGCGCTACCTTTTCCCGGTTGAGCTCGATGTGATGGAGTGTTGAGAGGAGTCAAGAGGTTTCTAGAAGTCCAAAGGACTCGATCTAGACTTAGAATAAAAGGTCTGGTTTTCAAAGAGCAAAAGCGCCTCGATACCACTCACACGACCCCATTCCGACCAACCCGAACCTGAGGCTACTAATACTAGGAGTAGTATTTTAGGGATTACACGGTAAAATAAAATGCATAAGGATAAACTAACATGCTCGAAAGCGTAATATAAGGTGATGTTATAATGTTTTTGAAGGTTTAGCCATCGACCCCAAAACTCGCCCGATCCGATGGGCCTTGATAATTCATAACATAAAACATAAATAAAGGAGTTCGTAGTATAGCAATGAAAGTGTGTGAATACATATACGACGATATGCATTCAAGGTATAACCCAAACATTCAAGTAAATCGCCAAGGACACTAGACTCCTCAACACATCCCCATCATCACCATCAGAGCTCAACCCGCACATTTAAAACAAACATGCAGGGCTAAGTACAAGAAATTGCACTCAATGGACTTATGCCGAAAACATTTGATGATATTTGATTACCGCCAATATCGAGTAAGTCACAAGTGGTTTTAGTTAAAATGCCTCAGGCTTACCAAATCATTTTCGTCAGAACATAGCCCGCCAGCATTTTCGCGTGTATGGTCCGTATCTCATAGTCACAATACATAAATAATAATTAAATAAACGCCGAGAGGAGGCCTCCTGTCTACGACGCCGTGACCGCCGTAATCCCGCACAAAGACACAAATACTCTCGCAAGCATATGTTAACACAACAGATAGTTCCAACCTTCACGCCAATCCTAGCTGTGCATTTATCATCCCAAGACAGACCCGACATTAAAAAGGTCAGTGCTACCACAACAATTGATATAATAGTTCCAACTATCTCCACAATTTCTACCCGGCATAACAGATAGATCCATACACAAAACGAAATATTTTCGCGTGTAATGCAAGAAACATTTGATAACAACAGAGAATAAGTGTCAGAATAAACTCATTTGAAATAACAGTAAAGTCACATTTTAGTGGGGTAAGAAAAGGCCCACATTTTGAAGATAAGAAGCCCACATTTTGAGGTAAGAAAGGGAAAGCCCACCTGGACTACGGTTCGTTGTAAAAGTACTAGGTTCGATCGTTCGTCCAAAATCCCGCTGCATGCTTCAAGGCCCACACCTTTACGAAAAAGCGAGGCTTTAGTACGTCGCTCAAGTCTATCGAGACTTACGAAAACTTAAGATAACTTTGATATTTCATATCGATGTGAGACTGAATTCCTTAGTGAATTCAATACGTCTCTAATACGTATACGATCGACTTTTCTCGCTCTCGAGATACGCTCAACGATAAGCACGTTTTTCGATATATGGATTTCATTTATGATATCCTTTCTTACTAATGAGGTATCATACTCAATTAGTATATCTTACGCCGCATCGACGATTTATAAACGATAATCGCACGCTCGACTTTCAAAAGTCAACGAAGTCAACACCGGTCAACAAAGTCAATGATTTTGACTTTTAAATAGTAATTTCTTACTATTTTGCTTTATAAATCGAATTTAATCGATTTGAAAACGTAAAGTCCTATTCCCGATTTATCTTGTAAATCAAGGACTTATAATTATTTTCGCATTTTTAATAATTCTTTTATAATTAAAAAGCAGATTTTGTTTTTAAAACGCTACAAAATGAACGCTCGCCTCAAACATAGCAATCTATGTTTATAAAATTTTGTAACTTTTGAAAACTGTCCAGAATATTATTTTACCAAAATTTATAATTAAACAGCTTTAAAAGGATTTAATATCCTTATTAATTATCGAAATTTTCGATAATTGTCCTAAAAATAGCAAACGACCCTTGAAAAATTTTCTAAATTAATATAGTGTATTATTATACACTATGGTCCAGAATATGAATTTATAAAATTCATATAGTACTGTTTGCTATTTATTTATATATATACATATATAAATATTCACGGAAATTCCAATAAATAGGAATAATCATCCAAAATTTTCCAAAATTGATATATACCTATTATAATGTCCCAACATCAGTATATAATATTTTCATAACCCATAGTTCATCATAACTATTTATTTCAATATATAACAATATTTCACACGGTAATTATAGGATAATTACCAAATAAATAGTAAACAATTTCTAAAAATTCTAAATAATTTCCAACATCAATAAACATTATATTATAACATTGTAACATCATAACATCAACCAAAACCATTTGAATCATCACCATATGGAGCCACAAGCTCTCGGCTTTTTTGAATAAAAATGGTATTTGATTTTCAAAATTTCCAACAATTATATACTATGTTTATACACTATAGTATAGCAATATAACATCATAATATTTATCAAAAACCAATTAAATCATCACCATATGAGCTCATTGCTCTCGGTTTATTTGATTCCATTAGGTAAATGATTTTCAAAAATTCTAATAATTTCACACAATGTATAAACAATATACTAAAGCATTAATACACCATTGCATGTTCAAAAATAAAATCATACATCAACCTATATATTTTAAAGCTCTCGCCTTAATTAAAAATTAAGCATATGGTTTTCAAAAATTCTAATTAAATCATATAACATATAATCATGGTTCTAAAGCACTAATATGTCATTACATGCTTGAAATAAAAATTATACATCAAGATACACATATATATGTCTCACGGCATTTTTAAAATTAAGCTAGGGTTTTTCAAAAATTTCTAAATCAATACTATGGTCTTAAATCATAACATAGATCATATATTCATCATAAAAATGATTAGAACATGCTCGGCCATTATCATTTCTTGTTTAACTATTTTCGAAAATTATTTCAAATATAACCTATGGTTTCGAAAATCATAGATATACAAGCTAAATCCTTACAAACATTTCATATACAACATCTCATATTCATGCTCATATTTTTAAAATGAAATCAACAAGAACATAAACATAACCATAGCTCATGCTCAAGAACACTTAAACATATATGTATATCTATACAAAACTTTCGAAACACACATACACATCAAAACAGTTTCGAAATTTCAGATTAAAGGAAGGATAAAAATCGATGCTATGGTCCTTATTTACCTTGAGGATGGCTATGGGGTCCAAGATTAGTGCTAGGAGTGTTGTGGTTTTCGAATGGGAGAAGGAGAGAGAGAAGAAAAATCTGAAATGGGGTGGTTTGCCTCGGTTTCAAAGAAGAAAATGGAGAGGAAATGTATTTTGTGTGTTTGAAAACGCGAGAAGGATAGTGTATAAGGTGAAGAGCCCTCTCCCCAATCTCTCTCTCACTACACGGCCACACACACACACATAGGGAAATTATGGCTGCACTTGGGAAGGAGATGATGATTAAAGAGTGCAAAAGAGCCTCCATGTATCAAGGTGGTTTTAAAAGTGGAAATCATCAGTACGGGGTAAGGAAATCAAGCACGGGGGGTTCAAAGGGCTGATTTCATTTCAATTTTGTACATAATACATGTATTAATCATAGTATAGTTCATAGATATATAATACATGTCATAAAAATAATTAAAACATCACTTATGCAATTTTCGAAATTACCGATAACAATTATCAAAAATAGGATTAAAATATAAATTACACCTATTATTGATACTCATGTAGTTTTCGTCCCAAATATACACATATATATCCTAATATATGATTTAGATATTAAATAATAGCATAGGATATAATTATTACACATTTAGAGAAATAAAACCCTAATTTCAAAGTTTGGGTTTAAATTTTATAAAACTGAATCCTTCGATTTTTATGGCTGAAAATCTGATTTAATGCTTAATATTATTCATATATATCATATTATAAAGTTTAGATACCATAGATAATTTAATGGTATCATTTCATGTGATAAAACCCTTATTTATAAGATTAGGTTTTCAAATTACAAATAAGAAATATCGAGTTTTAATAACTCAATTATCGATTTTAATAATCATTAATACAGTAATTATATAAAATAATAATAGGAAATTAATTATTATAATTTCCTAGCATTAAACTCATTTTTCAAAACGCCTCAGACGTTAACGCTCAAAACGCCTCAAAACGCTCAAATCGACTCATCTCAAAATGGTCGCAGAAGTTCATACTTACTAGGTAAATATATTCCATTTAATAAAGGAATTAAGATGGAAAATAATTCCAAGCTTCACCGCCGTAAATTTCCATGAAAAGTCGACGCTCGACACGCTGTTGACGCTTAAAAATATCGACTAATCATTTCGTAATATTTCAATCCTTTAATTCACAATCCTTATCGAATTATGAAAAGGAATTCGTTATAACGATATCGTATCGAAGTCACAAGATTCGATGTCGTAAAAGTTAATACACAAAGAAACCCTAATTACGCTCGTAATACCGTAATCGATATTCGCTTTGAGTGTTCTTGGGCGTTCTCCGATCGTAGATAGAATAACGTCACGACGCCGATCGAATCCGATCAAAGGTTAGATTTCTTCGAGCTTCAGATATACGTTAGAATTTATGTTACGAGCTTAGTTTATATATGTGATTTTCAAAATTATGTGACTTATGCTAATATGTTTAGATATTATATTTATATGATGTTATTAAGCATATGGTATAATTATATCACAAAATCAAGCATGATATCAAATTTTATATGTGGACCGAAAACTTGAAGGTGTAATATGTTGATAATTATGATTTTAATTGATGATTGAAGCATGAAATCATAATCTAGGGTATTAGTTATGCTTGTATGAATTTATGTAGAATTTTTGGAACACTTTGGTACCTAAGTCTATGATTTTCGAAAATATTAGTACATGATATTATGTTGAGATATAATCCATATTTGAGTGTTATCAAGCATATTGATAGTGTAGATTCATAAAATAGTGTTGTATGAATTTATTGGATTTGTTAAAAATTTATTGGGACTAAGTCCAAATTTTCAAAAGTGACTTAGGAAGATTAAATTCATTAGTTCACAATAAATAAAAATTATGTTATAGTAAGGATGCTTATAGATGAGTATGTGTTATGTGATTTTATTGGAATTTTTGGAAATTATTTGCTTAGTTTAATTAGGGTTTTCAAAAACTATAGGTTATAAGTATTAATGTTATAAATTTATTTTATAAGATATGATTGCATAATATGATCCAAAATGATGTTTTAAACATATTATGATTTTATGAGAATTTTTAGAACAAGAATTGCACATAAAATAATAGAATTACATAAAAGGAATTAAAAAGTCAAAATATTGACTTTAGTCAAAATTGTTGACTACATGTTGACCAAGTCAAAATTGTTGACCAAAAACGTTGACCAAGGTCAAATCGCACGATTCGATAATACGCGATCTATGTGACGTAGTACGTTTAGTAACAATGTGACTTACGTTACGTAAATACATTAAAACGTACATTATGTGCTAAAGAGATGGAATATCTCTTATATGATGAGCGATGTCATAATCGACATCATTTTTATTAAGAAACGTCAAAATAAGTCCGACGTTAGCCTTATTTGATGCATATGATGTTATAGATGATGTTCGTCTCTATCGAAAAGTATAGCGATGTACTAAACCTCGTTTCTCACATTGAAAAAGGGTCCTGCTCAGAGGAGAGAGAAGACGACAATTAATTACTAGTGACGTAGGTACTTTAAGTTCCCGAGGTGGGCTTTCTTACCTAAACCCTTTGTGGGCTTTCTTATCAAAACCATTTACGAGCTTTCTTGAAAAATCATTTATTTTACGGTTTTCTGCAAATGATAAAGTACGATATTGTCTGCCAAAAATGTTTTATGTTTTGTATATGTCCATTCGGGTTGCACAGGCAACAGGAAAAATATTACAATTCGGATCCTAAGATGGAGGTGAAGGGAATCTAGCTTAGGGTTATGTACACTTCACTTTCGAACCGAGTTACGGTCGGATGATTCACCTCGAACGTTCGCGGTCGATCGTGCGTCCGGGTGAAGGAGGCCTCACTCCGGCGCGTTAATCCATATGCCGACTTGGAATATACGTTGTGGTGATGTAAAAATGCTTGGCGAAGCGATATTTTGATAAAGTATGAAAATGTATTTAGTAAGCACAAGGCCTTTTCAAACAAAACCCTTGTGTCTTACTGTGATGAGGGCAGTACAATATTTCGTAAAGTAAAATGTTTTCGGCAATGTGTCCACTGAGTGCATTATTTGTACTCTGCCCTGCATATTTGTTTTTAAATGTGCAGGTTGAGCGGGTGATGGAACAGAGCGAGAGTTGAGCATTTTGTCAAGACGTATGATATATTTTTGGTTCACCTTGAGAATGCATCTTCACATGCATATCTCACACGTATTTCCGCTGTCAAACTCTTGAGACTCTGTTATCTTTTTGTTACTATGTAAAAGTTATTGTTGGTTGAACCCTTGAAACCTTCTATATATATATATATATTTGCTATTTTGCTCCATCGTGATTCTCGTTTCTGTTTGAAACATCTATATTTCTTCATAGATGAAATGAGTTGAAAACCTTATTCTGTTCATATTCACTTAACCCGAACCCGAGTCGCGGTCCGGTAAGGTTTAGCCAAACCGGGCTGTGACAGAGTGGTATCAGAGCAGTTCGTTTGCTTTGAACCAAAAATATCCTTTCTATCCAAAGTCTAGCTTGAATCACTAGACCTTCTAAGAAACAAATCACCGCTCAACGCCCCTGCTCATCACGCTCAACCAAAGAAGGAAAAGTAGTTTCGACAAGTAAAAGGTACGGTTTTAAAAGCTTTGAAAGTTATGTACAGTTTTGAGAAAGTATTTGTGAAAAATATTTTTAAAGTGGACATGCCGTTGAAAAGTAAACAGCTTTGAATTTTGATAATTCATTGATTAGACAACAAGTGGGTTGTCTGAAGAAGTATAAGCTCATACCCGGTTGGTATGTGATGAAATTGAAAGAAATTAAAGCTTATACCCAGGGGGTATATGAGTACTGATGATGGACATATATAGAGTTATATGTCAGTAAAGTATGTATATGAAACGAAGTTGAATTGTGAAAATGTTTGGTTTTCAAAAGAACGTAGATGAACTCTAAGTTTCACAAAGAACTTAGATTGAACGAACTCGTAAGAAATTCTCTTCTATGTATAACATAGTGTTTGATGAAACACGAGAACTTGAGAACCTAGAACGCTTTTAGGTTCGATTGACGAACATAAATTGAAAAGCTACGAAGGAATAGGGGCTTCGACGAACGAATGTCACTCGCGATGTAAGGCGCAGTTTCTTCACTTGAGATTCTACGCGAAGAACTCAACTGTTGTTTACACAAAGCAATCTAGAACGATAAGATGAATTTGGGAATTAGAATGATAAGTGATAAGTACTTGCGAAGTTACGCTTAAAGATGTTCACAAACTTTGTGTTTTGTGAAGTTAGTTCCTTAAGAGATCCTTATGATTTAAGTTTTCCCCCCTATTGCTTTTTAAGTCTAAAATAGACTTACTTAGAACTATCTGTATTCAGATGGCAGGAAATGGGAATGATAAGGGAAAGAGTACGGACACGTATGTTTCTGACCTAGAACTCACAAGGGAGTATCGACTCTTCTATTACAAAATAGGCAACGATTTAGGGAAATTCTTGGACGAGTTCCTACAACTATGGACGGAGGCGCATAACCATAGAGTCACGGACTTGGATGGCATCCAGCGACTCATCCGCCGTTTGCCGACAGATTGGCAAAGGTATGCGAGAGAAATAGCAAGGGAATATGTTTTCTACAAAGAAAACTCAGAGATTCTGGCAAACTTACCAGAGTTTATCAGCCAGCTCAGATACACATACAACGTGTATGGAGAAGCACCAATGGGAACTGGCCTTTTTCCTGTGTTGGATGAACAGCATGAAAAGATAAAGGAATGGTTGTATCAGGATATTCTATACACCGGGCCACGTTATGTTCCTACAGTTGTGCAAGAAATAGATGAAAATGGGCAATGGACAGGATCCTATCGCCCGAGGGGATTAGGAGAGCGACCAGTGGAGACAAGGGCTAATACTTGGAGAAATAAGCAAACCAACACTATAAAGGACTTCGATCGTTCTCTAAAGGATTTGGATCGTCTCATAAAGGAGGCAAAAACATACTTGGAGAACGATTCTGATGAAGGACCATCTGGGGCGTAGAAAACCTAGATCTAGTAAGACTTATAAAATTAACCATGATATAGTTAGCATGTATGTGAAGTAAACGTAGTTTGGTGACATTCTGTAGTAAGTATGTTTAGTGGTGTCAAAATTTTGGTGTAAATATGATACCACACTATGTACTAAGTTAAAAAGACCAACCGTTATAAAGCAAATATATGGAAAAGTCCTCATTGAGGCATTTTGATGAATACATGATATTACATGGTTTGCTATGGAAGAATATCTGGCATGTATTGTTCCATGTTCTATAAAGAAATTATGCGTTAGTTATTAATTTAGAAGTTGACGTTTGTTTTGTTTAAAACGTTAAGAATGCCTCCTAGAAGGGAATTGGGACGTAGGAGAGGAGAGGAAACTCCGGAACCAGAACTCCAACAACCACCACCGCCTCGTAAGATAGAGGCACTATTTCTCAAGAAAAACCCGCACACATTTAATGGGACAGGAACTCCCAGCGAAGCTGAACTTTGGGTAAGATCAATAGAGCGAATCTTCAATTTCCTACATTGTACGGATCAGGAAAGAATTTCTTGCGTTACCTTCCAATTAACGGGTTCAGCAGACTTCTGGTGGGAGACCAAAAGGAAAATTATGACTGAAGAGCAGATGGAGGAATTTACTTGGGAGGATTTCAAAACGGTATTATATGATAAGTATATTCCCAAGAGTTATAGAAAGAAACAGGAAAACGAGTTCTTCAGTCTCAAACAAGGGAATAAGTCGATGTGGGAATATGATCGTATATTCTGTGACATGTCAAGGTTCGCTCAAAATTTAGTGGATACCGATGAAAAGATGGCTGACAAGTTTAGATCTGGACTAAGGCCTGAGATTAGGATACCTCTTGCCAGCCATGGAGCAATGACATATACCGAGGCCTTGGAAAGGGCTTTGGATATAGAGGAAGCATTACCGGAGGACAAACCAGCTGTAGTCCAAACGGACAAAGGAAAGAGAAAGTGGGAAGATAACCCTAAAGAAAATTACTACGGCCAGGCGAGAAGGAAGCCATGGCCAAATAATCAAAGGCCCCAATGGACCCAAGGGCAAGGGCAAGGTCGTCCAACGACTTTTGGACAAGGAAGAAACGACCAGCAAAAACTGTCAAGCCTTCAATGCCCACGATGCCGTAAGTATCACTCTGGCACTTGTCTAGCCGGGCGTTTTAACTGTTTTAGGTGTTGACAGCAAGGATATTTTGCGAATAACTGTCCACAACAAGGACAAGCGCTAATAGATAGGCCTAACCCGCCACAACAAGCCCAATCGCAAAAAGGAATGCAGCAAACGCGTCAACCAAGGGCTTATGCTCTCAATCAACAAACTGAAGATGACCAGAACAACCCGACAGGTACGAATACACTTTTAAAGTACTTGTGATTATATTATTGCTATGGGATTACAAGACCACGATATTATACGCGAATATTTTTAAACTTAGCACGAAACTGATGAAGGAATGCGAATCTTTTTCATCGGAGGCAGGAGATACGACGTTAGCATAAGTTCGCTTAAAACTTAGATTTAAAACATAGGATTCACCGTCTATAAGAATAGATAGTTGAGTAGATACGAATGAAAGTTAAGAACATATGACGAGTAAATGGGTACGAGGTACCAACGTTGGAATGGAAAATATAATATGGAGAAGGAGAAGGGAACGCTGTGAGAATACGTAAATTTTGAGGACGAAATTTCTTTAAGGGGGGAAGAATGTAATACCCCGAATTTTTGGGCTTAAAAATTTCGAAAATAAAGAAGGAACAGTACGATAGAAACGAGTATGAAAGTGAACGTCGATAATTGTCGATTTTGAATAAATCAAAATTTCTCTTGAAATTTTGAACGAAATAAATTTTTAAATATGTTTTTAAGTATATTTAGGATATTATTTGCACTAAGGAAGAAAAAGAAATATTTTTCCTTATTTGATAGTGATTTTCAAAAATTTAAAGTATAAGGAATTAATTTGTGATTTATTATGTGATCACTTGATTTTATGTGATGAGTTGTCATGTTTATCTTGTAGTATATGATAAGATAATTATCTTGTACACCCAAGCATGAGGTGGATGTGATAAGGATGGAAAATGACATTTTTAAGATAAGATTTGCTATGATATTTTCATAAAAGATAAGATAAGGTCATGATTAATTAAGAGATAATGTTTATCTCTTAGAAATGTGTAGAATATCATAGGAAATAATATTTTAAATATTAGTTGCATAATTTTTGAAATTTGAGTGTTATTTTATGTGGATTTCGAAAATTACAATTTCTTTATGTGATAAATGTATTAAATAATTTATTTAATTATATGCTTGATAAATATCATGATTCTAGATCAATCTTATCTCCTAGAATTCATAAAAATTTCGAAATTTATAAAAAGGGATAAGAATGGGATTTTATAAAATTTAAGCTCTAGAAACCCTAATTTTCGAATAAAATGGGAAAATTGCTTAGAAAAATTCCAAAAAATTATTTTATGATATAATATAATTATATTTATGTAATTACTCATGAAAATAATATTGGTTATAAAAAGAATAATAGTTTGATAATTTATTCATAATTTCAAATTATTGCCGATAACTTTACTATAGTACATAGAAATGACCTTAATTAATTTTCCAATGATTTATTTTATCATCTAAGATTATTATTATATCATATAACTATTAATTGGAGAAAAATAAAATATTTGGCATATTATTATTATTATTATGGCCGAAAATACTAGAGGATAAGGTATGAGTTGTAATTCTTATCTTTACACCTAGATATGAGATAAGATATGATAAGATATGATAAGATTCTCTTATACAACTTGCATGGTTCAAAAATTAAGGAGATAAGATGAGTTGTAATTTTTGACCTTACCTTAAGATATTTTATAAAGTAATGATTATAATCATCCCATAATTCCTATAAATAGGAGGTTACCCCCCCCCATAAACATCATAACCGAAAATAGAGAGGAAATAGGAGAGAAAATAGAGAAAAAAATAGAGAGTGTTCTTCGAGAGTTCTTGATCGTAGATAGAATAACGTCGCGACGTCGATCGAATCCGATCAAAAGGTTAGATTTCTTCGAGCTTCAGATATATCGTTAGAATTTATGTTCGAGCTTAGTTTATACATGTGATTTTCAAAATTATGTGACTTATGCTAATATGTTTAGATATTATATTTATATGATGTTATTAAGCATATGGTATAATTATATCACAAAATCAAGCATGATATCAAATTTTATATGTGGACCGAAAACTTGAAGGTGTAATATGTTGATAATTATGATTTTAATTTATGATTGAAGCATGAAATCATAATCTAGGGTATTAGTTATGCTTGTATGAATTTATGTAGAATTTTTGGAACACTTTGGTACCTAAGTCTATGATTTTTGAAAATATTAGTACATGATATTATGTTGAGATATAATCCATATTTCAGTGTTATCAAGCATATTGATAGTGTAGATTCATAAAATAGTTTTGTATGAATTAATTGGATTTGTTAAAAATTTATTGGACCTAAGTCCAAATTTTCAAAAGTGACTTAGGAAGATTAAATTCAATAGTTCACAATAAATACAAATTATGTTATAGTAAGGATGCTTATAGATGAGTATGTGTTATGTGATTTTATTGGAATTTTTGAAAATTATTTGCTTAGTTTAATTAGGGTTTTCAAAAACTATAGGTTATAAGTATTAATGTTATAAATTTATTTTATAAGATATGATTGCATAATATGATCCAAAATGATGTTTTTAACATATTATGATTTTATGAGAATTTTTAGAACAAGAATTGCACATAAAATAATAGAATTACATAAAAGGAATTAAAAAGTCAAAATGTTGACTTTAGTCAAAATTGTTGACCAAAAACGTTGACCAAGGTCAAATCGCATGAAATTCGATAATACGCGATCTATGTGACGTAGTACGTTTAGTAACAATGTGACTTACGTTACGTAAATACATTAAAACGTACATTATGTGCTAAAGAGATGGAATATCTCTTATATGAGCGATGTCATAATCGACATCATTTTTATTAAGAAACGTCAAAATAAGTCTGAGGTTAGCCTTATTTGATGCATATGACGTTATAGACGATGTTCGTCTCTATCGAAAAGTATAGCGATGTACTAAACCTCGTTTCTCACATTGAAAATGGGTCCTGCTCAGAGGAGAGAGAAGACGACAATTAATTACTAGTGACGTAGGAACTTTAAGTTCCCGAGGTGGGCTTTCTTACCTAAACCCTTTGTGGGCTTTCTTATCAAAACCATTTACGAGCTTTCTTGAAAAATCATTTATTTTACTGTTTTCTGCAAATGATAAAGTACGATATTGTCTGCCAAAAATGTTTTATGTTTTGTATATGTCCATTCGGGTTGCCTGGGGCAACAGGAAAAATATTACGAATTCGGATCCTAAGATGGAGGTGAAGGGGGAATCCTAGCTTAGGGTTGTGTACACTTCACACGAACCGAGTTACTACGATCGATGATTCACCTACGAACCGTTCGCGGTCGATCGTGCATCCGGGTGAAGGAGGCCTCCTCCGTGCGTTAATCCATATGCCGACTTGGAATATACGTTGTGGTGATGTAAAAATGCTTGGCCAAGCGATATTTTGAGAAAGTATGAAAATGTATTTAGTAAGCACAAGGCCTTTTCAAACAAAACCCTTGTGTCTTACTGTGATGAGGGCAGTACAATATTTCGTAAAGTAAAATGTTTTCGGCAATGTGTCCACTGAGTGCATTATTTGTACTCAGCCCTGCATATTTGTTTTTAAATGTGCAGGTTGAGCGGGTGATGGAACAGAGCGGGAGTTGAGCATTTTGTCAAGACGTATGATATATTTTTGGTTCACCTTGAGAATGCATCTTCACATGCACATCTCACACGTATTTCTGCTGTCAAACTCTTGAGACTCTGTTATCTTTTTGTTACTATGTAAAAGTTACTGTTGGTTGAACCCTTGAAACCTTCTATATATATATATTTGCTATTTTGCTCCATCGTGATTCTCGTTTCTGTTTGAAACATCTATATTTCTTCATAGATGAAATGAGTTGAAAACCTTATTCTGTTCATATTCACTTAACCCAAACCCGAGTCGCGGTCCGGTAAGGTTTAGCCAAACCGGGCTGTGACATTCGATATATATATATATATATATATATATATATATATATATATATATATATATATATATGGGATGAATCAAATGAAAACCATAAATATTTTGAGAAATGAGAACTTATCATGACCTTGATTTTATTCAATCTTGTGGATACGATTAAATCTCTTATTTATGCATATTATATTCTGATTTTTAGATTGAGGATAATCAAGTAATTACTGAATTTTTATTACGGATAAGAGCTATAATTAAGGAAATAGAGGAGCTATAATTAAGAAAATAGATATCATATTTTTGGCATCCAACTTTTTTTATCTTCACCGTTTCGTTACATTCAATTTTTTTTCTTGATCAAGACACATGAGATCATCATATTGATTCTTTTGTTTTCAGTAATTTATTACATTTTATTTTTATCATCGTTTCTCATATTTTTTTAAAATGAATAGTGATTTAAATTATATATTGTTAACTGGTTGTTGCGAACGAACTCATTGTAAATATTTTTGAAAACAAAGTATATTTCTTGATCAATGCATTACAGATTGTTATAGATGAACTAATGTAAATATTTATCGTGTAAGTTTTTTCTTCCATTTAATGTGCATAACTAATGTATACCATGTGCATAATATTATTTATATGCTGCATAATAATCACTGATACAGATTTAGCCCGCATAAATTTTTACATGCTCACTTGTTTACATGCTATATATGCACATACTATACATTAATTATGCACATTATATATATTAATTATGCACATTAAAAATTATGAAGAATGATTTATCAATTAGAACACAATATTTTTAATGTGCATAACTAATATATAACATGCACATAACTACAACAATAGAATTATTAAATTAGACTTCATTTAAAATATCTTGCATCAATTATCTTCATACACTAAAAATAATTGACACATATATTTGTGCATAAGATACGATCTCAACATTGAGTAACAACTCAATATAAAAAACTAAAGTACTTAATGTAGATATATATATATATATATATATGCACAACCAAGAACATCGATCTTTACAAAAGACACACAAATGTATCAGTATGTGTGCACTGTTTGCATCTCCATGTTCATGCATTAAAACATATTTGTGCATAAATTATTAGTAAAGACTGGAAGGGGTTTACCAACCGAATGAAATTAAATTTTTAAATATAATATAAAATCCTTATTTATTCTTAATAATCAACACTCAATATATATATATATATATATATATATATATATATATATATGCCCAGAAATTATAAATAAAATACCAATAAAATTGGCTAATGAATTGCAGTCATTTCATAACGATCGGTATAAATTCCCTGAATGTTTAATAGCTTTGCTTGCCAGATAAAAGAAAGAAGAAAAATTAGAAAATAAAGAAGTCTTTAATAACTTTGTATAGCTTGAATATTTTTTTTTATTTGCTGAGATTCTGAAACAGAGAGAATGTGATGAAAGAGAGAGAATGGAATGAAAGAGATAAAAGAGAGAGAATGGAAAATGTATAGTGCGGTAATTAAGGGGGGATGGGTGGTATCGGTTGGGTAAGATAAATTTTAAAATGACAATTTTACCCTTAAATAATAAAAAATATTCATAATTTGATTAAATAAGAGATGACACGTCATAGGTAATAATTAAATCTAGACCATTAATTAATATAAGATCTAAGGTCTTCATTATTTCTTAGTTCTCATCTTAGGGGTGGTTCTCTCTATAACAATTCTATATATATATATATCCGTTATATTTCTCATATATATATCTGTTGTATTTATCATACCAGTGGTGATCCATTTAATTATGTACTTCCTCGAGAAGTCGGGTCGTCACAGAGTGGTATCAGATCATTTGTTTGCTCTGAACCCCTTTCCTTGAATCCTAAATTTAAAGTTGAGTCTAGAAACTATTGGTGCTTGACTGCCACTGCACTGCACTCCTTCATCGTCTTGCTCAACGAGGAAGAAGGTAACTATATCAACTGAAGGTTGTTTTGGAATGATGGAAGTATAAGAAATGTGAAATAAACTTACAAAATTTACATTGTTTGAAGGTCGAAGTATATTTGAAAAGAGAGAAGTCTCAAAAGTTCAAATTTTATCTTCAAGGGGTTTGAAAAAAAAAATGACTTGAAATTGAAAAGTTATTTTCAAAATAATTGGTCGTTAGGTTGAAAGGAGTTGATAACTCTAGGGGGTTGATAATGGAATAGTATGAGAATACCTGTTTATCGCAATATATGTTATGAACTATGTTTACTACTATATCCAAAGCATGCTAGAAGTAGAATGTGAATGAGTATGTTTCCCCATGACAACATAGACTCTTAAGACACATGATCCCTTTTGCGCGAAACTTAGTATGAGAACGTAAGGTATCCTTGATTGAAGGGAATACTGTAACAACCCACTTTTCCTAAGGACGGATTAGCAGGGACTGTTACTTGGGATGAGAATTAAGATGCGGAAAAAGAAAATGGGATATTGAATTGTGAGACATATATCAAGAAAACTTCCAGAACTTCAAAGTATTGGAGATTAAGGCAAACATAATTTACATACGAGAGATTAGCCCATCAGATCCATAACAAAATGATTCAACTAATATGAAGGAATCTAGTTCTCTAATCAAAATATAACTTAGTTTTTGCAGCGGAAAACATGTGAAGTACACATATGAAGATGTACACTCAAGGCTATAGTATCAGCGAAAAAAGATTCATATTGCTCAACGCTGCTCCATCTCATCACCAGCTCAACCTGCACATTTAAAAACAAACATGCAGAGCTGAGTACAAAGACTCAGTGGACTTATGCCAAAAACATACGTCATAACTTTGAATTATACTGCCCCATCAGTAACACATGGAGTTTTATTTGAAAGTTCCATGCTTACTAAACATTTTCTGTCTGTATGATCCATATCCAACTCATCTTGTGCCGTAGAATGATGCCTTCTTCCACGGACGCCGTGACCGGTCAAGAAAACCTTTCAGCATACAGAGTCACATGTAACTGACTGAGCAAACCTTTCAGCAACACAGTTACCTAGTGTACACGTTAACCCTTGCTAGGAATTCTTCCTCTAGCATAGGATCCGAATTCGATTAAACTTACGTTGGCGAACCAACACTGATAGGATCCATACATAAAACATAAACATTTTGGGAAGGTAGTTAAAAAATAACATTTCATCATCATTTCTCAAAAGAAAGCATCATAAATAAAACATTTATCATTACATTTTATCCTTGAGAAGAAAAGCCCACATGGTACAATCTCATTCTTAAACGAGTGTCTTTCCTTTTTCTTCAGTGCTCACTTTCGTGCTCCACCTTTACGTAAGAAACTAATTTAGTATGTGATCACACTATTTTCTAACACGAAAATGTGCAAGTAGATAGGTAAGTCGAGTATCGTATCCACAGGGATTGTAACGTGAAAATACAGAAGCTAACTCAATAATCCTTCATCATTATCCAAGTGACAGATTTGGTTTTGGAAAGATTTGGGACTTTAAATATTGAATTCAAAGCCAAGAGCGACTAAAACAAATAAAGATAACAATAAAAACTCAAAGATATAATTGGACTAAAAGACTAACCCTAGGGATGTATTAATCCTACCCACAACGTATGTTTATCCTGCTTTCTATTAATCAATTTTAATCCAGCCAAGATGAAAGATCACATATATAACCAACAATTTCAGTTACGACAATTGTGGTAGTAGATTACTAATTTTCCTATTACTGTTACGTCTCAGGGTGAAAATTAGCAACTCCAAAAAGATCACAAAGAATATGCTTCCTACGGATGTTCCTATCTCAGCTACAACTCAAGGCTTATCCGTATTGTGCATTCAAGATCGATTGACAATTAAAACTGTTAAGTATTCAACTGGCAACTAGATATGCATCAGGATTGATAAAAAATTAACACATAAGATTTAACACCAAAAATCACAAATCAATGTCTGGAAGGTAAATAGCAAATAGCAGGAATCACCACACTTAGGATAAAATCATACAAACCCTAGGATTAGAACAACAAATTTAGCTAGACATAGAAATTGAAATAAAATACGAATTAATCATAGAAAAAAGAATTAAATAGATAAAACCCGTAATGTAGCGTCGGAAGAACAATGTTTGGGTTTGAATCCAAACCCGAGTAGGAAAACGGGGAAAAACTAAAATTCTTCGGATGAAATTGCTCCAAAGTGATTACAAAGTGTAAATGTAGCGAAGAACAATGATAATCTAAAACCTAGATGAATGAAAATCAAAGCTAAAGCAAGAGTATTTGAAAATAAACTGAATTCTAAGCAAAAATCTGGAGAGAGGCGCATGTATAGGTCTAGGGGTATATATAGGCAATGGGCTGAAAACCCTAATTCGCGCTAGGCCACCTTGCCTAGCGGTTGGGCTAGCGGTCACTAGCTCGGTCGCCAGCTGTGAGTCAGTATGTTTCTTCGATAAGCTCGTGGCCTTCTTCGTGATCACGTGGTTTACCTAGCGGCCGAGCTAGCAGTCACTAGCTCGGTCGCGATGTTTGAGACATTAGCTTTTTCGGAATCTCTCGCGGGCAGGCTCGCGATCGTTGGCTTTGCCTAGCGGCCGGCCTAGCGGTCTCTAGTTTTCATCCAGAATGTTTCCATCCGAGCTCGTGGCCGGGCTAGCGGCCGCTAGGGTGGCCGCTAGCCCCTGTTCTTTTCCGTCTTTGGTGCGTGCTTCGCTTCGTGTTTTGATTATCATCTTAAACGCCTACAAAACACCCAAGAGGAACCCAAGAGCAGTATCTTCCAAAAATAGCTAAAAGTATTAAATCAACTATATAAACGCACTTAAACTGATCTAAAATTATCTAAATAAATCATGAATAAACGAGTATAAAGGCGTTTATCAAACCCCCAAACTTGAAACATTGTTTGTCCTCAAACAAAAAAAAGACACAATGAAAGATCAACGAGTGTCAGCAAAGGTGGTAGCTATAACAGGCCTTAGAAATCTTTCAAAGCTCGAAATCAATAGCACATATGACGACATTAGTCAACTCGATAATCTATAACAATTGAAAGCAAAATCTTATTCAATTCAACCCTCACAAAGGCATGTGTATAATATAGTGTACACTCAAACTCAGAAAAAAATTCAGGACGTGTATACACTCAAAAATCAATGCCATGCAAAATCTTACCATAGGCTTTCCATTTCTCTAATATCTCCACCACATCAAATGCGTTCAAATTAGGATCAAAAAGGTCTTTTCACAGGTTATAATATAGGCACATTGGTTAAGGTAGGGTGATATATGGCTAAGTAACTCAAATGCAACTCGAAGCACCCCCATTTATACATTTAACTCATATGGACTTTGTCCATTTCCCTTTTTTCTTTCCAACATGCTAAATCGACGTTCATGTAAACTTAAGATACCTATACTTTAATTAATAAATCCCTTTATGCTCATATTATTCAAAACATAAGACCTTTTCTTTCTTTGTAATAGAGCTTATAGGGTCTATTCTTCTCCACAGAGGTACCATTCTTTACCATAGAGGTACATTTCTATCTTTTAACCCGACGTAATACATCAAATTATTTCAACCCTTTGATTCCCATATCCATCCTCACATCCTATCATCCGGTTAACAAAATAATAAAGTCTAATAAAGGCTCAAAGAAGGTGACAAATGGTATATTATAAGGTTAATGTATGGGTAAAATCGTGGTTCACAAAGATGGCCTCTTATCCTTTCCATATTCGAAACACATATTGCAATCTCGACACAGAAAACATGGCAAGTTCTAGAAGATAATTACATGCACAATATCACACAATTAAAAGAAACTGTAACATGATGTTTATACAGTGAAGCTCAAGTCTCACGGTTTAAGCAAATGGTGAAAACAACAAGCTAAGCAATCTCAAGTTATCCATGCGTTATTTTCTAACACATCATGTGCACCATTGTTTTGACTTAAAAGATCACTAATAAAGTCCCTCGCAATCTAACGAGGTCGTCCTAGCGAGCAAGTTAATCCGAGTCGTCTCTCAAGGAAAACTTAACAGGGCGTTACTAAGTTACCACACGAAAACAATTAAATTCATAAACACTCTAAAAACAAAGGGTTGGTTGATTACCTAGGCGATGAATTATTAAAGAAAGAAAGACGAATTAACTAGGCGGAAATTGACAAAGCGAAGAAATTATCTAGACAAGAATTAAACCATAGATTGAAGAACATAGAATAAATATATGATGAACCCTAGGCATAAATCGAATAGATTAAATGGAAGACAAGAATAATTAAGCAATGCCAATATGAATTAACATCAAAGCATATAAATCAATATCAAGAAATACGAGAACACGAAAGAAAGCGATGAAGACGACTAGGGTTAACTTACCCTATTACAACAACTCATTCGATTATGAGTCAATTAAAAGAACACTTTTGATTGAAACAAATTTTGGTGCCGTTTCCTGGGAAAACTTTAGGCATATTGTTTATGTTGATTATTTTCTGTGTTTCTTTTCGTTTTTATTTTGTTATTCTCCAGTTGCGTGTGATCTTTTCTTGTTTGAGTGTTGTGTATGCTAGGTCGCCGCAGTCTAAATAGACCGCTTGCTACCCCGTTGGACCGCACTCGAAGGTCTAAAAGATCGCTTCTTCCGGAACTGGAGGAGTTTGGTGCCACTTCTATGAGTGGTGAACATTCTGTGTTGGTAACTAGTGATCTTCCGTCTATTGAGAATACTCCCTCGTTGAGAGAGATGGGTGAAAATGCAGGTGCATTGCTTGATTTCTGAGCCGGTGATTGGGCGCCTCTTTGAATAGTTCTTGGACCGCAAGACGTGACTATGACCCAAGCCGAACCATTTCTCGCTCATGCCTACTTTTCATGGGCTTGCTAGTGAGGATGCCTTGGGGTTCATAAGAGAATTTTGCTCGGTATTCCAGTCCTTCCCGTTGGGAGGACTAAATGAAGACCAGTTGAAGATGTGTTGTTTCCCGTACACCCTAAAGGATAAGGCAAAGTCGTGGTTCCTGGCACTTCCCACCAACTCTCTGCAGAATTGGAATGCCGTGGTAGATAAATTCATGACGAAATACTACCCCAATAAGAAGAGTCAGGAGTTGAGGTCACTGTTACAGCCCGGTTTGGCTTATCCTTGCCGGACCGCGACTCGGGTTCAGGTTAAGTGAATATGAAAAGAATAAGGTTTCCAA
Organism: Salvia rosmarinus; assembly: GCA_036937905.1. Lineage (NCBI taxonomy): Eukaryota > Viridiplantae > Streptophyta > Magnoliopsida > Lamiales > Lamiaceae > Salvia > Salvia rosmarinus. Next base: position 77,402,685 of record CM072819.1, on the reverse strand, counting down.
CTCATTTCATCTATGAAGAAATATAGATGTTCTAACAGAAATGAGAATCATGATGGAGCAAAATAGCTGATATATATATAAATAAAGAAGGTTTCAAGGTTTCAACAAACAGTAACCTTTACAAAGCTTAACATAGCAACTAAATATAACAGAGTCTCAAGAGTTTGGCAGCGGAATAAAACGTGTGAGACATGCATGTGAAGATGCATTCTCAAGGTGAACCAAAAGTACTTCATACGTCTTGACAAAAATTTCCGCTCAACTCCCGCTCTGTTCATCACCTGCTCAACCTGCACATTTAAAAACAAATATGCAGGGCTGAGTACAAATAATGCACTCAGTGGACACATGCCGAAAACATTTATACTTTACGAAATATTGTGCTGCCTACTTCACAGTAAGACACAAGGGTTTTGTTTGAAAAGGCCTTGTGCTTACTAAATACATTTTCATTGCTTTCACAAAAACATCGCTCAGCCGAGCATTTTCACATCACTACAACGTATATTCCAAGTCGGCTATGGATTAACGCACCGGGAGGGAGACCTCCCTTCACCCGGATGCACGATCGACGCGAACGGTTCGTAGGTCAAACAACCGACCGTAACTCGGTTCGAAGTCGATGTGTACACAACCCTAAGCTAGGATTCCCCCTTCACCTCTAGCTCAGGATCCGAATTCGTAATACTTTTCCTATTGCCCCAGGCAACCCGAATGGACATATACAAAACATAAAACATTTTGGGATACAATATCGTACTTTATCATTTGCAGAAAAACAGTAAAGTATGTCACGACCACACTCAAGGATAACCCAGAGTGAGCGGACTAATACTAGGAATAGTATTCACGGATACGAAAGGATGTTACGATAAGGCTTATCACATGAGAATATAGAACTTAGGATTAAACATACACTTATAACATTTCGGATCAAAAGGTTTAAGCCAACAGATCCAAAGGATATTATGATCTGGAGGACTTCATAGTTCACATTATTTTAACATCCAACATAAAAATAAAGCTGCTCGTAGTTGCAATGAAAGTGTGTGAATACATATATGACGATATGTATTCAAGGTTGACAATTCTAACAAACATCGACGGTGGACTTTCTCAACACTCTCCATCATCAAGATCCGAGCTCAACCTCGCACATTTAAAACAAACATGCAGGCTAAGTACAAAATTTGTACCCAGTGGACTTATGCGAAAACATTTTATTTTCTTTAAATTACTCGCCAATATTGTGGTAAGACACAAGATTTTATTTGAAAATGCTTTGTCTTACTAAAATATTTTCACAAGTTCATAAAAGTTGCTTGCGAAGCATTTTCTTGGTGTACGTATCTATATCCCTTATTATCATTCCATCACATTATCATAGTCGAAAGTCGTGAAGGAGGCCTCCTTCTACGACCCCGTGACCGGCCGTGAATTGTCCTTACAACACACAGTCACCATCAGTGTACACGTTAATCCTAGCCAGGTATAAGCATTCCGGCATAGGATCCGATATCGATTTTCATCCACAAGTTGGGAGTAACCCAACAACATCACATCATTCATGGATAGGATACGATACACAAAACGTAAACATTTTGGCAGGTAATCATTTAAACAATTTTATCAATAGTTGAAAAGTACTGTAAACAAAGACAGTTGAATAGAGTAGCAAAGTTGTTCTGTTTTAGTAATAAAGCCCACCTGGAAATTATTGATTGTCTTTAACGTTTGCTTACTCGTCAACGTCCAGCTGGTGCGTCAGCGTCCACACCTTTATATAAAAAGGATGCTTTAGTACGTCGTTTACGTAATTCGAGACTTACAACGTCTATAATAAGATTCGATATTTCATATCGATGTGAATCAATTCTTTAATGAATTTAATTCGTTTCTCAAACGCCAGATCATCTTAACATTTCTCGCTCTTCGATGAGACGAGATATGTATTGAAAATTACCAATTTATCCTCTTGGTAAATGGTCCAACGTTTTCTCCGTTTTTCGATTTCACGACTTCAAATATGAAATACTTTCATATCAACGTGATGTCATTAGCAATTGATGCGTCTTACGCGTATTAGCGTGTTTATCGAACGATTTTAAATGCGTTGATTTCAAAAGTCAACAATTTTGACTTTTCTTAGTAATTTAATTACTAAGTCATACTTTAATATTAAATTCTTTCAAAATCAATTTCTAATTGATTTCTTTTTATAAACTATTTTTAATATGTTTAAAAATAATTTTAAAACATATAATTCATTATAAATAATGCATTTAAGGATTTAAAATCCTTATTCCAATTTTAAAAATAGCCCACGGCTATTTTGTGTTTTACTAACCAATTATTTTCGAAAATTGTCCATAATTTCCAAATATGTCTAAAATAATATTAGACATATAATTTATTAATAAAATTGATTAAAAAGGATTTAAAAATCCTTAGAAATTCTTTAGAATTTCTCGGTAATTATGAAAAATTACCAAACAATGTCCAAATTTTTTTCTAATATTATATAGTGTATTAATATACACTATGGTCATGAATATGTCATAATATCAACCAAACAATTTTCGAACGTCACCTTATTATTTCTATAAGGTCTCGGCATTTTTAATAAAATGCCCAACAATTTCTCTAAAATTCCAATAAATTAACACAAGGTCTAAACCTTAGTCCATGACATTTTATGTCACATAATTCATTATATAACAATGTTATATCATACAATCATCATCATAGCTCTCGGCCTCTTCATCATTTTCATCAAACAATTTTGTGAAATTTCCAAAATCATTACATGCTCATAAGCTATAGTGTAACAATGTAACACCATAAAATACATCAAGAACAATTTTATTCATCACCAAGTTGAGCTCAAAGCTTTCGGTTTATTTGAATAAAATTGTAATTGATTCTTAAAATTCTAACAAAAACATAGGATGCATAAAACATATCCTAGATCAATAAAACACCATTGCATGTTACAAATCAAAATCATACATCAACATATATACACATGTATGCCTCGGTCCTTTTTAAGAAAAATAGATAGATATTTCCAAAAATTCTAATTAAATCATAGGGTAAAAAGTTCATGCTCTAGAGTAATAAAACATCATTGCATGTTATAAAATAAAATCATACACATATATATACATATATATGGCTCACGGTCATTTTGTGAATTAAGATAGGAATTTTTCTAAAATTTCAAATAAAAGGCTATGGACCTTTATATTATCATAGATTCACTTATATGCAATTGCATGTCTTAAATAAAGAAAAAAATTTCATCACTCACATAATATACATATATATTTCGGTTCTTATGAAATAAAATAGCAAGAGTGTTCTAAAAATTCTCCAATAATTTATATGCATTCCCAATACATCATAAATCAATAATATCACATTGCATGTATAAAAATAAAATAATACACCCACTTATATTTTATATGCTCTCGGTTTTAATAAGAAGTTGGGCATGGATTTTTCTAAAATTTCAAAATAAATACCATGGACTTATAAAACATCATAGATCATAAATCCGAGTTTAAATAATGTCCAAAAACTCTCGGCCATTTCAACATTCTCATATATGTTCAATTAATTTTCTTAAAACATGATCTAAGCTTCACAACATAATGCTATAAAATCTTAGAACAACACATACTCTTGGATTCAAAAGATTTTTACACTAGATCATACATGCAAGACTTAGAAAAATAAGAACACTAACACCTACACATCTTTCCATCACAAACAACATGCATACTCAAAATCTTTCAAAATCAAAACTCAAGAACACATGAAATGTTCTTGCATATTTTCGACAGTTTTTCAAAAGAGAAGAAGAATGGTTGAATCGATTCCTACCTTGGATATATGGATTAATGGTACAATATACAAGATAGTAGGGTGTTGTATAGAAGATGGGAAGAAAATTCAAGCTTGGTAATGGGGGAAGTAGCTCTCGGCTGTTTCAGAAAATGGAGAAGAAGGAGAAGAGTTTTGAGAGAGAAATGTGGAGAGTTGAGAGAGAAAGAGAGTGTGATCAAGTGTTGAGTGTGTAAATGAATGAAATGAACAAAAATCTGATCTCCTCTCCTCCCTATAGCTCACGTCCCAGCCCTCTCTCTCTTACACAAGAGAGACCTTTCATATCTATAATATTTTATGTAGATAGTGGGCACTCTCATGAGTGCCTACACATTGAAATTCTGAAAATAGGTTATATATCTATACATATAATGGAGTCTCAATAATAAAATCTGAAAATATATCATATATATATGAATGTAAGATTGGTAGAGTTAAAATATACTTTGTTATACACACATGCATTACACACGGCTTTTATGCCTTAAACACATTAAATAATTTAATTCCATGCTAAACATACATATATACATCATATAATATAATTTAGATGGTAATCAATATCATAGGTTAATTAGATAGCATAAGAGAAGAAAATAATTCAAACTTGTGCACAAGAAAATGGCTATCGGCCATTTGGATAAACCATAGGTTAAAATTTTTATTTCATACCATTCATACGTATGTGCACCTTGGTATATGATTTAAATGATAATTAATAACATAAGATAATTAAAAGGGCATGAATTTTTCGAAGAAAACCCTAATTTCGAAATATTAGGGTTTTCGAAACTAAGGTTGAGATTTTTACTAATTCTAATGTTCAAGCATTAATTAAATGCTTAATAATACTGTAATACCATAAAAATATTATAGGAAATAATCTCCTAAAGTTTCTTGATCATTAAAACCATCGTTCGTTTCACCTCTAAACGTTGACGTTTGAAAACGTCTCAAAACGTTACGTATCGACTCATCTTTAAAATTGTCGAAAATACTCGTAATCCCATTATTACAATATTCCATTAATAATGGAGTATAATTCTAAGCTTGATTGCTTAGAAAATATCATGAAATTTCAACAGTCGATATGCATTCGACGTTAAAAATGTATTGCCGATAAAAATTTAAAATTTTCGAATCTTACATTCACGAGTTTGCCTGAATGTGTAACAGGAAATCATTCCTATGTAATTAATTTGAAATCATATTAGATTTCATTTGGTTTTGATTTCACGGCGAAATTCTATTTTACGGATTTTAAAGACCGTAATTAGGCTTTTAAAACTGCGGGTTATTACATCCTACCCCCCTTAAAAGAAATTTCGTCCCGAAATTTGTATACCTTAAAAGAATAATCTGGGGTACCGTTCCTTCACTGCATCTTCTAACTCCCACGTAGCTTCTTCTTGTCCGTGGTGGTTCCACAGCACTTTGACTAGCAAAATTGATTTGTTTCTCAATTGTTGAACTTTATGGTCTATTATTGCGATAGGCTCCTCTTCATAACTCATGTCTGAGTTGAGAACTACGTCGTCATGACGGATCACGTGTTTTGGATCGTATACATATTTCCTTAGTTGGGATACGTGAAAAACATTATGCACATTTCCCAAGTTTGGCGGAAGAGCCAACTTATGAGCTCTCGGGCCTATTTTTTCAAGTATCTCATATGGTCCTATGAAGCGGGTCTTAGTTTTCCTTTCACGCCAAATCTTGTGATTCCTTTCGATGGAGAGACTTTGAGAAATACTTTGTCTCCAATTTCAAATTGTAGCTCCGATCTGCACGTATCGACATAAGATTTACTCTATCTTGAGCTCCTTTTATTCTTTGCTTAACTGGTTTGGACGATTTCAATCATTTCATTTCTCGCTTCGCCCTATTATTTTCCTTTCACCTACCTCATCCCAGTAAAGTGGTGATCTACACTTCTTGCCATACAAAGCTTCATATGGGGCCATATCAATCGTCGCTTGATAACTATTATTGTAGGCAAACTCAATAAGAGGTAAAATGTCTTCCCATTTTGCACCTCGATCCAGTACTACGGTTCTCAGCATATCTTCTAGAGTTTGGATTGTCCTTTCTGACTGCCCATCAGTTTGTGGGTGAAATGCTGTACTGAAGTTTAACTTTGTTCCCAATTCTCTTTGTAGGCTCACCCAAAATTTCGATGTAAACTTGGAGTCTCTATCTGACGTAATGGATTTTGGTACTCCATGTAGCCGTATAACTTCCTTTACATATATTTGGGCTAGTCTATCAGCTCCATATGTATTTTGAATTGGTAGAAAGTGAGCGCACTTGGTGAGTCTATCCACTATTACCCATATGGTAGTGTTTCCTTTTCTAGACTTGGGTAAATCTGTAACGAAATCCATCGTTATTTCATCCCACTTCCATTCAGGTATACCCAACGGTTGTAACTTCCCGTAGGGACGTTGGTGTAAAGCTTTTACTTGTTGGCAAACAAGGCGGCTCTGAAAGAAGCTATGTCTCGCTTCATGCCTTCCCACCGAACTTTTCTTTTAGGTCTTGCACATCTTCGTCATCGCTGGGTGGGCGGTATAAGGTGTATCATGAGCCTCTCTCATTATGTCGTTCGAATCTCGGATCATCGGGAACACATATTCTCCTTCGAACATTAAAGCATTATCGATGCTTCTGGAAATTTTCCATTCGCCAGCTCACTCTTCCTCTTATCTTTTCTAACTTTTCCTCCATCCTTTGTCTCTCAATGATCCTTTTTCTTAGATCAGGTGTCATGGTGAGTGTGGCAATATAATTCATGATCGTCTCTGGCTGTTTAACCAGTTCAATTCTTAATTTGTTGAACTCCTCAATGAGTTTATCTTCTTGTGTAAGGAGACATCCCAATTTAGTTTGATTTTTACGACTCAAAGCGTCAGCTACTACATTCGCTTTACCTGGGTGATAATTAATACCACAGTCGTAATCTTTTACTAGTTCGAGCCATCTTCTCTGTCTCATGTTTAGGTCTCTCTTTCAAGAAGTATTTCAAACTCTTATGATCAGATAGATTTCACATCTCACCCGTAGAGATGGTGTCTCCATATTTTCGGTCATGAACCATCTTCCGCTAGTTCTAAATCATGTGTTGGGTAATTCAGCTCATGTGGTCTAAGTTGCCGTGACGCGTATGCTATTACTTTTCCTTCTTGCATCAAGACGCATCCTAGTCCGTTCTTCGAGGCGTCGGTATAAACCACATATTCCTTATCGATTCGGGACAGCTAACACCGTGCACTTGTTAACTTTTCTTTGAGTTCTTGAAAACTCGCCTCACATTCCTCGGTCAGTGTACTTAACTCCCTTCGAGTAGTTGGGTCATTGGTCTTGCTATTTTGGAGAATCCTCAATGAATCTCCTATAATAACCACCAACCCTAGAAAACTCCGGATCTCATTCTCGAGTTCGCGGTGATTTCCACTCTTGCCTTCTTCCCACTTTGGTCGGATCTACTTTTATTCCATCGCCAGACACGATGTGTCCTAGGAACATTACTTCCTTCAGCCAAAATTCGCATTTGCTGAACTTAGCAAATAATCTTTCATTCCTCAACGTTTGTAACACCATTCTTAGATGTTCCTTATGGTCTTCCTCATTTTTCGAATAGATGAGAATATCATCTATGAAAACCAAGACAAACTTGTCTAAGTACGGATGAAACACTCGGTTCATGAGGTCCATAAATACAGCTCGTGCATTAGTTAATCCGAATGGCATAACCACGAATTCATAATGGCTATATCTTGTTCGGAATGCAGTTTTAGCTATGTCTTCAGGTCGTACCTTGAGTTGATGGTATCCTGATTTGAGATCGATTTTTCAAAATATGCCTGCTCCTCTCAATTGATCAAACAAATCGTCGATTCTTGGTAAAGGATATTTGTTCTTGAGCATCATCTTGTTCAACTCTCGATAGTCTATACACATCCTTAAAGATCCATCCTTCTTCGACAAACAATACAGCGCCCCCCAGTAGAAACACTAGGTCTAATAAAACCTAGGTCCAACGACTCTTGGATTTGGATTTTCGCTTCTTCCAATTCCTTTGGGGCCATTCAGAGGGTGCCTTTGACATCGAGCCGATCACGGTTCCAAGTCGATGGTAAATTCCAATTGTCTATCGTGAGGTAATCTGGTAGATCCTTAGAAATACATCCGAAATTCCCGACAATTTCTATGTCTTCTACCTTCGCCCGCTTTTCTTCTCCGTTCGGATAAGCGAGAAAAGCATGGTATCCTTTCTTATTCATCATTTTCCTCGCCTTCAATGCGGACACAATCGGGACTCTCTTTCCCATGCTTATTCCATGAAATCGTTGCTTCTTGTCCGTGAAAATGAAATGATATTTTCCTTTCCTTGCAAAGAATCGTGGGTGGTTTGCACTAACGATCCATTCTAGGATTATATCTACGCCACCCATGGGTATTATATTCAAATTATTTGCCATAACCCTAAGTGATCCTAAGTTCAACTCTAGGTTCGAGCAGAAGTGTGTAACAGTCATAATCCCTCCTATAGGTGAAGAGATTCTCATATCACGGTTGGCTTTTATAGACTAAGTCCCAACAGATCTATGCATGATTTTTCTATGAAGGAGTGCGAAGCACCAGTCGAACAATACTATAACAGTATGTTGAGAAGGATTCCCATACCTGCCGGTTTCCCAGGTCTGTTCGTTTTGTCGCGGTCAAAGCATATGCCCTAGCTCGAGGTAGGCTGCGGTGACGTGGTGCTTGCCTTTCTTTGCCGTTGTTCGTTGTCCGGCCGCTGCTGTCACCGACGTTGCCGTAGTGGTTGTTGTCTTCGTTCTTTGGGGTAGTTGCCACTCTTTGTTGTGCTGCTCTGCTGCAGCTTGTTGTGGAGGTTGTTGCCATTGTTGCGTTGTATTTTTGTTGAGGTTGGGGCTGAAATTGATAGCCCTCGGTTGGACATTTCGGGTTGGTTCGGCCTTACAACCATTTCGAGCGTAACCCGGACAAAATTTTGCATTATGTCCTTTCATACCATACCTAAAACAATTTCCGCTGCCCGCCATGCATATTCCCGTGTGCATCTTTCGGCACGTTGGGCACGGAAGAGCCCTTCGTTGCTCTTGTGGTCCTCTTGTTGGAGGAATAAATGCTGACCTCCTCCATCCTGGCCCTCGACTTGTTGAATTCCCTTGCCACGTTGTTTGTTATTCTTGTTCTCAAAATTTCCCTATTTCTTTGTTACTAAAACTAGTATCCCATTTTCTTTCCCTATCCATGGTATTCTCATCCGTGATGATGCCACTTATCATCCGGCATTCTTTGCCTCAATGTCTAAAGCTCGTCTAAGAGCCTCAGATAAGTCATGTCTCCAAGACCAGAAGAGACATTCTTATTTCGCCTTAACCCCGATCTAAATTTTTCCGCCATTTTAAATCCGTGTCCACTGATCCGGTGCATATCTAGACATTTCGCAAAATGTGCGATCGTGTCGATTATCGACATCTTTTCCTCGCTTAACAAGAAAAATTCATGTTCCTTCTTCTTCTTATAACTTTTGGAACATATTTATCATACACTTCCTTTTAAAATCTTCCCATGTTAACTCTTCCATCCGCTCTCGCCGTGAAAGTTTTCTTCCGCCTCCCACCGTAAATCAAGAGCCCATTTAACCGGAAGGCTACATGATAGTCTCTCTTGTCTTTGTGCACCTTAGAAATGTGAAAATTCTCTCGATAGTTCTCATCCATTGTTCAAGATCTTCCTGACTACCTTTTCCATTGAAAGTAGGAGGTTTTGTCTTAAGAATAATTCCTCTATCCTGCGGTCAGGTTGAGGTGGAGGTGGTTGAGGTATAGCCTGTTCTTCTTGCTCAGGAGTTCTACCTCTTCTCCTAGGTTTGCCTCTGCCCCTTACTTCTCGTTCAGGGTCTTGTCTAGGAGGCATTCTGTTGTGTAAAATATATCATTAGCATTATACATCATTTTTATAACTTGAATATGTACAAATTTCATTTTTGCCTTTTTAGAAACAATAACTTAAATAAAACATTTCATTCTTGTCATACACAATTTTGTTGCAAAAGCCCTCTCGGGTCATATATAAAATTGCAAAAGCACCATAGATAAAGTACTTTGCAAACAAAGTCATTACATCAAGGATTACTTACATGCTTACTTCCAAAACATTTCAAAAGGAAAGAGCCATACACATATCGGCTTTAAGGCTTTACATAAATTAAGAGTAATGCACAGTGGCTTTATAGCCTTACAAAAATCCAGTTCCCTCACTGTTCAAGTTCTTCAAAAGCATAAATAAAACATACATAAAATAGATAACATAATCCTTCAAAATTTTACATCAACATCAATATCAACTCCTCGAATCTTCCTCATCCTCCTCAGGATCCTCTTCCTCCTCGTCCGAGTCATCGCCCTGGCCATATACTCTAGAGGGTCCAGCTCCATTACTCTCTACCATAGGGATGTCCCGCAGGGACCATAATCCACACGAATCGGATCAGAAGCTGTCATGGATGGGGTTATACCCATCAAGAGTACCGCCACACTAATCCGTCTTTGTCCCCACGGAAACTCTCGACTGGCGGTAGGGGTGCTGCCATCGATGGTAAAGGCGGGAGTGGTGAACGCACCGGGTGTCCGAAAATCAGAGGTGGGAAAACAGGGGCTCCCAAAGCTCTAGGTCCAGGCTCGCCTGTGCACGAGTCTCGCCCTCGTCAATCCGATATAGAGGCACCACTGGGTCAACTATCCGGGAACCTCGGTGTCTGACCACTCACCGACTCATCACGCCATGTATACTCCCGTGGAGGGAGATAAGGTCCTCTCGGTGCTGCGCCATAGATGCTATATACATACGTCAGGTGGCTGATGAACCTGGGTAGATCGCCTATCAAATCATATCCTCCAGTCGCACGGTAAATGTAATCTCCAGAAACTTCACGAGCATAATCTTCCCAATCACATGGAAGTATAGTAAGAAGACGTTTGATACCATCGTAGTCCGTCACGCCATATACTCTAGATTCCTCCACGCCTAAAATAGTACATCAAAACTCTCCTAAATCCTCATTGGCACACATCCATTTTTCCGAATATCGGATAGTCTCCTCGAGTCGGGTCGTCCTATCCTTCTCGCAATGTAGCGCATTTCCTCCATCCGTCACGATCAAAACTAAACGTTAGACACTACTAATATCCGATAGCAGATAGGGTAGCTTAGTACTTCGATTAATCAACTAGAATTAACTATTCAACCTATAACCAGACATTCTTAATCTACCTAGAAACAAAACTCCTATTGCCATGTTATGCTACACAAGGTACCATAGATTTTCTGCTTTAACTAAACTCGAACTAAACTTTAACCAGACTCTACTGTATTCGGGAGATGGAAAAAGAGATTCTGTCCTTCATAACAATTGAAGTTCAGAATGTTAGGAATACGCAGGCGAAAACCATGAGTAAAACGGATTCCTATCGAAGGAGTACGATTAAAAACAAATTTACTGCGCAGTGCAGGAAATTTCCGCGTTTGTAGCAACGTTTCGAGAAGATGCCGATGACGAAATTATGCACGCTATGGCTGCTGCCGACGTAGTATAACCATTACGTCCACGTCTTCAAATTGATGCTTATCATTCTGAAATCCCGGTCAATGGTCACGCAAGTTGAAATTGTGATTATGGTTGCTTGCATTAAAATTGTGATACGATATCCACCTTCTTCATTCTTCATGGTCAACGTTGTTCTCGATCATCTTTACGTTCCATTCTCGTCGTTCAAAACCAGAAATTAAAAACATATTCATGCTTCCTATCATTTTTTTTTTGTTTTCTTTCATTATGTGAACATACTTCCTATATCGTCTACGTTCTTCTCAAGAGAATAACATACTTTGTTATCAACATAGATTTCATAATTCATAAACATAACGTCCAAACAACATCATAGTTCATTCATACATATTTGTACATATCATCTTGCTTTCATCGTTCGTCTTTAATTATCATAATTGCTTCAAACATACATTTCAACTTAACCACTTCATATCACTACTATTCAATTTCAAAATTAAAATTTTGAAAATCTTTACTCATAACTCTTCATTTCAATCATCATCACATTATAACTTTCCTTTTTTTCTTTTTCTTCAAAATCTTTTCAAACTTGATCATCACATAAAATTTTTCACTTCATAAGCTTAAAAGAAACTAGTTACCTTTTCCCAGTTGAGCTCGATGTGATGGAGTGTTGAGGATAGCCAGTAGATTTTCTAGAAGTCCAGTGACTCAATCTAGACTTAGTTTTAGAAGGAATTGGAGTTTCAAAGAGCAACTGCTCTGATACCACTCTGTCACGACCACACTCAAGGATAACCCAGAGTGAGCGGACTAATACTAGGAATAGTATTCACGGATACGAAAGGATGTTACGATAAGGCTTATCACATGAGAATATAGAACTTAGGATTAAACATACACTTATAACATTTCGGATCAAAAGGTTTAAGCCAACAGATCCAAAGGATATTATGATCTGGAGGACTTCATAGTTCACATTATTTTAACATCCAACATAAAAATAAAACTGTTCAGAGTTGCAGCGGAAAGTGTGTGAATACATATATGACGATATGTATTCAAGGTTGACAATTCATAACAAACATCGACAGTGGACTTTCTCAACACTCCTCCATCATCAGCATCCGAGCTCAACCTGCACATTTAAAAACAAACATGCAGGGCTAAGTACAAAATTTGTACCCAGTGGACTTATGCCGAAAATATTTTATTTTCTTTAAATTACTCTGCCAATATTGTGGTAAGACACAAGGATTTTATTTGAAAATGCTTTGTGCTTACTAAAATATTTTCACAAGTTCATAAAAGTTGCTTGGCCAAGCATTTTCTTGGTGTACGTACTCCATATCCCTTATTATCATTCCATCACATTATCATAGTCGAAAGTCGTGAAGGAGGCCTCTTCTACGACCCGCGACCGCCGTGGTTGTCCTTACAACACACAGTCACCATCAGTGTACACGTTAATCCTAGCCAGGTATAAGCATTCCGGCATAGGATCCGATATCGATTTTCATCCACAAGTTGGGAGTAACCCAACAACATCACATCATTCATGGATAGGATACGATACACAAAACGTAAACATTTCGGCGTAATCATTTAAACAATTTTATCAATAGTTGAAAATCGTAAACAAAGACGGTTGAAAAGAGTTGCAAAGTTGTTCTGCTTTAGTAATAAAGCCCACCGGAAATTATTGATTGTCTTTAACGCTTGCTTACTCGTCAACGCCTAGTCAAAGGTCGTCGTCACACCTTTATATAAAAGGATGCTTTAGTACGTCGTTTATGTAATTCGAGACTTACAACGTCTATAATAAGATTCGATATTTCATATCGATGTGAATCAATTCTTTAATGAATTTAATTAGCTTCTCAAACGCAGATCATCTTAACATTTCTCGCTCTTCGATAGAGACGAGATATGTATTGAAAATTACCAATTTATCCCTCTTGGTAAATGGTCCAACGTTTTCTCACGTTTTTCGATTTCACGACTTCAAATATGAAATACTTTCATATCAACGTGATGTCATTAGCAATTGATGCGTCTTACGCGTATTAGCGTATTTATCGAACGTATTTCGTACGTTGATTTCAAAAGTCAACAATTTTGACTTTTCTTAGTAATTTAATTACTAAGTCATACTTTAATATTAAATTCTTTCGAAAATCAATTTCTAATTGATTTCTTTTTATAAACTGTTTTTAATATGTTTAAAAATAATTTTTAAACATATAATTCATTATAAATAATGAATTTAAGGATTTAAAATCCTTATTCCAATTTTAAAAATAGCTCACGGCTATTTTGTGTTTTACTAACCAATTATTTTCGAAAATTATCCATAATTTCCAAATATGTCTAAAATAATATTAGACATATAATTTATTAATAAAATTGATTAAAAAGGATTTAAAAATCCTTAGAAATTCTTTAGAATTTCTCGGTAATTATGAAAAATTACCAAACAATGTCCAAATTTTTTTCTAATATTATATAGTGTATTAATATACACTATGGTCATGAATATGTCATAATATCAACCAAACAATTTTCGAACGTCACCTTATTATTTCTATAAGGTCTCGGCATTTTTAATAAAATGCCCAACAATTTCTCTAAAATTCCAATAAATTAACACAAGGTCTAAACCTTAGTCCATGACATTTTTATGTCACATAATTCATTATATAACAATGTTATATCATACAATCATCATCATAGCTCTCGGCCTCTTCATCATTTTCATCAAACAATTTTGTGAAATTTCCAAAAATCATTACATGCTCATAAGCTATAGTGTAACAATGTAACACCATAAAATACATCAAGAACAATTTTTATTCATCACCAAGTTGAGCTCAAAGCTTTCGGTTTATTTGAATAAAAATTGTAATTGATTCTTAAAAATTCTAACAAAAACATAGGATGCATAAAACATATCCTAGATCAATAAAACACCATTGCATGTTACAAATCAAAATCATACATCAACATATATACACATGTATGCCTCGGTCCTTTTTAAGAAAAATAGATAGATATTTCCAAAAATTCTAATTAAATCATAGGGTAAAAAGTTCATGCGCTAGAGTAATAAAACATCATTGCATGTTATAAAATAAAATCATACACATATATATACATATATATGGTTCACGGTCATTTTGCGAATTAAGATAGGAATTTTTCTAAAATTTCAAATAAAAGGCTATGGACCTTTATAATATCATAGATTCACTTATATGCAATTGCATGTCTTAAATAAAGAAAAAAATTTCATCACTCACATAATATACATATATATTTCGGTTCTTATGAAATAAAATAGCAAGAGTGTTCTAAAAATTCTACAATAATTTATATGCATTCCCAATACATCATAAATCAATAATATCACATTGCATGTATAAAAATAAAATAATACACCCACTTATATTTTATATGCTCTCGGTTTTAATAAGAAGTTGGGCATGGATTTTCTAAAATTTCAAAATAAATACCATGGACTTATAAAACATCATAGATCATAAATCGAAGTTTAAATAATGTCCAAAACTCTCGCCATTTCAACATTCTCATATATGTTCAATTAATTTTCTTAAAACATGATCTAAGCTTCACAACATAATGCTATAAAATCTTAGAACAACACATACTCTTGGATTCAAAAGATTTTTACACTAGATCATACATGCAAGACTTAGAAAAATAAGAACACTAACACCTACACATCTTTCCATCACAAACAACATGCATACTCAAAATCTTTCAAAATCAAAACTCAAGAACACATGAAATGTTCTTGCATATTTTCGGCAGTTTTTCAAAAGAGAAGAAGAATGGTTGAATCGATTCCTACCTTGGATATATGGATTAATGGTACAATATACAAGATAGTAGGGTGTTGTATAGAAGATGGGAAGAAAATTCAAGCTTGGTAATGGGGGAAGTAGCTCTCGGCTGTTTCAGAAAATGGAGAAGAAGGAGAAGAGTTTTGAGAGAGAAATGTGGAGAGTGGAGAGAGAAAGAGAGTGTGATCAAGTGTTGAGTGTGTAAATGAATGAAATGAACAAAAATCTGATCTCCTCCTCCCTATAGCTCACGTCCACCCCTCTCTCTACACACAGAGAGACCTTTCATATCTATAATATTTTATGTAGATAGTGGGCACTCTCATGAGTGCCTACACATTGAAATTCTGAAAATAGGTTATATATATATACATATAATGGAGTCTCAATAATAAAATCTTAAAATATATCATATATATATGCATGTAAGATTGGTAGAGTTAAAATATACTTTGTTATACACACATGCATTACACACGACTTTTATGCCTTAAACACATTAAATAATTTAATTCCATGCTAAACATACATATATACATCATATAATATAATTTAGATGGTAATCAATATCATAGGTTAATTAGATAGCATAAGAGAAGAAAATAATTCAAACGTAGTGCACAAGAAAATGGCTATCGCCATTTGGATAAACCATAGGTTAAAATTTTTATTTCATACCATTCATACGTATGTGCACCTTGGTATATGATTTAAACGATAATTAATAACATAAGATAATTAAAAGGGCATGAATTTTTCAAGAAAACCCTAATTTCAAATATTAGGGTTTTCAAACTAAGGTTGAGATTTTACTAATTCTAATGTTCAAGCATTAATTAAATGCTTAATAATACTGTAATACCATAAAATATTATAGGAAATAATCTCCTAAAGTTTCTTGATCATTAAAACCATCGCTCGTTTCACCTCTAAACGCGTTGACGCTTGAAACGCCTCAAAACGCTACGTGTCGACTCATCTTTAAAATTGTCGAAAATACTCGTAATCCCATTATTACAATATTCCATTAATAATGGAGTATAATTCTAAGCTTGATTGCTTAGAAAATATCATGAAATTTCAACAGTCGATATGCATTCGACGTTAAAAATGTATTGCCGATAAAAATTTAAAACTTTCGAATCTTACATTCACGAGTTTGCGTGAATGTGTAACAGGAAATCATTCCTATGTAATTAATTTTAAATCATATTAGATTTCATTTGGTTTTGATTTCACGGCGAAATTCTATTTTACGGATTTTAAAGACCGTAATTAGGCTTTTAAAACTGCGGGTTATTACAAAGTAATAACAGTAAAACATTTTCCAAAAAGCTCATAATTAATTTTGGTAAGAAAGCCCACCTCGGGAACTTAAAGTTCCTACGTCACTAGTAATTAATTGTCTTCTTCTTTCTCCTCTGAGCAGGACCCTTTTTCAACGTGAGAAACGAAGTTTTAGTATATCGCTATACTTCTCGATAATCATCGATCCGAAAACAACGGAGTTACTTCATCAATCCTTTTAACATCAAGGATCCTATTTTCATACCTTAACAACTATTATACTTATTGCGTCTCGAAAAGATATAATATCCTATCTTTTCATTCTTCCTCAGTTCATATCGTCCTGCATAACGTATGAATCCTAATTTTATACCTAACGTCGTTATGTACTGACTTTACTTCTCAGCTTACATATATACTTAAATTTTATGTATTTGCAGACGTATTTTCCTACGTCTCTACTTTTCACGTATCATATCATATGATTCACATATCACGTATCACGAGATGTCATATTCTTTCATTTTTACAATTTTCAAAATTTTTATAATTTATATAATTTTCATCATATACAACTTGTACATCAATATTTCATGCTTTAGTAAATTTCGAAATTACCACCCCATAATATTTCATATTTTCCAAGAAATTCCACATAAAATCATAGAATTCTAAACATGAATAATTATTATTATTTCATGTTCAAAACAACAATTAAAATTCATGTACATCAACATATTCCTCATGCTTAATTTCGATTGGTCGATCATAATATTTTTAGTTCATGCTTAACTTTGTATTAAAATCATAATACATGCTTATAAATGTCAAATGAACATATTTAATTCATAACGTCGACACGTAACATAATTTTCATGTATTTCACATAATTTTCGAAAGCATGTAACAAAACATATCACATATGATTTTTAATATTTTACATAAAATAATAAGAATAGTAAGGTTTCTAACCTTCTAGTCGACTTTGATCGACGTCGGCGACGTTTTTCTTCCTACGATTGAAGAGAACCTTTGGGATCACTTTCTATTCTTTTCTCTCTATTTTCTCTCCTATTTCCTCTCTATTTTCTGTTATGATGCTATGGGAGGGTAAGTCTCTATTTATAGGAATTATGGGATGATTATAATCATTACTTTATAAAATATCTTAAGGTAAAGTCAAAAATTGCAACTCATGCTTATCACATTAATTTTCGATCCTATGAGTTGTCATTGAGTCATTTTTTATCTTTAATTAGTCATCTTATCATATCTTTTTGAAATTATACATTTCTAGTTGTAAAATCAAAATTTACAACTCATACCTTGTTTTATATAATTTTCAGCCACCTCTCTTATTTATAGGATAGTTATTTTATTTTATCCTATTGTTTATTATGTTATTTTATTATTTAATTAATGTATCCTATACTTCTCATAAAATAATTAAATTACCACTTTATACCATGTTTATAGAATTTTCGAACACTATTGGAACCTTAGGATATTTTTTTTTTTTCCATATCATATACTATAATATTATCATGTAATAATATCACATTTGAAAAGTCAAAGTTTTCAACTTAGGATAAGATGTTATTTTCAAAGAGTTTTAAAAATATTTCCAACCTTATTTTATATCAATATTTTCGGCCACTAAGATCCAAAACCATAGGTTACTTGTTTAATTTGATAACCATCTCTACTTTACACCTAATATACGTTATCTTTATAATTATGATCCCTCATTAATTAAAGCATGATATTTTTTTCATTTTCACACATAAAGGTCAAATATTTCGGCCCTTGTTATAATAATGTTCTAAATATTTTATTTTTCTCCAATTAATAACTATATGACATAATAATAATCTTAGATGATAAAATAAATCATAGGAAAATTATTTAAGATCATTTCTATGTATTAAAGTAAAGTTATCGGCAAATAATTCGAAATTATGAATAAATTATCAAACTATTATTCTTTTCATAACCAATATTATTTTCATGAGTATTTATGTAAATATATTGATATTATATCATAAAATAAATTTTTGGAATTTTTCTAAGCAATTTCTCAATTTTTTCGAAAACTAGGGTTTCTAGGATTTAAATTTCACAAAATTCTATTTTCACCCTATTTCCTTAATTTCGAAATTTTTATAATTCCTAGGAGATAAGGTTGATTTAGAATCATTTTATTTTTCAAGTATATAATTAAATAAATTATTTAATACAATTATCACATAAAATTATGATTTTTCGAAAATTCACATAAAATAACACCCTTTTTTCGAAAATATGCAAGCTAGGATCCAACATTTTATCTCCTATGATATTCTACATATTTCTACACATTTCTAAGAGATAAACATGACCTTATCTTATCTCTAAATAAAATATCTTAGAATGCTTATCTTAAAATGTCATTTTCATAACCTTATCTTATCTCTTTACTATCATTATCAAACCTTATCACATAAATAAAATATCTCTTATATACAAACAAAATAATACCTTATCACATTAATAAAGTGATCCTACACTTGATCATAATTTAATCATAATTTATCCATGTATATCCCTATTTTTCGAAAATAATGAGATAAATAGGAGAAAATATTTCTTTTTCTTCCTTAGTGTAATAATATCCCAAATATACTTAAAAACATATTTAAAAATTATTTCGTTCAAATTTTCAAGAGAAATTTCGATTTATTCAAAATTGACAATTACCGACGTTCACTTTCATACTGCTTCTTATAGTCTTGTTCTTCTTTATTTTGAAATTTTAAGCCCGTAAATCTGGGTATTACATTCTACCCCTTAAAGAAATTTAGTCCTCGAAATTTGTATCCTCATAACCTTCTCGATTCCTTCTTCATATCGAATTCTCAATTCCAACGTTGGTACCTCGTACCCTTTTCTAATCATCGTATGATCCTTAACTTTCATTCGTATCTATTCAACTATCGATTCTTATAGACGGTGAATCCTATGTCCAAATCTAAGTTTAAGCAAACTTACGCTAACATCGTACCTCCTGCCTTTGATGAAGGAGATTCGTATTCCTTCATTTCGTTTCGTGCTAAGTTCTAAAATACTTGCGTATAATCTCATAATATCGTAGTCTTGAAATTGCCTCGTGCTTATTTAACTCACCGAGAACTTTTTATTCATTATGACTTGATGTATCTCTTTCTAACTGATGAAACATATCACTCTACTAATTCTGAGAACTTAGGTGCCAAGAGAAGTCAATCTATTTCATATTTCTTAGCTTCAAGGTTTGGGGAAAAACGTATCATGACTACTTATAAGTGGGTACGGGTTCACAATTCAAGAAGACACCTTTTTGAAATTTGAATCAATATGTTCTTTTGAAAAGAATAATTGGGATATAGGGTCCGAAGACCAGAATGACGACTACTGAGAGCTCTTTGGTCATATGGGCTGATCAGACCCGTCACAATTACTTCTCAGTCACATGAAGGCTTGATTTCAAAAGGATATTTTATAAACTTTCGGTTGTAAATTTCTTGCAGAAAAAGTGAGAACATCAAGTGATATCTCAATTGAAACTAGGTCATAGAGTAAAACTCAATGACAGAACTTGGGTAATGAATAAATTTTGAGACATCGTATACCTTGTACTAGGTCATCATAAATCGTAAGGTTTCTCAAAATATGATACATATCAAAACTTAAATTCACATCATTTACTCACTACAACTTTAAACATTTTCTATTCTACTGTATCGGAATCCTTTTACTATGGGTATTCTTCTGTGAGAACCAACTAATAATTCGATTACGTCTCTATTAAGTTCTAATAGTTAACTCAGAGTTTTATTGCGTGTGAACATCTACAGGGAAAGACTATACTCATGTTACCATCGCATAGTGACATTCATTATCTCAAAATCATCATTCCATTTCTACCCTTTTAGTCTTTTCTTTTTGTATTTATTCTTATTTCCATCCTTGCTTCTGTTATCGTGATGCACTAAAATTCTCATAATTCATATTTCTATGTTCTTTCGCAAAAGGGATCATACATCTTAAACCGTCTACGTCCTTTTTGGGATAACCAACTCATTGTTACTAACAATTAGTAATTTCAAACAGTAATAAAATAACTCGTTCATAACAATACTTCTCATTGAATCTACGAATTCAAACATTTCACTTTTGACATATCATTGTCAACTCTTTCTCATATCTCTTTCAACTCTTTCTCATATCTAGATCAATTTCTTTCTCATGTCCCTTTCCTAAATCAACTTTTCAACTACTTTCCACTTTAAACTTCCATTTCCGTACTTGTCTTTTCAATCCGTATCATTCTCATTTCTTAATAAGAAAATCACTACTTATAAACAATACTTAGTACATAACTTCAATAAACATCTCATAGATACTTATCTTATTCCTCACTTAACATTCTATACCCCAATTTGTATATTGTTCTTAGATTAATTCGTGTAAGCAATAGTCTATTCAAAATTCTGTTGCGTAGAATTTCAAATGAAGATACTATGCCCATGTCACAAGTGACATTAGTTTATCGAAGCTTCCATTCCTCTACGTGGCATTCTAATTCACATTCGTCAAGTCGTACTTAAAAGCATTCTAGGTTTTCTCGTGTTTCATTAAACACTACGTTATACATAGAAGGGAATTTCTTATGAGTTCGTTCAATCTAAGTTCTTCGTGAAACTTAGAGCACGTCTACGTTCTTTTGAAAATCAAAACAATTTCACAATTCAACTTCATTTTATATACTTTACTGACATATAACTCTATATATGCCCATCATCAATACTCATATACCCCCTGGGTATAAACTTTCATCCCTTCCAAATCCATCACAACAACATGATCACATACCAACCGGGTATGAACTCAAACTTCTTCAGACAAACCACTCGTTTGTCCTATCATCAATGAATTATCACAATTCAAAGCTATTCACTTTCTTTTTCAATGGCATGTCCACTTTAAAAACATTTTTTTTTTCACAAATACTTCCTCAAAACTGTACGTAACTTTTTCAAAGCTTTTTAAACCATACCTTTACTCTCGAAATCGTGAGAAACTACTTTTCCTTGCTGGTTGAGCGTGATGAACAGGAGCGTTGAGCGGTGATGACTGCTTCATAAAAAGTCTAGTGATTCAAGCCAGACTTTGGATAGAAGGAATATTTTTGGTTCAAAGCAAACGAACTGCTCTGATACCACCCTGTCACAGCCCGGTTTGGCTTATCCTTGCCGGACAACGACTCGGGTTCGGGTTAAGTGAATATGAAAAGAATAAGGTTTCCAACTCATTTCATCTATGAAGAAATATAGATGTTCTAACAGAAACGAGAATCATGATGGAGCAAAATAGCTGATATATATATAAATAAAGAAGGTTTCAAGGTTTCAACAAACAGTAACCTTTACAAAGCTTAACATAGCAATGAAATATAACAGAGTCTCAAGAGTTTGGCAGCGGAATAAAACGTGTGAGACATGCATATGAAGATGCATTCTCAAGGTGAACCAAAAGTACTTCATACGTCTTGACAAAAAGTTCCGCTCAACTCCCGCTTTGTTCATCACCTGCTCAACCTGCACATTTAAAAACAAATATGCAGGGCTGGGTACAAATAATGCACTCAGTGGACACATGCGAAAACATTTATACTTTACGAAATATTGTCTTCGCTTATTTCACAAGAAGACACAAGGGTTTTGTTTGAAAAGGCCTTGTGCTTACTAAATACATTTTCATTGCTTTCACAAAAACATCGCTCGGCTGAGCATTTTCACATCACTACAACGTATATTCCAAGTCGGCTATGGATTAACGCGCCGGGAGGGAGGCCTCCCTTCACCCGGATGCACGATTGACCGCGAACGGTTCGGAGGTCAAACAACCCACCGTAACTCGGTCGTGGCGATGTGTACACAACCCTGTTAGGATTCCCTTCACCTCTAGCTCAGGATCCGAATTCGTAATACTTTTTCTGTTGCCCCAGGCAACCCGAATGGACATATACAAAACATAAAACATTTTTGGCAGACAATATCGTACTTTATCATTTGCAGAAAAACAGTAAAGTAATAACAGTAAAACATTTTCCAAAAAGCTCGTAATTAGTTTTGGTAAGAAAGCCCACCTCGGGAACTTAAAGTTCCTACGTCACTAGTAATTAATTGTCGTATTCTTTCTCCTCTGAGCAGGACCATTTTTCAACGTGAGCAACGAAGTTTTAGTATATCGCTATACTTCTCGATAATCATCGATCCGAAAACAACGGAGTTACTTCATCAATCCTTTTAACATCAAGAATCCTATTTTCATACCTTAACCACTATTATACTTATTGCGTCTCGAAAAGATATAATATCCTATCTTTTCATTCTTCCTCAGTTCATATCGTCCTGCATAACGTATGAATCCTAATTTTATACCTAACGTCGTTATGTACTGACTTTACTTCTCAGCTTACATATATACTTAAATTTTATGTATTTGCAGACGTATTTTCCTACGTCTCTACTTTTCACGTATCATATCATATGATTCACATATCACGTATCACGAGACATCATATTCTTTCATTTTTACAATTTTCAAAATTTTTATAATATATATAATTTTCATCATATACAACTTGTACATCAATATTTCATGCTTTAGTAAATTTCGAAATTACCACCCCATAATATTTCATATTTTCCAAGAAATTCCACATAAAATCATAGAATTCTAAACATGAATAATTATTATTATTTCATGTTCAAAACAACAATTAAAATTCATGTACATCAACATATTCCTCATGCTTAATTTCGGTCATATCATAATATTTTTAGTTCATGCTTAACTTTGTATTAAAATCATAATACATGCTTATAAATGTCATATGAACATATTTAATTCATAACTTCGACACGTAACATAATTTTCATGTATTTCACATAATTTTCGAAAGCATGTAACAAAACATATCACATATGATTTTCTAATATTTTTACATAAAATAATAAGAATAGTAAGGTTTCTAACCTTCTAGTCGACTTTGATCGACGTCGGCGACGTTTTTCTTCCTACGATTGAAGAGAACCATTGGGATCACTTTCTATTCTTTTCTCTCTATTTTCTCTCCTATTTCCTCTCTATTTTCGGTTATGATGCTATGGGAGCGGTAAGCTCCTATTTATAGGAATTATGGGATGATTATAATCATTACTTTATAAAATATCTTAAGGTAAAGTCAAAAATTGCAACTCATGCTTATCACATTAATTTTCGGTCCTATGAGTTGTCATTGAGTCATTTTTGATCTTTAATTAGTCATCTTATCTTATCTTTTTGAAATTATACATTTCTAGTTGTAAAATCAAAATTTACAACTCATACCTTGTTTTATATAATTTTCAGCCACCTCTCTTATTTATAGGATAGTTATTTTATTTTATCCTATTGTTTATTATGTTATTTTATTATTTAATTAATGTATCCTATACTTATCATAAAATAATTAAATTACCACTTTATACCATGTTTATAGAATTTTCGAACACTATTGGAACCTTAGGATAAATTTTTATTTTTTCCATATCATATACTATAATATTATCATGTAATAATATCACATTTGAAAAGTCAAAGTTTTCAACTTAGGATAAGATGTTATTTTCAAAGAGTTTTAAAATATTTCCAACCTTATTTTATATCAATATTTTTGGCCACTAAGATCCAAAACCATAGTTCTTGTTTAATTTGATAACCATCTCTACTTTACACCTAATATACGTTATCTTTATAATTATGATCCCTCATTAATTAAAGCATGATATTTTTTTTCATTTTCACACATAAAGGTCAAATATTTCGGCCCTTGTTATAATAATGTTCTAAATATTTTATTTTTCTCCAATTAATGACTATATGACATAATAATAATCTTAGATGATAAAATAAATCATAGGAAAATTATTTAAGATCATTTCTATGTATTAAAGTAAAGTTATCGGCAAATAATTCGAAATTATGAATAAATTATCAAACTATTATTCTTTTCATAACCAATATTATTTTCAATATTATTTATGTAAATATATTGATATTATATCATAAAATAAATTTTTGGAATTTTTCTAAGCAATTTCTCAATTTTTTCGAAAACTTGGGTTTCTAGGATTTAAATTTCACAAAATTCTATTTTCACCCTATTTCCTTAATTTCGAAAGTTTTATAATTCCTAGGAGATAAGGTTGATTTAGAATCATGATATTTTTCAAGTATATAATTAAATAAATTATTTAATACAATTATCACATAAAATTGTGATTTTTCGAAAATTCACATAAAATAACACCCTTTTTCGAAAATATGCAAGCTAGGATCCAACATATTATCTCCTATGATATTCTACATATTTCTACACATTTCTAAGAGATAAACATGACCTTATCTTATCTCTAAATAAAATATCTTAGTAATGCTTATCTTAAAAATGTCATTTTCATAACCTTATCTTATCTCTTTACTATCATTATCAAAACCTTATCACATAAATAAAATATCTCTCATATACAAACAAAATAATACCTTATCACATTAATAAAGTGATCCTACACTTGATCATAATTTAATCATAATTTATCCATGTATTTCCCTATTTTTCGAAAATAATGAGATAAATAGGAGAAAATATTTCTTTTTCTTCCTTAGTGTAATAATATCCCAAATATACTTAAAAACGTATTTAAAAATTATTTCGCTCAAATTTTCAAGAGAAATTTCGATTTATTCAAAATTGACGATTCACCGACGCTCACTTTCATACTGCTTCTTATAGATCGCTCCTTCTTTATTTTGAAATTTTAAGCCCGAATTTGGGTATTACAGTCACAGATCATGACCTTTAATCGATCGTCGACGAGCCATTCCATGAAGCTTGGGAACAGTTCGAGGACTTATCATGTATGCCTCTCGCCATGCCTCGCCGGATGAAATTCTCTATCAATTCTTTTATGATGGATCGACTTAGAGTTTTCGGATATGGTGGACAATCTTTGCGGTGGAGATATTGGTTTTCGAATGGCGCAGACATCGCCGATATTTTGAAGCTACGGCCGCTACTTCACGCAGTGAGTCCAATGAGGTGGAAGAGCGAAGGCACATGCCGTGAATCCTTCGTGCGACATGAATAAACAAGTGGTCGAATTGATGAGGAAGTCCAAGAATGAAGACGAAAACCAGATCCACCACCAAAGACGAGCAATTTATCGAACCTTGTGGTATCCGCAACGAACCCGACATAATATAGACACGCGCCTGTGATGGGCGAGCTTACTCTTGAAGGCGAAGCCAAAGCCTATGCGATGCATGGATTCCAACCCCGACAACAATTCGAGTCTAATCGAATGCTTTGGCTCGGGGTGGAGAAATCAACCTAACGTGGATGGAGAATCAGTCAAGGGCATAATTTAAATCGAGTGCCCCATACATAAAACCTCCACAACCACAGCAGTTTCAGCAGCAGAGGCACTATCCGCAGCAGTAACAACCCCCACAGCAGTAGTTCTCCCAACAGCAGTTCCCGCAGCAGCAACAATATCAGCGGACACCTCCACCACCACCTTAGAGACCAGCTTTGGAGGATATGTTCACCCAAAGAATGGATGCTTTCGCCCAAAGATTGGATGCTCAAGACTCCACAAACAAGCGTTTAGAGATGCAAATGTGACAGATTGCTAGCACGCTGAAGAGCTATTGCAGAAAAGAGCAGTGGGGAAACTTCCTAGCTAACCCCATCAGGCTCAGGCGGTCACTGTTTTGAGGAATGGACGGGTGATTGAGAATAAGGTGGGAGAGACATCTGAGAAGCAGATGAAATCTCAGGATGTGGAGAATGAGAAAGAAACCTAGGTCAAATTGCATAAGGCAGCAAAGCCTTATACTCCACCGATACCCTTCCCACACCGGCTGAAAAATGAGAAACAAGATCAGCAATTCAACGAGTTCTACAAACTCCTGTCCAAGGTGAATGTCAATTTGCCTTTGTTGGACGTGATCAGAAATGTGCCGGCCTACATCAAGTTTTTCAAGGAGCTGGCCTCAAAGAAAAGAAAGTTTGGAGAGTACGAGAAGGTCGTGGTCTCCGAGGCAGCTAATTCCATCCTGCGAAGACCACCGCCTCCCAAGCTCCGGATCCGGTAGTTTTATCATTTAAATTGCTTTAGGTAATGTTAAGGAAGCTTCGGCATGCTTGATTTGGGGGCCAGAGGATTAATTTGATGCCTTATTCTATTTTCAAACAATTAGAATTAGCGAACTTAAACCCACTCGCACGTGTTCACAACTAGCCGATAGGTCCGTCGGATATCCGAAGGGTATTATTGAGGATATTTTAGTTAAGGTGGGTGGGTTCCTGTTGACTTCGTTGTTTTAGAAATTGGTGAGGTTATGGAAGATGGAAAAGAGCACACACTGTTATTAGGGAGGCCATTCATGGCCACAACCAACACACTAATTGACGTTAAGAGTGGCACTTTAAAAATGACTGTGCTTGGTGAAACCGTGTCTTTTTCTGTTAGGGACAATGTGATGTTTCCTTCTGTTAATTCTATTGATGATTGTGCTTTCATTGATACTATTGATCCCTTGGCCGAGAATGTTTTGTTGCAGGAGCATAGCCTCGAGGAAGTTTTGCGGGATCGGTCGACGAGGAAGAGTGGGCACTTGAAGTTGCTAATATGCGCCGCCCACTCTAGAAATGAAGGAACCGCCAAACACTTGAAGTACATATTCTGGAGGAGGAATGAAAAGCCGTGAATCATCTCCGCCGAACTTTCAAATGTTGAAGAAGAAGAAGCTGCTTCGGTTACGAGAAAGAATAAGTCCTTTGGGTGAAGTCTAGCCGACATCAAGGAATCACCCAATGACATGCATGCATCGTATCACGCTTGAGGATGGAGTGAAGCTGGTAATTGATGCCCAAATGAGATTGAACCCGATCTCAGTGAAGTGGTGAAGAAGGAGATTTTGAAGATTCTTATGGAAGGACTTATCTACCCTATCTCGGATAGGGAGTGGGTTAGCCTAGTACATGTGGTGCCCAAGAAGGGAGGCATCATAGTGGTGAAGAATGAGAAATGAGAGATGGTACCTACAAGGGCTACTACAAGTGTTGGCGCGATGTGCATCGACTCACCTAAGTTGAATGTCGCGATGAAAAGGACCATTTCCTCTCCTTTATCGATCAAATGCTTGATAGGTTAGCCGGACATGAATATTTTTGTTTTCTTGATGGTTTGTTTATCTGGTGACTATCAGGTTGCTATTGCTCCAGAGGATCAGGCCAATACTGCGTTTACAAGTCCTTTTGGTACATATGCCTACCGGCGGATGCCTTTGGCCTGTAATGCACTGTGCACTTTTCAAAGATTGCATGATGTCAATTTTCTCCGAGATGATTGGAGATTTCCTCGAGGTATTCATGGATGATTTTCGATTTTTGGATCTTCTTTTCATGATTGCCTAGATAAGATTGATCGTGTGCTTAAACGTTGTTTGGAGAGCAATCTCACTCTTAGTTGGGAGAAGAGTCACTTTATGGTAAAAAGTGGGATTGTATTGGGGCATATTGTGTCTAGAAATGACATTGAGGTTGACAAGGCTAAAGTGGATATAATTGAAAAATTATCTCCACCCGTTGATGTTAAGGTCATTAGGAGATTTTTAGGACATGCGGGTTTTTACCGTAGGTTTATAAAAGATTTTTCTAAGATAAGCCAACCTTTGTGCCATCTACTTGCTCAAGATGTTATTTTCAAATTTGATGATAAATGTTTGCATGCTTTCAATTTCTCAAGGAGAAATTGACTATTGCTCCTGTTGTTGTTGCTCCAAATTGGTCACTACCTTTCGAAATAATGTGTGATGCTAGCAATGTGGCTGTGGGAGCTGTTTTAGGTCAACGTTTGGATAAAATGTTGCGTGTGATTTATTATGCTAGCTTAACTTTAAGTTCTGCTCAAGTGAATTACACAACTACTGAAAATGAGCTGTTTGTTGTTATCTTTGCTTTGGATAAGTTTCGTGCTTATATCATTGGTTCTAAAGTAATTGTTCACAGTGATCATGCTGCCTTAAGGTATCTGTTGACTAAATCCCAGGCTAAACCTAGATTAATTCATTGGGTTCTTCTTCTACAAGAGTTTGATCTAGAAATTATAGATGGAAGGTAGTGACAATGGCGTGGTGACCATTTGTCTCATCTCGTCCCCATTTGTTTTACCTCGCACAAGAGAGTCTTCTCGAGTCTTATCTTTTGAGCATGCTTTGAAATCAATTCATCACCTCGGTATGCTCGATATTGTTAATTACTTGGTTTGTGGCTCCTTGAGACTGATTTGACTTCCCAAGAAAGAAGATATTTCTTAGTGTATGCAGGAATTATTTTTGGGATGATCCATATCTTTTCAAGCTTGGGAAGGACGAGGTGGTTAGAAGATGCATTCCTGATGAGGAGCAAGGTCAAGTTTTAAGGTTGTGTCATGAGGCCCACTGCGGAGGACATTTTGGTGGGCGCAAGACAGCTTTTAAAGTGCTGCAGAGTGGTCTCTTTTGGCCAACTCTTTTCAAGGATGCCCACGCCTTCTACCTCTCATGTGACAGATGCCAACGAGTGGGCAATGTGGGGAGAAGAAATGAGATGCCACTGAATAATATTCTTGTCGTTGAAATTTTTTGACGTATGGGGTATTGATTTTATGGGACCTTTCCCAAAATCTAACGGATTTGAATACATTTTGCTTGCTGTTGATTATGTGTCTAAGTGGGTTGAAGCAATTCCCACGTGGACTAGTGATGCTAATGTTGTCTTGAAGTTTGTGCAGGAGAACATTCTTTGCAGGTTTGGTTTCCCCAAGGCGATAATAAGCGATGGGGGAGCACATTTCTGTAATAAGTTGTTTAAGAAGCTCATGGAGAAGAATGACATCACCCATAAGGTGGCCACGCCATATCATCCACAGACTTCAGGACTAGCTGAGATAAGCAACAAGCAGATCAAAGGTGTGCTCGAGAAGATGGTTCAACCATCCAGGAAGGACTGGTCAATGAAGTTGAATGCTGCACTTTGGGCATACCGCATCGCGCTCAAGAGCATTTTGGGAATGAGTCCATATAGGCTTGTGTATGGAAAGGTGTGTCATTTACCGTTGAGATTGAACACAAAGCTTATTGGGTAATAAAGGCCATGAATCTCGACATCACGAGCGGTGGGTAGAGCTTTCGGATGACCAACTCAAGAATTATGGGACTAAGCATATGAGAATGCCCGTATTTACAAGGACAAAGTTAAGCGGATTCATGATCGTGAATAGTTCGTAAGGATTTAAGTAGGAATGAAGGTGTTACTATTTCGGTCTCGTTTGAAACTCTTCCCCGGAAAGCTCAACTCCAGGTGGAGTGGTCCCTATATTGTTGAGGAGGTATTTCCCCATGGAGCGGTTTTACTTCGCGATCCTAACACCAACGGATCATTTACTGTGAACGGACAGCGAGTGAAACCACATTTTGATCGAGAGGAGTTGGAAGACGTGGAGAATGTCTTGCTCATCGATCCTCAATATCTCTGATCTCACTATGTCATGCTCACGACGTTAAAATTGAGTACTACGTGGAAGTTTATCCACGAATTTATCTTGTCTTTTCTTTTCTTTTTCTTTTTTTTTGTTTCTTTTTATCTTTTGATGTATCTATTTTTCTATATTTTTGGCTCAGATGTTAAAATGAAGCTATCCGACGTTGAGATACAGAAGCCATTCAAAATTGGCGTTCGAAGGTGAACCGGCGCTCAAGAATTGGACATAAGCTATCCACAACCGACGCTCAACCTGAACCGGCGCTCAAGAGTTGGACAGAATGTTACTCCAATCCGGCGCCCAAAGAAAACCGACGCTTAACCCCACCTAAACCGGCGCTCAATCCTGAGCCGACGCTCGTATATATTTATTAAAAAAAAAAGAGAAGAAGAGAAAAGAACCAACGCTCACCAACGAACCGGCGCGAACTCCCTGAACCGGACCTATATTAGGGCACCATGCCCTATTGCAATTCATTCCAAAAGTTTCAGCACACCGCACCTCCTCCAGCCTAGCCCACAGGCACTCGCCCTGCACACGCGCATTCGCGCTCCATCCTCCGATGTTCTCCCGCTCGCTCAGCGCGAGTGCCCATTTCATCCATTCGCCAGCGCTCTCGCCGATCGACGTGTCGTCCACAAGGCTTCCCGACCGGCCCTTCACCGAAGCCGCCTCGCCCCACAGCCGCCTGCTGCCGTCCGAACGCCCCACGGTGCTAACCTCGGTGCCGCTCCACTCGCCCAAAGACACGCCCACCTAGCTCGGCGCCCCTCAAGAATCGCGCTCGCCCGTCGCTTCGTAGCCCAGCCGCTCTCCTCAGCCGGTGCGGTGCCCCGAGCGCCCGCTCGCCGTCCTTTCTCCCTCTCACCCAGCACCCAACCGGCACTGTGTACCGAGCACCCGCTCGCCGTCCTTTCATCCTTGCGCTCCTCCAGCCGGCGCTCGCACCGTGCGCTCGCGCAGCGTTCGGCACGTGCACCCTCTCACGCCAACACTCACCCAAGCACGGACTCACCACCCTAACGCCGGCACCTCGCTCAGATAGCATCGAGACCTTTCCAAGCTAATCTCCTGGCATCTCTTTATCATGGTTCGAACAAAAAATCCTCTCATCTCTTTGGCGAAAAGAGCAAGAACAGACGCAGATGCTTCAGGATCCAGTGAACCGCCCGAAGATTTGTGGGAGAACTACAATGCTTCGTTCTCTATTTATTCTCCCCAATAAGGTATTTTCTTCTCCGTTATTCGTTATAAGGAGATCAGTCACTCACGTTCTTATGATTTGAATATTTTGGCTTCGTTGGGTGTTGATGCAACTGTGAAACGATATTTGAAATTATGGGGTCTGCTTGATTTGGCAATATGGGAATCAGAATATGGTATTAAGAATGTTCTTAGGGAATTTTATGTGATGCTCGAGATCAGCCCAAATTTTAAATCAGCTTACTATCGGTTGGGAGGGGGTAGATGTGCTATTACACCAAAGGTTATGCATGATGTATTTGGTTTTCATGTTGGTGGGTTTCCTGATGTACCAAAGGATTTTCCTCTCGCTGAAACATGGAGAATTTTATCTGGTTTTGATAATTGGTCATCAGCAGGCACTTCTAGTACCTTTATTAAGGACCCAGCTCTGGTTATCACCCATAAATTCCTTGCATACAACCTCACAGGGAAAGAGCAGGCAAATAAAGTGAGTGCTCAGGAAGTTTTCTTCTTGTGGTGTGTCGTGAATAACAAGAAGATTTGTGCAGCACCGTTCTTGTGGCGGCGATTTGATTACATGAGGCGACACCGTAAGGCGCATCTGTCTTTGAGCCAGTATCCCTTGATTCTGGCCAAGTACTTTGGGGGATTAAATGAAGAAGATTTTCCAAGATTGGGCTACTGTGTCGTTGAAAATTTTCCCATCACGTTCAGCGACTTTCGGGTGATTGAATCTGATCCGGCTACATTGCTTCCTTATGAAGCACGACGTAGTGTCCAAGAGTATATTATGATTAAGCAGAACCGTCCGTCCGGGTCTCATGCCAGTACAGCTACCCTGATGGATGAAGACATCTCCGAGGGTGAGGCCGCCGAAGAAAGAGAGGCGGGAGCACATGACACGCCTCTCCTTGCTTACCCCTACTCCCATCAGCCCCACGACGACGCCTTCAGTGGCCTTAGGGCTCATTTTGATTCCAGCTTTGGCCAGTTTCAGCAGGCCACTTCACAGCAGTTTGGGGACTTTAGCTCCTACTGGAATCAGAACTTTGAGGAGTATAGGCAGCAGATGGGTCAGCAATTCACATATTTCAATCAATCAACGACCCAAGGTTTTGGAGAGTTCCGTGATGAGGTATATCAGCGTCTTGACACCGAATCTCGCCAGTTCAACGACTTCAGTCAATCTTCACAGCAGGCGTTTGGGGATTTTTGTCAAGATGTTTACCGACGATTAGACACACAAGAGCAGCATCTGGTTGACCTTCAAGCCCAATGGGATGCCTGGTCCCTATCCTACGCCACCTATCCACCGCCACCACTGTCGGACCAATAGTGATGCTTCACTATTGGAGAGTATGTATATATTTATTTATTTTATTTTCTCTCGTCCTTATTTCGGTGGTTATTTCCTTTCCTATTGTGGTGTGTTTTCCTTGGCTTTTATGGTGTCTCGCTGCAGCTCTATTCTTGGGACTCGATTTACGAGCGACCCTCTTCGCCATCTATTATCAGGGAAGTCTCATCCTCTATTGGCCTTATTTTGTTGTTACTGTTTAGAGCTCCGGGGACAACGCTCAAATTTATGTGTGGGCGGAGAGTTGTTGATTATATGTCGTGCTCTGTTTATGTGCATGATTGGCAATATGGATCTAAGTTTATTTTGACCTCTTGAACTCAAGTTTTTATCTATGCGAATAAGTTAGGATTGTGATTTGTGCACCTGAACTCTGTGGTATTGGTCAAACCTTGATGTATTCTCGTTTATCTTGATGTTATGTTATTAAAGTGCAATGTGAATTGACGAGATTGTGTGAATTAATCTTAAATCGGGGGTTATTGATGTGATTTGTCCGACTAATGCTAGGGGTAGTGTTAACAGTGTGGTTACCTATATACTTGTTTCATCAAAAAAAAAAGTATGAAAATGAGGAGAATGAGAACTCCAGTTTATTGTTGAGATTGTTGAAATGGAGGATGGGATTCTGCCCCTCTTTCTCGTAAATTGAGATATGGGCATGGGAAACCACGATAGGAGACTCGAGTTCATCGAGAATTCACCTTTCGAACATTATTCCAAAATCTGATAATACTTCCTATGTTATCAAAGAAACTTGTTGCTAAAGGTAACCATTTTAGTTAATTCACCCCTAGCGGAGAGTTGGGTATGAGCAAAAATAATCTACTTGTTTATTTGATATTTTCACAATCTTAGATTTGTTTCACATTAACTTTGATTATGTATTGATCATGTTTGGGGGAATTGCAAAAAGAGGTTTGATTGATTGGACTAAGAGTGAATGTGCATGAGTTATTTTTCTATTCGTATTAGTATAGACTTTGCATGAGGACAAACAAATGGATAAGTGTGGGGGAGTTGTTTTGTTTCATTTTGTGCTTATTCTTGGTATTGTTTTGCATGTTGTTTTTAGTGGTTTATCCTATTTATGCCGTTGGTTTGATTAGTATTTATCGATTCGGGCTTATTTGGTTTGTTTCGATGTTTTGTAGGAAAACGGTACTAAATAGGATGAAATAGATCTATCAAGAATGAAAATATATTAAAGAGTATCTCGTCAGAAATCCGTGGGCACAAGCGGATCGCAATTCAGAGTTTGGACACGAGAGAACGGAGCGAAACAGCGAAGTCGCGCATGTGCGTGCGCGAACGCATCCGTCGCTCGCAGCTCGCGCACCAGCGTCCATCGCACGCCGCAAGTCCAACGTGGGTTGCTGCATCAACCGGTGCTCGACAACACCCAGCGCCCATGCATCGCCCACGCACGCTCGCCAGTGCCCGTTGCCCGCGCGTGTTCGCCCAGCTCGCCGAATCACCCGGCGCGCTGCTGCAGACGCCACATCGCCGCACGTCGCTAGCGTTGTTTCACCCGGTGCTCGACCGAGCATCGTGCCATCCCAGTGCATGTCGTACATCCCACACGCCCCGCGCACGTTGTCGCCCAATCATCCGCGCTTCCGGTAGCGCCCGTTTCAGCGACGGCGCTGCGCATCGCCAGCGCTTGCTTATCCGGCGCTCACGCGCGGCGCCCGCTGCTCGGCCATCCGGCGCTCAACCGCGGCGCTCGCTCGTCTTTTCCCTCGCACGCTCATGCCTCACCCGGCGCTCGTTCGCCCGCGCGCACGCTCTCCCTTGCGTCGGCGTTCGCTTCTGAGTCAGTGCACTCTTCTGAGTGAGCGCTGGGTCTAAGTCGACGTTCACTTTGGGAACAGAAGCTCCGCTCCGTGCTCGCCCACATTCCAACCGATGCTCACTGTCACTTAATATATATACGCATTAGGTCATAATTTTGAGGGAGTTCTGATTTTGACGCAACCGCTTTTATATTCTTCGAAGGGCGAGCTTTTCAAGCGATGACGAGAGAGAGATTGAACATCATATTAAGAGTATTTGATTCCTGTTTTTATCCTTTCGATTATTGCATTTAGTTTTGTTGTTCTTGTTGAATTCCTTTGGATCATTTACGAGTTTGTGTTGAGATTATGGTTATATTCAATTTCATTGTTGATTCTGGATGTTTTATTATTGTGTTGAACTTCATTCGATTAATTTACGAACTTTGCTTTATGATTATTGTTTGTTTGAATTACATAATTGATATTGGGTTATTGGTTTTTACATTGGCATTTGATAAGTTTACGTTCTATGAATTTGATATTGGATTTTAGTTATATGTTGAATCTTGCTCCGATGGATTTTATTGTTTTATGTTAGATGATCTAGATTAATTGGTTTTACGCTTAGCTTCCTGTTTTCGTGTTTTCTTAGGTTCTCCACTAGGGATTGACAACCCCTAGTTAGATTGCTTGCTTTAATTTACATTTCCTGTTTGCTTTTCAATTCCCGTTTGTTCAAAAACCCCATGTTGGTATAGAGTGTTAGGATTTACCGCTTTATGTGTTTGACACGAATAATAAGCCCTGTTAAGTTTTTCTTGAGAGACGACTAGGGTTAACTTACCCTAATACAACACCTCATTCGATTATGAGTCAATTAAAATAACACTTTTGATTGAAACAAATTTTGCCTTGACAACTTCTTTCATCACCGGGTTGAGCTTCCTCTGGGGGTCTCTGATCGGTATGGCATCATCCTCGAGCAAGATGTAGTGTTGACAAGCAAGAGGGTGATGCCCTCGAGGTCGGCTAAGGTCCAAACCGACGGCCTCCTTATACTTGCTCAAGAGGGCTCTCGCCTCTTCTTCTTCTTCGATCGCCCTGAGCTTATGATTACTAGCAACATCTCGTTGGCTCCGAGGTAGATGTACTTTAAGTGCTTCGGTAGACGTTTGAGCTCTAGCTTAGGGGTTTTCTTCAAGGAAGGTTGCATCATCTCCTTGCCATGCACCAGCTGTGATCGATAGCTTGGTTGATCATCCCCGCTTTGGTCTGCTTCTACCTCAAGCACTTCGGTTGACTTGATCTCCTCCTTGTCAAGATACTCTAGGTCTTCAATGTGTTATTGGATGACTCTGTCGTACACGTCCTTGATCACCACGTTGGCAGAGTATCTCTCAACATCCTTCTCAGTGAGACTGACGAAGTCCACCATCTCGGTGTCGATCGAAAATTACTTGGCTTTGTAGATGTCAAAGGTGACCGTCTCCCCAGCGAATTGGCATGTGAGCTTCCCCGTATCGTAGTTGATTAACATTCGGGCCGTTTTGAGAAACGGCCTGCCTAGCAGCATGAGCTGCTTCTTGCTCCGGGTGCTGCCCATATTTATAACATAGAAGTCGGCTGGGAAAATAAGGTCCTACACCTTGACGAGCACATTCTCAACTATCCTTCGGGATAGACACTCGACTGTCTCGCCACCAATCTCAACACAAGACGGTCGAGGGTCCGAGTTTCAACTCTTGATAGATAGATAGGGCATCACATTGAATGATGCCCGAGATCGACATAGCTTGGTGTATCCTCGTTTTCCGATCATACAGGTATATAGAACATCCCGGATTGGTACACTTGATTGGGAGGTCTCGCTACACGGTTGAGACATTCTCCTCCATCGGAACTTGGCATCATCCTTGACTCTCTTGGTACACTGCTCTTTGAGGAACTTGGCACACCTCGGCATCGAGGTCAAAGCGATGATCAAAGGTATGTTGATCTCACCTTTAAAGATCTTGATCATCTCATTCATCTCTTCACTTCTTTATTCCTTGCCAACCTTCCCGGAAGGAGGTCGATCTAAATCTATGTTGTTCTACTACCTGGGCAAGGAGGCCTTCACCGGGTTCGGTTCCTTGACCAAGTCCTCGACTTTCTGCTTATGTTTTCTATCCGACTGTCTCCTTGACTGGGGCTCCCTCCTTGCTTGGCAAGTTCTTGCTGCTCCTCAAGTTGATTGCGTTGACGTGCGCATTGGGCTGGATTTGCACTTGAGCAGAAAGTGTCCCTTGCTTTTGGTTGATCTTTGAGATCTCTTGCGCCAAGGTGTTCAACTGGTCGGCCAGATTGCGTGACTCCTCTTGTCTCTGTTTTGAACTTGTCGAGGTCTTGCACTATCCACTCTTGTGTAGCTCCTTGTCTGTGCACTATTTCAGCTAAACATGGCCGAGCTTGAGGTGGGTTCTGCCCAGGAGGTGCTTGATAGTGTGTGCCTCCATACCTCAAGTTCTCGTGATTCTTCCACAGTGGGTTGTACGGGTCGAAGTAGGGCTTCTGACCTTGAGCGTTTCCTCCACCACCGTTTTTGACATGCCCAAAGGCATTCACATCTTCTTCTTCGGCTACTTGTAGACATTCGTCTGTTGTGGGTGGTGGCAAAGCAAAGCCGACACGCTTTGACATTCTTCTTGGCCATAGTGGGCCTCAACAGGTCCATCATTTGTTTCATCATGGCCTTCATATCCTTCATGTCGGATCCGTCTGAAGTGGTAGCTTCTGGGCTGGGCATCGTCTTGACCATTGCGTTGGCATCATCTCGAGACTCTTCAGCCAAGTCTGCGAGTAGTTTGAATGCCTCGTTGGGTTGTTTGTTGAGGATGGAACCTCCGCACGCAGCACTCACGAGCTGCCTCTGAGTCGGCCTCAACCATTCACATAGTATTGAATCAAATCTTGATCAGAGATTTGATGGTTGGGATATTTTGCCAAGATGGACTTGAAACGACACCAATAGTCATACACCATCTCACCATTCCCCATCTGGAGGGAACTCATCCTTTTCCTCACGCTTTGTATCCTTGAGATGGGATAGTATCTCTCAAGGAACTTCTATTGAAGCCTTGCCCAAGTAGTGACATTACCTGTAGGCAAAATGTACAGCCACTCTCGAGCACCGTCGTGGAGAGTGAATGGAAAGGATATGAGTCGAATGTACTCCTTCTTGACTTCATCCGCACACCTTATGGTACTACACACCATTTTGAAGTCCTGGAGATGGCGCTGAGGGTCCTCTCCCTGCATATCGCTGAAGCTTGGCAAGATCTGCATGAAAGAGTGCCTCAGCTCCCAATTGTCCTCTAGCTCGGGAAAAGTGATGCCTAGAGGTCGGAGACTGTTGTTGTTCGGGAACATCATCTCCTCGCAGCTGCTCTTACGGAGGTGGTGGGTTTGTGGATTCTCTCCTCCATGTTGTCTTGCCTTGGTCCATGCCTTCTCAAGACAGAGCGTTTCTCCTCGGCCTGCCTCTCTTTCTCCTAATGGTTCTCTCAATCTCTGGGTAAAACAAGAGCTCTCCGTCCTCGCCTGCAAGGTTAGGTCGGAGCATGCAAAAACCAAATAAAAAAAAAATAAAAAAAAAATGAGTAACAACACTAGAATAGCGCAGCTCCCAGGAAAGGCGCCAATTTGGCAACCGCCTAAAACCCGTCATCAAAGATCCTCGGCGCACCAAGATACTACTTGTAATCTCCTTCAACTTGAACACATAGTTCCGTATATGACAAGTTAAGGGGTCGAACCCAAGAGAGCTGGTTGTGTTGTTACTCGAGTTGTCAGCTTGAGTAGGAGGTTGCCTGGAGGGCAGGTGTCGATCGGTGACGGTCTCGAGAGAAATGTCTTGAGAGATAGATCTTGAGCGTAAAGTAAACCGAAAACTAAACACAAGGTAAAAGTCAAATAACAAGCAGTTGGGTGAAGTGTTCCATACGTTGAGATACTAGTGAAGATGTCGGTCATAGGTTCAAAGGTTTTCACCACGAGTGTATGTCGTTAGTTAAAGGTACCAAGGGGCAGGCGCCCCTTTTTGGTCGTCACCTACACCAGGCCCCCCAGACCCAGCTTGCCCTTAGGTTTTAGGACGAAGTACAGAGACACCCTGCCTTGCCCCATTGCCAAGACGCTCTCCCTAGGAAAACACTTCACTAGGGTATTCCGCCCCAACAACTTGACTCACTAGACAGCCCAACTAGCCACAGCCGGTCCAAGGGGGTGGCTCACAGCCCTTTGCCCAAAGCCGACGGCTACAATCACCCACTCCAGCCGCACTTCCCGGGATAAGGAGACACTCGATGTCTTACTCCGGCTATTGCTTGTAGCTACCCCTTCCCTTAAGGCTACCGGCCAAGTTAACGCTCAAGGAAAGGAATAACATGGGTATGAAGGCCTAGAGCTTCGGGAACACCCACTCAAGGTTCTAAGGACGTTTATACCTCACGACTCTCATGATCTCGACTCAACGTGCTTCACCCCGAGCCCAACCAAACTGACTACTCACGCATAATCGACATAAACACAAGAGCAACAAACAAGAATATAAACGAAACCATACTTGAATATAAAATCAAATGGAAAGGAAAAGCAGTCTCTGGCAAGTAGTTGCTCGAGCAGAGATAACAAAATACATGAACATAAAGGTTTGCCCGTAGGACTTGTTTATCTTCCTCACGAATCATTCATGAAAACCAAAGAAAATGAAAGAGAAAAGTGCAGAGAAAAACTAAGGACTCGATGCTTCCACTTTGAAATTGATATGTGTGAAGTGGTTGTTGGGAGCCTAGGTATACTCCTCCTTGACTTGGTCTATATGCGTATCTCGAGGCGGTAGGTGGTGAGGTCAGCAGCTACTTTGGGTTTTGAACCACCGATGGAGACTCCTCTGGCTTTAACAAGACGGATTTGTCTCATCCCAACCACCACAGCTTGACCTTCCCCTTTTCGGCAAAAATCAAACCTGCGGCAGAGAAGGACCTTGCCCAGAATCTTTCCTTTTACGTGCAAGTCTGTCAGAGTTCTTGTCTTCGCCTCCCAGCTGTATTCTGAGTTTACCCTTTGCCCCTACGTCATTCCTCGTCCTTTTTCCTGCTCTTCCTTGTCTCGAGCATCCTCTTGGCTTCATGTCAGCTCGTTGGTCAGGCTCAGCTCCCGCGCGATACCGTGTCTTGGCAAGATGTCAGAATCCCTTGCCAAGGTAATCTTTGGGATTTTACCTCTCTCACAGGAGGTGGCCTGATCTTTCCCAATGTCCGTCTCAACCTGCAACACCCCAAAGCGTGTCCTCCCAGACACAGACACACACAAAAATGCACTCTTTCTAGGGCAAGGACTACCCCAAAAACAGCACGAAAAGCGGGCTCGTCAGACATCGAACGTTTGTTCTACCCTAAAATAGCATACAGTCTCTCCCCGAAAACCAAACCATGAAGGTAGCTTCATAAGAACTTAGGAATATAGGATATATGATAGTATAGAGTGATATAACCTTCTTTTGATGCATGCGGAAATGTAATAACCCGAAAAATTTAAAACTTTTATTAGTGATGTTTAAATCAATTATTTTTGGTGCTTAGACCTTAATTGTGTTTAAGGTAACTAACAAAATGAATTAGAACCGATTCGGAGATCGAAAACTAGAGAAATAAAAAACTAGTGACTAGTCCTACCGGATTAGGGTTTTCTGAATAGCCTGAACATAGAATGAAAGATAGAGAATGAATCTCAACAAAAGGATTTCATTTCTAGAATCCTCTCACGAAAACATGTGAGAAGCAAAAGAATGAGAATTTTCGGGCATGTTTCCCGGTCAGTCTTAAAAGTACTATTTACGAGCCGGATCAACTTCCAGTCCATGCTAATCTTTGTCCATTCTGTAACGCCCCCATTCTTACAACAGAGACATTACTAAAATCTTTATATCTTTAGTAACCATGGAATAATAATAATATTAAACTAGCAGCGGGGTTTTAAAATAAATTAAACAAAAGGACAACATATACCCTATAAATATATATTTGCCTTCCTGAAACATCAACAAAGCAGCAAAGCAACGTCAACTAGGGACACATCCCTTAACAGTATATAATATAAATCAAAATATTATATATATAATTTCAAAAAAAAACATTTATCTTAACCAAAAACCACTTTAAGTTTATACTTATTCACAAATATAAGGAGCGGTGCTTTTGAGAAAATGGAAATGTGGGGCTCTCTTCCGACTGCATCAACCATCGACCTCCTTAGCCTGCAAAATATATCATTGAAAATGGGTTTGTGAGCATGCGAACATACTCAGTGAGGAAATACACTGCATTGCATAATGTTACAAAACATAATGAATATATTTCTTGATCCGCCACACAGGCAATGATACGCCACACAGGCTATGATTCGCCACACAAGCAATAATACACCACACAGGCAACGCCACACAGGCTTTGATTCGCCACACAGGCAATAATACGCCACACAAGCTACGTCACAAAGGCAATGATACGCCACACAGGCTACGCCACACAGGCTATGCCACATAGGTAATGATACGCCACACAGGCAATGATACGCCACACAGGCTAAGTTTCATATGTCCAAATAATTATATAAGACTCATCAACCTGTTCAAATGGTCTAGTCTTAACTAAAAAGCAACATTGGCTTAAGTACATAACATATGTCTAACGTGAAAATTTGCACAAGACGTCGTCTATCTTAGACGAACCTTTATATATGCTTAATCATCATCAAAGATCACAAATCAATCATCAAAACTTGAATATCAATGCTTTAGCATTGAAATCCCCAATCGACGTCAAACTAAAATTTACAAAAATTTGAATACGTCGGTAAAAATACTGAATAAACCTTTTAAGCTTTATTCATATCATAGAATCCAAATATGAACTCAAAATGATCAAATAAAATCAAAAATCCAACATTATATAAGCTAGGGTTTTCGGTCAAAAAGGAAATTTTGCACAAGTTCGATTTCAAACGTTTTTCTTGTTCAAAACATGTTTATATTTACCCAACAACACATATATGAAGGCATATCAAGCATATCAACAACAAAAGTTCAAGATCTAGGCCTCCATGTTTTCGAAAATTTCAGGAATTTCAAAAGAATGAATTCATGCTTGAAAATTCAACATTAATCAACTCGTAGGCGTTAGATCTAACGTAATATCAAGAGATAATTGAAAAAAAAAATGCTCCTTCAAACAAAGCCAAAATGACCGAAAGTTAGGAGCCTCACAACTTCATGATTTTCGAAATTTTAAACCATAAATGAGTTCTAGAGGTGTAGATCTACCTTTGTGCGAAGACGGATCGTGAATTCATCGGTTAGATCTTCGTAGAAATGAGTTTGAAATTTTTTTTACATTGCAGTGTGTGTTTTCGTGAATGAGAGAGAAATGGGGTGGAAAAGGAGTGCTTTGGAAGCTTTAATACATATATATATAGAAAGTCTTCTTGGTATTATTCAAATCTTCCATGGTAAGCTATTGATTTTTTCTAGAAATTTCTAAGCTTATCACATAAGCTTGTTAATAGCTTATCTTATAAGCTTGCCCTTAGCTTATATCATAAGCTTTGATTTTTTTTTTTTTTAATTTGCTAAAACATTAAAACTTATAACATCAAACTTTACATTTTTAGCTAGGGCGCATCCTCGTTCTAAGCCGAACAACCTGTAAAAAAAAAAACATTCGAAACTCAATCTTCATTAGTTCATAAATCATTTGAAAATAATTTATTTTTCAAAACATAAATCATTTTACTTTAAGAAATGTTTCGGGGTATTACAATCTATCCCCTTAAAATAATTTCGTCCTCGAAATTTTGAACTTCATAAAACCTTCATCATTGAACTTGATAAAACATGTGTCGGGAAGCTGTATAAATCCTCAATCGTATCAAAACATGACAAGGCAATAGACTTTGTCCCTTGTGGATAACTTCTTAACTTTTAATAAAGCCTCATGATACGAAAATCTTTTAAACTTCATCCCAACACAAGTTTTCTTTTCATGCTCACACCTGTAACTTTTAAAACCATAAAACATTTTCATAAACATAAATTACCTGAGAGTCGACGTTGAGCAGCGGTCACGTCCCACACATTCTCCCGTTTCCATAAAGAGTTTTAAACATCTTTAAACACTTATGCTATTTTCATACTAGGAGTTCATTATTCTTCAAGCACATTTGATCATACTTTAAACAAGTCTACAGAAACGTAAGGCTCTGATACCATTCTGTAACGCCCCCATTCTTACAACAGAGGCATTACTAAAATCTTTATATCTTTAGTAACTATGGAAGAATAATAATAATATTAAACTAGCAGCGGGGTTTTAAAAGAAATTAAACAAAAGGACAACATATACCCTATAAATATATATATGCCTTCCTGAAACATCAACAAAGCAGCAAAGCAACGTCAACTAGGGACACAGCCCTTAACAATATATAATATAAATAAAAATATTATATATATAATTTCAAAAAAAAACATTTATCTTAACCAAAAACCACTTTAAGTTTATACTTATTCACAAATATAAGGAGCGGTGCTTTTGAGAAAATGGGAATGTGGGGCTCTCTTCCGACTGCATCAACCATCGACCTCCTTAGCCTACAAAATATATCATTGAAAAGGGGTTTGTGAGCATGCGA
Source organism: Salvia rosmarinus (assembly GCA_036937905.1). Taxonomy (NCBI): domain Eukaryota; kingdom Viridiplantae; phylum Streptophyta; class Magnoliopsida; order Lamiales; family Lamiaceae; genus Salvia; species Salvia rosmarinus. The sequence goes on along the minus strand of CM072819.1, from coordinate 77,359,324 downwards.
ACATACTCGATGAAATACACTGCATTGCATAATGTTACAAAACATAATGAATATATTTCTTGATCCGCCACACGACAATGATCGCCACACAAAGCTATGATTAGCCACAAATGTCGCCACGACGCCACACGGCTTTGATTAGCCACAGGCATGTCGCCACATGCTCGTCACACGTGATGATACGCCACACAAAGCTACGCCACACACGCAATGATACGCCACACGCATAATGATCGCCACACACACGATGATCGCCACAGGGCTAAGTTTCATATGTCAGTAATGATATAAGACTCGTCAACATGTTCAAGTTTCATATGTCCAAGTAATTATATAAGACTCATCAACATGTTCAAATGGTCTAGTCTTAACTAAAAATCAACATTGGCTTAAGTACATAACATATGTCTAATGTGAAAATTTGCACAAGACGTCGTCTATCTTAGACGAACCTTTATATATGCTTAATCATCATCAAAGATCACAAATCAATCATCAAAACTTGAATATCAAAGCTTTAGCATTGAAATCCCCAATTCGACGTCAAACTAAAATTTACCAAAATTTGAATACGTCGGCCGAAAAATACGAATAAACCTTTTTAAGCTTTATTCATATCATAGAATCCAAATATGAACTCAAAATGATCAAATAAAATAAAAAATCCGACATTATATAAGCTAGGGTTTTCGGTCAAAAAGGAAATTTTGCACAAGTTCGATTTCAAACGTTTTTCTTGTTCAAAACATGTTTATATTTACCCAACAACACATATATGAAGGCATATGAAGCATATCAACAACAAAAGTTCAAGAACTAGGCCTCCATGTTTTCGAAAATTTCAGGAATTTCAAAAGAATGAATTCATGCTTGAAAATTCAACATTAATCAACTCGTAGGCGTTAGATCTAACGTAATATCAAGAGATAATTGAAAAAAAACATGCTCCTTCAAACAAAGCCAAAAGGACCGAAAGTTAGGAGCCTCACAACTTCATGATTTTCGAAATTTTAAACCATAAATGCGTTCTAGAGGTGTAGATCTACCTTTGTGCGAAGACGGATCGTGAATTCATCGGTTAGATCTTCGTAGAAATGAGTTTGAATTTTTTTTCACATTGCAGTGTATGTTTGTGTGTGTTTTCGTGAATGAGAGACAAATGGGGTGGAAAAGGAGTGCTTTGGAAGCTTTAATACATATATATATAGAAAGTCTTCTTGGTACTATTCAAATCTTCCATGGTAAGCTATTGATTTTTCTAGAAATTTCTAAGCTTATCACATAAGCTTGTTAATAGCTTATCTTATAAGCTTGCCCTTAGCTTATCTCATAAGCTTTGATTTTTTAATTTGCTAAAACATTAAAACTTATAACATCAAACTTTACATTTTAATCTGGGCGCATCCTCGTTTCTAAGCGAACAACACAGTAAAAAAAAAATTGAAACTCGATCTTCGTTAGTTCATAAATCGTTTGAAAATAATTTATTTTTCAAAACATAAATCATTTTACTTTAAGAAAAGTTTCGGGGTATTACAATTATTGATAACAATCGAAATCATGAAGGAATATATTATTATGAATTTAGAAATTATAAGAATCAATTTCTGAAAGAAATTCCTTAAGAACTTAATCGAACGCCGGGAAAATATACCGGGAAAACCCTAAATTTGTCCGAACGACCCGAAACTCGAACCAAGGGTTTAAATAAATAAAATATGATTTATAAGACTAAAATTAATTATGAAAGCTCAAGAATTCAATAGAATTTTGAATGAGCATAATTTAATCGCCGGACGCTGTTTTTCCGCGATAACTCGGAATTGACTTATCGGATGCCATCCGAACTTCATGAAATTATTATAAACATTGAAATAAGTCTTTTAAAGGCTATTTAAGAAAATAAAACCATGAGATTCTGAGAAATCAATCGAAAGCGCGTTAAAACTTAAAGAGTCGGTATTAATATGCCAAATCGGGTAATTTGACCTTTCCTTCTCCCAACTACCACCAAGACCACCCCAAATGGGTTAATGACAGCCCTTTAGGCTGCCAAGACATTAAAGAACCGTTCATTACAGCCTTCACACTTTGAGAGCCATTTTCTCTCTCTTTTTCAAACTTTTCTCTTTTGTTCCTCAAGCTTTTGAGCTTCAATCCCCAATTCCAAACCTTTCCAACTCTCAAATAATTATTCTAAGATCATAGAAAGGTATTATTCATCATCCTCTTCCATCCTAATGGAGTCGAATGTTTTTTAAAATTTTTTTTAGTTTGAAACCCTAGTTTCGAACCATTTCAATTTTGTGACTTTTGAGCCACCAAATGCTCTTAAGACATGAATGAAATATGCTTAGAAATATGTTATAAGGTTGTGTTTAAAATTTGGGAGTTTTTGGAGCATGTTTGTATTTTTTTGATTTAGTTATGATTTCTTTTTATATGAGATAAAGCATGCTTTTGTGAATATTATTTGATATTGTTGCTTGTTAATGTATTAGGAGCATATAGAATAAATTTGATAATTTTTAAAATATTTTTTTGGAATTTTTCTTGTATTTGTTTGATTTTATTTGTTGAGAAATAGTTGAGATATAGTGTTTAATATATGATATGAACATCATATATTAATCTTGAAATTTTTGAAACACTACTCCTATTTTTCACAAATGGGCAGAATTTATTTAAGTATTTTTAAGCCATTGTTTGATTTTATTTGTTGAGAAATAGTTGGGATATAGTGCTTAATATATGATATGAACATCATATATTAATCTTGAAATTTTTGAGACACTACTCCTATTTTTATGAAAATGCCGAAACTATGTATAAATATTCTAAGATTTATTTGATTTTTATTTGTTGCAAATAATATAATATATGATGTTTAGAAATAATATGAACCTATTATGCATTATTGGGAATTTATTGAACACATATGTAATATATGTGTGAGGACAAAAAGAATTCCAAGCATTTAGTTCATATTATAAATATTTAGTTGAGGTTTAAAGTTAATATTACATGTTTATTGCATATTATAAACATATTGTGAAGTGAATGGAAATTATTGAATATATATGTGTATATAGTGAAATTACTGAAACTATATATGTACTAATAAGCATGTGTTTTCATTTTAATGTATGATATGAGATGATATTTCATGCTTAGTATATGATATAAGCATGATATAATTTTTGTGAAATTTATTGAACACCAAAGCTCATTAATTTATGATTGCCGAAAAATTTGAGGCTTTTTAACCTATGGTTGAAATTTTATATGATGATATTGAGTTAGTAATTAAATTCTATAGTATGATAGGAGTTTAACATGATTTTATCGGAATTTATTGAGTACGTATGCTAATTATTGTTAATTATCGAAAACGTAACAAAATGGCTAAGTATGGGTTTAATTCTACTGTTAAATGATGCTATGATAGTTAACTATAAGCTTGAGATGAATGGTTGTGATTATGATGAATGAATGGAACACTTATACACACATACACAATGGTTTTGCATTATGTTAGAAATTAGGGTTTTCTAATGCTTTAGTATAGTTTATGTTGTGTATGGTATAGTTTGTTGTTGAATGTTTATGTTTATGTTGTACCGACACACCAAAACCCCAAACGTAAATAATATAATACTATATGTACGAGAATCCAAAAGAAATCGACTAATTTTGATAACTTAAGAAGGAATTAACGAGAATCGAAGTAGGCACAAATTAGAGTTTCCTATTAATAATAGGCTACTCAAACGTGAGTTCATAAGTTAAAGAAACCAAAAGCCGGGTTGCAACGTTAAATACTCAACAACAATAATCTGTCGATATTAGATTGAGCGTTAAGACAACTCGACAACGAATAGCGATTATCTGACTTATATAATCCCAAGCGAATTAAGAGAAACAAACAACGTCGTAAAGAGTAAACAAAGATTCGAACATAAGATGTCGATCCTTATGTCTCATAAGTCGAGTTAATATTCCCTAAGGAATTCATCTATTCCTAAAGTACTTACTTACATGATAGCATGTGATCACTTGAGTCATAAGTCGAGACTCACTTTATTAAATCGTGTTAATCGACAAGTCGTCAAGCATAACCTACTGGGGCGTAACTATAATTGTTAAGTCTAGATAGTGGCTTGAGAATATCCTAATATACCAATCACAACTTGAATACTAACAATCTATAACGTAATAACGTTTAGAAGAACACTAAGATTAAGAGTCGAGGATAGACTCGGAGTATGTGATTCATAAGTTGAAGTTCACCTATGAATGATAAAGTAATATAGTTTGGGAATTGGGAATGTAAGATAATAGAAATTATCTTAAAACCATTGCATGAAATCATAAAGAAACTCTAATTGGGAACTTCAAGTCGTAATTTATAAATGACCTTCGATCGATAGAAAGAATCTAAGAAATGTTATTTTCTTATGAAGGGTTTGATCGTACGTAGTCGGTGAGGAAGAACAACCACACCCTACTCACTTAGACTTACTAGCTTTGGATTAGCAGGTGGGCTCATGAATGAATGATCAGATATGGAAACAACGTGAATGAAATAGTCAGGCTTGACGCTTTTGGAAAATGATAAAATGTTTGATAGGCATGAGTCTTTTAACTAAAATCCTCATGTGCTATTGTGGGCAGTTCAATAACTTTTGATAAGGAAAATGTTTTCGGCAATGAGTCCACTAAATATTTTTGTACTTAGCCCTGCATCTCGTTTTTGATGTGCAGGTTGAGCAAGGATCGATGATGGGTGCGAGGTGGTGCAGAGTAGCAGTTGTTTTGTTGCTTAATTATAAAGGATTCTAAAACCTTGGGCATGTATCATCATATGCATGTCCACACGTTTATTGCTGCCTAACTCTGATATTATTTTAATGTTTTGATTATAACTGCTTTCATACCGTATTGAACTTGAGGTCGTACCACGTTCCTTGAATTGTGCCCTGATTGGGTTATATTTGAACCTTGAACCTTTTGATGAGTCCTTCTGTGACTTGAGTTGGTATTGAATAGCTTATCCCTTTTTAGTCTATGCGTTATTGAGTAGTCAAATGGTTAATTGCATTGATTAGTTATGTTTATATCCGCTGCTTTATCATACCGGTGATGATCTATATGATCCGTACTTTCTTGGGAAGTCGGGTCGTCACAGGAAACGATGAGTCGTTCTGACATGAACCCTTATTTTGATGACCACGATAGCGTTTAGATTTTTGTACGCACCTGACTAGGTACATTGAATGATGCTGCTATTAGTTTTTGGAGCATCATACTCTGTACCTGATCTTTTGTTTATCCTAAAAACTTTGATGAAAGTCCTTGTAGAGGCATTTGATTTGATATGATGGTAGCTCCCCGAGAGCCTTTGGTTTTGATATTGTGATATGTGGTGTTGGATGATGTTCTAGATTTATGCTTATGATTATATATACACACCGTGCTAATATATTTATGATCCTCATGGATGGTATAAGAAGATTTTTGATTGCATTTATTTATGAAGGATATAATACCGTCGAGAAGGAGAAACCACGAGGTAACACCCGTAAGAGAGGACATCCATCCACCACCACCACTACCGGCAAGAAGGATTGAGGAGCTATTGCTTAGACAAAATCCGCCAATCTTCAATGTGACTGGGAATCCCGTAAATATGGAGCTTTGTTTTTTTACACTAGAGAGAATCTTCAATTTCCTTCACTGTACATCTCGAGAACGCTTCTCATGCATTGCTTTTCAAATGACCGGTGCTGCCGATTTCTGGTGGGAGGCGAAGAGAAATACCTTGTCTGAAGAGAAACTGGAAGCGTACGCCTGGGAAAATTAAAGGAAGAAGTGTATGAGAAATATATTCCTAAGAGTTATCGGAAGAGAAAGGAAAAAAAATTCTACAATCTGCAACAAGGAAAGACAACGGTCACGGACTACGATAGGGCATTCTACGAGATGTCACGGTATGCACCTCAGTTGGTCGACACCGACGAGAAAAGAGCAGAAAAGTTTCGGATGGGACTCCGTCATGAGTTTAGAGTGTCACTAGCCGGTCATGGAAATCTGACCTACCGCGGGGCCCTTAGTAGAGCATTGGACAATGAGGCTGCTTTTGCCTGAGGAAAAGATCGTCACAGTGCATCCACCGAATCACCAAGGAGATCGTGGGAAAAAGAAGTGGGAAGGACCTCACCAAGGTAAATGATCACATACTGGCCAGGCCGACAGAAGCCCATGGCAAGGGAGTAACATGCCATCTAGGCACGGACAAGGCAATGGACGTACCATGGTACCCACGCCTGGCGAAACCAGAGGTTTATGAGACTTCCCATGTGCCATAGGTGCCATAGGAGTCACAGAGGAGCATGCACATTCACAAATGATGGATGTTTCAAATATGGCGAGAAGGGTCACTACTCCAGGGACTGTCCAGGGATGTGCCAAGGAGGGAATGGCCGTCCCAATGTGGCCAACCGAGTCCAACTAGTCTACGCTATCCAAGCTCAACTGCTTCAACAACATCTCTCGATTTAGTACTTCCAGCCGATACAACGACCCTATCAACAACGACGGCAACGACAACTGCAATTGAGACCGCAACAACAATAATACCAATAGCCACAACATCAACAACAACGACAACCACAGCAACAACAACAACAACTGCAACAACAGCAGCAACAACAACAGCAACAATAGCAACCACCACCGCAACCCAACGCCTACTCCCTCAATCAAGAAAGAGACTTACACAGGACCTGCCAAGGAACTAAGGAAACTTGGTAGGTGATCGAGCTAAAAACACACTCAAATTTACTCGCAATCGTACGAGGTAATTGTAGCGTGATAAGTTAACCCAAGTCGTCTCTCAAGGAAAACTTAACAGGGCTATTGTTCGTGTCGCGCACAGAAAACAATTAAATCCTAAACATTCTAATACATACGAAGGGTTTTGAACATGCAGGAATTTAAATACGAGAAATAAACAGCAATCCTAAGCTAGGGGTTGTCAATCCCGAGCTAAACTAATATAAAGCAATAAATCTAAACCAGAGGTTGTCAATCACTAGTTGAACTACGAAATCGGGATAAATCAAAGCAATAAACAAAATCAATATAAATCTTAGGAACATGAAAATCCAATCCACTGTCATTATGGAATTGAATTCACAAGAATCACAAAGCGAGAAATCATAAAGCAATAATACGATGAAATTGATTCCGATAAAACAATAAATCCAAAAGCATAAATTGATTAACTAAATCATTCGATGAAAACAGGAAACAGGAATTAAATCTAATGATTATCTGTTTGTGTCGATTTGTTGAAGAACTCTGGAAGAATAGTCAAGTGCAGCGCCGCGGCTGCCTGAAGAAAAGAAAATTACGGACTCCCCTTCTTTAACCTAGCGCTATATATATATATAAATTAAAAAGCGAGCGCCGATTGGAAATGAGCGTCGGCTGAGAAATCATTCTGTAAAGAATGTGAACGCCGGCTCAGGTTGAACTCCGGATAAAAAAGGATTATGTCTCACATGAGAACGCCGGCTGAAGTTGAGCGCGCGAGGGAAAAAGTGGCGAGCCGGCGCTGCAGGTGAACGTGCGAGCAAGATTGGACGAACGTGCACTGAAACCAAGCGCTGGATGGTCGAGGGGCAGCGGGCGCTGACTACTCTGCGCCGGACGGAGACGCTACATGCGCTGGGTGTTCGAGCGCCGGACGGACCATGCGCTGGGGCTGGTTGAGCGCGATCGTGGTATGGCAAGACCGCGAGCGCCGGGCGCTAAGCGTTGTGGGAGGAATGGGCGTCTGGCGCGCAGGCGCGCGAGTGTGGCGTGTGGTGTCTGGCGTGCGGCGGGTGGCGAGCGAGGTGGCCCAGGTGAAAGGCCGTGCTGGAGAAAGGCGCGCTGGCGATGGCGCTTGGAATGAGCGCACGCTGAAATTAGTGAGCCTTGCTGATCCAGCGCCCGGTGGCGTCTTGTATTTGGGGTGTCGGCGGGCGGGGGCGCGGGTGTCTTGGCGTTGGCGTGCGGGCGCTCGGGCGCTCGTCGCGACTTTGACGTTCGCTCCGTTCTCGCGTCCGATCTCCGAATTGTGATCAGCTTGCGCCTATGAACTCCTATCGTGATGCTCTTCAATTATATCTGATCCGTGGCAGATCCATTTCATCATATTTTATGCCATTTTTCTACAGAACATCGAAACGAACGAAGTAAGTCCGAATCGATAAATATTAATCAAACCAACAGCATAAATAGGACAAACTACTGAAAATGACACGTAAAACAATACCAAGAATCATCACAAAATCATACCAAACAACTCCCCCACACTTATCCATTTGCTTGTCCTCAAGCAAAGTCTATACTAATAAGGTAGAAGAATAACTCATGCAACAACCCTTAATCCAATCAATCAAACCCTTTGCATTTCCCCACACTTGGTGTTTAGGAATTCAAAGATAATGTGAAATAAATCAAGAACGATAATTGATTTCCAATAAATAAAAGGTAATCTACTCTCGGACCCAACTCTCCGTTAGGGGTGAACTAATTAATGTTGTCACCTTTAGCTACAAGTTTCTTTTATAAAGCACAAAGAATGTTTTAACAAATTTTGGAATAATATTGAAGGTGAACTCTCGATGAACTCGAGTCTCTAACGTGGTTTCCATCTCCATTTCTCAAATTACAAGAAGAGGACATAATCCCATCCTCCATTTCAACAATCTCAACAAAATATTGGAGCTTTCATTCTCCTCATTTCTTCTTCTTTTCACATTTTTTTATATATATAAATGAAACAAGTATATAGGCAACCACAATGTTAACACTACCCCTAACATTAGCGGACAAATCACATCAATTTCCCTATTTAATTTCTATCGATCCAGGTCTCGTCAATTCACATTATACTCAAATCATATATCACCAAAAGTTTGAAAATTCAAAATCGACTTGACCAATACCACGAGTTCGATTGCACAAATCAAGATCTAACTTACTCGCATAGACAAAGCTTACGTCCAAACAATCGAGAATAAGCACAAGGGCACATCATTAAGCATACAAATATTTATAAAGCACACAAAACGAGTAAACATCCCACATTTTAAATCGAGCATCGTCCCCTGCTCAAAATATTAAAAGCTCAAAATGACCATAGAGGATGATACTTCCACGATAATCGGCAGATATGCTACTGTAGAGTTGGAGCATCACGGCTTCATCTCACTGCGACAACTTTCAAATCTGAGCAAAACAAACTCAGCGACAACGGATAAATCGAAGAACAACGAAACAAGACAAAAAAAGAAAGAAAGAAAAAGCAAATAAAAATCCGTGGGTAAACTCCCACGTAGTACTCCGTTTAACGTCGTGAGCTCGACGTATTCCGGTCAACAACGGACTATCCATAGTCCTTTACCTCTGAGAATACCATCTCACCCGGACATCGATGCAACCATATAAGAACAGAGGATAGTAAAGAAAGCAGGTAATACATCAATTAAGCTCAAATCAAACATCCTATTTTCCAAAGTAAAATAGATAACTTTAACTCCTAAAGCACCATACTTTGGTAAATTAGGATGTTGACAAATTATAGAAACTACCTCAACCTTTGTCTTTTCTTCATTCTCCTCTAAGTGTTTGGGTAGCTCTTTCACCTCCAGAGTGGGTTTTGACATGTCATCAACTTCGAGTGCCCACTCTTCCTCGTCAGCCGTCCTGGTATCAATTTCCTCGTGGCTCTGATTTTGCTCCTCATCCTCACGTGCCCATTCTTCCACCATTTCCACCTCCTCTGGCTGCAGCGGCTCGACAGGTGTCTCTCCCACCCAATTCTCAATAATTGGGTCACTTTCTAGAATAGTGACCGCTGGACCTGATTGGATTGATCTAGAAGTTCTCTCCCTTGCTGCAACAGCTCAACAAGCAGGCTATTAACATATCCCATTTGCGCCTCCAAATGCAAAGATGAGGTGTTTGCAGCATCCAAACTTTGGATGAACTTATCCTCCCAAGTTGGTTTCTTAAGTGGAGGTGGATGTTGCGGGTATGTATTCTAAGGTGGAGGTGGTTGTTGTGGGTACGGATACTGCAACGGAGGTGATTGCTCCCAGTAGGGATTGTAGGCTTGATCTTCATACAATGGAGGAGGTGGTTGGTCCCAGTATGGATTATAGACTTGATCCTCGTACTGCGGTAGAGGTGGTTGGTCCCAAAAGGGATCATAGGCCTGTTGCTCATCAAGTTGTGGGTTCCAATATTTTGGGTCAGGTTGTGGAGGCGGCGGCTGCTGCTGTGGATCCCAATATCCCAAATCGGCCTGGTTATTCCAACCCGAACCATATTGTTGCTCATAAACTGGCGGATATCCCTCAACATGGTCGAACTGAGCTCCTTCTTCGAAAGAAGAATTTGCCCAATACGACGAACTTTTCTCCCCCCAGCCTGTTTGGCCATATTCGTATTGCTGGTAACCCTGCATTAACAGACACCAACTATAAAAACAAGATCATACGCACCGGGGAGAAAATAACCATACGAGCGGAAAGAAACACGAAAACAAACAACACAAACAATCGCTAAAGTTTTCCCGACAGCGGCGCCAAAATTGATCGAGCTAAAACACACTCAAATTTACTCGCAATCGTGCGAGGTAATTGTAGCGTGATAAGTTAACCCAAGTCGTCTCTCAAGGAAAACTTAACACGGATATTGTTCATGTCGCGCCTGAAAAACAATTAAATCCTAAACATTCTAATACCAACGAAGGGTTTTGAACATACAGGAATTGAAATACGAAAATAAGCAGCAATCTAAGGTAGGGGTTGTCAATCGAGCTAAACTAATAAAGCAATAAATCTAAACCAGAGGTTGTCGATCCCTAGTTGAACTACGGCGAGGATAAATCAAGCAATAAACAAAAGCAATATAAATCTTAGGAACATGAAAATCCAATCCACTGTCATTATGGAATTGAATTCACAAGAATCACAAAGCGAGAAATCATAAAGCAATAATACGATGAAATAGATTCCGATAAAACGATAAATCCAAAAGCATAAATTGATTAACTAAATCATTCGATGAAAGCAGAAACATGAATTAAATCTAATGATTATACATTTGTGTCGATCTGTTGAAGAACTCGGAAGAATAGTCAGTCTGTAGCGGCCGGGTCAAGAAAAGAAAATTATGGACCCCCCTTCTTTAACCTAGCGCTATATATATATATATATATATATAAATTAAAAAGCGAGCGCCGGTTGGAAATGAGCGTCGGCTGAGAAATCATTTTGTAAAGAATATGAACGCCGGCTCAGGTTGAACTCCGGATAAAAAAGGATTCTGTCTAACATGAGAACACCGGCTGAAGTTGAGCGCGCGAGGGAAAAAGTGGCGAGCCGGCGCTGCAGGTGAACGTGCGAGCAAGATTGGATGACAGCGATCAAACCAAGCCACGAATGGCCGAGGGCAGCGGCGCCGACTACTCGAGCCGGACGGAGACGCACATCTGCTGGGTGTTCGGCCGGACGGGCCATCTGTTGAGGCTGGTTGGCGCGGTCGGGCGGCGCGCGCAGGCAGCGGCGCAGGGGTGCTAGCGTTGCGGGAGGAGCAGGCGTCTGGCGCAAAGGCGCGCGAGTGTGGCGTGTGGTGTCGGCGTCTGACGGAGTTGGCGGCGGGCGTAGGCCAGGTGAAAGGCCCGGTGGTTGGAGAAAGCGGCGGAGATGGGCGATGGCGCTGGGAATGAATGCGCGCTCGAAATTGGTGAACGCACGCTGGATCCCAGCGCTGGCTGAGGCATGCGCGCTGGGGCGTCGAGCGGGCGCTGGGGCACTCGGGCGCGCGGGTGTGCGGCGTTGGCGTGCGGGTGCTCGTGCGCGACTTTGACGTTTCGCTCCGTTCTCTCGAGTCCGATCTCCGAATTGTGATCCGCTTGCGCCTATGAACTCCTATCGTGATGCTCTTCAATTATACCTTATCCTTGGTAGATCCATTTCATCATATTTTATGCCGTTTTTCTACAGAACATCGAAACGAACGAAGTAAGTCCGAATCGATAAATATTAATCAAACCAACAGCATAAATAGGACAAACTACTGAAAATGACACGTAAAACAATACCAAGAATCATCAAAAATCATACCAAACAGCAGGTATGGGAACACTCATCCATTTGCCTGTTATCCCACATTTCGATACTGGCGCATCATATTCTTTTATTGCAAAAGCATGCATAGAGAACTTTGGATTAGGTCCTGAACGCGCTGAAGAAATTATGAGAATTTCTTCACGAGTAGGAGACATAAGAATGGTAATCCACACATGCTCGAACCTAGAACTTGGACTAGGCTCACTTAAGCTCTGACAAATAACCTTCACGCCATACCTATGATAGATGTGGACATAATCCTAGGAATAGATTGGTTAATCGAACATAATGTGACTATCCTATGCAATGAAAGGAAGATTTCTTTCCAACATCCCGAAGAGAAACCTACAAAATTCCATGGGATCAACATGGAGATGAGAGTCCTAGTCATATCCGTGCTACGAGAAAGAGCATTGTTGAACAAGACAGAGAACCACACCTACCTTGTCTATCTCCAGGAGGAAGATAAGAATGAGAGAATGATAGAGAATGTTCTGATCGTAAGAGTGTATCCTGACGTTTTCCGATGAACTATCGGGATTACCGCCAAACTGACAGATTGAGTTCAAGATCGATCTCGAACCAGGTTCTACCCCTGTGTCAAAGGCTCCATTGTTGGATTTGTATACTGGAAGCAGTTTTGGTTGAGCTTGTATACAATGATTCATGTTACCACTATTACAATCTCCTATCTGAATTGTTTACTTGATTGCATATGTATGTCCGTTGATCTCATATATAAGCTAGATCATACAGTGTGTTGTAGATTATAGAAGTCTGTATGATTGGTCAAGCTTAATGAGATATAAAAAGAATTACAACTGAGACAACTTGAGGACGAGTTGTCGGTATAGGCTGTGCTATAGATAAGAGGTGACTTGACTTGGTTGGTTGTCTATGCTAGTACGTCTCAGACGTATTGATGGATCACAGTGAGATGAGTTCTTCTATCTGACCGTCGTGAAGAACCTAGATCTCAGTGACTTTACGTAGATCTAAACCTCGATAAGGTATTAGGTGAGTATGAGTTGCTGACCATCACTTTGACTTGTTATGGGTGAGGGTTACATGAGATAACCAAGATTCTCTGTATCTTGGGTAGTGGCGTCTTGTATGTCATGTTAGATACACGTGTCGAGTCACGTATCCGTTTAGGATGATGGCGTCCCTTAAGGAGCTCAAAGGTTTATTGTACTAAACCTGCGAGTTGAGTTATGTCAGTACAATAATAAGGTTGAGTGGTACTACTTAAGGAATTAAAGATATTAATTATTTTAAGCAGTCAGAACGCTGTAAATAATTAATGGACGTGCGATATCTTAAATACATGGATTCGTTAAGTCTAAGTGCGATCCCGACTCAACTTTGGAAATAAAGGGGTAAGTCAGCATTTATTCTCTAGTGGCATGAATAAATGTTTATGAATTAATTTATGTTCTGGGTGTTGGATTTGTATACTGAAAGCAGTTTTGGTTGAGCTTGTATACAATGTTTCCTGTTACCACTATTACAATCTCCTATCTGAAATGAATACTTGATTGCATATATCTGTGTCCCCTTATATCATATATAAGTTAGATCATATAGTGTGTAGAAGATCACATAAGTCTGTATGATTGGTCAAGCTTAATGAGATATAAAAAGTTTCACAGCTGAGACAACTTGAGGACGAGTTGTCGGTATAGGTTGCGGTATAGATAAGAAGTGACTTGACTTGGTTGCTTATCTATGCTGGTACGTCTTTGACGTATTGAAGGATCAAAGTGAGATGAGTTCTTCTATCTGACCGTCGTGAAGAACCAAGATCTCGATGACTTACGATGATCTAAACCTCGATAAGGTATTAGATGAGTATGAGTTGCTGATCATCACTTTGACTTGTTATGGGTGATGGTTATATGTTCTAACCCAATATTCTCGCATCTTGGGTGGTGGCGGTGCTTGTATATCATGCTAGTTATACGTATCAGTCACCGTATCCGTTTAGGATGATGGCGTCCCTTAAGGAGCTCAAAAGGTTTATTGTACTAAACCTGCGGGTTGAGTTATCTCAAGCACAATAATAAGGTTGAGTGGTACTACTTAAGGAATTAAAGATATTAATTATTTTAAGCGATCGAGAATCTATAAATAATTAATGGACGTTCGATATCTTAAATACGGGGATTCGTAATGTCTAAGTGCAAGCCCGACTCAACTGCGGTAATAAAGGGGTAAGTCGACATTTATTCTCTAGTGGCATGAATAAATGTTTATAAATTAATTTATGTTACAGGGAACATAAGATAATTAATTTATTTGAGGCCCATCTTTATTCCTTGCATTTGATCCTGGTTTGCCCGTCCAGGCCCGTAAGCTAGGCAAAATCGGCGCCCCTATGCTCTACGAGGCAAGGATTTGATTCTCTTTATCCTATAAGGATATTATTATATTTATGGGATATGCATAGATCCTTTCCATATAAGATTATGGTAATAATCCTTCCATTGGGTTTATGGTAATTTCCATATGGGATTATGGTAATTTTCATATAGGATTATGGTAATTTCCATATGGGATTATGGTAATTTCCATATATGATTATGGTAATGCATTATAAATATGAGGTAAGAGATTAAATCTAGGTCGATGATTAATAATTATCATCATTATTTTCGAGAATTTGAGGTTCGTCCTTTGAGAGATTTTCGAAAATTCTTGTGAGCTTGAGGTGATTTTCGAAGCATTCTCCATAGATCGTCCTCACTCGGCGTTGGAGATTGGGCAACGGGATACGATCCGGAAGGTCAAAGCACGAGTCTCGATCCATTCCGCCTCAGCAGTTAAAGGTAAACACGAGAAAACCCCAGCGTGTTGCAATTAATTATATAGGTGCATACTGGGTATATAATCAATGTATGGTGAATTAAACATCCAAGATAGATCCTCGGAGAGGGCTAAACATAGTTTTCCCAACAATTGGTATCGAGCACAGGATCGATATCTTGGCTCTGTTGGATTAATTCGTTTGATTATTACGTGCGTAATATATTAATTGTTGAATTTATCGTTCATCGTGGCTCGTTTTTATTTTGTCGGATTTTGTTTTCACCACTAGAAAATCCGTGGTTAGATTAGATTTATTTTTACGTAAATCTTATCGTAAAAGTAAAGCGAAGGCAGCGGCGGATCGAGGCGACGGGAAAAAGCGGGTCGCCGCGGCGTGCGGCGATGACACACAAGGCATGCACGGCGCTCGCGGGCGCGCCGCGTGGCGGGCCGTGCCGGATCCGTTTTCCGGCCAATCCTATTTTGGCGAGTGCGGTCGTGCCTGCACGCGAGGCCCGTTTTGAATCCGGTCCGTGCCCGTGCATGCGTGGCCCGTTTCGAAGATTATAAAGATCATGCTTTGCAATTCTATGTAATAGATTAGGCGAGCTGCAGATTCCACGTGTGAGCCCACGATGAGCGTTTTTATTTTATTTTTATCGTTCATTGCATGTCGTGGATGTTTAAATAATGCGGTAGCATGCTATGTATGTTTAAATTACGTTGACAAACCTTTACGTGTTTTCGTAATTGGATGCGCATAGTAAGCGTGCTAGGTTTATCGCGTTTTCAAGCATATTTTAGAATTACTGCGAGCATGTTTTACATGTTGAGTTCTATGAACAAGCATGCTAGGATTACGTGATCTGCATGGACAAACCTTTTGAACAAAAAGACTAAGCAAGCAAACCGACAAATTAATTTTAAAATTAAAATTTCAAGACCTCCACTTTTGATCTCTAAACAAAGTGAGGCGCACTATGAGTGGCGTCCACAGCGTGGCTTGCTTGCACTGTTTATCATAAGTTTGTTAGATGAGATTTCTAAATAAAACATTTTAAATCTATTGAGAAGTGGGAGTTTCATGTGTAAACGTCCACAAGCGTGGCTTGCATGTGCGATTTTCATAAGTTCTCTAGAGATAGATATAAAATGAGATAACAAAAGAATTTGAATTGGGCGGTATGGTCCCGTGGTATGCTAATTCTAAGAATTCATTTTCTTTGTTAAAATTGTGGTCATTGCTTAGACATCACCTCAAGTACAACTTCCACGAAGTCCCTTCTTGTGATAGTGATGTGGTTTAGAAAGGTCAATCGTTAATTTCATTTGTCATAAGGATAAGTTGACATGGATTGAAATTAAGCGACTAAAAGGTATATTCGATCAGTCGAGGGGTTCATGTGTAGCGTCCACGCGTGGCTTGCATGTGGGATTCCTTGGGCGATTGGAGGTTTCAATTAATATTGTTTTATCAAAGGTTACAATATTATTCTTACGAATTATGTGCGATCGTATGCTTATGTGTTTACATTATCGTTTGGATATGTCTCTTACACCGATTATCAATATGCTCGCACAAAATCCGTTATCCGGTCCAAATTTTATCGAGTGGAAGCGAAACATGGAATATGTTCTTATCATTGAAGAACACATGTTTGTTCTCACTACTCTAAACCCGATGCCCTTCTTGACGCATCGACTAATGAGCAATGAGAGTCAAGCGAGACTTTGGAATAAGTCGAACAATATGGCTAAATGCTATATGATGACTACTATGTCCAAAGGCTTGCAAGCTGCAACATCGATCGATGGTGACACGATCGATATTTGGTCAAGTCTCGAGAGTAAGTTTGGGCGGTTGGATCGGACGATCCGCTTCCACACAATGAGAGAAATCTTGGCATGTAAGATGGAAGAAGGAAGTTCGGTCCATGAACATGTCTCCCATGACTCATCTCATGGATAGTCTTGATCGGTTAGGCGGAGGTATTGTGGTGAAGCCAAGGTCGATATCATCCTCAATACCTTGCCCAAGTCTTTTGAGAACTTTCGCGTGAATGCGATCATGAGCAAGGCCGAGTATACACTTAGTCGGTTGCTCGATGATCTCGTAGGCTGCGGAAGGAGTTATGGGCAAAGGCACATGCTCTTGCTAGCACATCTAAGGGCCCAAATTTTCCGTTGCAAAATGGAAAAGAAAAGGGGCACCAAAGGTGGTAGAGGCAAGGAAATAGTGGGAGTAATGGGAGCAAGAACATGGCTGCCAGGAGGCTTGAAGAAGCCAAGGAGAAGGCAAGTGCTTGAAGTGCGGTGGGCGGGCATTGGAAGGCTAAGTGCCCTATGCTCAAGGCTCAAGTCGCCGTTTGCTTTAATGTGAAACATGTTTAGCAACTTGTTCTACCCATTCTTGGGTAGTAGACACGAGTCGATGATCATGTTTGTTACACCTTGCGGGGTTCCCGCGGACAAGGGAGGCGAATGATGGCGAGATAACGAACTTCATGGGCAGCGGTGAAAGTCGAGGCCGTTGCGGTCGGAGATGTTACTTTATGTTTTGAGAAAGCAGTTTTAGTTTTAAAGGCGTTTTATATGTGCGGATTTTCGGTGGAACCTTGTTCGGTTTGAAATTATTTATTCATGGATATTCGAGTTGTTTTGATAGTGGTGTTTCTATCATAAGAAATGACGAAGTTATCGTATAGGCACATTATATAATTAAGCTTTATACTATTTACGAAATACATAATATCTATAACTATGTTGCATCTACATCAAACCATAAAAGAGAAAGTTTTCTTAGCAAGATGACACCTCTTTTCTCTCGGCATTTTAGATTAGGTCACATCAATCTAAATAGGATCGAGGCGGCTAAGAATGGGCGTTGGGTAATCTCACGATTACTCCCATCCGTCTGCGAATCTGTATAGAAGGTAAGATGTTGACCCGGACCCTTCAAAGCGAAGGGTTATAGAGCCAAAGAAATGTTAGAGCTAGTCCATTCGACTGTGTGGACCGATGTCCACACAAGCTCATGGAGGGTGCAGTATTTTGTCACTTTCATTGGCGATTACTCGAGAGTGCGGATACGTATACCGCTTCACCGCAAGTCTGAATGCTTTGAGAAATTAAAAGAATTTTAGGCGGAAGTGGAGCGAAGCTAGGTAAGAGTTTCAGTCACTGCGTTACGATCGCGGTGGCGAATACCTCAACAACGAGTTCATGGACTATCTAGTGAAGTGTGGGATTACCTCCCGGCTTTCATCGGCACACCACAACAAAATGGTGTGTCGGAGGCGAAGAAATAGGACTCTTTTGGAAATGGTTAGATCAATGATGAGTTATGCAACTTTGCCTATTTAGTTACGGGGTATGCTTTAGAAGCGGCGGCATACTTGCTAAATCTAGTACCATCAGCGATCGAAGAGACCACTTTCGAGTTGTGGTTTGGTATGGCCGAGTTTAAGCCACATAAGGATATGGGGCGATCCGGCACATGTCTTTGAACAAGAAGGGCGACAAGTTGGAGGCTAGATTCGACGCAAGGATGTTTATTGGCTATCTAGAGGAACAAAGGTGGTTTATTCTATAGTCCTAAGGATCGGAAGGTCATTATTAGCACTAATGCCCGATTCTTAGAAGAGGACTACATGAAAATCATAAATCCAAAGTTGAAATCATTCTTGAGAATTAGATGATGATCGTATTCCACCACCGATTAGACCAAAGGTGCGAGATGTCGAGTCTAGTGGGAGGATCGACACGGATACTTGAAGAAATTGAAGTGGGTCGAGTTCCACTGGAGATACCGATCGTACTGAGTGGTACCTACCCAGCAAGTTGTGCAAGATAGAGAACCACAAGTTATTGCACCCACCGTTGCCATTGTGCCTGTAGTGCCTCGTCGTAGTGGGAGGGTTGTTCGTCAACCCGAGCGATTTATGTTCATGGGTGAATCATCGAATTTAGTCCCAGAAAACGAACAGGCAATAATCGACCCATGGGCGTCAATGCGGCGATACAAGACAATGATGCAAGATCATGGAACTTACGTTTGGACGAGGTGGTAAAGTCCTATGGATTTACCCAGTTTCCTAGCGAGAGTTGTGTGTATCGTTTAGATGTCAACGGTAATGTGGTATTTCTTGCACTTTACGTAGATGACATTCTTCTATTTGGCAACAATGTGAAGTTGTTATCAGACGTAAAGAGTTGGTTATCCGATCAGTTTCAAATGAAAGACTTAGGAGATACAACGTACATTCTTGGGATCAAGGTTTACGAGATCGCAAGAGAAAATGTTGAGCTTATCTCGGGCGTCTTACATTGATCTTGTGATTACTCGTTTTAGTATGGACCGTCAAGAAAGGATTGCTACCTTTCGACATGGCGTTCCTTTATCTAAAGGCGGTCACCAATGACCGCAAAGAAGATAGAGGAAATTAGATAAGTTTCCTACGTTTCGCCGTGGAAGTCTCATGCATGCAATGCTATGCACGAGGCCGATATCGCTATGCGGTGGGCATAGTGGCTGAATATCGATCTAACCTGGACAAGCTCATTGGACTGCGGTAAAGCATATATTCAAGCACGAAAAGGACTCGAGATTATAGGGTGGCTTACCGTGCAGATAGTCTAATGCCTTTGGGTTATTCGGACTCGGTTCCAATCGACCATGATGAGAAAAAGTCTACCTCGGGCTATGTGTTTACCTTGGGAGGTGGAGCGAGATCCGGTGGAGTGTAAGCGGCGATGCATTGCGGACTCTACCATGGAAGCCGAATATGTAGCCGCTTCTGAGTGTATGGTTCGAGAACTACCTCGTGGATCTAGATGTGGTACTGGTTTGCCCATGAGTATCATGGTTTCTTGTGATAACTTTCGGGTGCAATGGCAAACTCGAAGGAACCACGGATCCACAAGGCAAGTAAACACATAGAGAGAAAGTACCATGTCATACGAGAAATCGTTAGATGAGGGGCGTCTTGATTGCAAAGATTGATCTGACGGATAACCTAGCAGATCCATTCACGAAAGCCTGGCGCAATAAGTCTACATTGGGCACGTTAGAGGACTTGAATTGCGCTAGATGGCACCCACTTAGAAAAGAAACTTTTGTATAAGTGGGAGAAGCAAAGTGATGGTTTTGTTTGTAATAGCTAGTAGAGACACATTGTATACTAAAGTTTGCTTTAGTATAAGTGGGAGATTGTTGGATTTGTATCTTTGAAAGCGCTTTGGTTGAGCTTGTATACAATGTTTCTGTTACCACTATTACAATCTCTATCTCGAAATGAATACTTGATTGCATATATCGTGTCCCCTTATCTCATATATAAGTTAGATCATACGATGTGTAGAAGATCACGTAAGTCCATATGATTGGTCAAGCTTAATGAGATATAAAAGTTTCACACCGAGACAACTTGAGGATGAGTTATCGGTATAGGCTGCGTTATAGATAAGAAGTGACTTGACTTAGTTCTTTGGTCTATCTTTGATGCGTCTACGGCGTATTGAAGGATCACGGTTAGATGAGTTCTTCTATCGGACCGTCGTGAAGAACCAAGATCTCGGTGACTTACGATGATCTAAACCTCGATAAGGTATTAGATGAGTATGAGTTGTTGATCATCACTTTGACTTGTTATGGGTGAGGTTATATGTTCTAATCGATATTCTCGCATCTTGGGTGGTGGCGGTGCTTGTATGTCGGGCTAGTTATCTCAGTCAGTCACCATATCCGTTTAGGATGATGGCGTCCCTTAAGGAGCTCAAAGGTTTATTGTACTAAACCTGCGCAGTTGAGTTAGCTCAAGTACAATAATAAGGTTGAGTGGTACTACTTAAGAATTAAAGATATTAATTATTTTAAGCGATCGAGAATGCTATAAATAATTAATGGACGTTCGATATCTTAAATACGGGGATTCGTAATGTCTAAGTGCAAGCCCGACTCAACTTCGTAATAAAGGGTAAGTCGACATTTATTCTCTAGTGGCATGAATAAATGTTTATAAATTAATTTATGTTAAAGTGAACATATGATAATTAATTTATTTGAGGCCCATCTTTATTCCTTGCATTTGATCCTGGCCGGCCCATCCAGGCCCGTAAGCTAGGCAAAATCGAGCCCCTATGCTCTGAGGCAAGGATTTGATTCTCTTTATTCTATAATGATATTATTATATTTATGGTATATGCATAGATCCTTTCCATATAAGATTATGGTAATAATCATTCCATAAAGGTTTATGGTAATTTCCATATGGGATTATGGTAATTTCCATATGGGATTATAGTAATTTCCATATAGTAATGCATTATAAATATGAGGTAAGAGATTAAATCTAGGTCAATGATTAATAATTATCATCATTATTTTCGAGAATTTGAGTGTTAAATCCTTTGAGAGATTTTCGAATATTCTTGAGAGCTTGAGGGTGATTTTCGAAGCATTCTCCATAGATCGTCCTCACTCGGCGTTGGAGATTGGGCAACCGGATCACGATCCGAAGGTCAAAGCACGAGTCTCGATACATTCCGCCTCGACAGTTGAGGTAAACACGAGAAAACCCCAACGTGTTGCAATTAATTATATAGGTGCATACTAGGTATATAATCAATGTATGGTGAATTAAACATCCAAGATAGATCATCGGGAGAGGGCTAAACATAGTTTTTCCCAACACTGGGTTGAACATAAGATAATTAATTTATTTGAGGCCCATCTTTATTCCTTGCATTTGATCTCTGGGCTGGCCCATCAAGGCCTGTTGCTTAGTGAAAATTGTCCACCTCCCCTAGAGTCCCATTGGCAGTCTATTTTGATCCTCTCTATCTGAAGAGATATTATTATATTTATTAGATATGCAGAAATCCTATCTAGATAGGACTTAGGGTTTCATTATAAATATAAGGTGAGAGAAAATCAAAAGATAATCCAAGAGTGAAATTTTAGAAAATATACTTCTCAAAGTTAGAGATTTTCAAAAACTTCAAAGGGAGGAAGAAGACGAATTTTCATAGCGTTCTCCATAGATTGTCCTCACTCGACATTAGAGATTAGGCAATCGGGATACAGTCCAAAAGATCAAAGCACGAGTCTTGATCCAATTCATTCCTGTCAGGTTCGCAGGTAAACACGAGAAAACACCAACGTGTTGCAATTAATTAATTATATAGGTGCATGCTAGGTATATAATCAATGTATGGTGAATTAAACATCCAAGATAGATCCTCGGAAGAGGGTTAAAATCAGATTTCCCTACAATTGGTATCAGAGTCTGGGATCAGTATCTTGGCTCTGTTGGATTAATTCACGTTTGATTATTATGTGCGCAATTAAATAATTGTGGATCTGTCGTTCATCGTGGCGTTTTATTTTCTGATGGATTTTGTTTTTCACCACGAGAAAATCCGTGGTTAGATTAGTTTTTTCTTTTAAATCTAATCTGTAAAAGAGAAAAGAAGACAAAGAACACGAAGAACGAGAGGATGGAGTCCCATCGCACAGCGCGATGGGAGGCTGACCGAAAACCAGACGCACGGCGTAAGGACGTGCGGGCGACGGCACACTGAGCGTGTTCGGCGCTCGCAACACGCCGCTCGGCACCATGTGCATGTTTCTCGGCGGCATCAGCAGCACGCGGGCTACTAGGTCTTGGCAGATCCGATAGCGTGCGGGTGCACACGGGCACGAGTCCTCGGCAGCGCTCGTCAGCATCGGGCGACCTTGGCGGATCACGCACAGCAGGCCTCGGCAGGTCACGCGGGGCAGTGCGCGCAGGCGCTCCTTGATAGCGTGCGCGTGCAGAATCCTCGACGGGTATCGACAAAGCTCGACGGTCGGGCATGCGAGGCGTGCGGTTTTTGCGCGGATGCCTCGGCATGCCTCGGCGCTGAGCGACCGCTAGTGGAAGCCCTCGGCAGGGCTCGACAGGTCTCGGCATCTGGGCGACAGCACGCGGGGCGTGCATAGCGCTCGGCAGCCTCGGCACAATTCTCGGTAGTCTATCTCGATAGCTTCTCAGCGAGATGGGCGGCTGGGCACGCAGCATCTCTCGACCAGAAGGTACGACGACGCTCGACAACTCGACAGTAGCGTCGACACCATCTCTCGGTGAGAAGGCTGGGCGAGGTAGAAGGTAGGACGGTGGAGTGAGGCTGGGCGCGCTGTGGGCTATGCCCTAGCTCACGACCCAGTCCACTTGGGCCGAATCGGCCCGTTTCGGCCCAGACCTGATTTTCGGCCCAGACCCGAATTTTAATCGGTTTCCAGATTTCGACCCGATCCTACCCGATTCACTGTTTCGGCCCATTTTCAAATTTTTAGCCTAAATCCAGTTTTGACGAATCCGGTCCGTGCCCGTGCACTCGATGCCCGTTTTTTAGATTTTTGAAGATTTGTAATTTGCAAATCTATGTAATAAATTAGGAAGGGAAGTACAGGATCCACGAGTGGGCCGCGATGAACGATTTTATTTTATTTTTTATCGTTCAAAGCATGTCGTAGATGTTTAAATTATGCAGTAGCATGCTATGTATGTTTAATTACGTAGATAAACATATTATATATTTTCGTGATTGGATGCGCATAGTAAGTATGCTAGGTTTATCACGTTTTTCAAGCATATTTTAGAATTCTGCGAGCATGTTTCACATGTTGAGTTCTATAGAAAAGCATGCTTGGATTACGTGATCTGCATGGAAAACCTTTTGAAACAAAAGACTAAGCAAGAAAACCGACATATTAATTTCTAAAATTAAAATGTGAAGACCTCCACTTTTTAATCTCTAAACAAAGTGATAGGCATTGTGAGTAAAACGTCCACACGCGTGGCTTGCTTGCACTGTTTGTCATAAGTTTGTTAGATGAGATTTCTAAATAAAACATTTTAATCTATTGAGAGTGAGAGTTTCATGTAAACGCGTCCACGCGTGGCTTGCATATCACGATTTTCATAAGTTCTCTAGAGATAGATCTAAAATGAGAAGACAAAAGAATTTGGATTGGGCGCGCATGGTCCGAGTGAGTATGTCAATTCTAAGAATTCATTTTCTGCTATTAAAATTGATGTCATTGCTTAGACATCACCTCAAGTACAACTTCACGCAAAGTCCCTTCTTTTGATAGTGATGTGGTCTAGTAAGGTCCAATCATTAATTTCATTTGTCATAAGGATAAATTGACATGGATTGAAATTAAGCGACTAAAAGGTATATTTTAGTGCAGTCGAGGAGTTCATGTAAACGCCCACACGTGTGGCTTGCATGTGGAATTCCTTGGGCAATTGGAGGTTTCAATTAATATTGTTTTATCAAAAGGTTACAATATTATTGTTATGAATTATGTGCAATCATATGCTTATGTGTTTACATTGTCTTTTCAGATATGTCTCTTAGACCGATTATCAATATGCTTGCACAAAATCCTCTATCCGGTCCAAATATTATCGAGTGAAAATGAAACATGGAATATGTTCTTATCGCTGAAGAACACATGTTTGTTCTCACTACTCCCAAACCTGATGCCCTTACAGATGTATCGACTAATGAGCAGCGAGAGTCAAACAGACTTTGGCATAAGTCAAACAATATGTCCAAATGCTATATGATGACTACTATGTCCAAAGGCTTGCGGCTCTGACATCGATCGATGGTGAACACGACAAAAAATGGTCATGTCTCGAAAGTAAGTTTGGGCAGTCGGATCGGACAGTCCGCTTCCACACAATGAGAGAAATCTTAACGTGTAGGATGGAAGAAGAAAGTTCGGTCCATGAACATGTCTCCCACATGACTCATCTCATGGATAGTCTTGATCAGTTGGGAGGGGTATTGACGGTGAAGCCAAGGTCAATATCATCCTCAACACACTGCCCAAGTCTTTTGAGAACTTTCGCGTGAAGGCGATCATGAGCAAGGCCGAGTATACACTTAGTCAGTTGCTAAATGATCTCGTGGCCGCGGAAGGTGTCATAGGAAAAGGAGCACATGCCCTTACTAGCACATCTGAGGGCCCAAATTTTCGGTTGAAAAATGGAAGAAGAAAAAGGGGCACCAAATGTGGTAGAGGCAAAGGAACCAGTGGGAGCAAGAACATGGCTGCCACCGGAGGCTTGAAAAAGCCAAAGGAGAGGGGCAAGTGCTTCAAGTGCGGTAAGGCTGGGTATTGGAAGGCCAAGTGCCCTATGCTCAAGGCTGAAGGTACGCCATTTGCTTTAGTAACAGAAACAAGTTTAGCGACTTGTTCTACTCATTCATAGGTAGTAGATACGGGTGCGACTGATCATGTTTGTTACACCTTGCAGGGGTTCCTGCGGACAAGGGAGCTGCATGATTGTGAGATAACAATCTCCATGGGCAACGCGGCGAAAGTCGAGGCCGTTGTAGTCGGAGATGTTACTTTATGTTTTGATAGAATAATTTTAGAATTGAAAGACGTTTTATATGTGCCGGAGTTTCGGCGGAACCTTATTTCCGTTTCCAAACTATTTATTCATGGATATTCAGTTGTTTTTGATAGTGGTGTTTCTATCATAAGAAATAACGAAGTTATCTGTGGTGGCACTTTATATAATTTGCTTTATACTATTTCTGCCAAACATAATACATTTAATTATGTTGCATCTACATCAAACCTTAAAAAGAGGAAGTTTTCTTTCCAAGATGACACCACATTTCTTTGGCATCTTAGATTAGGTCACATCAATCTAAATAGGATCCAAAAACTGGCTAAGAATGGAGCGTTGGGTGATATCACAGTCACTCCGTTCCCAGTCTGCGAATCCGGTATAGAAGGGAAGATGTTGACCAGACCTTTCAAAGCGAAGGGTTAATGAAGCCAAAGAAGTGTTGGAGCTAGTCCATTCTGACCTGTGTGGGCCTATGTCCACACAAGCTCGTGGAGGGTACGAGTATTTTGTCACTTTCATTGACGATTACTTAAGATACGGATACATATACCTGCTTCACCGCAAGGCTTAATGCTTTGAGAAATTCAAAGAATTTAAGGCTAAAGTAGAGACGAAACTAGGTAAAAGTATCAAGTCACTGCGGTCTGATCGCGGTGGCGAATACCTCAGTAACGAGTTCATGGATTATTTGGTGCAGTGTGGGATGACCTCCCAACTCACTACACCAGGCACACCACAACAAAATGGTGTGTCAGAGGGAAGAAATATGACTCTTTTAGAAATGGTTAGATCGATGATGAGTTATGCAACATAGCCTATTTCGTTCTGGGGGTATGCCTTAGAAACAGCGGCATACTTGCTAAATCTAGTACCATCCAAGTCAGTAGAAAAGACCCATTTCGAGTTGCGGTTTGGGCGCAAGCCTAGTTTAAACCACATAAGGATATGGGGCAATCCAGCACATGTGCTGAACAAGAAGACTGACAAGTTGGAGGCTAGATCTGAAGCAAGACTATTTATTGGCTATCCTAGAGGAACGAAGGATGGTTATTTCTATAGTCCTAAGGATCAGAAGGTCATTATTAGCACTAATGCCCGATTCTTAGAAGAGGATTATATGAAAAACCATAAATCCAAAGTTGAAATCATACTTTAAGAATTAGAAGATGATCGTATTCCACCACCGATTAAACCAAAGGTATGAGATGTGGTGTCTAGTGGGAGGGATCGACACCAAATACTTCAACAAATTGAAGTGGGTCGAGTTCCACTGGAGATACCGACCGTACAAGTGGCACCTATCCAGCAAGTTGTGCAAGATAAAGAACCACAAGTTACTGCACCCACCGTTGCCATTGTGCCAGTTGCGCGTCATCGTAGTGGGAGGGTTGTTCGTCAACCCGAGCGATTTATGTTCGTGGGTGAATTTTCATATTTAGTCCCAGGAACCGAGCAAGCTATAATCGACCCATGGACATACAGTGAGGCGATACAAGACATAGATGCAATATCATGGCACACCGCTATGGACTTAGAAATTGAGTCCATAACAGCTATGGATGTATACGAAAAGACGCCTCTACCAGATGGCAAGAAAGCCATAGTTAGTAAGTTGGTATGCAAGAGGAAGAGAGATTCAGATGGAGAGGTTTCGGCTTTTAAAGTCAGGCTTGTGGCGAAAGGGTACACTCAGTTAAGGGCATCGATTTCAATGAGACATTTTACTTTGTAGCAATGCTCAAGTCCATCGTAATTCTTACGGCATAGCAGCCCACTTAAACCTTGAGGTTTGGCAAATAAATGTGAAAACCGCTTTTCTAAGCGGTTACCTTGAAGAAGGTAGAGACATCTATATACAGCAACCCGAAGGTTATGTGGTGAAGGGTGAAGAGCATCTAGTCGGAAGCTTAAGTCCATTTATGGACTTAAGCAAGCTTCCCGATCATGGAACTTACGCTTTGACGAGGTGGCAAAGTCCTATGGATTTACCCATTTGCCTAGCGAAAGTTGTGTGTATCGTTTAGATGTCAGCGGTGATGTGGTATTTCTTGCACTTCGTGGGTGACATCCTTCTACTTGGCAACAATGTGAAGTTGTTATCGGGGCGTAAAGTAGATTATCCGATCAGTTTCAAATGAAAGCATTAGGAGATGCAGCGTACATTCTTGGGATCAAGGTTTACCGAGATCGCAAGAGGAAAATGTTGAGCTTATCTTAGGCGTCTTACATTGATACTGTAATTACTCGTTTTAATATGCGAGACCGCGAAGAAAGGATTGCTACCTTTCGGGCATGGTGTTCCTTTATCTAAGGAGCGATCACCTATGATTGCAAAGGAGATAGAAAATGAGACAAGTTCCTTGCAACACGCCGTGGAAGTCTCATGTATTCAATACTGTCACGAGACCCGATATACGCTGTCACGGTAGGCATAGTAGCTGATATCGATCTAACCACGAAAAGCTCATTGGACTACGGTAAAGCATATACTCAAGGCGTCTTCACGAGAATCGCACGCCCCGCACGCCCAGGCTGCCGATGCCGCCGAGACCCGAGCCCCTGTTCGCCCATCTTTCGAGTTGCCGAGAAACGTGCGCCATGGACGAGGGACGTGCTTGCGGCGCCGAGCACGCCACGCGTGCCATCGCTCACTGCGCCTCGCCGTGCATCCGGTTTCTCCGGCGTACTCCCGTCGTTTCTTTCTTCGTGCTTTCGTCTTCGTTCTTGCTTTACGGATAAGATTTCGGGAAAATAAATCTAATCTAACCACGGATTTTCTCGTGGTGAAAACAAAATCGACAAAAATAAAACCGAGCCACGATGAGCGATGGATCCAACAATTAATTAATTCGCACGTAATAATCAAACGTGAATTAATCCAGCGAGCGAAGATATTTATCCCGGCTCGATACCAGTGTAAAATCGATTTAACCCTCTCGATGATCTATCTTGGATGTTTAATTCACCATACATTGATTATATTCCTAGCATGCACCTATATAATTAATTGCAACACGTAGGGGTTTTCTCGTGTTTACCTTTGAATCTGTCGGGGATGAATGGATCGAGACTCGTGCTTTGATCTTACGGGTCGTATCCGGTTATCCATCTCGATATCGGTGAGGATAATCTATGGAGAATGCTAAAGAAAATCACCCTAATCCTCTCTAATATTTTCGAAAATTATCTCCTAAGAGCTATAGGAATTCTCGAAAATTGTGTGATGTGTAATTGAGGATTAGCCTTGATCTTATCTCTTACCTTATATTTATAATGCATTACCATAATCCCATAAGGAAAGAATCCATGCATATCCCATAAATATAATAATATCCTTACAGGATAAAGAGAATAAAATCATTATCCTTGGAGAGGTAGTAGGCGCCGATTTTCACAGT
Source organism: Salvia rosmarinus (assembly GCA_036937905.1). Lineage (NCBI taxonomy): Eukaryota > Viridiplantae > Streptophyta > Magnoliopsida > Lamiales > Lamiaceae > Salvia > Salvia rosmarinus. The sequence goes on along the minus strand of CM072819.1, from coordinate 77,330,509 downwards.
AGCTACGGGCCTGGATGGGCCAGCCCAGGGATCAAATGCAAGGAATAAAGATGGGCCTCAAATAAATTAATTATCTTATGTTCAGCCCAGAACATAAATAAATTTATAAACATTCATTCATGCCACTAGAGAATAAATGCTAACTTGCCCCTTTATTACCGAAGTTGAGTCGGACTTGCACTTAGACATTCTGAACCCCGTATTTAAGATATCATGCGTCCATTAATTATTCTGACGATTCGGTAGCTTAAAATAATTAATATCTTTAATTCATTAAGTAGTACCACTCGACCTTATTATTGTACTTGAGCTAACTCAACTGCGGGGTTTAGTACAATAAACCTTTGAGCTCCTTAAGGGGCGTCATCACCCTAAGCGGATACGGTGACTCGTCTGAGATAACTAGCATGACATACAAGACACGCCACCACCCAAGATCACGGAGAATATTGGGTTAGAACATATAACCCTCACCCATAACAAGTCAAAGTGATGGTCGACAACTCATACTCACCTAATACCTTATCGAGGTTTAGATCGTCGTAAGTCACCAAGATCTAGGTTCTTCACGGCGGTCGGATAGAAGAACTCATCTCACCGTGATCCATCAATTCATCGAGGCGTACCAAAGATAGACAAGCAACCAAGTCAGTAACTTCTTATCTATACATGACCTATACCGACAACTCGTCCTCAAGTTGTCTCGGTAGTGATTCTTTTTATATCTCATTAAAGCTTGACCAATCATACAGGACTTCTGTGATCTTCTACACACCGTATGATCTAACATATATGAGATAAGGGACACAGATATATGCAATCAAGTAATCAAATCGGATAGGAGATTGTAATAGTGGTAACGAAACAATGTATACAAGCTCAACCATAGCGCTTTCGGTATACAAATCAACAATCTCCCACTTATACTAAAGCAAACTTTTAGTATACAATGTGTCTCTACTAGCTATTACAACAAAACCATCACTTTGCTTCTCCCACTTATACAAAAGTTTCCTTTCTAAGTGGGTGCCGTCATCTTAATCGAGTCCTCGAGCGTGCGCCGTAGACTTTTGCGGCGAGCTCTTTGTGAATGGATCCGCTAGGTTATCCGTCGTATCTATCTTTTCAATCAGCCACGTCCCTCGTCTAACGATTTCTCGTATGACATGGTACTTTCTCTCTATGTGTTTGGTCGCCTTGTGGGTCCGTGGTTCCTTGAGTTTGCCACTTTTGAGTTATCACGATGAAACTATGATACTCTTGGGCAAACCGGTACCACACCTAGATCCATGAGATAGTTCTTGAACCATACAGCCTCCTTACCCGACCTCAAGGCGGCTACATATTCGGCTTCCATGGTAGAGTCCGTAATGCATCGCTACTTTGCACTCCGCCAGGATACGGCTCCACCTCCCAAGGTAAACACATAGCCTAAGGTAGACTTTTTCTCATCACGGTCAGCTTGGAAATCCGAATCTGTATAACCCAAAGGCATTAGACTATCTGCATGGTAAACTAGCCTATAATCTCGAGTCCTTTTCAGGTACTTGAGTATATGCTTTCTTCAGATCAATGAGCTTGTCCGAGGTTAGGCGATATCTAGCTACTATGCTACCGCATAGTAGATATCGAACCTCGTACGACATTGCATACATGAGACTTCCTACGGTGGAGGCGTAAGGAACTTGTCTCATTCCTCTATCTCCTTTGCGGTCATGGGTGACTGCTCCTTGAGATAAAGGCGCCATGCACGAAAGGTAGCAATCTTTCTTGGCGGTGCGCATAATAAAGCAGTAATCACGATGTCAATGTAAGGCGCTTGAGATAAGCTCAACATTTTCCTCTTGCGATCTCGGTAAACCTTGATCCCAAGAATGTACAGCTGCATCTCCTAAGTCTTTCATTTGAAGCCCGTCGGATAACCAAAGTCGATAACAACTTCACATTGTTGCCGACTAGAAGAATGCCATCTACATAAAGTGCAAGAAATACCACATCACCGTTGACATCTAAGCGATACACACACTCTCGCTAGGCAATGGGTAAATCCATAGGACTTTACCACCTCGTCAAAGCGTAAGTTCCGGGATCGTGAGGCTTGCTTAAGCCCATAAATGGACTTCTTAAGCTTCCATACTAGATGCTCTTCACCCTTCACCACATAACCTTGGTTCTTTGCATATAGATGTCTCTACATTCCTCAAGGTAACCGTTTAGAAAAGTGGTTTCACATCCATTTGCCAAACCTCAAGGTTGAGTGGGCTGCTATGGCAAGAAGAATTACGATGGACTTGAGCATTGCTACAGCGAAAAGGTCTCATCAAATCGATGCCCTCAATCTGAGTGTACCCTTCGCCACAAGCACGGCTTTAAAAGCGAAACCTCTCCATCCGAATCTCTTTTCCTCTTGTATACCCACTTACTACCTATGGCTTCCTTGCCATCGGTAGATGTGTCTTTCGTATACATCTATAGGCATTATGGACTCAATTTCTAAGTCCATAGCGGTGTGCCATTATCTTGCATCAATGTCTTGTATCGCCTCACTGTATGTCCATGGGTCGATTATTGCCTACTCGTTTCTTGGGACTAAATCCAAGATTCACCCACGAACATAAATCGCTCGGGTTGACGAACAACCTCCCACTACTGACGGTATTCTTGGCATAATGGCAGCAGTGGGTGCGATAACTTGTGGTTCTCTATCTTGCACAACTTGCTGGATAGGAGCCACTTGTGCAGCGAGATATCTCGAGTGGAACTCAACCCACTTCAATTTCTTGAAGTATCTGGTGTCGATTCCTCCCACTAGACACGACATCTCGTACCTTTGGCTTAATCGGGGGTGGAATACGATCATCTTCTAATTCCTGAAGAATGATTTCAACTTTGGATTTATGGTTTGTCCTATAATCCTCTTCTAAAATTAGGCATTAGTCTAATAATGACCTTCCGATCCTTGGGACTATAGAATAAACCACCTTCGTCCCTCTAGGATAGCGATAAACGACCTTGCGTCGGATCTAGCCTCCAACTTGTCGCCTTCTTGTTCAAGGCACATGTTTTGGGCGCCCATATCCTTATGTGGCTTAAACTAGGCTTGCACCCAAACCACAACTCGAAAGGGTCTTTTAGACTAACTTGGATGGTACTAGATTTAACAAGTATGCATGGTTTCTAAGGCATACCCCGAATTAAATAGACAATGTTGCATAACTTATCATTGATCTAACATTTGTAAAGAGTCCTATTCTCCGCTCGACACACCATTTTCTTTGTGGTGTGCCCGATGTAGTGATTGGGAGGTAATCCCACACTTCACCAAATAGTCCATAAACTTCGTTCTTGAGGTATTCGCCATGCATGATCGGACCATGATGACTTGATACTCTTACCAAGCTTCGTCTTCACTTCCGCCTTAAACTCTTTAATTTCTCAAAGCATTCGGACTTGCGGTGAAGCGGTATATATCCGTACCTCGGTAATCGTCGATGAAAGTGACAAAATACTCGTACCCTCCACGAGCTTGTGTGGACATAGGTCCACAGTCGAAATGGACTAGCTCAACACTTCTTTGGCTCTATAACCCTTAGCTTTGAAGGGTGCAGTGGACATCTTACCTTCTATACTGAGGATTCGCGGTGGGAGCAGAGTGGCGTGAGATCACCCAAGCGCTCCATTCTTAGCCGAGTCTTTGGATCCTATTTAGATTGATGTGACCTAATCTAAGATACCCGGAGAAATGTGGTGTCATCTTCTGAAGAAAACTTTCTCTTTTAAGGATTGAAGAAGATGCAACATAGTTATAGGTATTATGTTTTGCGAAATAGTAAGCGAATTATATAAAGTGCCACCACGGATAACCGTCATTTCTTATGATAGAAACCCCACTATCAAAAATAACTGAATATCCATGAATAAAAGTTTGAAAGCAGAAATAAGGTTTCATGAAACTCAACACATATAAAGCGTCCTTTTAAACTAAAGCATTCTATCTAAACATAAAGAAACATCTCCATTGCTAGCGGCCTCGACTTTCGCCGCGTTGCCCATGGAGATCGTTATCTCGCCATCATGCAGCTCCCTTGTCCGCAGGAACCCCTGCAAGGTGTAACAAACATGATCTGTCGCACCCGTATCTACTACCCATGAATGAGTAGAACAAGTCGCTAAACATGTTTCCGTTACTAAAAGCAAATGGCGTACCTTGAGCCTTGAGCATAGGGCACTTGGCCTTCTAATGCTCGATCTTGCCGCATGAAGCACTTGCCCTCTCGTTTGGCTTCTTTAAGCCTCCGGTGGCGAGCATGTTCTTGCTCCCATTACTCCCACTATTTCCTTTGCCTCTACCACCTTTGGGGCCTTTTTCTTTTGCCATTTTGCAACGGAAAATTTTGGCCCCTAGATGTGCTAGCAAGAGCATGTCTCCTTGCCCATAACTCCTTCCATGACCACGAGATCATTAAGCAGCCCGACTAAGTGTATACTCGGTCTTGCTCATGATCGTATTCATCAAAAATTCTCAAAGACTTGGGCGGTGTGTTGAGGATGATATCGACCTTGGCCGCCACAATACCTCCTCCCAACCGATCGAGACTATCCATGAGATGAGTCGTGTGGGAGACATGTTCATGGACGAACTTCCTTCTTCCATCTTACACGCCAGATTTCTCTCATTGTGTGGGCGGACTGTCGATCGATTGCCCAAACTTACTCTCGAGACTTGACCATATTTGATCGCGTCTACCATCGGTGATCTTTGCATTTGCAAGCCTTTGGACATAGTAGTCATCATATAGCATTTAGCCGTATTGTTTGACTTATGCCAAAGTCCGCTTGACTCTCATTGCTCATTAGTCGATCGTCGATAAGGCATCGGGTTTAGGAGTAGTGAGAACAAACATGTGTTCTTCGATAAGAACATATTCCATGTTTCGTTTCCACTCGATAAAATTCGGACGGATAAAGGGTTTTGTGCGAGCATATTGATAATCGATGTAAGAGACATATCTGAAAGATAATGTAAAACACATAAGCATCGATCGCACATAATTCGTAACAACAATATTGTAACCTTTTGATGAAACAATATTGAAACCTCGATCGCCCGAGGAATCCCACATGAGCCAGCGTGTGGGCGTTTACATGAACCCCGACCAGGACTAAAATATACCTTTTAGTCGTTTAATTTCAATCCATGTCAACTTATCCTTATGACAAATGAAATTAATGATTGGACCTTACTAGACCACATCACTATCGCAAGAAGGGACTTCACGGGAAGTTGTACTCGAGGTGATGTCTAAGCAATGACCACAATTTTAACAGCAGAAAATGAATTCTTAGAATTGGCATACTCACTAGGACCATACCGCTTCCAATCCAAATTCCTTTGTTATCTCATTTTAAATCTATCTCTAGAGAACTTATGAAAATCGCATATCAAGCCGCGCGTGGGGATGTTTACATGAAACTCCCACTTCCGATAGATTAAAATGTTTTATTTAGAAATCTCATCTAACAAACTTATGACAAGCGGTGCAAGCAAGCCACGCGTGTGGGCGTTTACTCACGATGCATATCACTTTGTTTAGAGATCAAAAAGTGGAGGTCTCGACATTTTAATTTAAAAATTAATATGTCGGGTTACTTGCTACAGTTTTTTTGTTGAAAGGTTTGTCTATGAAGATCACGTAGTCTAGCATGCTTTTCTATACAACTCGACATGTAAAACATGCTCATGAAATTCTAAAATATGCTTGAAAAGCGCGATAAACCTAGCATGCTTACTATGCGCATCAATCACGAAAACATATAATATGTTTGTCTCGTAATTTAAACATATATAGCATGTACATAATTTAAACATCCACGACATGCTATGAGCGATAAAAATAAAATAAACATTCATCGCGGGCCACTCGTGGATCTTGCACTTTCTGCCTAATCTATTACATAGAATTGCAAAATCTGATCTTCATAAACTTCAAAAATGGGCCTCGCGTGCACGGGCACAGACCGGATTCGTCAAAACTGGATTCGGGCCGAAAAAATGGGTTGATTTGAAAAAAGCGAGTGAGCGGTTGGCCAAAATGGTTTGGGCAGCATAGCGCACTGACCACGCCCAATCGCCCTACGTCGCGCCGCCTCGCGTGCTCCTCGCGGGCTGCCTCGCGGTCGCGGCGACCGCGACCCTCCGAGCTCGCGTGCAGCCATGCTCGTGCTCACGCCCATCGCCGCTACCGTCGCCGCTGCTCTTGCCTCCGCGACCGTCCTTACGGTCGCAAGGCTTTCCGCGAGAGCGCGGGGATCTCGCCACGACAACGCGCGCCCGTATGCCCGCGTGCACATTGTGCGCGCCGCCTCGCAGACGCGAGGGCGCCCGCGATCCACGACGAGCTGCCGAGAAAATCACGCCCAGCGCCGCGGCGTGCTGAGGCGTCTGCGCGAGAATCGTGCACCCCGCACGCCCAGGCTGCCGATGCCACCGAGACCCGAGCCCCTGTTCGCCCACTTGTCGAGCTACCGATAAAAAACTTGCGCTATGGCCGAGGGACGTGCTGCGAGCGCCGAGCACGCCACGCGTGCCGTCGCTCGCACGCCCTCGTGCCGTGTGACCGATTTCTCCAGCGTACTCCCGTCGGTTCGTTGTTCGTGCTTTCGTCTTCGTTCTTCTTTTACAGATAAGATTTACAGGAAATATAAATCTAATCTAACCACGGATTTTCTCGTGGTGAAAAACAAGATCGACAAAAATAAAATCGAGCCACGATGAGCAGCGGATCAACAATTAATTAATTGCGCGTAATAATCAAGCGTGAATTAATCCAGAGCCAAGAATCGATCGGGCTCTCGATACCAATTGTGAAATCGATTTTAACCTGTAATATTCGAAAAAAGCGAATATACGATTACGGTATTCTAAGCCCGTAATTAGGGTTTTGCCGTGTATTATCTTTTCGACATCGAATCTTGTGACTTGATAAGATATCGTTATAACGAATTCCTTTTCATAATTCACTAAGGATTGTGAATTAAAGGATTGAAATATTACGAAATGATTAAATCGATATTTTTAAGCGTCGACGCGTGTCGAGCGTCGACTTTTCATGAAAATTTATTAGCGGTGAAGCTTGGAATTAACTTCCATCTTAATTCCTTTATTAAATGGAATATATTTACTTAGTAAGTATGAACTTACTGCGACCATTTTGAGATGAGTCGATTTGAGCGTTTGAGGCGTTTTGAGCGTTAACGTCTGAGGCGTTTTGAAAAATGAGTTTAATGCTCGGAAATTATAATAATTAATTTCCTATTATTATTTATATAATTACTGTATTAATGATTATTAAAATCGATAATTGAGTTATTAAACTCGATAATTTCAATTGTAATTTGAAAACCTAATCTTTTAAATAAGGGTTTTATCACATGAAATGATACCATTAAATTATCCTATGGTATCTAAACTTTATAATATGATATATATGAATAATATTAAGCATTAAATCAGATTTCCAGCCATAAAAATCGAAGGATTCAATTTTTATAAAATTTAAACCCAAGCTTTCGAAATTAGGGTTTTTAATTCATGAAATGTGTAATAATTTTATCCTATGCTATTATTTAATATCTAAATCATATATTATGATATATATGTGTATATTTGGGACGAAAATTACATGAGTATCAATAATAGGTGTAATTTATATTTTTAATCCTATTTTTCTAATTTTGATCGGTAATATCAATTTTGCATATATTATGTTTTAATTATTTTTATGGCATGTATTATATATCTATGAACTATACTATGGTTAATACATGTATTATGTACAAAATTGAAATAAAATCAGCCTCTAAACCCATGATTGCCGTCGACCACCCCTAGAGACAAGCATGGGATTCCCTTTTTAAATTGGCCAATGCATGAAGAGCTCATTCAACACTCATCAATCATCACTTATACTACTCCCAAGGGCTGCATCAATGGGCTGCAGATTTTGTGCCAATTCTTGGCCAAAATCGAGAGAGAGAGAGATAGGTATAGGTGAGACCTTCCCATTCACCCCTCTCATTATACACTCTCCCAACAATTTTTGAACACCAAAATCCTCTCCATCTCTCCCATTTTCTGCCTGAAAACCGAGAGCTCTCCCTCTCATTTTTAAAATTTTTCTTCTTCCATTTTCATCTCCATTCATTCACCAAAGTTGATACCTAGCATTGTTCATTGATTCTATACCAATTCTAAGGTAATACATGGTCTTAGGCTTCGATTTTATCCTCTTTTAAACTGAAAATTTGAAAGCGTATATATATTTATATGTGTTCGAAACTTGTATATATATGTATATAGGTGTTTAAATGTTCTTAAGCATGAACTATTGTTTATATACATGTTCTTGAGGATTTTATTTACAAAAATACATGTGAATATGCTTAGATGAACATAGGTTATGGTATACGAAATGCATGAATGTATCTTGCATATATATATGATTTTCGAACCATGGTATACATTAGAAATAATTTTCAAAAATGCTATAAAATGGTAGATGAGAACCGTGTGCCTCTTAATCATTTATATGGTAGATATATGCTCTATGATATGTTTAGAACCCATAGTATGTTATTTAAAACTTTTAGAAAACCCTAGCTTTAAATATTGTGAAAACCGTGAGGTATATATGTGTGTTCATTGGTGTATAATTTTATTTCAAGCATCTGATAGCATATTAATGCTTTAGAACCTTGATTATATGTTCTATGATTTAATTAGAATTTTGAAAATCATATACTTATTTTACAAAATTACCGTGAGCAATTTAATTTCATAGGTTGGTGTATGATTTTATTTTTGAACATGCAATGGTGTATTAATGCTTTAGTATATTGTTTATACATTGTGTGAAATTATTAGAATTTTTGAAAATCATTTACCTAATGAAATCAAATAAACAAATGAGCTCATATGGTGATGATTTAATTGGTTTTGATAAATATTATGATGTTATATTGCTATACTATAGTGTATAAACATAGTATATAATTGTTGGAATTTTGAAAATCAAATACCATTTTATTCAAAAAGCGAGAGCTAGTAGCTCCATATGGTGATGATTCAAATGGTTTTGGTTGATGTTATGATGTTACAATGTTATAATATAATGTTTATTGATATTGGAAATTATTTAGAATTTTTAGAAATTATTTACTATTTATTTGGTAATTATCCTATAATTACAGTGTGCAATATTGTTGTATATATAGAAATAAATAGTTATGATGCACTATGGGTTATGAAAATATTATATACTGATGTTGGGATATTATAATAGGTGTATATCAATTTTGGGAATTTTTGGATGATTATTCCCTATTTATTGAAATTACCGTGAATATTTATATATGTATATATATAAATAAATGGCAAACAGTACTTTATGAATTTAATAAATTCATATTCTGGACCATAGTGTATAATAGTACACTATATTGATTTAGAAAATTTTTCAAGGGTCGTTTGCTATTTTTAGGACAATTATCGAAAATTTCGATAATTAATAAGGATATTAAATCCTTTTAAAAGCTGTTTAATTATAAATTTTGGTAAATTAATATTCTGGACAGTTTTCAAATATTACAAAATTTTATAAACATAGATTGCTATGTTTGAGACGAACGTTCATTTTGTAACGTTTAAAAAACCAAAATCTGCTTTTTAATTATAAAAGAATTATTAAAAATGCGAAAATAATTATAAGTCCTTGATTTACAAGATAAATGGGAATAGGACTTCGTTTTCAAATCGATTAAATTCGATTTATAAAGCAAAATAGTAAGAAATTACTATTTAAAAGTCAAAATCATTGACTTTGTTGACGGTGTTGACTTAGTTGACTTTTGAAAGTCAAGCGTGCGATTAAGCGTTTATAAATCGTCGATGCGCGTAAGATATACTAATTGAGTATGATACCTCATTAGTAAGAAAGGATTTCATAAATGAAATCCATATATCGAAAACGTGCTTATCGTTGAGCGTATCTCGAGCGAGAAAAGTCGATCGTATCGTGTTAGAGGCGTATTGAATTCACTAAGGAATTCAGTCTCACATCGATATGAAATATCAAAGTTATCTTAAGTTTTGAAAGTCTCGATAGACTTGAGCGACGTACTAAAGCCTCGCTTTTAGTAAAAGGTGTGGGCCGCAAGCGTTGACGGGATTTTGGACGAGCGATCGAACTGGGACCTTTACTACGAACCATAGTCGGTGGGCTTTCCTTCTTATCTCAAATGTGGGCCTTTTATCTTCAAAATTGTGACTTTCTTGTTATTCAAAATGAGTTTATTCTGATACGATTCTACAAGTTGTTATCAAATGTTTCTGCATTACACGCGAAAATATTTCGTTTTGTGTATGGATCTGTCTGTTATGCCGGGTAGAAATTGTGGAGATAGTTGGAACTATTATATCAATTGTTGTGGTAGCACCCACCTTTTTAATGTCGGGTCTGTGCGGGATGATAAATGCACAGCTAGGATTGGCGTGAAGGTTGGAACTATCTGTTGTGTTAACATATGCTTGCGGTATTGTGTCTTTGTCACGGGATTACGGCGGTCACGGCGTCGTAGATGGGAGGCCTCCTCGGCGTTTATTTAATTATTATTATTATGTATTGTGGCTATGAGATCGGACCATACACACGAAAAAATGCAGGCGGGCTATGTTTCTGACGAAAATGATTTGGTAAGCACTGAGGCATTTTAACTAAAACCACTGTGACTTACTCGATATTGGCGGTAATCAAATTCTATCAAAATATTTTCGGCATAAGTCCACTAAGTGCAATTTCTTGTACTTAGCCACGCATGTTGTTTTTAAATGTGCGAGGTTGAGCTCGATGGTGATGATGGGGGATGTGTTGAGGAGTCTAGTGTCCTTGGCGATTTACTTGAATGTTTGGGTTATACCTTGAATGCATATCGTCGTATATGTATTCACACTTTCATTGCTATACTACGAACATTTATGTTTTATGTTATGAACTATCAAGGCCCATCGGATCGGGGCCGAGTTTTGGGGTCCGATGGCTAAACCTTTTCAAAAACATTATAACATCACCTTATATTACTGCTCGAGCATGTTAGTTTATTCTTATGCATTTTATTTTACTCGTGTAATCCCTAAAATACTACTCCTAGTATTAGTAGCCCTCAGGTTCGGGTTGGTCGGATTGGGGTCGTGTGAGTGGTATCGAGCGCTTTTGCTCTTTGAAAACCAAGACCTTTTATTCTAAGTCTAGATCGAGTCACCGGACTTCTAGAAACCTCTTGACTCCTCTCGACACTCCATCACATCGAGCTCAACCGGAAAAAGGTAGCGCATTTCTTTCTCAAACTCATGAAATGGAAAACTTTTGCATGATGAGCAAGTTAGAGGAACTTTTGAGAAATTTTATTATTTTGAAAATTTTGAAATCGAAAGAAATTTTCCAAAATTTTGAAATGAGCCAATCTGAATTGCTCAGTATTGAGATGGAAGTGTATGGTAGTATCAAGTCGAATGATCGACATGAAACAAGCAATTCATTTAAAATGTATATGGATTGATCATGGTTGTCTTTTGAAATCATACTTCCAAGTTTGCAAATAAAACTTTACTCTCAGACTTTCAAAATCTTATTTATGATGAATGATATGTTATCATGAAACGAACTTAGACTCTAAGGAGCATGCTCACGTATCGTGAAAGAGCGTAGAAATACAAACTTCTTTTCCTTATGCGAACAAAAGAGCGATAGGAAGAATGAAAGTAATGATACCCTTGAGCACGGACGATGGAAGGCGGCGAGGGCGACCCCAACCTCTAAAATTGAATGGCGTCGGCACTCCATCATCACTTGACACAAGTGACCAGCAACACGAATCACGACATGGGCGTCACTTACGGCTTCAGGATGTGCAGCCTCGACTTAAGAACCCAAAGATGATAGGCGTATTCGTCGACATACACCTTGGTGATATTTTTGCACAATCGCGCAAATTTCCTGCACTGCGCAGTAGATTTGTTTAGTTAGATCTCCTCGTTAGGACTCCGATTTACGCATGGTTTGCACCTACGTACTCCTAACGCACTGATCTTCATTTTTATGAAGAACAGAATCCTAATTCTGTCCCAGAATACGATAGAGTCTGTTGAACTCTAGCTTAAGTGTTTGATATAAGACAAGGGTCTCGTGGCGTATATTGAGATATCATTAGCTATATGTATATGTTTGGGTAAGACTAAGAAGGTAAGTTGTGATATATATTGTACATTATGATGATACCTACCTTATAGAATTGTTAGTTCTAGCCTAGTTGCTTCTCGTTATGCTATCCTTTACATTTTAAGATGGCGATAGTTGGCTTCGTTAGTTTTCTTTTCTTTTACCGTGGCGGATGGAGGAGATCGCTATATCGCTAGGAGGAGGTAGGACCTCATGCCCACCGAGGAGTTGATGCGCACCTATAGGGAAAGTTGGATGTGTCTTGGGGAAGACCTAGGTGAGTTTACGGCGTACTACCTTGGTTGTGGAGGCGCTTGAGCTATGGCGCAACCGACTACGATGGCATCAAGAGACTCCTAGCTATACTCCCTTGTACAGGATGGTTATGCCGAGAGGTATCGGAGACTACATCTATCGCATTCCCGGGTTATGATTTGATTGGGGATCTGCCTGGGTTCGTGAGTCACGACTTACGTGTACGATATCTATGGAGCCGCACGATGGGACCTATCTCCTCCACGGGAGTACACTTGGCGTGATGAGTCGCGGTGGGCTGTACCTTGAGGTTCGAGGCAGGTTGATCGGTGATACCCACATGCAGGTGGGCGAGGTAGGATGTCTGAGTGGATAGGCGGCCGCCCAGAGCCTTGGGAGGCCCGTGTTGCCACCGGCGATTTTGGACACCCGATCGTCGCCACTACCGCCTCTTCCACCGCATCCGATCCACCACCACCCGAAGGCGAAGAGCCCTTCCGCGAGCAGCGCGGATGAGGTATTAGATACCTTCCACGGATATGACCCGACCGGTATGCTACGGTCCGATCCGCCACAACTACGACTTATCGGTAGCGGATAACTTTGGACCCTGCGCGACATACCGATGATGGAAACCAGTGATGCGGGACCATCAGTGCGACCTCGTGAGGGCGATTCGGATGAGGAAGGCGACTCGAAGAGGAGGAAGACCACGAGGAAGGCGGAGTAGGAAGGAAACTCGTGGAGACCTTAGGCGATGTTTTAATTAGAATCTGTTTTGTTATGACTAGCATGTGTGCTAGCTTTTCCTTTATTTCAATACCATGGTTCTAAGACTTGGATTTTTTTTGGCCATGTGGGCCGAAACCTTGTTATTTCAATTTTCTATGATTCTCTATGTTAGACACCGTGTTTTGACAAACCTTGGTTATCTATCCACATATATTTTGACCCAGTGGGGCCTGTTGGTGGCGATTGTCTATCTATGGATGAATTGTTTTACTCTTATATCGCTTTAAGAAGAAGCTATGAAAACCTTATTTTGTTAAGTTGTAGCGTTTAATAATTAACGATGGTATGTTTTATATAGCGAGAATGCCTCAGAAGAAACCGGAAAGAGAACCCGGAGGTCGAGGAAGACCTAGAGGAAGGGTAGAATCCCGAACAAGAACGAAGATAATCCCCAACCACGGCCTCCACCTCAGCCCGATCGCGGGATCGAAGAACTATTCTTGAGGCAAAACCCTCCTGTTTTTAACGGAAGGGAGCCGGAAGAAGCCGAACAATGGGTTAGGGCCATTGAGCAGTTTTCACTTTCTAAGGTGCAGCACGGAAAGGATGTCGTGTGTTACCTTCCGACTCATCGGACCGGTGACACGGTGGGAGGCCGGAAGAAGACCTTCTGGTGAACAACTAGAAGAGTTCTCGTGGGAGGATTTCAGAGAGAGCTGTCGAAAAGTATATCCCAAAAGTTATAGGGAAAAAGAGGCGAAGTTTTCTTGCTAAAACAAGAAAGATTATCCGTGGCAAACTACGATCGCACTTCTGCGAGATGTCGAGATATCGCCGAATCTGGTGGACACCGACACGAAAATGTCGGAAAAGTTGGTCGGTGAGAATGGAGATCGCATGTCTCTTGCCGACCATGGAGACCTATCTTACACAAGCTCTAGCGAGCTTTGGATATTGAAGCGACTATGGCGAGAATAAGATGGTGTCGTCTCGGGCACACGGTAATTCGGATAAGGAAAAGGCGGGACCCCAACAGCGGGAATAACAACCGCGAAACTATGGAGAAGCAAGTCCTGGCCTTGGTGGCGAAACCCGGCGCAACAAGGACAAAGGCTGGAAGAAGCAGCTCATGCTCCACCGGCAAGGGACCACAGGACCAATCGAGGGCACCTCAATGCCCTAGATGCCATAGAGCACACAGGGGTGTGTGCACGGCAACGTGGTTAGCTGTTACAAATGCGGGGTGAGCGGGCATTACGCGATAATTGCCGATGTCACGTTCGGATGGAAGGCGAACCAGCGGGCAATGCTCGGCCGTTGAGGGCTATCTGACTTGACCCAACCACGCGGCGGTTCCGGCCCCAACCCGGCAACTCGGTGGCAAACACCCGGCCTCAACAACAACAACTCCGGCGGCCCGCGGTGGCGGCCGCCACGACAACAAATCCATAGCGGCAATGGCGGCGCCACGCCACCACAACAGCGGGCGACAACCACGCGCCCAGCGGCGGCGGCGGCGAGCAGCAACGCCAAATCAACAAGGACCGGCGCCCGTCGGCCTCGGCCGGCTCGGGCGAGCTACGCCTGCGGGAGGCGAGCGAGCAGAACCAAGAAACTTGGCGGTATGGGAGTTCTTCTCAACCTACCTATTATAATCTTGTTCGATCTGGTGCTTCGCATTCCTTCATTGCAAAATCATGCGTAGAAATGCTGAACCTTAGGTCTGAAAGGTCAAGCCAGGATATGAGAATCTCATCGCCTATAGGAGGAATTATGACCGTTACACATTTCTGCTCGAACCTAGAGTTGACATTAGGATCACTTAAGGTTACGGCTAGCGATCTAAACATAATACCCATGGACGATGTAGACATAATCCTAGGAATGGGTGGTTAGCTAGGAATCATTCCACGATTCTCTGTAAGGAAAGGAAAATTTCGTTTCACTTTCCTGGACAAGAAGCTACGCATTTCCATGGGATCAGCATGGGAAGAAGAGTGCCAATAGTGTCAGCACTACAAGCTAGGAGGATGATGAACCAGAAGGGATGCCATGCATTCCTTGTTTATTTAAATGATGAAGATAAACCCGAAGCACGGGTAGAAGACATTGAAGTTGTCAGGAATTTCGGACGTGTTTCAAAAATGCGGGACTACCTCCTAACGAGACAACTAGAGTTTACCATCGACTTGGGCCGGATCAGCCCGGTGTCGAAGGCGCCTATAGGATGGCCCCAAAGGAGCTAGAAGAGCTGAAAATCCAAATCGAGCTTACGGATGCAGGATTCATTAGACCAGTGTTTCACCTTGGGGAGCACTGTTTTGTTTGTTAAGAAGAAGGATGGTTCTTTGAGGATGTGCATCGATTATAGAGAACTAAATAAGATGACACTAAAGAACAAATACCCTTTACCGAATTGATGACTGTTTGATCAATTGCGAGGCGGGTGTATTCTCGAAGATTGATCTTAAGTCGAGATACCACCAACTGAAAATCTGACTGAAGATGTACGAAGACGCATTCAGAACGAGATATGGCCACTATGAATTCATAGTTATGCCATTCGGATTAACCAATGCACCGGCCGTGTTCATGGACCTCATGAGCAGTATTTCATCCATTTTGGATAAGTTTGTTTTGGTCTTCATAGATGACATCCTTATTTATTCAAAGAATGAAGAGGATCATAAGGAACATCTGCGAACGGTTTTGCAAACCTTGAGAAATGAAAGACTCTTTGCTAAGTTTAGCAAATGTGAGTTTTGGCTAAAGGAAGTTATGTTCCTTGGACACATTGTGTCTGCTGAAGGTATAAAAGTAGATCCAGCCAAGGTAGAGGCCGTGCAGGAATGGAAATCACCTAAAACACAGCACGAAATTAGAAGCTTCCTAGGATTAGGCGGTTACTATGGGAGATTCATCGAAGGATTCTCCAAGATTGCAAGGCCAATAACCCGGCTACTCGGAAGGAATCAAGTTCAATTGGACGAGACGAGTGCGAGATGAGTTTCCAAATACTCGAAGAAAAATTGACCGGTGCACAGTTCTAGCGGTCGAGCGAACAAGGGTATGTGGTCTATCTGGCGCATCTAAGGCGGGTGGGTTGTGTTTTGATGCAAGAAGGAAAAGTGATAGCTTCGCGTCTCGACAACTCGGACCCACGAGTGAACTACCCACCCGATTTGGAATTAGCGGTTTGTAGTTCATGCCCTAAAATTTGGAACACCATCTCTATGGTGTGAGATGTGAGATCTTCACGGATCATAAAAGTTTGAAGTATTTCTTGAACAAAGAGATCTGAACATGAGACAAAGAAGATGGCTAGAATTAGTAAAGGATTACGGTTGTGGTATTAACTATCACCGGGCGAGGCGAATGTAGTGGCGGCGCTTGAGTCGTAAAAACCATACCAAGTTAGGATGTCTCTTTGTACAAGAGGAAAAACTCGTTGAAGAGTTTGGCGGGATGAAGATTGAACTAGTTGAACCACCGAGACAATTGTGATTTGTATCGCTACACTCACACCGACCTCGATCTAAGAAAAGAATTGTCGAGAGACGAAGGATTGAGAAAAGTTGGAAAGATCCGAGAAAGATTAAGGTGCGAAGGATTGAGAGTTTCAAGAGGCGCGGATAACGCCTTATTGTTTGAAGGTAGGATATGCGTTCTAACGACGGCGAGCTCGAGCGAAATCATGAGTGAGGCTCACGATACACCCTACACCGCCCACCCGGTAGTACTAAGATGTACAGGGACACGAAGGAAAATTTTTGGTGGGAAGGCGTGAAGCGAGACATAGCTTCCTTCGTGAGAACGCTGTCTTGTTTGCCAACAAGTGAAGGCTTTACACCAGCGACCCTATGGGAAGTTACAACCGTTGGAAATCCCGAATGGAAGTGGGACGATATAACGATGGATTTCGTTACAAGCTTACCCAAATCGAGAAGAGGAAACACGACCGTATGGGTAATTGTGGATAGGCTTACCAAAGTGCTCACTTTTACCTATTCAAAGCACTTATGGATCGATAAGTTGGCCCAACTGTATGTTAAGGAAATTATCGACTACATGGAGTGCCAAAATCGATTACCTCGATCGAGACTCCAGTTCACATCCAGATATTGGATTAGTTTGCGAGAGAGGCGGGTGCAAGATTAAACTTGATCTGACATTCCACCCACAAACAAAGCGGACAATCGGAAGAACGATCAAACGCTAGAAGATATGCTTAGAACGTAATTTTGGATCGAGGTGCAAGATGGGAAGATATTTTACCTCGATTGAATTTGCTTACAACAACAGATTATCAAGCGACGATCGGCATGGCCCCATCTGAAGCCTTGTATGGCAAAAGTGTAGATCACCACTTTATTGGGATGAAGTCGGTGAGAGAAAAGTCATAGGGCCCGATGCGGTGGGTGAAATGATCGAAATTGTTCGACAAATTAGGATGAGGATAAAAGAGTCTCGGGACGGACGAAATCTTCTGACGTCTGGCGTAGATCGAGCTACAGTTTGAGGATGGAGACAAAGTATTTCTTAAAGTCTCTCCATGAAAGGGATTGTCGGGTTTGGCACGAAAGGAAAGCTTAGACCCGTTACATAGGACCTTATGAGATCTAGAAAGGATAGGTCCGATGGCTTATAGGTTGGCTCTTCCGCCAAACTGGAAATGTCCATAATGTTTTCCGTCTCACAATTACGAAAATCGTTCACGACCCAAAGCACGTGATTCATCAAGGCGGCGTGATCCTCGGGCGGACATGAGCTATAAGGAAGAACCCAGCCATCTTGGACCACAAAGTTCAACAACTACGGAGCAAGTCGATTCCGTTAGTAAAAGTCTTGTGGAGACACCACGGACGAAGAAGCCACGTGGGAACTTGAAGAAGCAATGAGGAAAAATACCCGACTTATTTTTCTAAAGGTATACAAATTTGGGACGAAATTTTTCGTGAGGGGTGGAATGTAATATTCGAAAAAACGAATATCGATTACGGTATTCTAAACCCGTAATTAGGGTTTCTTGTGTATTATCTTTTACGACATCGAATCTTGTGACTTGATAAGATATCGTTATAACGAATTCCTTTTCATAATTGATAAGGATTGTGAATTAAAGTTGAAATATTACGAAATGATTAAATCGATATTTTTAAGCGTCAAACGTGTCGAGCGTCGACTTTTCATGAAAATTTATTAGCGATGAAGCTTGGAATTAATTTCCATCTTAATTCCTTTATTAAATGGAATATATTTACCTAGTAAGTATGAACTTACTGCGACCATTTTGAGATGAGTCGATTTCGAACGTTTTGAGACGTTTTGAACGTTAACGTCTAGAGACGTTTTGAAAAATGAGTTTAATGCTCGGGAAATTATAATAATTAATTTCCTATTATTATTTTATATAATTACTGTATTAATGATTATTAAAATCGATAATTGAGTTATTAAACTCGATATTTCTTATTTGTAATTTCGAAAACCCTAATCTTTTAAATAAGGGTTTTATCACATGAAATGATACCATTAAATTATCCTATGGTATCTAAACTTTATAATATGATATATATGAATAATATTAAGCATTAAATCAGATTTCCAGCCATAAAAATCGAAGGATTCAGTTTTTATAAAATTTAAACCCAAGCTTGCGAAATTAGGGTTTTTAATTCATGAAATGTGTAATAATTTTATCCTATGCTATTATTTAATATCTAAATCATATATTATGATATATATGAGTATATTTGGGACGAAAATTTCATGAGTATCAATAATAGGTGTAATTTATATTTTAATCCTATTTTCTAATAATTCGATCGGTAATATCAATTTTGCATATATTATGTTTTAATTATTTTTATGGCATGTATTATATATCTATGAACTATACTATGGTTAATACATGTATTATGTACAAAATTGAAATAAAATCAGCCTCTAAACCCATGATTGCCGTCGACCACCCCAGAGACAAGCATGGGATTCCACTTTAAATTGGCGATGCATGAAGAGCTCATTCAACACTCATCAATCATCACTTATACTACTCCCAAGGGCTGCATCAATGGGCTGCAGATTTTGTGCCAATTCTTGGCCAAAATCGAGAGAGAGAGAGAGATAGGTATAGGTGAGACCCTTCCCATTCACCCCACTCTCATTATACACTCTCCCAACAATTTTTGAACACCAAAATCCTCTCCATCTCTCCCATTTTCTGCCTGAAAACCGAGAGCTCTCCCTCTCATTTTTAAAATTTTTCTTCTTCCATTTTCATCTCCATTCATTCACCAAAGTTGATACCTAGCATTGTTCATTGATTCTATACCAATTCTAAGGTAATACATGGTCTTAGGCTTCGATTTTATCCTCTTTTAAACTGAAAATTTCGAAAACTGTTATATATATTTATATGTGTTCGAAACTTGTATATATATGTATATAGGTGTTTAAATGTTCTTAAGCATGAACTATTGTTTATATACATGTTCTTGAGGATTTTATTTACAAAAATACATGTGAATATGCTTAGATGAACATAGGTTATGGTATACGAAATGCATGAATGTATCTTGCATATATATATGATTTTCGAACCATGGTATACATTAGAAATAATTTTCAAAAATGCTATAAAATGGTAGATGAGAACCGTGTGCCTCTAAATCATTTATATGGTAGATATATGCTCTATGATATGTTTAGAACCCATGGTATGTTATTTAAAATTTTTAGAAAACCCTAGCTTTAAATATTGTGAAAACCGTGAGGTATATATGTGTGTTCATTGGTGTATAATTTTTATTTCAAGCATACAATAGCATATTAATGCTTTAGAACCTTGATTATATGTTCTATGATTTAATTAGAATTTTTGAAAATCATATACTTATTTTACAAAATTACCGTGAGCAATTTAATTTCATAGGTTGGTGTATGATTTTATTTTTGAACATGCAATGGTGTATTAATGCTTTAGTATATTGTTTATACATTGTGTGAAATTATTAGAATTTTTGAAAATCAAATACCATTTTATTTGCTAAAAATAAACATAGTATATAATTGTTGGAATTTTTGAAAATCAAATACTTGTAGCTCCATATGGTGATGATTCAAATGGTTTTGGTTGATGTTATGATGTTACAATGTTATAATATAATGTTTATTGATATTGGAAATTATTTAGAATTTTTAGAAATTATTTACTATTTATTTGGTAATTATCCTATAATTACCGTGTGCAATATTGTTGTATATATAGAAATAAATAGTTATGATGCACTATGGGTTATGAAAATATTATATACTGATGTTGGGATATTATAATAGGTATATATCAATTTTGGAAATTTTTGGATGATTATTCCTATTTATTGGAATTACCGTGAATATTTATATATGTATATATATAAATAAATAGCAAACAGTACTTTATGAATTTAATAAATTCATATTCTGGACCATAGTGTATAATAATACACTATATTGATTTAGAAAATTTTTCAAGGGTCGTTTGCTATTTTTAGGACAATTATCGAAATTTCGATAATTAATAAGGATATTAAATCCTTTTTAAAACTGTTTAATTATAAATTTTTGGTAAATTAATATTCTGGACAGTTTTCAAATGTTACAAAATTTTATAAACATAGATTGCTATGTTTGAGACGAACGTTCATTTTGTAACGTTTTAAAAAACAAAATACGCTTTTTAATTATAAAAAGAATTATTAAAAATGCGAAAATAATTATAAGTCCTCGATTTACAAGATAAATCGAGGAATAGGACTTCGTTTTCAAATCGATTAAATTCGATTTATAAAGCAAAATAGTAAAAATTACTATTTAAAAGTCAAAATCATTGACTTTGTTGACGATGTTGACTTCGTTGACTTTTGAAAGTCAAGCGTGCGATTATCGTTTATAAATACGTCGATGCGCGTAAGATATACTAATTGGTATGATACCTCATTAGTAAGAAAGGTTTCATAAATGAAATCCATATATCGAAAACGTGCTTATCGTTGAGCGTATCTCGAGGAGCGAGAAAAGTCGATCGTATCGTATTAGAGGCGTATTGAATTCACTAAAAATTCAGTCTCACATCGATATGAAATATCAAAGTTATCTTAAGTTTTGAAGTCTCGATAGACTTGAGCGACGTACTAAAGCCTCGCTTTTCGTAAAGGTGTGGGCCTTAAGCAATGACGGGATTTTGGACGAGCGATCGAACTAGGACCTTTACTACGAACCATAGTCCAGGTGGGCTTTCCCTTCTTATCTCAAATGTGGGCTTTTTATCTTCAAAATTGTGACTTTCTTGTTATTCAAAATGAGTTTATTCTGATGCGATTCTACAGTTGTTATCAAATGTTTCTTGCATTACACCGCGAAAATATTTCGTTTTGTGTATGGATCTATCTGTTATGCCGGGTAGAGGCTGTGGAGATAGTTGGAACTATTATATCAATTGTTGTGGTAGCACCCACCTTTTAATGTCGGGTCTGTCTTGGGATGATAAATGCACAGCTAGGATTGGCGTGAAGGTTGGAACTATCTGTTGTGTTAACATATGCTTGCAGAGTATTGTGTCTTTGTGCGGGATTACGGTAGGTCACGGCGTCGTAGATGGGAGGCCTCACTCTCGGCGTTTATTTAATTATTATTATTATGTATTGTGGCTATGAGATACGGACCATACACACGAAAATGCACAGCGGGCTATGTTTCTGACGAAAATGATTTGGTAAGCCTGAGGCATTTTAACTAAAACCACTGTGACTTACTCGATATTGGCGCGTAATCAAATTCTATCAAAATATTTTCGGCATAAGTCCACTAAGTGCAATTTCTTGTACTTAGCCACGCATGTTTGTTTTAAATGTGCGGGTTGAGCTCGATGGTGATGATGGGGATGTGTTGAGGAGTCTAGTGTCCTTGGCGATTTACTTGAATGTTTGGGTTATACCTTGAATGCATATCGTCATATATGTATTCACACACTTTCATTGCTATACTCGAACTCCTTTATTTATGTTTTATGTTATGAACTATCAAGGCCCATCGGATCGGGGCGAGTTTTGGGGTCCGATGGCTAAACCTTTTCAAAAACATTATAACATCACCTTATATTACTGCTTCAAGCATGTTAGTTTATTCTTATGCATTTTATTTTACCGTGTAATCCCTAAAATACTACTCCTAGTATTAGTCGCCCTCCGTTCGGGTTGGTCGGGATTGGGGTCGTGACAAACCTCTCCCGAGGATCTATCTTGGATGTTTAATTCACCATACATTGATTATATTCCTAGCATGCACCTATATAATTAATTGCAACACGTAGGGTTTTCTCGTGTTTACCTTTGAATCAATCGGGGATGAGCGGATCGAGACTCGTGCTTTGATCTTCTGGACTGTATCCCGGTTACCCAATCTCCAATATCGAGTGAGGATAATCTATGGAGAATGTTACAGAAAATCACCCTAATCCTCTCTAATATTTTTGAAAATTATCTCCTAAGAGCTATAGGAATTCTCGAAAATTGTGTGATGTGTAATTGAGGATTAGCCTTGATCTTATCTCTTACCTTATATTTATAATGCATTACCATAATCCCATAAGGAAAGGATCCATGCATATCCCTTAAATATAATAATATCCTTATAGGATAAAGAGAATAAAATCATTATCCTTAGAGAGGTAGTAGGCGCCGATTTTCACAGTAGCTACGGGCCTGGATGGGCCACCCCAGGGATCAAATGCAAGGAATAAAGATGGGCCTCAAATAAAATAATCATCTTATGTTCAGCCCAGAACATAAATAAATTTATAAACATTCATTCATGCCACTAGAGAATAAATCTTGACTTGCCCTTTATTACCGGTTGAGTCGGGCTTGCACTTGACATTCTGAATCCCGTATTTAAGATATCGCGTCCATTAATTATTTACACATTTGACCGCTAAAATAATTAATATCTTTAATTCCTTAAGTAGTACCACTCAACCTTATTATTGTACTTGAGCTAACTCAACTGCGGGGTTTAGTACAATAAATCTTTGAGCTCCTTAAGGGGCGTCATCATCCTAAACGGATACGGTGACTCGTTACGAGATAACTAGCATGACATACAAGCACCGTCACCACCCAAGATGCGGAGAATATTGGGTTAGAACATATAACCCTCACCCATAACAAGTCAAAGTGATGGTCGACAACTCATACTCACCTAATACCTTATTGAGGTTTAGATCATCGTAAGTCACGAGATCTAGGTTCTTCACGACGGTCGATAGAAGAACTCATCTCACTTGTGATCCATCAATTAAATCGGATCGTACCAGCATAGACAAGCAACCAAGTCAAGTCACTTCTTATCTATACTGCAGCCTATACCGACAACTCGTCCTCAAGTTGTCTCAGCCGTGATTCTTTTTATATCTCATTAAGCTTGACCAATAATATAGACTTCTGTGATCTTCTACACACTGTATGATCTAACTTATATATGAGATAAGGGGACACAGATATATGCAATCAAGTAATCAAATCAGATAGGAGATTGTAATAGTGGTAATAGGAAACATTGTATACAAGCTCAACCATAACTGCTTTCAGTATACAAATCTAACAAGCTTACCTCACGACCAGACCCGTGGTCTCTAGGTGTGGTCGCGAGAAATCGGGCAGTATCTCCCTCTCACGTTGGGTAGCTCGCGGGCACTATCTCGCGGCCGCTGGGAGTGGCCGCGTCAAATGGTATATCCTCGCGGCCGACCTAGCGGTCGCTAGGCCGGTCGCGAGCCATCAGTTTTGCGTAGGGCTTGCGAGGGCGGTCGTTAGGCCCATTTTGCCCTTCGTCTGCTCGTTCCTCGTTTCATGCTTTGATTTTTAACTTATAAGCCTACAAAACACCAAAACGGAACCCAAGAGCAGTATCTTCCAAGAATATGTAAAAGCATTGAGATCCAAGACATAAACGCACTTTATTGATCTAAAATCATCTTTAAATATCAACAATAAACATGTAAAATGCGCGTTTATCAAACCCCCCAAACTTAAAGCATTGTTTGTCCTCAAACAAAAACAAAACCAAAAAGAAAGAGAGAAACTACAAAAGATCAACGAGCGTCAGTAAAGGTGATTAACACAATCAAGCCTCAGAAATATCTCAAAGCTCAAAATCATTAGCGTACACGACGACATTAGTCAACTCGACAATGTACAACCATTGAAAGCAAAAATCTCATTCAATTCCACCCTCACAATGGCATGTGCGTAATATATAGAGTACACTCAACTCATAAAGAAATAAAGGACGTGTATACACTCAATAATCAATGCAATGCAAAAATCTCACCATAGGCTTATCATTTCTCTAATATCTCCACCACATCAAATGCGTTCAAATTAGGATCAAAAATGACTTTTCATAAGTTGTAATGTAGGCACATTGGTTAAGGTAGGGTAATATATGGCTAAGTGACTCAAATATACCTCCAAGTACCTCCATTTATACATTCAACTCATATGGACTTTGTCCATTTCCCCTTTTCTTTCCAACATGCTAATTCAATCATTTATGCAACTCATGGTATCATATACTATGATAATTGACTTCCTTTATGCTCACATTTTTCACAAAATTTTTCTTTTCTTGGCTTTGTAATACAGCTTGTAGGGTTATTTCTTTTTCACACGGGTATCATCCTTTATCTTTTATCCCAACTTAGAATATCAAAACAAAATTTTTCCTCCCATTTAATTCCCATATCCATCCTCACCTCCTATCATCCGGTTAATCGAAAGAATAAAGTCTAATAAAGGCTCAAAGAAAGCGACAGACGGTATATATCATTGGGCTAGTGTTTGGGTAAATATGTGGTTTAGCAAAGATGGCCTTTATCCTTTCCATATTCAAAACACATATTGCGGCCTCGACGAGAAAAAGCGGAAAGTTCTAGAAGATAATTTCATGCGATATCATACAATTAAAAGCGTAATAAGATGTTTATACAAGAAAGCTCAAGTCTCACGGTTTAAGCAAATGGCGAAAACAACAAGCTAAGCAATCTCATGCTATCCATGCGTCATTTTCTAACATATCATGTGCATTATCAACATATTTTACAGAAAATTTCTATCATCATTGGCCACATGGATTAACACATTTCACTTCAACTCGTTGATCGACCGACACAACAACGAAAACAAAAGACACGACAAAAGCCCCAAAATATAACAACTTAACAAAACAAAGTAAAACAAAAAACGGACTCTCAACCAAATCAAACTCGACCACTCCCCCCAAACTTATTGTAAACAGGTTGAAATGGAGGCAATAAGGTTTGCAGAAAAGAGTAATTGGGCAAGAGACCTTACCTCGTATATCATGCTACTCCGGCGGCGGATAGAATCCTCGCCATTGATGATATACCTTGGGACTTAAAACGAACAAACAAGACACAACAAAACTAAGAAAATAAGAAAAACAAAACAAAAACATAAAGCATGTAAAATGTTGGGTTTCCTCCCAACCGATTGCTAGATTTATAAATCGCTAGCTCGACGGTACCTCTCATCAATCGGGCGATTTGACAACTGTGGTCTTTCCAAACTTTTTCTTGCCCTTGTACTTAGCATTGACAACAGACCACCATTTAGTGTAAGAGTGGTTTCCTCCAAACGTAAACGACTCACTCTGATTTTTGTGCCGAGTCCACCTCTTCTTTGTAGCATGCTCGTCTGACGGTCTATTGCAATTCGAGCTCAACAATGAGTTGGCTGTGGTCGTGGTGATCGAAGAGCAGTCTTCATGTGTTGAGTTATCATCTCTCGTGATGGCATCATAGATCGAAATGGTTAACTCATATTTGTTCACACGGAAGGTGAGATCACCCTCTTGCACGTCGATCGAGCCACGCTGTGGCTAAGAGCGGTCTCCCGTAATGAGGCGTATTCCCATCCTCTGGCATATCAAGAACTACAAAATCTGCTGGGAAGACAAATCCTTTGACTTTGATAAGCACATCTTCCACTATCCCTTTTGGTCGTGTGACTGATGTGTCTGCCATTTGGAGAGTAATTGTAATAAGCTTCAATTCTCCAATCTCCAATTTATTAAATATGGACAACGGCATCAAGTTGATGCTTGCCCCCAAGTCGCACAGAACTCTGGAGAAGGTATGCCCTCCAATGACACAAGGTATAGAGAAGTTGCCTGGATCTTTCTGCTTCAGTGGAAACTTCTTTTGCAGCACAGCACTGCACTCTTGAGACAGATTGATCATCTCAAATTTCTTCAGCTTCTTCTTGTTTGTGACGGCATTCTTGAGGAATTTCATGTACCCCGGTATATCTTTGAGTGCATCTAGCAAGGGAATATTAATATTCACCTTCTCGAACATTTCCAAAAAATCGGGTCAGCCTATCATCATGCTTGGGCTTGGTTCGGAAACGGAATCGGAGGAGTGTACGTCGGAAATTTTGGAACTGGGCGTCCCTCGTGGCCATCCTCGCAATCGCGAGGGAGGTTGCTAGGGACCTGCTCTACTTCGGCTGTCTTCTTAGTGGCTGGGCATGCGGTCGCGGGCTCTCATCTAACGCTCTCTGCCTGGTCTCTCGCGCTGGGCTCGCGGTCGCGAGCTCGGTCGCGAGGTGCTCTTCTTTCGCTCCGTTTTCGTCTTCCTGCTCCGTGTGGTTTTGGTACGCTCTTCCACTCCTCAACTGGATAGCAAAGCACTGATTCTTTGGGTTCACTTCCGTATCACTCGGAAATTGGCGATCTTTGGTCGTGCGTTTTGTTGTGACTATCGACCGATTTGATTCCCATCATCTTGAGTGTTTGCCCATGGTCGTTACATTGGATTCCAACCGTGTTATCCTCGGCGATGGTCTGATGAAAGAATTACATTGGGTCGCCATTGTGTTGGTTGCTCATAACCAATCGCGCATCATATCCTCTAGGCTCTGCTTCTTGGTTCTTGAATCATACCATTCGCACAAATGAGCTTCTTTGGAGGTTGTTGGAAATTATTGGGGTTGGCATCGACAAATTAGGATGATTCCTGTTGTTCGGATGGTATGCCGGATTTTCCCTAGGACGGTTCCTCTGATTTATGAAATTCATGTTCTCCGTCTCGATCTGACTCTTCAAAAGAGTAAACTTCTCCATGAGATCATCGTATTTCGAGTCAACCTCTACGGCAACTTCTTTGACCACTGGCGTCCTCTCCATTGGCCATTGATAACTATTTGCCGCCATCTCTTCTATGATGCGGCTGGCCTCCTCTACTAGGCGGTTCAACAGGCATCCCTTACCGACACATCCACTATGCTCCTCGTATGCAGCGTCAGCCCACTGTAGAACTGTGTGATCTGTTGCTCTTTGGAGAATCCATGTTGTGGGCATCTTCTCAATAGGCCTCTGAATCTCTCCCATGCCTCAAATAGTGACTCTTATCCTTGTTGGCAGAAATGGTGTTGGATTTGTATACTGAAAGCAGTTTTGGTTGAGCTTGTATACAATGTATCCTGTTACCACTATTACAATCTCCTATCTGAATTGATTACTTGATTGCATATATCTGTGTCCCCTTATCTCATATATAAGTTAGATCATACGATGTGTAGAAGATCACGAAGTCTCGTATGATTGGTCAAGCTTAATGAGATATAAAAGTTTCACAACCGAGACAACTTGAGGACGAGTTGTCGGTATAGTCATGCATATAGATAAGAAGTGACTTGACTTGGTTGCTTGTCTATGCCGGTATGTCTCGACGTATTGAAGGATCACAGTGATATGAGTTCTTCTATCTGACTGTAGTGAAGAACCTAGATCTCGGTGACTTACGATGATCTAAACCTCGATAAGGTATTAGGTGAGTATGAGTTACTGACCATCACTTTGACTTGTTATGGGTGAGGGTTATATGTTCTAACCCAATATTCTCCGCATCTTGGGTGGTGGCGGTGCTTGTATATCATGCTAGTTATCGTAGACGAGTCACCGTATTAGTTTAGGATGATGGCGTCCCCTTAAGGAGCTCAAAAGGTTTATTGTACTAAACCCTGCAAGTTGAGTTAGCTCAACTACAATAATAAGGTTGAGTGGTACTACTTAAGGAATTAAAGATATTAATCATTTTAAGCAGTCAGAATGCTCTAAATAATTAATGGACGTACGATATTTTAAATACAGGGATTCGTAATGTCTAAGTGCAAGCCCGACTCAACTTCGGTAATAAAGGGGTAAGTCAGCATTTATTCTCTAGTGGCATGAATGAATGTTTATAAATTAATTTATGTTCTGAGCTGAACATAAGATAATTAATTTATTTGAGGCCCATCTTTATTCCTTGCATTTGATCCCTGGGCTGGCCCATCCAGGCCCGAAGCTAGGAGGAAAATCGGCGCCTATCTCCTCTCTATGGCAAGGATTTGATTCTCTTTATCCTATAAGGATATTATTATATTTATGGGATATGCATGGATCCTTTCCTTATGGGATTATGGTAATGCATTATAAATATAAGGTAAGAGATAAAATCAAGGCTAATCCTCAACATTACACGCCATATTTTCGTGAGTCTCCATAGTGTTCGGGAGAGTGATTCTCTGTAATACCCCGCAGAATTAGATGCCTAATTACGGTATTTAAAACCCGTAAATTAGAAATTCGCTGAGATGATTAAATCCATAAGATATCGAATAATGACTTCGATTAAATACGAAGGAATGAAATCCTATTTTATATTCACTAAGAATTGTGAATTAAGGAATAAAAGTATATGAAGTATATCGGCAGTATTATTTTAACGTCGATCGCGTATCGATAGTTAAAATTCATGATATTTTCTAAGCAATTAAGCTAAGAATTAAATTCCATTATTAATGGAATAATTTAATAAAGTGATGACGACCATTTCGAGATGAGTCGATAATGAACGTTTTGAAACGTTTTCAAACGTTAACGTTTTGAGATGAAACGAAAAACGTTTTAATCGATCAAGAAATTATGGGAATTAATTTCCTATGATTAGTATATGTAATTACAGTATTATTAAGCATTAAATCAGTGCTAGATCAACAAGAATTGATAATGACAAATTTTTCAAACGTTCGAAAACCCTAATTTTCGAACTCGATTTTTATCACATAAAATGATGCCATTAATTTATCCTATGATATTATTTATGATCTAAACTATATGTTATAACATATATCAATCTTTGGCATGGAAAATA
Organism: Salvia rosmarinus; assembly: GCA_036937905.1. Lineage (NCBI taxonomy): Eukaryota > Viridiplantae > Streptophyta > Magnoliopsida > Lamiales > Lamiaceae > Salvia > Salvia rosmarinus. The sequence goes on along the minus strand of CM072819.1, from coordinate 77,300,992 downwards.
AAATTTGGACCCTTTGGCATAGTGTAATAGCCGAGAGCTATATACACATATATACTAAGCAATTACTTGTTGATTTTTTCTATTTAATGTATCTAAGTGACATTGAATTAATTATAACCTAACTACACTATTAAAATCTGATATATATACATATATATGTGTACAATTTCGTGCATATGTGTATGGGTGTATAGTATAAGAGTGTGTGTTGTACATGAGATTGAGGACAACACTTGTCACCCCATGCAACCACCCCACCTCTCTACCACCACACCCCCCCCACACTTCAGCCATTTCCCACTCACCCCCACCGATGATCTCCTCTCCTCTCCTTGCTCCAAGATCAGCCCCACTCCACCATTCTAAGAAAGGGTCACAAGCCCCTAGCTCAAGGTGGACAGCCGAAGCTTTCCAGGCTATGAGCCCTCTCCTCGGCCAACCCCTTTGACTCCTCACTAAATTTCACACCAAGGTGAAGAATCTAAACCTTGGACTCAGTAGTGTTGGAGCTACATACATGCATGTACGCATATATGCTTGAATGTGCTAGTTTTATATGTATAAGTGATTGCATGTTGTTGATCTGGACGAACAGTGACTTTATAAAATTAATAGACTAAGTTACAGTCGTCCGATGATTGTGAATTTTTAATATGTTGAACTTATATGTGTCTAATATTCCTCTGTAAAATTTCAAGTCCATCCAACTTGATTTTCTATTTTAATCGTATGTTTCGAAATCATCGCGCAAAACTGTGAAATTGCCGTGTTAATTACCCAATGTCCGTGGCTTTCGTGTTATGTTTGGCTAATGATAAAACTCTAAAATTTGGCAGAAACATAACTCAGCATGTCTAGAAGATTTATGTAAATTTTCAGAATTTTCTAAAAATGTTTACTATTTATTACAGATTTTACAATCTAACTGCACAAAACTGTCACGGAAGTGATAGCTTGTAGTAAAATATTTTTATCTCTCAATCTATTGTGAATCATTGAGTGAGGATTTTTCTGGATTAAACTAGACTTAAGTGGATTTTCAATATGATTGGTCGGATTCCCAGATTCCTTATAATGAACTCACGGTGAATTTTTAAATTTGACGCATTACAGAAAGCTTTTTGGACAAACTGCCTCAGTGAATTTTTCCATGTAATAGGCTGTTCGAGTATGACTTTTACGTGAGATGTTCAAGCCGTTTGTAGTCCGATTTGGACTTGGGTTTCTTCATAAGAAATGTTCCTCACTATGTCTAGTAATGATCTGGAAAGTTTGATCCCAAACCAAGTTTTATAGGTATACCTTTCATCGACCTAAAGTCACCTCTTGAAACTGTCCATTTCAACTAGTCAACTTTGAGCTTATGTATTTCTCGATCGTCGATATTTTCGGTATGGTCTTCATGAAATATGTAGTTCTTGTTACAAGGTTTCAAATTGGTAACCTGCAGCCATTTTGGCATTGTGAGTCAAAAGTTACGAGCCTCGCAAAACCCCTCTTCGTTAAGCTAAAACTGAAAATTCAAAAATTTTCTAATTATAGAAGTCAGTTTAAGTTGCCCACTTTGAGACCCTATATCTCCGAACCACGACTCTTTTGGATTTAATTCCTTCTTAGAACTTGTAATACATGTTTAGAGGTTTCCATAATGTATCTTTGTGCGACCATCGTATTCGAATCGAGAGTTATGAATCGTCAAAGTCGTCACTTGGGTCGATTTTAAGTTGTTTCTTTGATTTTCAAACACTTAAAATTTGACTAAGTGTAGAACTCCCCTATGTTATATGGTTGATATTAATTCATATTAATGACCATAGTGTATAATAATCGCTATATGAATTTAGAAAAAAATTGAAATCATTTGGTAATTTTTGAGAATTACAAGAGAGCATTAAAGGAATTATAAGGATTTTTAAATCCTTTTTAATTAAGAGTAATAATATATTATATGTCTAAATATTATTTTGGACATATTTGGGATTTATAAAATTTTATAAACGTAGATCACTATGTTTATAACGAAACGTTATATTTAATAACGTTATAAATGAATAATAAGGATTTATGGATAAATGGATTAATATTTAAGAAAAACATTAATAAAGTTCATCGATTTACGTGACAAATCGAGAATTAGGACTTTACAAAAAGAAATCGATTGGAAATCGATTTATAACATGAATTAGTAAGAAATTACAATTGAAAGTCAAAATTGTTGACTTTTAAAGTCAACGTACGAAATACGTTCGATAAATACGCTAATACGTGTAAGGTGTACTAATTAGGTAAGAAACCTCATTAGTAAGAAAAGATTTCATAATTGAAATCCTTATATCGAGAAACGTATAAATACGTCGAACGTTTAAACCGGAAAGGTTAAAACGATACGGTTGAACGTGTCTCGAATAACGAGAACTATTCAATTGAAATAAGTAATTGAAAAGCGTATCAAATTCATTAAGGAATTCAGTTTATATCGATATAGAATATCAAAGTTTATTCTCGACTTTGAGAGTCTCGAGAAACGTGAACGACGTACTAAAACATCGTTTTTACGTAAAGGTGTGGACGCGGACGCGACGGCCAGACATTGATGAATAATCAAGTTTAAGACGAACAATATAATGCTTCTGAAATATTTAATTACGATGCTTATTTCAACTGTTGATAAAATGTTTACAAGATTACCTGCCAAAAATATTTATGTTTTGTGTATGTATCATATCCATGAGATGTTATGAGATGTTATGAAATGTTATGAATGTTGTTGGGTCGCTCCCAACTTATGAATGAAAATCGATATCGGATCCTATCTTGGGAAGGACGAGGCACAGCTAGGATTAACGTGTACACCTAAGGTGATTTGTGTCTTTGTAAGGACAATTCACCGCGGTCACGGCGTCGTGAGAGGAGGCCTCGCTTCACGACGTTCGACTATGATGATATGACGAAAGGATGTTAAGGGATATGGATCATACACACCAGAAAAATGCACGCCGAGCGATGATTTTGAGAAATGATGAAAATGATTTTAGTAAGCACAAGGTATTTCAACTAAAACCCTTGTGTCTTACCATGATGTGTGATGTAATCTTCAAATGATAAAATGATTTTGGCATGAGTCCACTGAGTGCATTCTTGTACTCGACCGCATGTTTGTTTTAAATGTGCGAGTTGAGCGGATGATGGATGGAGCAGTGTTGAGCAATAGGAATGGTGTCACTGGAATGTTTATACCTTGATAGTACATCGTCATATGTACATATCACATGTTTTCCGCTGCAAGATCCTAAATTTATGTACTAAAGTCCAAGAATATTCTTGACATATGTTTTACAGTTTATTTTTAAAAAAAAATCTCCCTGTATAATTATCCTTGTTTAAAGTTACAATCCCTTTTAAATCGCAATTAGAATTTAGGGGCTGTGACAGAGTAGTATCAGAGCGGTTCGCTCTTGAACCTAAAATCTCCTTTAGGGTTAAGTCTAGATTGAGTCATTAGACTTCTAGAGATCAGCTGACAATGCTCAACACTCCATCAAAACAAGCTCAACCGAAATGAGGTAAATGACTCTTTTTTCAAAGTTTTGAAAATTAGCCTGGCCAAGAAGAATGTTTATGAAATTATTTTTCTCGGTGTGAAAACGAAAAGTTTGAAAGTGAAATAATTTTTTTCAAGTGAAATGAAAGTTATGTGAATTTATTTAAGATGGAAGTTATTGCAAATGTTGCAAATGAAATATTATGTTGTGAAGTGGATGATGATTGATATGATCTTTCAAAAGAAATGAAAGCTATGAGAAAGGTTGAAAATGAATGTTATGACAAATGATTTGTCAAGAAAGTTACGAAAAGAAGGAAGATATAATAAAGATGATGACAATGATATGAGAAAGTTTTGGCACGATATGTTTGAATTTCTGGAATGTAATAAGGGTTCATTATTATGAACAAAGTTATGATTATTCATGTTTTAAAATGATTGAGATTGGACATTTATTTGTCAATACGATATGTTGAATTCTTGAAATTCAACGAAATACATCTTGTCTGAATGAGCTACGTCGAATATTTGAAGTTTTACTTCAAACCACAAAGTTGATTATGATGATGAGCATGCTAGTTCAAACGGAACATAGACTTTATAGGATGCATGATCCCTTTTACGAAAGAACATAGAAGTAAGAATTTCCTTCAATTACAAGAACAAGAGTAACGATGGATTTGAGAACTTCAATCCATCTTGAGTATCGAAAAGCAAAAGATTTATACGAAATTGTACGACCTCGGCTTCGACCTAGGCATGTGCGACTGTCGACTTCGAAATCGGCATTTATAACATCACCTTTGACATGTCGACTGGGGTAGTTTGTCCGACCTTGGTGTCGGCATAGCTTATGACCTCGGCGTGAACGCGTGTAAATTTCTCTACACTGCGCAGTGATTTTGTTTTGACTAGTTCGCGATCGTGTGAACTCCGATTTATGTATGGTTTTCGCCTACGTGTCCCTAATGCACTGAACTTCATTTCTTATGAAGGACCAAATTCTGGATTCCTACTACAGAATTCATGAGAATCAGTTGAAGTTAGATCTATGATCTGTATAGAGTAAGAATGTTATAGTATGATACGGACCTTAGAATTTTATAAAGAAAGTAAGATTTCCAGTAATACCAGTGGAGCCCTGACACACATGAGAACCTTTATTGATGACCTATTACGGGTATATGAGTTTTCAAAATTCTTTTCGTTACCCAATATCTGTCGTTAAGTTTAACTCTATGACTAGTTCGATTGAGAAATCATTCGAGTTTCTCACTTCTTCAAGAAAACTTCCAACTCAAAAATTTACAAAGTATCATTTGAACCCAAAGCTTTGTGTGATGAGAATATGATTGTGACGGTCCGCCACCCATATGACCAAAGAAATCTCGGTAGTCGTCATTACGGTCTTGGACCCTATATCCCCATTTCTTGATCGAAGAGCATATTGATTCAAACATTGAAAGATGTTATCTTGATGGGTGAGAGGCGAGACCTCACGTAAGTAGTCGTGATAATTTCTTCTCGACTCTTGAAACCATCAAGTAAGATGAAAGTTGACTTACCTTGTCACCCAAGAGCGAATTGGTAAAGCGATAAATGTCGGGCATGAAATAGGTTGACTTATCTCGACCACCTAAAAGTTTCGGATCGAGAAAGTGAGAGACATCAAGAAATTATGATGTAAAGAAAATCTCGATGAGGCGAGATATTTATTTTCCTATGATACACGGATGTGATGACCTTTGATGGGCTTTACAAAGATTGATGACGGTGAAGTTATGCCTTCATATGACTCATTATGATAACAAGGTTATGAATAAGATACCCTTTAGCATTTTATGCAAGAATAAAAGCAAAGAAAAGTATATGATACACATGGGATATGAATTTTCCTTATTATGTCATGACGAGAGCGATTACAACTTATCTTTAAGATAGTTGGATGTCCTTGAAACCTCGTTAGTAGGTTGGACATGTTTAAAAAGAATAAAGATGCATGAAAGATATTCTTTTCAAAGAATATATATATATATAAAGAAGTTATAACATCCCAGACAATAATCTCTCGCCTTATACCTCAGTCAATGAGATTATGCTTGAGCATAATCGATTCCGAGTAATTAAAACTTAGTTAAACAAAAGATAATGAGATTGAGGAATCATAATCCTCAAGATTGTGTGAACGACGAGGATAGCCCTAGTATGTGAACTAAGTATGGAGGAAATAACTCCGAAGTCAAGACATGGTAATGAGATGCTTAGAATTAAGTTATGGTGTACAAATGTACTACCCTACCAAGCCATACGACAATGATAACGATTCTAGTCCTGAAAGTGGAAACTGAAGTATAACGAAAGTAAGATTACTTTCAAATACCATGCTCATGAAAGCAGAAAAGTCAAAATAGCGAAGAAATTACAGACTATACAAGGAAATAGTTCATGATATGACATAAGTTTCGAAATGTTATGACTTGATAAGTAAGGTAATTCCTTGAAGTAAGGAAGCGGATTAAGAAATAGATTCATTATTTTGAAATGAATCTTAATATCTAAGTTATAATGACACAAAACGCTTGTCTTGTGTAACTTAATAGTTAACAAGCAAGATAGTTTCTATAGATCTTGCAAAGGAAATACATCGAGAGAACACGGAAAAGATTCACATGGAAGGATCTTAAGGTGGACCTAATTGTAAATCTTACCCTATATTTTTGTGACGATCAATAAAGTGAGGTATTAAGTATCTCGACATGGAAATGAAGAAATCATTGAATGTCGAGAAAATGGTAAAGATATTTGACGTCAAGGTAAAAGTATAATACATCCCAGATGGACAAAGGATTTTATCTTATGCGAAATTGCATGATAAATCAATAAAGGATTAAGAAGAAATGACGTATATCCAAAAGGGATATTACAAACGATGGCACTAAATGCCAAGACAACGATTTCTCTAGAGAGGAGTTTAAAGTAAGGATATATGAGAAATATTCCTAAGATCGATAAAGTGAAAGGGAATTAAATCATTCATCTTGGATTAGAAATGAATGATAGTAATAGAGACATGACGATCTCTACGATAAGATTTCATTATTGAAATATATCAATATCAAAGGATAAGTTGATGTAAACCTAACCACGAATGCTATTAGTAAAAGCATAACGATACTAATACCGAGAAGTATAAAGTGAATGAGGCAACAGAAGACCATAGCAAGGGAACATGATGTCCCAATGGAAAGGCCAAGGACATATGAAATAGATGTTTACTTGAATAAACGGAAAAGCCTATACTTCGCACCGAAAACAGATCAAACAGAAACAAAAGGCAGGATAGGTGTGAGGAAAAAAAATTCTCAGAATACCCATAAGATTTTGTTCAATTTAGGTGCTTCACTTTTTGACATCGCACAAGTATGCGTAGAAGCGATAGAACCCAACTCAGGGTAAGCGAATCAAGAAATGAAAATCTCCTTACCTATACGAGAATTTTGACCATCGCAAGTGTTGCTCAAGCTCAGAATTGAACCTAGAATCGCCTAAAGTGCTATCCTATGATTTGGATCATTATATCTATGTGGAACGTAGATATAATTTAGAGACAAGAAATTTCGGATATGGCTGTCATTCACGTGATTAGTGACCTAGGCCTAATCTTTTCGTTAAAAGGTTTTACACGACAGGATATCAGTACCCACTATTCGCATATACGAATAAGTTTAGAGCGATATACGACTGAAGGTGTAAACGTAAAATGAGTATTAAGATAAGTGTCATGAGTCGTGTCATGAGTTGTCTACAGGTTATATATATCTTAAAGTGTTTAATTCTTTAAGAGATCCTTCTTGTTTAGAAATCCCCTCCATTGCTTAAATTAAGTTGGATTTATCTAGAAATATCCGTTTACAGATGACAAGAAAAGGGAGTTTAACGGGTAAGAGTTAACCCCAAGGCCTACAAGTTTATAACTCACACGAGCGTATCGGCTCTTTTATTATGAACTAGGCATGGATTCGAGCGATTTGAAGAAATTTTGCACCTCATTTGGATGCTCGTAACTATAGAGTGTCGAATGAGGATGGTACCCAATGACGTGTCATCATTTGCCAATGATTAGCAAAATTTTGCAAAAGAAGTATTAAAGAATATTTTCTCCATGAGAAAAGTTCCAAAGTCTGGGTAAACTTACCAGGATTTGTCAATATACCCAAGTATACATATAATACGTATGGAACGACACCTAAGAGTACTTGTCCTGGTCCTCGGCAAGTTACACCGCACGGTATAAAGGAATGGTTGTACCCTGATGTTCCGAATGCCGCCCCACGTCCTGTGCCATCAATGGTACCAGAAAGAGACGAGAAGGGCAAAAGGATAAAATCTTATCGCCCTCGCGGATTAGGAGAATTACCGCTACCAACCCAACCATACTTTTTGAAAAATAACACCAACTTATGGTATTGAAGAAGAAACGGGGAGCAGCTGGACCCCGGCTCTACGAAGAGAATAATCATCGAAATATGAAACAAAAGCGTGCTTGGAAAGACAAGTTTCGAGGGAGATGCGACTCGACGAAGGTCACTCGAGACCTAGAATCTAGGATCCTATAAGACTTATATGTAGATAATGGTTTATGATGAAAATGGTGTGATTAAGATATGTAAAATAAGCGTAGTTTGGAAATTTTGTGAATATGTTAATAAAGTGTCAAAACTTTGAGTGTAAAAGAACTAGGCAGCCTAGAATCGATCATTTCGAGAGACCGACCCTAAGTAAGTAATGTAATGAAAAGTCCTCACCGAGACATTATGATGTAATATTATATGGACTTGAAGAATGGTATCCAAATATGGAAATGAATTGTTCGAATAAGATATGGTTACTATGAGATAATAGTTACGCCATTCGGACTAACCAATGCACCACCTGCTCATGAACCTCAAAATCGAGTGTTTCACACATACCTAGATAATTTTATCTCAATCCTCATGGATGATGTTCTTATCTATTTAAAGGACGAGAAGAACATAAAGAAAATCGAAAGGCTGTCCTCGACTTCTAAAAGCGGGCAAAATTTTGCAATCTGAGTTTTAAATTTCGCTTAAAAATATTCCTTAGGCACATAGTGTCTTTAGAAGAAAACAATGTAAATCGACAAAGGACAAAACAATTAAAGATGAAAGTTGTCAATGACCTAAAATAAGATCAGGAATTTTATAGATTGATTAACTACTATTAGAGATCCATTAAGAACTCTCCAAGGTAACAAGACCAATAAGATAGTTACCCCAAAATAGAATCAAAATTTCATGGATTAATGAAAGAAAGGCTATGTATTAATATGAGAAAGATAATAACTTATGCATCACAATGACTTAGGCCACATGAATATAATTTCCCAACTCATGACTTGGAATAGTAACAGTGGTATAAATACCGAAGTCTTGGAAATTTCACTCCTATATCAATAAATTAAGAACCCTTCACAATTTACAAAAGTTTGAACTTATTCTTCGAGCAAAGAAATTTGGATACAGGATAGGAAAGATGGCACGAATCAGTAAAAGATTATAATTGTGATAAATAATCACCTAAGGAAGGTTAATGTAGAATCTAATGCCTAAGTTATAAAATTCAGTCTAAATTATGGTATGTCCTTATAGAAAAGGAAAACTCATTGGAAAGATTAAGAAAACGAGAACAGTAATAGTCGGGCAATCAAGGACGAATGTAAGTAGTATTCCCCCAACCAAGGTGAAATATGACTAAAAAAAAAAAAAGAATGAAGATGGGAATAGAATACGAATTAAGATAAGGAATGAAGAACTGAAGGATTTTAAGGAGCGTTGGACAATGTTATTGTCTAAGAGAGAGATACATACATATATTTCCAAGCAATAATAAGCTTAGAAATGAAATCGTGAATAAAGTTCATGATCCTTCTCATACCGCCAAACCAGGCATTGTTAAGTGACATTGTGAATTATGAGAAAAGTTAGATAGGAAGGAATGAGATAAGATATAACCATATTTTCGAGCAGTGTCTCGGTTACCAATAAGTAAAGGCATTGTATCAAAGGCCTTATAAGAGAGTATAATCTCTAGAACTACGCGAATGGAAATAGAATGATATAGAAATAGATCTTGTGACAGATTTTACCAATGTCATAAAGAAGTTGCACTACTATATGGCTAGTAGTGGATTGACTCGCCAATTATGTTTTGTCTCTGCCTATTCAGATGACTCATAGATCCGATAAGTTAGCTCAGTCATACTAAAGGAAATCTTATATTTACAAGGAGTACTAGAACCTATCGCTTCAGATAGAGACACCAAGAGTACCCTAGATTTTGAACTAACTCACAAAAGAAGTTAGACACTAGGGCGAGCCTTAACATAGATGTCCACTCACAAGCAGATAGACAATCGAGAAAGGACGGTATGAGCGTTTAAGGATATGATAGAACATAAGTGTTAAACCAAGATGCAAGTGAGCGTGTTGTACCACTTGGTAAGTTTACGTCGACCATAGCTACCAAATAACGATCAATGTAGCCTTATGAGGCGTGTGCGAAAAAAATATTGACCACCACTTTATTGTAACAAAGTGAGTGAGCAAAGGTATAAAGTCTTGGCGTCGTAAGTGAAGCGACTAAGATATCTTGAATAAGGCAAAGAATCGGAAAAGCTAAGGACGGACAAAGTCTTACGACACGCGTAATTTTGAACCGCATTTTTAAATGCGGAATTAAAATTTCTTAAGCTTTCTCCATCGAGAGAAATTATAAGGATTCAGGTGCAAAGAATGATTAGATCACGTTTTATAGGACCTTGCGAGCTCCTAACAATGATATGCCTAGTAGCCTATAGCTTGGTACCTCCACCACATTTGGGGGAAAGTACGAAATGTTTTCCACGTGTCGCAGATAAGGAAATACGAAAATGACCCAATTCACGAAAACCAACATGATGACGTGACCTTTGACTCAGATGGGTTATGATGAAAATCTACGACTAATTTGATCGTACAATTCAACGATTAAAGAAGCAAGTTTGGGTCTTATAATGAAAGTCCAATGGAAGAACCATGGACGAAAGAAAAGCACATAGAAAGTTATGATGTTATGATGTTAAGATACCCATACTTTATGAGGTATGCAAATTTCGGGACGAAATTTCTTTTAAGGGGGGTAGGATGTAATACCCCGCAGAATTAGATGCCTAATTACGGTATTTAAAACCCGTAAATTAGAAATTCGCTGAGATGATTAAATCCATAAGATATCGAATAATGACTTCGATTAATTACGAAGGAATGAAATCCTATTTTATATTCACTAAGAATTGTGAATTAAGGAATAAAGGTATATGAAGTATATCGGCAGTATTATTTAAACGTCGATCGCGTATCGATAGTTAAAATTCATGATATTTTCTAAGCAATTAAGCTTAGAATTAAATTCCATTATTAATGGAATAATTTTATAAAGTGATGATGACCATTTCGAGATGAGTCGATAATGAACGTTTTGCAACGTTTTCAAACGTTAACGTTTTGAGATGAAATGAAAAACGTTTTAATCGATCAAGAAATTATAGGAATTAATTTCCTATGATTAGTATATGTAATTACAGTATTATTAAGCATTAAATCAATGCTAGATCAACAAGAATTGATAGTGACCTTTCAAACGTTCGAAAACCCTAATTTTCGAACTCGATTTTTATCGCATAAAATGATGCCATTAATTTATCCTATGATATTATTTATGATCTAAACTATATGTTATAACATATATCAATCTTTGGCATGAAAAATAAAATTTGGACCCTTTGGCATAGTGTAATAGCCGAGAGCTATATACAAATATATACTAAGCAGTTACTTGTTGATTTTTTCTATTTAATGTATCTAAGTGACATTGGATTAATTATAACCTAACTACACTATTAAAATCTGATATATATACATATATATGTGTACAATTTCGTGCATATGTGTATGGGTGTATAGTATAAGAGTGTGTGTTGTGCATGTGTGTGACATGTGTGGGTGTGCATGAGATTGAGGACAACACTTGTCACCCCATGCAACCACCCCACCTCTCTACCACCACACCCCCCACACTTCAGCCATTTCCCACTCACCCCCATCGATGATCTCCTCTCCTCTCCTTGCTCCAAGATCAGCCCCACTCCACCATTCTAAGAAAGGGTCACAAGCCCACAGCTCGAGGTGGACAGCCAAGCTTTCAGGGCTATGAGCCCTCTCCTCGGCCAACCCCTTTGATTCCTCACTAAATTTCACACCAAGGTGAAGAATCTAAACCTTGGACTCAGTAGTGTTGGAGCTACATACATGCATGTACGCATATATGCTTGAATGTGCTAGTTTTATATGTATAAGTGATTGCATGTTGTTGATCTGGACGAACAGTGACTTTATAAAATTAATAGACTAAGTTACAGTCGTCCGATGATTGTGAATTCTTAATATGTTGAACTTATATGTGTCTAATATTCCTCTGTAAAATTTCAAGTCCATCCAACTTGATTTTCTATTTTAATCGTATTTTTCGAAAGCATCGCGCAAAACTGTGAAATTGCCGTGTTCATCACCCATAGTCCGTGGCTTTCGTGTTAAGTTTGGCTAATGATAAAACTCTAATATTGGTAGAAACATAACTCAGCATGTCTAGAAGATGTATGTAAATTTTCAGAATTTTCTAAAAATGTTTACTATTTATTACAGATTTTCCAATCTAACTGCACAAAACTGTCACGGAAGTGATAACTTGTAGTAAAATATTTTTATCTCTCAATCTATTGTGAATCATTGAGTGATGATTTTTCTGGATTAAACTAGACTTAAGTGTCTTTTTAATATGATTGGTCGCATTCCCAGATTCCTTATAATGAACTCACGGTGAATTTTTAAAGTTGACGCATTCTGAAAGCTTTTGGACAAACCGCCTCGGTGAATTTTTCCATGTAATAGGCTGTTCGAGTATGACTTTTACGTGAGATGTTCAAGCCGTTTGTAGTCCGATTTGGACTTGGGTTTCTTCATAAGAAATGTTCCTCACCATGTCTAGTTATGATCTGGAAAGTTTGATCCCAAACCAAGTTTTATAGGTATACCTTTCATCGACCCAAAGTCACCTACTGGAAACTGTCCATTTCTAACTAGTCAACTTTGAGCTTATGTATTTCTCGATGCGTCAGATATTTTCCAGTATGGTCTTCATGAAATATGTAGTTCTTGTTACAAGGTTTCGAAATTGGTAACCTGCAGCCATTTTAACATTGTGAGTCAAACGTTACGAGCCTCGCAAAACCCCTCGTCGTTAAGCTAAAACTGAAAATTCTGAAAAAATTTCTAAGTATAGAAGTCAGTTTGAGTTGCCCACTTTGAGACCCTATATCTCCAGAACCACGATTCTTTTGGATTTAATTCCTTCTTAGAACTTGTAGTACATGTTTAGAGTTTTCCAGAATGTATCTTTGTGCGACCATACGTATTCTGAATCGAGAGTTATGAATCGTCAAAGTACGTCACTTGGGTCAATTTTAAGCTGTTTTGCTGATTTTAAGTGTAGAACTCCCCTATGTTATATGGTTGATATTAATTCATATTAATGACCATAGTGTATAATAATACGCTATATGAATTTAGAAAAAAAAATTGGAAATCATTTGGTAATTTTGAGAATTACCGAGAGCATTAAAGGAATTATAAGGATTTTTAAATCCTTTTTAATTAAGACTAATAATATATTATATGTCTAAATATTATTTTGGACATATTTGGGATTTATAAAATTTCATAAACGTAGATCACTATGTTTATAACGAAGCGTTATATTTAATAACGTTATAAATGAATAATAAGGATTTATGGATAAATGGATTAATATTTAAGAAAATATTAATAAAGTTCATCGATTCGTGACAAATCGAGAATTAGGACTTAACAAAAGAAATCGATTGAAATCGATTTATAACATAATTAGTAAGAAATTACAATTGAAAGTAAAATTGTTGACTTTTAAAGTCAACGTCACGAAATCGTTCGATAAATACGCTAATACTTACGAAATATTTAATTACGATGCTTATTTCAACTGTTGATAAAATGTTTACAAGATTACACCGCCAAAATGTTTATGTTTTGTGTATGTATCCTATCCATGAGATGTTATGAGATGTTATGAAATGTTATGAATGTTGTTGGGTCGCCCCACTTATGAATGAAAATCGATATCGGATCCTATAGGAAGGACAAGACACAGCTAGGATTAACGTGTACACCTAAGGTGACCGTGTCTTTGTAAGGACAATTCACGGCGGTCACGACGTCGTGCAGGGAGGCCTCGCTTCACGACGTTCGACTATGATGATATGATGAAAGGATGTTAAGGATATGGATCATACACACGAAAAATGCACGGCGAGCGATGATTTTGAGAAATGATGAAAATGATTTTAGTAAGCACAAGGCATTTCAACTAAAACCCTTGTGTCTTACCATGATGTGGCAGTGTAATCTTCAAATGATAAAATGTTTTTGGCATGAGTCCATTGAGTGCATTCTTGTACTCAGCCCTGCATGTTTGTTTTTAAATGTGCAGGTTGAGCAGATGATGGATGGAGCAGTGTTGAGCAATAGGAATGGTCTCATTGAAATGTTTATACCTTGATAGTACATCGTCATATGTACATATCACATGTTTTCCGCTGCAAGAACCTAAATTTATGTACTAAAGTCCAAGAATATTCTTGACATATGTTTTACAGTTTATTTTTTAAAAAAAATCTCCCTGTATAATTATCCCTGTTTAGAGTTACAATCCCTTTTAAATCGTACTTAGGATTTAGGGGCTGTGACATTCTCGAAAATTTGGGAGAGGATTAGGGTGATTTTCTGTAGCATTCTCCATAGATTATCCTCACTCGATATTGGAGATTGGGCAACCGGGATACAGTCCAGAAGATCAAAGCACGAGTCTCGATCCGTTCATCTCCGACAGATTCAAAGGTAAACACGAGAAAACCCCTACGTGTTGCAATTAATTATATAGGTGCATGCTAGGAATATAATCAATGTATCGTGAATTAAACATCCAAGATAGATCATCGGGAGAGGGTTAAAATCCGATTTCCCTACAATTGGTATCAGAGCCCGGGATCAGTATCTTGGCTCTGTTGGATTAATTCATGTTTGATTATTACGTGCGCAATTAATTAATTGTTGGATCAGTCGTTCATTGTGGCTCGGTTTTATTTTTATCGGATTTTGTTTTTCACCACGAGAAAATTCGTGGTTAGATTAGATTTATTTTTCCTGTAAATCATATCTGTAAAAGAAGAACGAAGACGAAACCACGAAGAATAAAATGACGGGAGTACGCCGGAGAAACCGGACGCACGGCAAGAGGGCGTGCGAGCGACGGCATGCGTGGCGTGCTCGGCGCTCACAGCACGTCCCTCGGCCATGGCGTGCGTTTCTCGGCAGCTCGGTAGGTGGGCGAACAGGGGCTCGAGTCTCGGCGGCATCGGCAGCCTGGACGTGCGGGGCGTGCGATTCTCGCGCAGACGTCTCAGCGCGCCTCGGCGCTGGGCGTGATTTTCTCGGCAACTCGTCGTGGATCGCGGGCGCCGCATCTGTGGTGACGCACGCAATCTTGCACGCGACCGTGCGGGGTGGCGTTTATCGCGCGAGATCCCCGGCGCCTCTCACGAGTAGCCTCGCGATCGCGAGGGCGGCCGCGAGGCAACGAACGCAGCGTCTTGGCGGGTAGCGGCGATGGGCACGAAGCGCGAGCATGGCGCGCCGCGAGCTTGGCGGGTCGCGGTCGCCTTCTCGACCGCGAGGCAGCCCGCGAGGAGCATGCGATGCGGCGCGACATAGGGCGACTGGGCGCGCGCGTGGGCTGTGCCGTAGCGCACGCGGCCAGCCCATTTTGGGCCAAATCCGGCCCAGACCCGTTTTTTTGAGCCTGAACCCGTTTTTTCGGCATGAATCCAGTTTTGATGAATCCGGTCCATGCCCGTGCACGCGAGGCCCATTTTCGAAGTTAATGAAGATCTGTACTTTGCAATTCTATGTAATAGATTAGGCAGGAAAGTGCAGGATCCACGAGTGGGCCGCGATGAACGTTTTATTTTATTTTTATCGTTCATAGCATGTCGTGGATGTTTAAATTATGCAGAAGCATGCTATGTATGTTTAAATTACGTAGACAAACATATTATATGTTTTCGTGATTGGATGCGCAAAGTAAGCATGCTAGGTTTATCGCGTTTTCAAGCATATTTTAGAATTCTGCGAGCATGTTTTTCATGTTGAGTTCTATAGAAAAGCATGCTAGAATTACGTGATTTGCATGGACAAACCTTTTGAATAAAAGACTAAGCAAGTAACCCGACATATTAATTTTCAAATTAAAATGTCAAGACCTCCACTTTTTGATCTCTAAACAAAGTGAGACGCACTGTGAGTAAACGTCCACACGCGTGGCTTGCTTGCACTGTTTATCATAAGTTTGTTAGATGAGATTTCTAAATAAAACATTTTAAATCTATTGAGAAGTGGGAGTTTCATGTGTAAACGTCCACACGCGTGGCTTGCATGTGCGATTTTCATAAGTTCTCTAGAGATGGATATAAAATGAGATAACAAAAGAATTTGGATTGGAAGCGGTATGGTCCTAGTGAGTATGCCAATTCTAAGAATTCATTTTCTGCTGTTAAAATTGTGGTCATTGCTTAGACATCACCTCAGTACAACTTCCCGCGAAGTCCCTTCTTGCGATAGTGATATGGTCTAGTAAGGTTCAATCATTAATTTCATTTGTCATAAGGATAAGTTGACATGGATTGAAATTAAACGACTAAAAGGTATATTTTAGTCTGGTCGAGGGGTTCATATGTAAATGTCCACACGCGTGGCTTGCATATGGAATTCCTTGGGCGATTGGAGGTTTCAATCAATATTGTTTTATCAAAAGGTTACAATATTGTTATTCACAATTATGTGCGATCGTATGCTTATGTGTTTACATTATCTTTTCAGATATGTCTCTTACAGATTATCAATATGCTCGCACAAAATCCACTATCCGGTCCGAATTTTATCGAGTGGAAGCGAAACATTGAGAATGTTCTTCTCATGCGGAAGAAAATCTATTTGTACTCACTACACCCCGTCCCAAGCCTCTGGGCGATTCATCTCATCGATGAGGAGCGCAAGGAGCACGAGAAATGGGACAAATCAAATAGAATGGCAAAGTGCCTTCTTTGGTCACCATGTGCGAGTCCTGCAACTCCGAAGATCAAGAGATGGAAGATGCAGACCACGATATGGCTAAGTCTTATGAAATCGTATGAGGAATCGGACGAGAATCGCTTGTCATAATTTGACAAAATCAATAATGTCAAGTTCAATGAAGGAAAGCGATTCGGTGCATGACCATGTAGAGCAAATGATCAATCTCTTGGAGAGCTCGAGTTGGTTGGAGGATATATTGATGGCGTGAGTCGAGAATCGACACGATCCTCAACACTTTGCCCAAGTCTTTTGATGACTTCCGTTATAAAGCGATCCTTTATGATAAGAGTTATACTCTAGATTCATTGCAAGAGGATCTAGTAGCGGAAGAGCATAAAATGGGCAAGGTGCCTGATCTTTAATCGCCTCAAAGAAAACCAACGCTTTATCGAAGATGAAAAGGAAAAGTGGAATTCAAAAGATGCTAAGGCTAAAGAAAAGAGTGGGTGTAATACAAAGGGCTCTACCAGCGGTTTGAAAAAGTCAAAGGAGAAGGGCAAATGCTTCAAGTGCGGTGATATTGGGCATTGGACGGCTAAGTGCCCCAAGCTCAAGGCTCAAGGTACGCCATTTGCTTTAGTAACAGAAACATGTTTAGCGACTTGTCCTACCCATTCATGGGTAGTAGATACGGGTGCGACTGATCATGTTTGTTACACCTTGCAGGGGTTCCTACGGACAAGGGAGCTGCATGATGGCGAGATAACGATCTCCATGGGCAACGCGGCGAAAGTCGAGGCCATTGCAGTCGGAGATGTTTCTTTATGTTTTGATAGAACAGTTTTAGTTTTAAAGGACGTTTTATATGTGCCGGAGTTTCGGCGAAACCTTATTTCTATTTCGAAACTTTTTATTCATGGATATTCAGTTAATTTTGATAGTGGTGTTTCTATCATAAGAAATGACGAAGTTATCTGTGGTGACACTTTATATAATTCGCTTTATACTATTTCTGCAAAACATAATACCTATAACTATGTTGCATCTTCTTCAAACCTTAAAAGAGAAAGTTTTCTTATGAAGATGTCACCATATTTCTCGGCATCTTAGATTAGGTCACATCAATCTAAATAGGATCCAAGGCGGCTAAGAATGGGCGTTGGGTGATCTCACGGTTACTCGTTCCCGATCTGCGAATCTGTATTGAATGTAAGATGTCGACCGGACCCTTCAAAGCGAAGGGTTATAGAGCGAAAGAAGTGTTGGAGCTAGTCCATTCGACTGTGTGGACCTATGTCCACACAAGCTCGTGGAGGGTGCAGTATTTTGTCACTTTCATTGGCGATTACTTAAGGTGCGGATACGTATACCGCTTCACCGCAGTCCAGAATGCTTTGAGAAATTCAAAGAGTTTAAGGCGGAAGTGGAGCGAAGCTTGGTAAGAGTATCAAGTCATCTGCTGATCGATCGCGGTGGCGAATACCTCGATGTGAGTTTATGGACTATTTTTTGAAGTGTGGGATTACCTCCCAGCTCACTACACCGGGCACACCACAGCAAAATGGTGTGTCAGAGCGGAGAAATAAGACTCTTTTAGAAATGGTTAGATCAATGATGAGTTATACAACATTGCCTATTTCTTTCTGGGGGTATGCCTTAGAAACGGCGGCATACTTGCTAAATCTAGTACCATCCAAGTCAGTCGAAAAGACCCCTTTGAGTTGTGGTTTGGGCACAAGCCTAGTTTAAGCCACATAAGGATATGGGGCGATCCGGCACATGTCTTTGAACAAGAAGGCGACAAGTTGGAGGCTAGATCCGGCCAAGGCTGTTTATTGGCTATCCTAGAGGATGAAGGTGGTTTATTCTATAGTCCTAAGGATCGGAAGGTCATTATTAGCACTAATGCCCGATTCTTAGAAGAGGATTATATGACAAACCATAAATCCAAAGTTAAAATCATTCTTGAGAATTAGAAGATGATCGTATTCCACCACCGATTAAGCGAAAGGTGCGAGATGTCGGTGTCTAGTGGGAGGATCGACACGAGATACTTAAAGAAATTGAAGTGGGTCGAGTTCCTTTGGAGATACCGGCCGTACAAGTGGCTCCTATCCGACAAGTTATGCAAGATGAGAACCACAAGTTCTGCACCCACCGTTGCCATTGTGCGATGGCGCCTCGTCGTAGTGGGAGGGTTGTTCGTCGACCCGAGCGATTTATGTTCGTGGGTGAATCTTTGGATTTAGTCCCGTGCGGCGAAAGAGCAATAATCGACCCATGGACATACAAATGAGGCGATACAAGACATTGATGCAAGATCATGGCACACGCTATGGACTTAGAAATTGAGTCCATAACAGACTATGGATGTATCTGAAAAGACACCTCTACCGGATGGCGAGGATGCCATAGGTAGTAAGTGGGTATACAAGAGGAAGAGATTCAGATGGAGGTTTGGCTTTTAAGCCGGGCTTGTGGCGAAGGGTACACTCAGTTGAGGGCATCGATTTCGATGAGACCTTTTCACCGTAGCAATGCTCAAGTTGTTGGATTTGTATCTTGAAAGCGGTTTGGTTGAGCTTGTATACAATGTTTCTGTTACCACTATTACAATCTCCTATCGATTTGAATACTTGATTGCATATATCATGTCCCTTATCTCATATATAAGTTAGATCATACGGTGTGTAGAAGATCACGAAGTACGTATGATTGGTCGAAGCTTAATGAGATATAAAAGTTTCCGGTGAGGGCGACTTAAGGGCGAGTTGTCGGTTTAGGGCTGCGGTATAGATAAGAAGTGACTTGACTTAGTTGCTTGTCTATCTTGATGCGTCTACGGCGTATTGAAGGATCACGGTGAGATGTG
Source organism: Salvia rosmarinus (assembly GCA_036937905.1). Classification (NCBI taxonomy): domain Eukaryota; kingdom Viridiplantae; phylum Streptophyta; class Magnoliopsida; order Lamiales; family Lamiaceae; genus Salvia; species Salvia rosmarinus. The sequence continues at coordinate 77,281,299 of CM072819.1, read as the reverse complement.
TTCTTCTTCGACCGTCGTGAAGAACCAAGATCTCGGTGACTTACGATGATCTAAACCTCGATAAGGTATTAGGTGAGTGCGAGTTCTTGACCATCACTTTGACTTGTTATGGGTGAGGTTATATGTTCTAACCAATTCTCCGCATCTTGGGTGGTGGCGATCTTGTATGTCACGCTAGTTATCATGTCAGTCACCGTATCCGTTAAGGATGATGGCGTCCCATAAGGAGCTCAAAGGTTTATTGTACTAAACCTGCGGGTTGAGTTAGCTCAAGTACAATAATAAGGTTGAGTGGTACTACTTAAGAAATGAAGTTATTAATCATTTTAAGCGATCAGTTGCTATAAATGATTAATGGACGTTCGATATCTTAAATCTGAGGATTCGTAATGTCTAAGTGCAAGCCCGACTCAACTTGGTAATAAAGGGGTAAGTCGACATTCTTTCTCGGTGGCATGATCGAATGTTTATAAATTAATTTATGTTAAAGGTGAACATAAGATAATTAATTTATTTGAGGCCCATCTTTATTCCTTGCATTTGATCCACAGGTTGGCCCGTCAGGCCCGTAACCTTTGTGGAAATCGGCGCCCTTTGGCTCTCAATGGCAAGATTTTATTCTCTTTATCCCACAGGATATTATTATATTTATGGTATATGCATAGATCCTTTCCATATAAGATTATGGTAATAATCTTGAGTATGGAAATAATCCTAAGTGTATGGAAATAATCCTAAGATTATGGTAATATTCCATATAGGATTATGGTAATATTCCATATAGGATTAAGGTAGTGCATTATAAATATAAGGTATGAGATAATGCTCATAGATTTAACAAGACAATTTTCGGTCATCTCATAGTTGTGAGAGAGGAAAATTTTCGAGAGTTTTAATTGTGAGAGAGCATTGGGTGATTTTCGTAGCATTCTCCATAGATCGTCCTCACTCGGCGTTGGAGATTGGGCAGCGGGATACAGTCCGGAAGGTCAAAGCACGAGTCTCGACCGTTCAATCCGTTCATCCGTTCGAACCACCTCGGCGGATCCAAGGTAAACACGTGAAAACCCCAGCGTGTTGCGTTTTAATTATATAGAGCGCATGCTAGGTTTATAATCAATGTATGGTGAATTAAACACCAAGATGGATCCTCGGGCGAGGTTAACATCGTTTTCCTACAATTGGTATCGAGCACAGGATCGAGAATCTTGGCTCTGTTGGATTAATTCACGTTTGATTATTACGTGCGTTATTATAATTGTGGATTTGTCGTTCATCGTGGCTCGTTTGTTTTGTTGGTTTTTGTTTTTACACCACGAGAAAATCCGTGGTTAGATTAGATTTTATTATGTAAATCTTATGCGTAAAAGAAGAGCGAAGACGAAAGAACGAAGAAGCAAAGCGAGCGGGAAAAACAGGTAGCTCGGCAGTCCCCTGGACGGTATCTCGCGAGCAAGCTTCGCGGTCGCGAAGGCGATCGCGAGGGGCGCGGGCGACGGGGCGTGCGTTCGCGCACGAGACCCCTGGCGCCACGCGAGCGAGCGAGCGATCGCGAGGGACGGCCGCGAAGCAGCGGCGGCGAGCTGGCGGGCGGCAGGCGCGTTCGCGCGGCGACCAGCGCCAGCGAAGACTTCATGATCGCGAGCTTCCGGCGGCTGGGCGGCGGCGTCTCGGCGGGCGTTCGGCGCTCGGAGGAAATCGCGCCGCCGCGTGCTCGATGGGTCGCGATCGCCTTAGCGACCGCGAGGCAGCCAGCGAGCAGCAGCAGGCGGCGCGTGGTAGGCTGGCCGGTGGGGGCTTTGCCCTAGCGCGGCCCGGCCTGAAGTTGGCCAACCCGGCCCGGACCCGTTTTCGAATTTCGGTCCGTGCCCGTGCGCGAGGCCCAGTGTTGAATCCGGTCCGTGCCCGTGCGCGAGGCCGTTTTCGAGTTTAAAATTACATGCTGTAAATCTATGTAATAGATTAGATTTAAATGTGCGGGTTTCACGATTGGAGCGCGATGAGCGTTTTATTTTATTTTATCGTTCATATGCATGTCGTGGATGTTTAAATTATGCGGTAGCATGCTATGTATGTTTAAAATTACGTTGACAAACCTTTAAGTGTTTTACGTAATTGGATGCGCATAGTAAGCATGCTAGGTTTATCGCGTTTATCAAGCATATTTTAGAATTACTGCGAGCATGTTTTACATGTTGAGTTCTATAGAAAAGCATGCTAGGATTACGTGATGCATGGACAAACCTTTTGAATAAAAGACTAAGCAAACAACCCGACAAATTAATTTTCAAATTAAAATGTCGAGACCTCCACTTTTGATCTCTAAACAAAGTGAGGCCTTTGTGAGTGGCGTCCACAGCGTGGCTTGCTTGCCTTGTTTATCATAAGTTTGTTAGATGAGATTTCTAAATAAAACATTTTAAATCTATTGAGAAGTGGGAGTTTCATGTGGCGATCCACAGCGTGGCTTGCATGTGCGATTTTCATAAGTTCTCTAGAGATAGATATAAAATGAGATAACAAAAGAATTTGAATTGGGCGGTATGGTCAGGTGAGTATACCAATTCTAAGAATTCATCTTCTATTTGTTAAAATTGTGGTCAATGCTTAGACATCACCTCAGTACAACTTCCCTGAAGTCCCTTCTTGCGATAGTGATGTGGTCTAGTAAGGTCAATCATTAATTTCATTTGTCATAAGGATAAGTTGACATGGATTGAAATTAAGCAGTGAAAGGTAAATTTTAGTGCAGTGAGGGGTTCGTGTGTAGCGTCCACAGCGTGGCTTGCATGTGGAATTTCTTGGGCGATTGGAGGTTTCAATTAATATTGTTTTATCAAAGGTTACAATATTATTATTCACAATTATATCGATCGTATGCTTATGTGTTTTACATTATCGTTTTAGATATGTCTCTTCGCCGATTATCAATATGCTCGCACAAAATCCGTTATCGGTCCAAATTTTATCGAGTGGAAGCGAAACATTGAGTATGTTCTCCTGCGAGAAGAAAATTTATTTGTACTCTCTATACCCGTCCCAACCCTCTGAGCGATTCATCTCTGCGATAAGGGCGCGAGGAGCACGAGAAATGGGACAAATCAAATAGAAAGGCAAAATGCCTTCTTTTGGTCACCATGTGCGAGTCCACGCAACTCGGCATCAAGAGATGGAAGATGCGACCACGATATGGCTAAGTCTTATGAAATCGTATGAGGTCGGACGAATCGCTTGTCACAATTTGACAAAATCTATAATGTCAAGTTCAATGAAGGAAAGCGATTGGTGCATGACCATGTAAAGCAAATGATAAATCTCTTGGAGGCTCGAGTTGGTTGGAGGATATATTGATGGCGTGGTCGAATCGATATGATCCTCAACACTTTGCCCAAATCTTTTGATGACTTCCGTTATAGAGCGATCCTTTATGATAAGAGTTATACTCTAGATTCATTGCAAGAGGATCTAGTAGCGGAAGAGCATAAAATGGGCAAGGTGCCTGATCTTTAGCAAGCACCTCGAAAACCAACGCTTTATCGAAGATGAAAAGGAAAGTGGAATTCAAGGATCTAAGGCTAAAGAAAAGAGTGGGAGTAATACAAAGGCTCTACCAGTGGTTTAAAAAGCGAAGGAGAAGGGCAAGTGCTTAGTGCGGTGAGGCCCGGGCATTGGAGGCTAAGTGCCCCAAGCTCGAGGCTCAGTGCGCCATTGCTTTAATGTGAAACATGTTTAGCGACTTGTTCTACCCATTCTTGGGTAGTAGATCTGGTATAGCCGATCATGTTTGTTACACCTTGCGAGGGTTCTGCGGACAAGGGAGCTGTTTGATGGCGAGATAACGATCTCCATGGGCAGCGAAAGTCGAAGGCATTGCGGTTGGAATGTTTCTTTATGTTTTGGGACAACAGTTTTAGTTTTGAAAGGCGTTTTATATGTGCGGATTTTCGGTGGAACCTTGTTCTGTTTGAAATTATTTACTCATGGATATTATTATTTTTGATAGTGGTGTTTCTATCATAAGAAATGGCGAAGTTATACGTGTTGGCACTTTATATAATTAAGCTTTATACTATTTACGCAAAACATAATACCTATAACTATGTTGCATCTTCATCAAACCCTAAAAGAAAGTTTTCTTCAAGATGACTCTACTTTTCTCGGCATCTTAGATTAGGTCACATCAATCTAAATAGGATCAAAGGCGGCTAAGAATGGGCGTTGGGTAATCTCACGGTTACTCCATTCCGGTCTGCGAATCTGTATAGAAGGTAAGATGTCGACGGACCCTTCAAGCGAAGGGTTATAGAGCCACGAAATGTTGGAGTTAGTCCATTCGACTGTGTGGACCGATGTCCACACAAGCTCATGGAGAATGCAGTATTTTGTCACTTTCATTGGCGATTACTCAAGTGCGGATACGTATACAGCTTCGCATAGTCGAATGCTTTGAGAAATTCAAAGAGTTTAAGGCGGAAGTGGAGGCGAGCTAGGTAAAAGTATCAAGTCACCGGCGTTACGATCGCGGTGGCGAATACCTCGATGTGAGTTTATGGACTATCTAGTGAAGTGTGGGATTACATCCCGGCGCACTTCACCGGGCACACCTGACAAAATGGTGTGTCGGGCGAAAAAATAGGACTCTTTTGGAAATGGTTAGATCTATGATGAGTTATGCTACATTGCCTATTTCGTTACGGGGTATGCCTTAGAGGCGGCGGCATACTTGCTAAATCTAGTACCGTCAGTCGATCGAAAAGACCCGCTTCGAGTTGTGGTTTGGTATGAGCCGGTTTAAACCACATAAGGATATGGGCGATCCGGCACGTCTTTGAACAAGAAGGCGACAAGTTGGAGGCTAGATCGGCGCAAGGCTGTTTATTGGCTATCTAGAGGAGCGAAGGTGGTTTATTCTATAGTCTAAGGATCGAAGGGTCATTATTAGCACTAATGCCGATTCTTAGAAGAGGATTATATGAAAATCATAAGTCAAAGTTGAAATCATTCTTCAAGAATTAGAAGATGATCGTATTCCACCACCGATTAGGCCAAAGTGCGAGATGTCGAGTCTAGTGGGAGGATGGGCACGGATACTTGAGAAATTGAAGTGGGTCGAGTTCCTTTGGAATACCGACCGTCTGAGTGGTACCTACCCGACAAGTTGTGCAAGTTAGAGAACCACAAGTTCTGCACCCACCGTTGTCATTATGTCTATAGCACCTCGTCGTAGTGGGAGGTTGTTCGTCGACCCGGCGATTTATGTTCGTGGGTGAATCGTCGGTTAGTCGAGAAAGCGAGCGAGCAATAATCGACCCATGGGCGTCTGGTGGCGATACAAGATAATGATGCAAGATCATGAAACTTACGTTTGGGCGAGGTGGTAAAGTCTATGGATTTACCGGTTGTCTAGCGAGAGTTGTGTGTATCGGTTAGATGTCAGCGGTAATGTGGTATTTCTTGCACTACGTAGATGACATTCTTCTATTGGCAACAATGTGAAGTTGTTATCGGGCGTAAAGTGTTGTTTATCGATCGGTTTCAAATGAAAGACTTAGGAGATGGGCGTACATTCTTGGGATCAAGGTTTCACAGAGATCGCGAGAGAAAATATTGAGCTTATCTCGGGCGTCTTACATTGATCTTGTGATTACTCGTTTTAGTATGCGAGACCGCCCGAAAGGATTGCTACCTTTCGGACATGGCGTTCCTTTATCTAAAGGCGATCACCTATGTTTGCAAAGGAGATCGAGGAAATGAGACAAGTTCCTACGTTTCCGCGTAGGAAGTCTCATGTATGCAATCTACATACGAGCCCGATATCTGTTGTGCGGTATGCATAGTAACTAGATGTCGGTCTAACCACAGGACAAGCACATTGGATTGCGATAAAGCATATACTCAAGCACACGAAAAGGACTCGAGATTATGGGCTGGTTTACCATGCGGATAGTCTAATGCCTTTGGGTTATCTGGACTCGGTTTCAAGTGACCGTGATAAGAATAAGTCTACCTCGGACTATGTGTTTACCTTGGGAGGTGGAACCGTATCTGGCGGAGTGCAAAGCGGCGATGCATTGCGGACTCTACCAGGAAGCCGAATATGTAGCCAACGGAGGTTGCTAAGGAGGTTGTATGGTTGAGAACTACCTCATGGATCTAGATGTGGTACTGGTTTGCCCATGAGTATCATGGTTTCTTGTGATAACTCGGTGCAATGGCAAAATCGAAGGAATCACGGATCCACAAGGCAAGCAAACACATAGAGAGAAGTACCATGTCATCGAGAAATCGTTAGGCGAGGGGCGTCTTGATAGCAAAGATTGATCGCGGGATAACCTGGCCGATCCATTCACTAAAACTGCCGAAATAAGTCTACGTCGAGGGCGTTAGAGGACTTGAATTGCGCTAGATGGCACCGCTAAATCACGCCGCAATAAGTCTCGTCGAGGGGCGTTAGAGGACTTAATTGCGCTAGATGGCACCCTTAGAAAGGAAACTTTTGTATAAGTGGGAGAAGCAAAGTGATATGGTTGTTTGTAATAGCTAGTAGAAAGACACATTGTATACTAAAAGTTTGCTTTAGTATAAGTGGGAGATTGTTGGATTGTATCTTGAAAGCGGTTTGGTTGAGCTTGTATCAATGTTTCCTGTTACCACTATTACAATCTCTATCGATTTGAATACTTGATTGCATATATCGTGTCCCTTATCTCATATATAAGTTAGATCATACGATTGTGTAGAAGATCACGAGTGCATATGATTGGTCGAAACAATGAGATATAAAAGTTTCACGGTGAGGCGACTTAAGGGCGAGTTGTCGGTTTAGGCTGCGGTATAGATAAGTGACTTGACTTGGTTGCTTGTCTATCTTTGATGCGTCTACGGCGTATTGAAGGATCACGGTGAGATGTGTTCTTCTTTCGACCGTCGTGAAGAACCAGATCTCGGTGACTTCACGATGATCTAAACCTCGATAAGGTATTAGGTGAGTCGAGTTCTTGACCATCACTTTGACTTGTTATGGGTGAGGGTTATATGTTCTAACCAATTCTCCATCTTGGGTGGTGGCGATCTTGTATGTCACGCTAGTTATCATGTCAGTCACCGTATCCGTTAAGGATGATGGCGTCCCTTAAGGAGCTCAAAGGTTTATTGTACTAAACCTGCGAGGTTGAGTTAGCTCAAGTACAATAATAAGGTTGAGTGGTACTACTTAAGAAATGAGTTATTAATCATTTTAGCGATCAGTTGCTATAAATGATTAATGGACGTTCGATATCTTAAATCTGGGGATTCGTAATGTCTAAGTGCAAGCCGACTCAACCCGGTAATAAAGGGTAAGTCAACATTCTTTCTCGGTGGCATGATCGAATGTTTATAAATTAATTTATGTTACAGGTGAACATAAGATAATTAATTTATTTGAGGCCCATCTTTATTCCTTGCATTTGATCCACAGGTTTGGCCCGTCCGGGCCCGTAACCTTTGTGGAAATCGGTAGCCCCTTTAGCTCTCAATGGCAAGATTTTATTCTCTTTATCCCACAAGGATATTATTATATTTATGGTATATGCATAGATCCTTTCCATATAAGATTATGGTAATAATCTTGAGAGTATGGAAATAATCCTAAGTGTATGGAAATAATCCTAAGATTATGGTAATATTCCATATAGGATTATGGTAATATTCCATATAGGATTATGGTAATATTCCATATAGGATTAAGGTAGTGCATTATAAATATAAGGTATGAGATAATGCTCATAGATTTAACAAGACAATTTTGGTCATCTCATGGTTGTGAGAGAGAAAATTTTCGAGAGTTTTAATTGTGAGAGAGCATTGGGTGATTTTCCGTAGCATTCTCCATAGATCGTCCTCACTCGGCGTTGGAGATTGGGCAGCAGGGATCTGATCCGGAAGGTCAAAGCACGAGTCTCGACCGTTCGATCCGTTCATCGTTCGAACCACCTCGGCGGATCGAAGGTAAACCGTGAAAACCCAGCGTGTTGCGTTTTAATTATATAGGCGCATGCTGGGTTTATAATCAATGTATGGTGAATTAAACACCCAGATGGATCCTCGGGCGAGGGTTAACATCGTTTTCCCTACACGAGTCCATTAGAATTCTTACGTATAGCGACCACTTGAACCTTGAGGTTTGGCAAATGGATGTGAAAACCGCTTTTCTAAGCGGTTACCTTGAGGAAGTTAGAGACATCTACATGCGGCAACCCGAAGGTTATGTGGTGAAGGGTGAAGAGCATCTAGTATGGAAGCTTAAGAAGTCCATTTATGGGCTTAAGCAAACCTCACGATCACGGAACTTACGCTTTGACGAGGTGGTAAAGTCATGGATTTACCCAGTTGCCTAGCGAGAGTTGTGTGTATCGTTTAGATGTCAGCGGTGATGTGGTATTTCTTGCACTTTATGTAGATGACATTCTTCTAGTTGGCAACAATGTGAGGTTGTTATCGGGCGTAAAGAGTTGGTTATCAATCGGTTTCAAATGAAAGACTTACGAGATCGTGCGTACATTCTTGGGATCATGGTTTACGAGATCGCAAGAGAAAAATGTTGAGCTTATCTCGGGCGTCTTACATTGATCTGTGATTACTCGTTTTAGTATGCGAGACCGCCAAGAAAGGATTGCTACCTTTCGGACATGGCGTTCCTTTATCTAAGGCGATCACCTATATTTGCAAAGGAGATAGAGGAATGAGACAAGTTCACTGCGCTTCCGCCGTAGGAAGTCTCATGTCTGCAATGCTATGTCGAGGCCGATATACGCTGTCACGGTAGGCATAGTAGCTAGATATCGATCTAACCTGGACAAGCTCATTGGATTGCGATAAAGCATATACTCAAGCACACGAAAAGGACTCGAGATTATAGGCTGGTTTACCATGCGGATAGTCTAATGCCTTTGGGTTATCTGACTCGGATTTTCAAGTGACCGTGATGAGAAAAAGTCTACCTCGGGTTATGTGTTTACCTTGGGAGGTGGGCCGTATCTGGCGGAGTGCAAAGCGGCGATGCATTGCGGACTCTACCATGGAAGCGAATCGTGGCGGCGGAGGCGCTAAGGAGGCTGTATGGTTCAAGAACTACCTCATGGATCTAGGTGTGGTACTGGTTTGCCCAAGAGTATCATAGTTTCTTGTGATAACTTTCGGTGCGATGGCAAACTCGAAGGAACCACGGACCCTGGCGACCAAACACATAGAGAAAGTACCATGTCATACGAGAAATCGTGAGATGAGGGGCGTCTTGATTGAAAAGATTGATATGACGGATAACCTAGCGGATCCATTCACAAAGGGCTGCCGCAAAAAGTCTGAAGTGCGTTCGAGGACTTGGATTGCGCGATGGCACCCACTTAGAAAGAAAACTTTTGTATAAGTGGGAGAAGCAAAGTGATGGTTTTGTTTGTAATATCTAGTAGAGACACATTGTATACTAAAGTTTGCTTTAGTATAAGTGGAAGATTGTTGGATTTGTATCTTGGCGAGTTTTGGTTGAGCTTGTATACAATGTTTCTATTACCACTATTACAATCTCTAGCGAATTGATTACTTGATTGCATATATCTGTGTCCCTTATCTCATATATAAGTTAGATCATACGATTGTGTAGAAGATCACGAAGTGCGTATGATTGGTCAAGCAATGAGATATAAAAGAATCACTGGTGAGATAACTTGAGGACGAGTTGTCGGTATAAGTGGGGTATAGATAAGAAGTGACTTAACTTGGTTGCTTGTCTCTGTTGGTATGTCTCGGCGTATTGATGGATCACGATGAGATGAGTTCTTCTATCGGCCGTCATGAAGAACCTAGATCTCGGTGACTTACGATGATCTAAACCTCGATAAGGTATTAGGTGAGTATGAGTTCTTGACCATCACTTTGACTTGTTATGGGTGAGGTTATATGTTCTAACCCATATTCTCTGCATCTTGGGTGGTGGCGGTGCTTGTATGTCATGCTAGTTATCGTATCAGTCATCGTATCCGTTTAGGATGATGGCGTCCCTTAAGGAGCTCAAAGGTTTATTGTACTAAACCTGCGAGGTTGAGTTAGCTCAAGTACAATAATAAGGTTGAGTGGTACTACTTAAAGAATTAAAGATATTAATTATTTTAGCGATCGAGAATGCTCTAAATAATTAATGGACGTGCGATATCTTAAATACGGGGATTCGTAATGTCTAAGTGCAAGCCCGACTTGTAATACCCCGTCTTTTCTAAGCATCAGGTTTGCATGGCATGTTTTTCGAGAAAGGTCAAAAGGTTGACTTTTTGTTTCGGTGATGCGACCGTCACGAAACCTCAGGCGTTGTGAAGGGTGTCTTATGACGAATTCATAGACACTAAGTATGCAGGTTTTCGACCACCCACGAAGGTTTGGCACTCCGGGGAAGTTATCAAAAAAAACGGACTTTTCATAGGTCTTTTAAAAGCATATCTTGTTTATAGTCGTTGTGTCCGGTATTTTATTTCTTGTCCATGGGTACCAAGTTTGCTAAATTTGGAGTCCGTTTGCAAAAGTTGCGTCGCTTTTGCGTTTTGAAAAGGGCGCTTGCATGCAACATTGCTTGACCCTCTTTTCCTATAAATAGGAGGCTAGGGCCTTCATTTTCAACGTTCATTTCCTTCGTCTCTGTGTTTACGGAAGAGCCGAGCAGCTCAGTCTTGTTCTTGAAGTCTTTGGAGGAGTGGGATCGAGCAGGGAGGCTCGGCGGCAGCGCCATTCTTGCTTCTTGCCCACCACCACCGATCGACCCTCCCGGCACCCCATTTTTCTGTTTTGTCCTTTTCTTTTTGATTCCGCCTTTTAGTAGATCGTATAGCATAGAACTCGGGATTCTAAAGGGACGGGACGGAAAAACGATTGGGCCGGCCGATTTGGCCAAGACCGCCGCCGCCCATTCTTGCGTCGCCGTCGTGACTGTTGGCGCCATTTGGTGGCCGACAGACCCTGCTACAGCTCTGGTCCTTTAGGTTTTGGGTTTGGGCTATGCATTCCACTAAAGTACCGATTTCGTTTTACATTTTTCACGTTTACGCATGTCGGGATGTTTTCCGTTGCTTGAGTTTTCTAAAGGAAGTACATGCCGGGTTATCCATTTCAGTATAGTTTGTCTTTCCTTGTTAAATCGTTATGCATATTGCTTATGTTTCATTTTCATGCATCGATTTTGGATGGTTTATCTAGATCTAAGGATAGGCATCGATTTTGAAACTTCTTCGTTGCTAAGATTTGAGTCGACTTTCATGCATGCATATTTTGAAAGTACCCTATTATAGGTCTTGATGTCTGAATATATTTTCATACGCATCGAGTTGATTTGAAAACCGGAGAGTGCGAAATATGGGTTGAGAAAGTCGAAAACCTAGTTTTCTCGATCTTCGTTTGGATCACGATGTTGCTTTGCTTTGTGGGATGTTCAGGTTGGGTTATATATGCTTATTTTGAGTTATTTACTCTGATATTTCAAAATAAAACTTGTGCGCCCTAAAATGGTTTGGTGAAGTTATTACTGTTCTCTGATCCGAGATGTGGTTCTATTGTGATTGTGCACGGATCTCTATTCGGTGGGTTGATCACCATCTTGAGTATTGATCGTGAGGGATAGACCCGAACACGTGGTTATGGTTACGAAGGGGATAGACCCGGAAGTTAACACGAAAATGGTAATGAGGTGGTTATGGTTACGGCGAGTTTGACCACAAGTCCACACAGTTAGCCGGTTGGATACGTTCGGGCATGGGCTGTTGGATATGTTCGGGCCGAGATATTGTGGGCTTTGTGGGTATGTTCGGGCGAATGAGATGAGATGGGCTGGCGGGATCGTTCGAGCCGTGGTTCTTTGGTTCTATGATGAGAACAACGGTAATAACGGATCGGTGTCGAAAAACGAAAAATCTATTTTGCTTACTTAGAAGTGGTTCGTTTTAAAACCATTTAAGGTAAGTGCTCGAACACGACATCATGATTCTTTTGATTTATGATAAAAACCCAGTGAGTGCGCTAGTACTCACCCCAAACTCTTTTCAAATCTTTTCACGGATGGAGAATGGGCGGACGGGCGAGGGGTGGGCTGGGCTGCGGGTTCTTCATGCTATGCTTCATGATGTTGTGTTATATCGTACTACGATGTTGATGTATTCTTGTCCCTTATTTTGCTTTCTGATTGGGAACAAGATTTGCTATTATGTTATTATGTTGTGTGTCTCGATATGAGCATGATATGTGGTTGACCGGTCTAGTCAACAGGGTGTAATGCTATTTTGCTTTCTTGCATTACTTGTTATAAACCAAGATCATGTTCTTTGAGGTTATGATATCGATATTATTCTGTTAGTGGATTGTTTGCGCACCCCTCCCCTTCAGGATATGTCCTAATTATAGAGGAGATGCTGCCCGATTTCATGGTCACATCTTCTTATCGTGTATGTTATATGTATCCCCATTCTTCCCCGCATCTTAACCCCCACCCCTAATCACACCCCGGCATCCGTGCCTTCCCTCGGGAATTGGGCGTGTGACTTAATGTCAGGCGGTGTTCTTGGCCCTGACATCTATCTTTGTTATCTGATACCAGTTTGGTATCAGAGCAATGTTCTTGGCCCCTAGTTTTCGTAGTTGTTTGATATCAAAGCAGTTCGTTTGCTTTATATCTTGTACGTTCTTGGAATTGAGTGTTTAGAACTTGTTCTTCTAAACAGTTTATCTGGTACAACTACCCTCAGCTCACCGTCAGGCCGCCTCCTTTAAAAGGGGATGAGGTATGTGTTTATTTGCTGATGCTTTATGTGGTTACGTGATGCTTGATGTGATCTTGGTTTCATGTGTTTGGCCTGGTAAGAGTTTACGTGATGTAAACGTGATGTGGATGAGATATGGTTGGATGGTGATATGGATGTGGAAGTGATTGTTGATGAGGCGAAAAGGCACGTGTGGGCGTGATATGGGAACCAGCGATGTGGTATGATGTGATTGATATGATCATGAATGGATGATGTGAATCTATGTGTTTACATAGAAATATGTTGTTGATTGAAAATCTTGTTTATATTAATAAGCGAGTGCTTGTAAGTGAATCATGTAATTGTTTACGTGATTATTGTTATGAATATCCATATCGATGTTGATATGTGTTGGAAGTGAATATGTGTCTCAAGACATGATTACGCAGATGATTGGGGCAGAAAAGGAAACGTGAATATTTGTTATTGTTTTGATGAACTAACATGTAGGTTTATGGATATTGATTGGCCCGACGGTTAAGATCCAGGATGGATGAGCGGATCCGTAAGTTCGAGGAATGTACTAGGAATGTCCATGAGCCATTGGGAGTGTTTACGGGAGATTTGTTGGTTTGTGGAGGAAGATTCGAGATAGTGGAAAGGTATACGAGTATGAGGCTTACTATCGGATGACCAGAAGGCTACAAATAGGTTGGCAACCATGGGCGAGAAGCGAGTGCGTGATGTTCCGTCGGGATCCTATCACGGACACCTTACCTTGGATTTCACCGAGTTCATTGCTCAAGTATGGAGGCGGTGGACCGATCATCGAGTATACCATCGAGGAGGATGTGATCGCAAGGCACCCTCGAAGACCGATCCGTTGATGACATGGATGATGTTCCCGAAGAGCCTTTGGGAGAGCGACCATCGTGTAAGCGATCACCGATTCATCGGGATACACGGTCACTACACCTCCATCTCGATCCTCGCCTTTAGACGGACCGGGGAATGATTTTGGCGGGACCCTCCCGTGAGAGAGATTGTCCATCCGGCGATGGCGGGGAAGAGGCCGGGATCGAATCTTCATGCCACCGAACGATGTCGGTTGGCCTCGGGAAGGAGATTACGAGGAGGAGGAAGACCCGGAGGAGGGCGAGGAGGGCGGTGAGGACTCGAGAGGACCCGGTGATCGAGATAGCAGATGACCCGGATGAGGTTGAGCATGTTGAGGAAGGCAAGCGCGAGCTGGAACCAGGGAACAACATTCACTTGAGACTCGAGCGATCGAGGCGCGGCTTGGATGGGATCATACCCACGAGACTTGCTTCCATGCGGGATCGCTTTACGAGCGGCGGCCGAATCAAGCCACGATAGGAAGGAGAGAGGATGAGGAAAGGCGAAATGGAACCATTGAAGCGGCCGGAGAGTAGTGGGCGGATATGGCGTCTGAGATCAGGGTAGTCGGTATGTGCGGTGGCGATCATGATGCCTTTAAGCATGGACAGAGCGGCATCTTTTAGCGATGACGAGTCGATTCTTTGCTCATATCGACCTTTTGGTGACATACCTTGATCTTGTATTTTGTGATCCTTCGGACAATCTTGATACTAACTTATGTCTATGACATAATGTTTATGTTTGATGCTTATATGATATGATCTATGCCATGATGATATATGATCTATGTGATGTGTGATGATAATGTTATGTGAAATACATAACGATGATGTGTTAGCGGTTGCATGTTTATATGTGATCGTGATATGTGGCATATGTGATGATATGTGGTTATGGGTGATGATACATGTTATGCGATGATACCGGTTATCTATGCGAAAGTGTTTCTAATGTTTCAAGCGTCGATGCAGAATGCGAGAACAAGGAACGGAGGAACAATAACGTGGAAGAAGCCGAGAACCACCTTTGGTTCAACGGCATGCGATCGAGAGTTTTCGCGGCGAGAATCCCCTATGTTCGGCGGTCTCGGCGAACCGATCGGCGTTGAGCTGGATCGATCCACGAAAGGATCTTGAATACATCGGTGCGAAGAAGCGAAAAAGCTGAATTGCGCGATCTTTCGACTAACAGATGAGGCTGATTTACGGTGGGAATCCGTGAGGAGGACCACAACACCGGGGCGATGGGGAAGGTATCGTGGGAAGATTTCAAGGAAGAACTCATGGAAAAGTATGTGCTGGCGTCTCTGGCGAGAGAGGCAAACGCGAGTTACGGAATCTTCGTCGAGGAAGAAGACGGTCACCTAATGCGATCGCTCGTTTAATAAATGCATCGCGTTATACTCGTGCACAGTCGGCCTTGAGGCTGCCGAGGCGAGCGAGTTCGAGAGAGGACTCCGACCGAGATCGAATTTTGCTCGTCGATCGGGGAGATTTGGCGTATGCTCGATCCTTCAATCGAGCTTTAAACATTGAGTCAATGTTGCCCGGGAAAACGATGCCACCGGACAGCCAAATGGCGGAGGAAGAGTAAGAGGAAATGGGAAGATCGGGGAAAGGCAATCGGTGTTCGAGGAACCAGCGGTCTGATGATTCGAGGAATCGGGTATTCGAGAAGAGAAAGGAAACCTTGGGAAGGAATTTCCAACCTATGCGGCGGTGGGGAAAAACCTTGGTGCGAAATGCCGAGAAATCATTTAGGCGAGTGCGAGGCAAGGTAATGTCGAGTGTTATCGTTGTAGGAAGTTTGGACATTACGCTCGAGATTGTCCATTAGGAGGTCGGTATTGCGGCCGCCGGTGAGGCGACATCCACTCATGAGGCAAAACCAAGCTCCGCCGAGGATAAAAAGCAGGCGGGAGGTCACCTAGGCCGACAAACCAAAGGCCACCGCAACAAGCAAGGGTGTCGCCTTGAATCGATGCAGAGCAGCTGAAGCTCCGAAAATCTTGCGGTATAATCCATATGAGTGATATACCCGTTTTCGCTTTGTTTGATCTGAGGCCTCACATTCTTTCGTTTAAAATCGCGTGTGAGAGGTTTGGTTTGGTACTAAGGAATCACAGTACCACGAAAATTAGCATCCCATCGGGGAAGTGCTAAAAGCGAAAGATATGCCGAACCGGAGGTAGAAATACGTGAGTAGAAGGTCTTTGTCAATTTGCATGTCATCGGAATGGAAGATTTCGATGTCATCTTTAGCATGGATTGGTTGGAAAAGCACGGGGCAACTATCGTTGTCTCGAGAGAAGTTGCTATTCAAGCGGCGAAGGGTGGAAGTTTGTTTCCACGGCATAAGGATGGGTGTTTGCGTGCCAATGATCTCGACCTTGAAGGCGGTGAGGATGATCGGGAAGGAAGCATCAAACTTTCTTGGTGAGTTTGACAGAGCATGAAGAGCGCAGCGATTGCAAGAGGAGCCGATGGTGTGTGAATATCCGGACATGTTTCCGAGGACTTGCAGGGTTTACCGCTTTGATAGACAAGTGGAATTCACTATTGATGCGGAACCGGGATCGGCGCGATATCAATGGCACCATCTGAAATGGCGCCTAAAGAATTGCAAGAACTAAAAGCGCGATTCAGGGGCTGTTGGATCTAGGTTTAATCCGACCTAGCGTGTCGCCGTGGGGAGCGCCAGTTCTGTTCGTCAAGAAGAAGGATGGGTCGATGAGAAGCCATCGTGAGCACGCAGCGAGGAGACGAGTTCTTGGAAAGGATGCGTTCGAAAGTAAGGCTAGAAGATAGCAAAGGGTTCCGGCGAAGACAACGCTATTATTCGAGGAAGGTTATGTGTGCCACTCGATAGGGAATTGAGAGATAAGATCATGAGTGAAGCTCATGAGGCACCATATCTGACTCATCTGGAAGCACCAAAATGTCTGAGAGACCTTAAGAGGAACTTTTGGTGGGAAGGGATGAAAAAGGATGTAGCAGCGTTTGTGGAGCGTTGTTTGGCTTGTCGACAAGTGAAAACGTGCACCAACGTCAAGCAGGTTTGTTGCAACCGCTACCAATCCCAGTGGAAATGGGATCATATCGGTATGGATTTTGTGGTGAGTTTTCAAAGGTCGTACGAGGAAACACCGCTATATGGGTTGTCGTCGATGGTGACGAAGTCGACTCATTTCTTACCGATTCGGATGGCGTGCGGGTTAGATAAGCTTGCTCGACTTTACGTTAGAGATCGTGCGGTTATATGGTGTGCGGTATCGATTCGTCGGATCATGACCGAGGTTCACGTCGAGGTTTTGGAGGAGTCTGCGAGAAGCCATGGGGACCAAGTGAATCTCGATCTGACTTTCCATCCTCGGGCCGGCGGTCGATCGGAAAGGACGATTCAGGTCTTGGAAGATATCTGCGGCGATCGTGGCCGATAGAGGAGGAAATTGGGAAGAGATACTACCTTTGGTGGGTTTGCCTATAAAAATAGTTATAAGGCCACCATATGAATGGCTCCTATGAGCGTTATGCGGAAGAAAGTGTCGATCGCCACTTTATTGGGACGAAGTGGGCGAGAGAAGATGTTAGGACGAGAGATGGTTCAGCAGGCGGTCGAGGTTATCGATCAAATCAGCGAAGGATCAAGGAAGCTCGGGGCGGCGAAGTCCTATGCGGACAAGCGTCGTCTGGATCTTGATTCATGATCGGAGATCACGTTTTCCTTAAGGTTTCCCAAGCGAGAGAGTCGTTCGTTTTGGGAAGCGAGGTAAGTTCGCGACCGAGGTTCGTTGGACCTTCGAAGTTCTTGAGAGAATAGGCCCGTTGCCTATAGGTTAGCTTTGTCGCCAAGCATCGGAGATGTGCGGGCGTGTTTCACATTTCTCGGTTGAGAAATGCGTGTTCGACCCAAAACACGTGATCAAGCATGACAGTGGTTCTTGCTCGGGATCGAGTTCTGAGGAGAGACCGGTGGCTGTTTTGGAGCGAGAGTCGAGGAGTTGAGGAACAAGCGATTCCTTTGGTAAAGGTGTTGTGGAATCACCATGGCGAAGAGGAAGCTACGTGGGAGTTGGAAGACAAGTTCGGGGCTCGATACCACGGTTGTTTTCTCCACGTGTTTGAAATTTCGGGGACGAAATTTTTCTAAGGAGGGAGGGATGTAATACCCCGTCTTTTCTAAGCATCAGGTTTGCATGGCACGTTTTTTTAGAAAGGTCAAAAGATTGACTTTTTGTTTCGATGATGCAACCGTCACAAAACCTCAGGTGTTGTGATGGGTGTCTTATGAGGAATTCATACACACTAAGTATGCAGGTTTTCGACCACCCACGAAGGTTTGGCACTCCGGGGAAGTTATAAAAAAACCGGACTTTTCATGGGTCTTTTAAAAGCATATCTTTTTTATAGTCGTTGTGTCCGGTATTTTATTTCGTGTCCATGGGTACCAAGTTTGCTAAATTTGGAGTCCGTTTGTAAAAGTTGCGTCGCTTTTTGCGTTTTCGAAAAAGGGCGCATCTTGCAACAGTTCTGTTGCCCTCTTTCCTATAAATAGGAGGCTAGGGCCTTCATTTTCAACGTTCATTTCCTTCGTCTCTCTATGTTTACGGAAGAGCCGAGCAGCTCAGTCTTGTTGCGGAGGCTGCTGGAGGAGTGGGGATCGGCAGGGAGGCTCGGCGGCGGCGCCATTCTTGCTGCTTGCCGGCCACCACCACCGATCGACCCTCCCGGCAGCCCGTTTTCTGTTTTGTTCTTTTCTTGTTTTGATTCCGTCTTTTAGTAGATCGTATAGCATAGACCTCGGGATTCTAAAGGGACGGGACGGGAAAACGGCCGGGGCCGGCCGATTTGGACAAGACCGCCGCCGCCCATTGCCGCCGCCGTGAGCTGTTGGCCGCCGTTTGGTGGCCGACAGACCCTGCCAGCTCTGGTCCTTTAGGTTTTGGGTTCACAGGCTATGCATTCCACTAAAGTACCGATTCCGTTTTTACATTTTTGCGTTTACGCATGTCGGGATGTTTTCCGTTGCTTGAGTTTTCTAAAGGAAGTACATGCCGGGTTATCCATTTTCAGCGTAGTTTGTCATTCCATGTTAAATGGTTATGCATATTGCTTATGTTTCCATTTTCATGCATCGATTTTGGATGGTTTATCCTAGATCGAGGATAGGCATCGATTTTTGAAACTTCTTGTTGCTAAGATTTGAGTCGACTTACATGCATGCATATTTTGAAAGTACCTATTATAGGTCTTGATGCCACAGAATATATTTTCATACGCATCGAGTTGATTTGAAAACCGGAGGTGCGAAATATGGGTTGAAAGTCAAAACCTTAGTTTTCTCGATCTTTGTTTGGATCACGATGTTGCTTTGCTTTGTGGGATGTGACCCCAAAAGTTGTTCGTCTTGTTACTAGGTACCTACCGGTGTAATCGGTGAAGTCATCGGATCCGTAGATATCTCTCGGTTGGCGTTTTAAATACATTCGAGGTTGGGTTATATATGCTTATTTTGAGTTATTTACTACGATATTTCAAAATAAAACATATGCGCCGTAAAATGTTTTGGTGAAGTTATTCTTGTTCTACGATCCGAGATGTGGTTCTATTGTGATTACGCACGGATCTCTATTCGGTGGGTTGATCACCATCTTGAGTATTGATCGTGAGGATAGACCCGAACACGTGGTTATGGTTACGAAGGGTATAGACCCGGAAGTCCACGGAAATGGTAATGAGGTGGTTATGGTTACGGCGAGATTTGACCATGAAGTCCACACCGAGTTAGCCGGTTGGATACGTTAGGGCATGGGCTGGTGGATATGTTCGGGCCGAGATATTGTGGGTTTGGTGGATATGTTCGGGCGAATGAGATGAGATGGGCTGGTGGGACCGTGGTTCTTTGGTTCTATGATGAGAACAACGGTAATAACGGATCGGTATCGAAAACGAAAAAAATCTATTTTGCTTACTTAGAAGTGGATTCGTTTTAAAACCTTCTAAGGTAAGTGCTCGAACACGGCATCATGATTCTTTTGATTTATGATAAAACCCCAGCGATTGCGCTAGTACTCACCCCAAACTCTTTTCAAATCTTTTCACGGATGGAGGAGGGTTTGGACGGCGGCGAGGGGTGGGCTGCGGGTTACGCATGCTATGCTTCAGCGATGTTGTGTTATATACGTACTCTGATGTTGATGTATTTTTGTCCCTTATTTTGCTTTCTGATTGGGAACAAGATTTGCTATTATGTTATTATGCTATGAGTCTCGATATGAGCATGCTATGTGGTTGACCGGTCTAGTCAACAGGGTGTAATGCTATTTTGCTTTCTTGCATTACTTGTTATAAACCAAGATCATGTTCTTTGGGGTTATGATATCGATATTATTCTGTTGGTGGATTGTTAGCGCACCCCTCCCCTTCAGGATATGTCCTAATTATAGAGGAGATGTTGCCCGATTTCATGGTCACATCTTCTTATCGTGTATGTTATATGTATCCCCCCCTTCTTCCCCGCTTCTTAACCCCCACCCCTAATCACACCCCGGCATCTGTGCCTTCCCTCGGGAATTGGGGCGTGACATGACTCAACTTCGGTAATAAATGGGTAAGTCAGCATTTATTCTCTAGTGGCATGAATGAATGTTTATAAATTAATTTATGTTACGGGTGAACATAAGATAATTAATTTATTTGAGGCCCATCTTTATTCCTTGCATTTGATCCACAGGCTGGCCCGTCGGGCCCGGCTAGGAGGAAAATCGACGCCTATCTCCTCTCTATGGCAAGGATTTGATTCTCTTTATCCTATAAGGATATTATTATATTTATGGGATATGCATAGATCATTTCCTTATGGGATTATGGTAATGCATTATAAATATAAGGTAAGAGATAAAATCAAGGCTAATCCTCAATATTACACACCATATTTTCGTGAGTCTCCATAGTTTTTGGGAGAGTGATTCTCGAAAATTGGGGAGAGGATTAGGGTGATTTTCTGTAGCATTCTCCATAGATTATCCTCGCTCGATGTTGGAGATTGGCCAACCGGGATACGATCCGGAAGATCAAAGCACGAGTCTCGATCCGTTCGTCCCCGAGCAGTTGAAGGTAAATCGAGAAAACCCCTACGTGTTGCAATTAATTATATAGGTGCATGCTAGGAATATAATCAATGTATGGTGAATTAAACATCCAAGATAGATCCTCGGGAGAGGGTTAAAATCAGATTTCCCTACAAATGGGAGATCTCGGCTATTATCTTCTGCGCTTTCACCGTCGGAATATATTTAGAAAGAAACTTCTGTAAAGTTTCCCCAGCTATCTATCGATGCGGTCCGGGCTCTTGAACCAATCTTCGCTTTGGTATTCGAGAGAATCGAACATGCGCATCCGGATTGTGTCTTGTGGCACCCATTCATTTGATGGTGTCACATATGTCGGTATGTCTCGAGATGCGCATTCGGGTCCTCTGTGACTCCTCCTCCGGTTGTTCTCCTTGAACCATCTTGATCGGGGCAGCTTGACTCAAAATTGTTTGCATTAACTTCCGGGCCCCATCCGCCTGCTTGGAATTGCTCAATGGGAGGTCGGTACATGGAACAGTGACAAGGAGTCCCATATTCGCCATCTGGCATTCCATCTCTGTGAAATCAGCTAGCAGACGTGCAGCTTGCTCGGGAGGTATACCCCCATTGGGAGGAACACCCCCGTTATGCGGATTCACCTCCATGGCTTGCCTTCTTCTTTCTCGTCTCCTTCTCCTTTGGGAATTTTCGATTTCTGGGTCAAGAGTTTGCTCAGGAGGTCCCTGGGACCTTGTGATCATAAACTACCTGGAGAGAAAGAGAGAGCTTAACTCTGGCAAGAATAAATAAATATAATAATATATAACTTGAATTAATAATTCCAAATCGTCAAATTATTCCTATGTGATCTTAACAATCCCTGGCAACGGCACCAAAATTTGATAGCCCACTTTTCTAACACGAAAACGTGCAAGTATAAGGTAAGCAAAGTAGCGTATCCACAGGGATTGTATTGCGAAAACACAAAAGCTAACTCAATAATAATTCATCATTATCCAAGCACAGATTTGGTTTATATATGTTTAGGGCTTCAGATATTAAATCCAAAGCAATAGGGTAATAACTTGAAAAATAAACTAAGCGATAAAAACTCAAAGAGATAACTATTAAGAAAGACTAACCCTAGGGATGCATTAATCCTACCCACAACGTATGTTTATCCTGCTTATTATTAACCAATTTTAATCCAGACAAGATGGAAGATCACATATGTAACCCACAACTTCAGTTACGACAATTGTGGTAGTTGATTACAATTTTCCTATTACTGTTACGTCTCTAGAGGAAAATAAGTAACTCTAAAAGGATCACGAAGAATATGCTTCCTCTGAATGTTCCTATCTCGATTCACGACTCGAGGCTTATTAGTATCATGCATTCAAGATCGATTGACAATTAAAGCGGTTAAGTAATTAACTGGCAACTATGATATGCATCAAGATTGATCAAAAATCAACACATATAAATAAGCACCAAGAATCATAAATCAATGCCTGGAAGGTAAATAACAATAGTAGGAATCACAACATATAGGATAGAATCATGCAAACCCTAGGATTAGAACAAAAATTAGCTAGACATAATAAACGGAATAAAATACGAAATAATCATAAAAACAGAAATTAAATAGATAAAACCCGTGATGTAGCGTCTGAAGAACAATCGTTGGGTTCAAATCCCAACTTCAATGGAAAACGGGAAAACGATGGAATTCATACGGACGAAATCGTTCCAAAGCGTTAACAATGCGTACAACAAGTGCAGAACGATGAAAAACTAATGCTAGAATAAATCTAAATCAAAGCTAGAGTGAAAATAAATGGAAACTAATGAAAGATTAAGGAAAAACGTCAAAATTCGCGCTAGGTAACGTTTGGGGGGCGAGGGGGTAATGCCCTATTTATAGAATTAGGGTTGAAACCCTAATTTTGGAGTCTGCCGCCACGCCTCACGACCTAGCTCTCGGTCACGAGGGAACATCCTCGCTCGGCCATCCTCGTCTTCTCGACTGGGTGCGCGCACACGAGCTTACCTCGTGACGGACCATGATCGCTAGGTGTGGTCGCGAAATCGGGCGATGGCTCGCCCATGCGTTGGGTAGCTCGCGAGCACTATCTCGCGGCGGCGGGGTGGCAGCGTCAAATGGTATTTCCTCGTGGCCGACCTAGCGGTCGCTAGGCCGGTCGTAAGCCATCAGTTTTGCGTATGGCTTGCGCTCGCGCTCAGGCTAGCGGCCGCGAGGGCGGTCGTTAGGCCCAGTTTTTGCCCTTCGTCTGCTCGTTCCTCGTTCCATGCTTCGATTTTTAACTTATAAGCCTACAAAACACCAAGCGGAACCCAAGGCGATATCTTCCAAGAATATGTAAAAGCATTGAGATCCAAGACATAAACGCACTTTATTGATCTAAAATCATCTTTAAATATCAACAATAAACTTGTAAAATGCGCGTTTATCACCTATACTTGCAGTACCCGTAGCAGATAAGGAATACACAATCATACGGACGCCTCAAATAATGTATTAGGATGTGTTCTTATGCAAGAAGACAGAGTTATTGCTTATGGTTCAAGGTAATTACGCCCACATGAATTGAACTATCCTGCACACGACCTGGAATTAGCTGCGGCCGTACATGCCTTAAAGATTTGGAGGCACCATCTCTATGGAGTCAGATGTGAGATCTACACTTACCATAAAAGCCTGAAGTATTTCTTTGAACATAAAGATATCAACATGAGGCAAAGTAGATGGTTAGAATTGGTGAAAGATTACGACTGTGGTATCAATTACCATCCAGGCAAGGCTAATGTTATAGTCGATGCTCTGAGTCGCAAATCTCACTCTAGCTTGGGATGTCTCCTCAGTCATGAGGAGATGCTTATAAAGGAATTTCAGAGGATGAGCATTGAAGTTATAGACCAGTCTGAGATGATAGAAGGCTGTATTGCAACGTTGATTGCAATCCCGGATTTAAGAGCCCGAATCTTGGAAGCCCAGAAGAAGAGCAAGAAGCTGATGGAAGTACGAGCCAAAATCAAGGACAATGACCACAAGAATTTCAGAGAAGCAACAAATGATGTTTTGCTATATGATGGGAGAGTGTGTATTCCAGAAGATGAAGAGCCAGATTTTGAAAGAAGCCCATGAGATTTCTTACATTGCACACTTCATAAGCATCAAAATGTATCAAGATCTTAAGGAGAAATTTTTTTAGGATGGAATGAAGCGAGACATAGCTTCATTTGTAGAACGTTGTTTGACTTGCCAATAAGTGAAAGCACTCCACCAGCGACCGTATGGAACCCTACAACCGCTGGACATACCAGAATGGAAATGGGATGATATAGCCATAGATTTTGGTACCGGGCTACCCAAATCATAAAGAGAAAATACCGCTATTTGGGTCATCATCGATCGTTTTGTAGGGAAATCTGATTATAACCCTCTCCCGAGGATCTATCTTGGATGTTTAATTCACCATACATTGATTATATACCTAGCATGCACCTATATAATTAATTGCAACATGTTGGTGTTTTCTCGTGTTTAACTACGAATTTGTCGGATAAAGAATCGGATCAAGACTTGTGCTTTGATCTTCTGGACTGTATCCTTTTCGCCTAAACTCCAATGTTGAGTGAGAGCAATGATGGGAAAACTAGGTTTAGCCCTCGCCCCGAGGATCTATCTTGGATATTTAATTCACCATACATTGATTATATTCCTAGCATGCGTCTATTTAATTAATTGCAACACGTGGGGGTTTCTCGTGTTTACCTTTGGATCTGTCGGGGTCGAGCGAAATGAGCGGATCGAGACTCGTGCTTTGATCTTACGGGTCGTATCACAGTTACCCAATCTCCAGCGCCGAGTGAGGGCGATCTATGGAGAATGCTTCGGAAAAAATCGCCAATGCTCTCAAGATAATTTTCAAAATCCTCACTAAAGCTCTAGTGATTTTCGAGAATTATGAGGATGGATAATTAAGGATTAACCTTGAATCTATCTCTTACCTTATATTTATAATGCATTACCATAATCCCATTAGGAAAGGATCCATGCATATCCATAAATATAATAATATCCTTGTAGGATGAAGAGAATCAAATCCTTTCCTTATACACATAGGAGGCCTTGATTTTCCTTAGCTAAAGGGCTGGATGGGCCAGCCGAGGATCAAATGCAAGGAATAAAGATGGGCCTCAAATAAATTAATTATCTTATGTTCACCAGAACATAAATTAATTTATAAACATTTATTAATGCCACTAGAGAATAAATCTTGACTTACCCTTTATTGCGAAGGTGAGTCGGGCTTGCACTTAGACATTCTGAATCCCGTATTTAAGATATCGAATGTCCATTAATTATTTATAGCATTACATTGCTTAAAATATTTAATAGCTTTAATTCCTTAAGTAGTACCACTCGACCTTATTATTGTACTTGAGCTAACTCGACTGCGGGGTTTAGTACAATAAACCTTTGAGCTCCTTAAGGGGCGTCATCGTCCTAAGCGGATCGGTGACTCGATATAGATAACTAGCATGACATACAACAACGCCACCACCTAAAATGCGGAGAATATTGGGTTATAACATATAACCTCACCCATAACAAGTCAAAGTGATGGTCAGTAACTCATACTCACCTAATACCTTATCGAGGTTTAGATCATCGTAAGTCACCGAGATCTAGGTTCTTCACTACGGTCAGATAGAAGAACTCATCTCACTGTGATCCTTCAATACGTCGAGGCGTCACCGGCATGAACAAACAACCAAGTCAAGTCACTTCTTGTCTATACATGCGCCTATACCGACAACTCGTCCTCAAGTTGTCTCAGCTGTGAAACTTTTTATATCTCATTAAGCTTGACCAATCATACAGACTTCTGTGATCTTCTACACACTGTATGATCTAACTTATATATGAGATTATGGGACACAAATATATGCAATCAAGTACTCAATCGGATAGGAGATTGTAATAGTGGTAACGAAACATTGTATACAAGCTCAACCAAAGCGCTTCAAAGATACAAATCCAACAATCTCCCACTTATACTAAAGCAAACTTTTAGTATACAATGTGTCTCTACTAGCTATTACAAACAAAACCATCACTTTGCTTCTCCCACTTATACAAAGTTTCATTTCTAAGTGGGTGCCATCAAGCATAATCCAAGTCCTCTAACGTGTCCGTCGTAGACTTTTGCGGCGAGCTCTTCGTTAATGGATCCACTAGGTTATCCGTCGTATCAATCTTCTCAATCAACCGTCACCTCGTCTAACGATTTCTCGTATGACATGGTACTTTCTCTCTATGTGTTTGGTGCGCCTTGTGGGTCCGTGGTTCCTTCGAGTTTGCATCTGCACGAGTTATCACGATGAAACTATGATACTCTTGGGCAAACCGGTACCACATCTAGATCCATGAGGTAGTTCTTGAACCATCTGACCTCTTTAGAAGCCTCCAAGCGGCTACATATTAACTTCCATGGTAGAGTCCGCAATGCATCGCCGCTTTGCACTCATGAGGATATGGCTCCACCTCCCAAGGTAAACACATAGCCCGGGGTGACTTTTTCTCATCACGGTCGGCTTGGAAATCGAGTGCAGATAACCCAAAGGCATTAGACTATCTGCATGGTAAACCAGCCTATAATCTCGAGTCCTTTTCGGTGCCTTGAGTATATGCTTCTTGCGATCCAATGGGCTTGTCTGGGGTTAGGCGATATCTAGCTACTATGCCTACCGCGCCGCGAGATATCGGGCCTCGTGCATAGCATTGCGTACATGAGACTTCCTACGGCGAGCGTAAGGAACTTGTCTCATTTCCTCTATCTCCATTGCGGTCATGGGTGATTGCGTCTTAGAATAAAGGAATGCCATGTCCGAAGGTAGCAATCCTTTCTTGGCGGTCTGCATACTAAAGCGAGTAATCACGGTATCAATGTAAGGCGCTGAGATAAGCTCAACATTTTCTTCTTGCGATCTCGGTAAACCTTGATCCCAAGAATTTACGCTGCATCTCCTAAGTCTTTCATTTGAAACCGATCGGATAACCAACTCTTTACGTCGATAACGACTTCGTTGTTGCCAACTAGAAGAATGTCATCTACATAAAGTGCAAGAAATACCACATCACCGTTAACATCTAACCGATACACACAACTCTCGCTAGCAGTTGGGTAAATCCATGGGACTTTACCACCTCGTCAAAGCGTAAGTTCCATGATCGGGAGGCACTTAAGTCCATAAATGGACTTCTTAAGCTTCCATACTAGATGCTCTTCACCCTTTACCACATAACCTTCGGTTTCTGCATATAGATGTCTCTACCTTCCTCAAGGTAACCGTTTAGAAAAGCGGTTTAACATCCATTTGCCAAACCTCTAGGTTGAGTGGGCTGCTATGGCGGAAGAATTACGATGGACTTGAGCATTTCTGAGCGAAAGGTCTCGTCGAAATCGATGCTCTCAATACGAGTGTACCCTTTGCCACAAGCACGGCTTTAAAAGCGAAACCTCTCCATCGAATCTCTTTCCTTTGTATATCCACTTACTACCTATGGCTTTCTTGCCATCCGGTAGAGTGTCTTTCCTATACATCCATAGCGTTATGGACTCCATTTCTAAGTCCATAGCGGTGTGCCATGATCTTGCATCAATGTCTTGTATCGCCTCCTTGTATGTCCATGGGTCTATTATAGCACATTGGTTTCCTAGGACTAAATCCAAGATTCTCCCACGAACATAAATCGATCGGGTTGACGAACAACCCTCCCACTCACTGACGAGGTTCTCACAGGCACTATGGCAGCGGTGGGTGCGAAACTTGTGGTTCTCTATCTTGCACAACATCTTTGGTAGGTACCACTTATGCGGTCGGTATCTCGGTGGAACTCGACCCACTTCAATTTCTTGAAGTATCACGGTGTCGATCCTCCCACTAGACTCTACATCTCGTGCCTTTGGCTGTCGGTGGTGGAATCGATCATCTTCTAATTCTTGAAGAATGATTTCAACTTTGGATTTATGATTTTTCATGTAGTCCTCTTCTAAGAATCGAGCATTAGTCTAATAATGACCTTCGATCCTTGGGACTATAGAATAAACCACCTTCGTTCCTCTAGGATAGCCATAAACAGCCTTGCGTCGGATCTAGCCTCCAACTTGTCGCCTTCTTGTTCAAAGACGCGTGTCTTTGGGCCCCATATCCTTATGTGGCTTAAAGCGGGCTTCGCCCAAACCACAACTCGAAGGGGTCTTTTCGTGACTTGGATGGTACTAGATTTAGCAAGTATGCCGACGTTCTAAGCGCATACCCCGAACGAAATAGGCGATGTTGCATAACTCATCATTGATCTAACCATTTCCAAAGAGTCCTATTTCTTCGCTCGACACACCATTTCTTTGTGGCGTGCCGGGTGAAGTCTTGTTGGGATGTAATCCCACACTTCATGATAGTCCATAAACTCGTTACTTAGGTATTCGCCACCGCGATCAGACCCATGATGACTTGATACTCTTACCTAGCTTCGTCTCTACTTCCGCCTTAAACTCTTTGAATTTCTCAAAGCATTCGGACTTCGCGGTGAAGCGGTATACGTATCCGTACCTTGAGTAATCTTGATGAAAGTGACAAAATACTCGTACCTCTCCACGAGCTTGTGTGGACATCGGTCCACACGGTCGAAATGGACTAACTCTAACATTTCTTTGGCTCTATAACCCTTAAGCTTTGAAGTGTGCAGTCGACATCTTACCTTCTATCTGAGGATTCGCAGATGGGAATGGAGTAACCGTGAGATTACCCAACGCCCATTCTTAGCCGTCTTTGGATCCTATTTAGATTGATGTGACCTAATCTAAGATGCCGGAGAAAAGTTGTGTCATCTTCATGAAGAAAACTTTCTCTTTTAGGGTTTGAAGAAGATGCAACATAGTTATAGGTATTATGTTTTGCGAGAAATAGTATAAAGCGAATTATATAAAGTGCCAACACGAGATAACCGTCATTTCTTATGATAGAAACACCACTATCAAAAATAACAGAATATCCATTAGTAAATAATTTGAAAGCAGAAACAAGGTTCCATGAAAATCCGGCACATATAAAACGTCTTTCAAAACTAAAACTGTTGTCCCAAAACACAAAGAAACATCTCCTACTGCAACTGCCTCGACTTTCGCCGTGTTGCCCATGGAGATCGTTATCTCGCCATCACTCAGCTCCCTTGTCCGCAGGAACTCCTGCAAGGTGTAACAAACATGGTCAGTCTCACCCGTATCTACTACCCAAGAATGGGTAGAACAAGTCGCTAAACATGTTTCTGTTACTAAAGCAAATGGCATACCTTGAGCCTTGAGCTTGGGGCACTTAGCCTTCTAATGCCCGTCTCGCCGCACTTGAAGCACTTGCCTTCTCCTTTGGCTTTTCAAACATTGGTAGAGCCCTTTGTATTACTCCCACTCTTTCTTTAGCCTTAGCATCCTTGAATTCCACTTTCCCTTTTCATCTTCGATAAAGTAGTGATTTTCTTTGAGGTGCGTGCTAAAGGCTATGCCTTTACCCAT
This sequence comes from Salvia rosmarinus, assembly GCA_036937905.1. Taxonomy (NCBI): domain Eukaryota; kingdom Viridiplantae; phylum Streptophyta; class Magnoliopsida; order Lamiales; family Lamiaceae; genus Salvia; species Salvia rosmarinus. Next base: position 77,251,969 of record CM072819.1, on the reverse strand, counting down.
TTCGTTCTTCCATTACTAGATCCTCTTGCAATGAATCTAGAGTATAACTCTTATCATAAAGGACTGTTCTATAACGGAGTCATCAAAAGACTTGGGCAAAGTGTTGAGGATCATATCGATTCTCGTCGTCATCAATATATCCTCCAACCAACTCGAGCTCTCAAGAGATTGATCATTTGCTCTACATGGTCATGCACCAATCACTTTCCTTCCTCGAACTTGACATTATAGATTTTGTCAAATTATGACAAGCGATTACATCCGACTCCTCATACGATTTCATAAGATTTAGCCATATCGTGGCTGCATCTTCCATCTCTTGATGCTGGAGCTGCAGGGACTCGCACATGGTGACCAAAAGAAGGCACTTTGCCATTCTGTTTGATTTGTCCCATTTCTCGTGCTCCTTGCGCTCCTCATCAGTAGATAAATCGTCTAGAGGCTTGGGACGGGGTGTAGTGAGTACAAATAAATTATCTTCGGCAGTAAGAACATTCTCAATGTTTCGTTTCCACTCGATAAAATTTGGACCGGATAGCGGATTTTGTGCGAGCATATTGATAATCGGTGTAAGAGACATATCTGAAACGATAATGAAAACACATAAGCATACGATCGCACATAATTCGTAACAATAATATTGTAACCTTTTGATAAAACAATATTAATTGAAACCTCCAATCGCCCAAGGAATCCCACATGCAAGCCACGCGTGTGGACGTTTACACATGAACCCCTCGACCAGACTAAAATATACCTTTTAGTCGTTTAATTTCAATCCATGTCAACTTAACCTTATGACAAATGAAATTAACGATTGGACCTCACTAGACCACATCACTATCGCAAGAAGGGACTTCGCGGGAAGTTGTACTCGAGGTGATGTCTAAGCAATGACCACATTTTTAACAGCAGAAAATGAATTCTTAGAATTGGCATACTCACTCGGACCATACCGCTTCCAATTCAAATTCTTTTGTTATCTCATTTTATATCTATCTCTAGAGAACTTATGAAAATCGCACATGCAAGCCACGCGTGTGGACGTTTACACATGAAACTCCCACTTCTCAATAGATTTAAAATGTTTTATTTAGAAATCTCATCTAACAAACTTATGATAAACAGTGCAAGCAAGCCACGCGTGTGGACGTTTACTCACAGTGCGTATCACTTTGTTTAGAGATTAAAAAGTGGAGGTCTTGACATTTTAATTTTAAAAATTAATTTGTCGGGTTGCTTGCTTAGTCTTTTTATTCAAAAGGTTTGTCCATGCAGATCACGTAATCCTAGCATGCTTGTCTATAGAACTCAACATGTAAAACATGCTCATGAAATTCTAAAATATGCTTGAAAGCGCGATAAACCTAGCATGCTTACTATGCGCCGTCGTAAAACACTTAAAGGTTTGTCAACGTAATTTAAACATACATAGCATGCTACTTTGCATAATTTAGACATCCAAGGCATGCAATGAAGATAAAAATAAAATAAAACGTTCATCGTGGCCCACTCGTGGAACCTGCACTTTCTTGCCTAATCTATTACATAGAATAGCAAAGTATGCAATTAAACTTAAATGAACGGCCTCACGTGCGGCACGGACCGGATTCGTCAAAACTGGATTCGGGTCGGAACAATGGAATGGGCGAACCGGGTCAAAAACGGATCGACCGGAACAAACGGGCGAGTCGAGAAATAAGGGTTGGGCCGCTAAGGGTTGGGCACGGCACATGCCCGCGCCGCCCGCCTTTGCCGCCGCCCCTCATTGTGCGAGCGACCCAGCGCCAGCCTCCGCCGAGAAGACGCGCGCCTGCGCCGAGAGCCCTGCCGAGTGCCACCGGGGAGTGTGCGCCTTCTTTGCCGGGCGCTCACGTGCGTGATGTGTGCGCTGCCGCCGAGCCGCATCGCCGAGCAACGCCGGCCCTACCGAGGGCAGTCGTGCCGCGTCGCCCGAGCAATCGCCGTGGCTTCACGCGCGGCGCCTGCGTCGCCCGCCTGCCGCCAAGCACGCCCGCGCTCTTTGAGGTTCCCAGCGTCTCGCTGCCGAGGCCGCCGAGCGCCGCCGAGGCCTCGCGTGTGATTCGCCGCCGCCGCGTCGCCCGCGCCTACCGAGATCGTTGAGGTTTCCGTCGCGGTATTTACCGAGCACCGCCGAGGCTCCAGCGCGCAAGTCGCGCACCCGCACGCCCACGCCGCACGCCGCGCACACCACGCCCGCCTATCCGTCCATCGCCGAAATCACGCGCACGCAGTCGCGACGCTGGATCGCCTGCCGCCACGCACGCCGCCGCCGCATGCGGCCGTCGCCCGCACGCCGTTTCCCGCGTCCTGTGTTCGATCGCCCTTCATCGCCTGCTTTTGTCTTGTTCTTCTTTTACGGATAAGATTTACGTAAAATAAATCTAATCTAACCACGGATTTTCTCGTGGTGAAAAACAAAACCCAACGAAACAAAGCGAGCCACGATGAACTACGGATCCAACAATTAATTAAGCACACGTAATAATAAAACGTGAATTAATCCAACAGAGCCAAGATTCTGATCCCAGGCTCTGATAACAATTGATGGGAAAACTAGGTTTAGCCCTCGCCCCTAGGATCTATCTTGGATATTTAATTCACCATACATTGATTATATTCCTAGCATGCGTCTATTTAATTAATTGCAACACGTAGGGGTTTTCTAGTGTTTACCTTTGGATCTATCGGGGTCGAATGGAATGAACGGATCGAGACTCGTGCTTTGACCTTCTGGACTTTATCCCGGTTACCCAATCTCCAACGCCGAGTGAGGACGATCTATGGAGAATGCTTCGGAAAAAATCGCCAATGCTCTCAAGATAATTTTCGAAAATCCTCACTAAAGCTCTAGTGATTTTCGAGAATTATGAGGATGGATAATTAAGGATTAACCTTGAATCTATCTCTTACATTATATTTATAATGCATTACCATAATCCCATTAGGAAAGGATCCATGCATATCCATAAATATAATAATATCCTTGTGGGATGAAGAGAATCAAATCCTTTCCTTATACACATAGGAGGCGCCGATTTTCCTTAGCTAAAGGGCCTGGATGGGCCAGCCCAGGGATCAAATGCAAGGAATAAAGATGGGCCTCAAATAAATTAATTATCTTATGTTCAGCCCAGAACATAAATTAATTTATAAACATTTATTCATGCCACTAGAGAATAAATGCTGACTTACCCCTTTATTGCCGAAGGTGAGTCGGGCTTGCACTTAGACATTACGAATCCCCGTATTTAAGATATCGAACGTCCATTAATTATTTATAGCATTCTGACTGCTTAAAATAATTAATAGCTTTATTTCCTTAAGTAGTACCACTCAACCTGCAGGGTTTAGTACAATAAACCTTTTGAGCTCCTTAAGGGGACGTCATCATCCTAAACGGATACGGTGACTCGATACAGATAACTAGCATGACATACAAGCACTGCCACCACCCAAGATGCGGAGAATATTGGGTTAGAACATATAACCCTCACCCATAACAAGTCAAAGTGATGGTCAGCAACTCATACTCACCTAATACCTTATCGAGGTTTAGATCATCGTAAGTCACCGAGATCTAGGTTCTTCACTCAGTGCGGATAGAAGAACTCATCTCATGTGATCCTTCAATACGTCGAGGCGTACCAAAGATGAACAAGCAACCAAGTCAAGTCACTTCTTATCTATACCGTAGCCTATACCGACAACTCGTCCTCAAGTTGTCTCAACTGTGAAACTTTTTATATCTCATTAAGTTTGACCAATCATACAAACTTCTGTGATCTTCTACACACTGTATGATCTAAATTATATATGAGATAATGGGACACAGATATATGCAATCAAGTACTCAAATCAGATAGGAGATTGTAATAGTGGTAACAGGAAACATTGTATACAAGCTCAACCAAAACGCTTCGATACAACCAACAAGCAATTGACGAGCCCGCCAGTGTTCTTTTGGGGTAGTCCTTGCCTAGAAAGAGTGTATTTTGTGTGTTCTTTGTGTGTGTCGTATGCGGAAGGATACGCTTTGGGGTGCTGCAGGTTGAGACGGACCTTGGGCAAGATCAGGCCACCTCATGTGAGAGAGGTAAAATCCCGAGAATTACCTTGGCAAGGCATTTTGACATCTTGCCAAGACACGGTACCACACGGGAGCTGAGCCTGACCAACGAGCTGACATGAAGCCAAGAGGATTATCGAGACAAGGAAGAGCGGGAAAAAAGACGACGAATGATGTAGGGGACAGAGGGTAAACTCATAATGCAGCTGGGAGGCGAAAACAAGAACTCTGGCAGACTTGCACGCAAAAGGGAAGATTCTGGGCAAGGACCTCCTCTGCCGCAGGATTGATTTTTGCCGAAAAGGGAAAGGTCAAGCTGTGGTGGTTGAGATGAAACAAATCCGTCCAGCTGAAGCCAGAGGAGTCTCCATCCGTGGTTCAAAGCCCGAGCTAGCTGCTGATCTCACTACCGCCTCGAGATGCATGTGCAGACCAAGCCATAGAGGAGTACACTTAGGCTCCCAACAACCACTACACACATATCGATTGGAAAGGGGAAGCATCAAGTCCTGAGTTTTTCTCTGCACTTTTCTCTTTCATTTTCCTTTGGTTTTCATTAGTGATTCGTAAGGAAGATAAACAAGTCCTACGGGCAAACCTTTATGTTCATATATTTTGTTATCTCTGCTCGAGCAACTGCTTGCCAGAGACTGCTTTTCCTTTCCATTTGATTTTATATTCAAGTATGGTTTCGTTTATGTTCTTGTTTGTTGCTTTTGTGTTTATGTCGATTATGTGTGAGTAGTCGGTTTGGTTGGGCTCGGGGTGAAGCATGTTGAGTCGAGGTCATGAGAGTCGTGAGGTCTAAACATCCTTAGAACCTTGAGTGGGTGTTCCAGAAGCTCTAGGCCTTGATACCCATGTTACTCCTTTCCTTGAGCGTTAACTCGGCCGGTAGCCTTGAGGTGAGGGGTAGCTACAAGCAATAGCCGGAGTAAGACATCGAGTGTTTCCTTGTCTCGTGAAGTGCGACTGGAGTGGGTGATTGTAGCCGTCGACCTTGGGCAAAGGACTGCGAGCCACTCCTTTGGACTGGCTGTGGCTAGTTGGGCTGTCTAGTGAGTCAAGTTGTTGGGGCGGGATACCCTAGTGAAGTGCCTTCCTAGGGAGAGCGTCTTGGCATGGGGCAAGGCAGGGGTCTCATGATTGGCCCTAAAACCTAAGGGCAAGCTTGGGAGCCCGGTATACGTGATTTACCAAAAAGGGGTGCCTACCCTTGGTACCTTTAACCAATGACATACAGTCGTGGTGAAAACCTTTGAACCTAAGACCGACATCTTGACCAGTATCTCAACATGTGGAACCCTTGGCCCAACTGCTTGTTATTTGACTTTTACCTTGAGTTTAGTTTTCAGTTTTACTTTCTGCTCAAGATCTATCTCTCAATACATTTCTACTGAGACCGTCAGCCTGACTGACACCTTACCCTCTAGGGTTCGACCCCTTAACTTGAGTAACAACACAACCAAATCTCTTGGGTTCGACCCCTTAACTTGTCATATATGGAACTATGTGTTCAAGTTGAAGAAGATTACAAGTAGTATCTTGGCACGCCGAGGACCTTTGACGACGGGTTTTAGGCGGTCGCCAGATTGGCTCCATTGCCGGGGAGCTGCGCTATTCTAGTGTTGATACTTATTTTTTTATTTTATTTTTTGTTTGGTTTTTGCATGCTCCGACCTAACCTTGCAGGCGAGGACGGAGAGCTCTTGTTTGACCCAGAGATTGACAGAACCATGCGGAGAAGGAGAGGCAAGCTGAGGAGAAACGCTCATGTCTTGAGGAGGCACGGACCTAGGCCAGACAACATGGAGGAGAGGAATCAACAAAACCCACCACCTCTAGAAGAGCAGACGCTGCGGGAGATGATGTTCCCGAACAACAATAGTTTCCGGCCTTTAGGTATCACTTTGCCCGAGATCGAGGACAACTGGAGCTGAGGCACTCTTTCATGCAGATCTTGCCAAACTTCAGCGATATGCCGGGAGAGGACCCCCAGCACCATCTCCACGACTTCGAAATGGTGTGTAGTACCATAAGGTATGCGGATGAAGTCAAGAAGGAGTACATCCGACTCATATCCTTTCCATTCACTCTCTACGACGGTGCTCGAGAGTGGTTATACACTTTGTCTACGGGTAGTGTCACTACTTGGATAGGGCTTCAATAGAAGTTCCTTGAGAGATACTATCCCATCTCAAGGATACAAAGCGTGAGACGGTGTACGACTATTGGTGTCGTTTCAAGTCCATCTTGGCAAAATGTCCCAACCATCAAATCTCTGATCAAGATTTGATTCAATACAATGTGAATAGCTTGAGGTCGACTCTGAGGTAACGCGTGAGTGCTGCGTGCGGAGGTTCCATCCTCAACAAACAACCCAGCGAGGCATTCAAACTACTCGCACTTGGTCAAGAGTCTCGAGATGATGCCAATGCAATGGTCAAGACGATGCCCACCCGTAAGCTACCACTCGCACGGATCGGACATGAAGGATATGAAGGCCATGATGAAACAAATGATGGACCTGCTGAGGCCCACTATGGCTAAGAAGAATGTCAAAGCATGTCGACTTTGCTTTACCACCACCCACAACACGGACGAATGTCTACAAGTAGCCGAAGAAGAAGAGGAGAATGCCTTTGGGCATGTCAACAACGGTGGTGGAGGAAACGCTCAAGGTCAGAAGCCCCACTTCGACCCGTACAACCCACCGTGGAAGAATCACAAGAACTTGAGGTACGGAGGCACACACTATCAAGCACCTCCTGGACAGAACCTACCTCAAGCTCGCCCATCTTTAGCCGAGATAGTGCACAGACAAGGAGCTACACAAGAGAGGATAGTGCAAGACCTCGACAAGTTCAAAACAGAGACAAGAGGAGTCTTGCAATCTGTGCTGACCCAGCTGAACACCTTGACACAAGAGATCTCAAAAATCAACCAAAAGCAAGGGACATTTCCTGCTTAAGTGCAAATCCAGCCCAATGCGTACGTCAATGCAATCAACTTGAGGATCGGCAAGAACTTGCCAAGCAGGGAGGGAGCCCCAATCAAGGAGACAATCGAGATAGAAGACATAACCGAGGAAGTCGAGGACTTGGTCAAGCAACCTGAACCCGAGGTGAAGGCCTCCTTGCCCAAGGTAGTAGACAAGACAGAGATCAAGATCAGACCTCCCTTTCCAGGAATGTTGGCAAGGAACAAAGAAGCTGAAGAGATGAATGAGATGATCAAGATCTTTAAAAAGGTAGAGATCAACATACCTTTGATCACTGCTTTGACCTCGATGCCGAGGTGTGCCAAGTTCTTCAAAGAGCTGTGTAACAAGAGGGTCAAGTACACAGACGATGCCAAGTTCCAGATGGGGGAGAATGTCTCAGCCGTGCTTAAGAAAGACCTCCCAATCAAGTGTAGCGATCCCGAGATGTTCTATATACCTTGTGGCATAGGGACAACGAGGATAGACCAAGCTATGCTCGATCTCGGGACATCAATCAATGTGATGCCCCCATTCATCTATCAAGAGTTGAAACTCGACCACTGACCGCCTTGTGTTGAGATTCAACCGCGCATAAGTCAGTGTGTCTATCCTGAAAGGATAGTTGAGGATGTGCTCGTCAAGGTGCAAAACCTTATTTTCCCAGCCGACTTCTATGTTCTAAATATGGGCAGTACTCAGAGCAAGAAGCAGTTCATGCTGCTAGGCAGGCCATTTCTCAAGACGGCCCGGATGTTAATCGACTGCGATAAAGGGAAGCTCACATGCCAATTCGCTGGGAAGACGGTCACCTTTGACATCTACAAAGCGAGTAATTTTCGATCGACACCGAGATGGTGGACTTCGTCAGTCTCATTGAGAAGGATGTTGAGAGATACTCTGCCAACGTGGTGATCAAGGACGTGTACGACAGAGTCATCCAAGGACACACTGAAAACCTAGAGTATCTCGACAAGGAGGAGATCAAAGTAACCGAAGTGCTTGAGGTAGAAGCCGACCAACGCGGGGACGATCAACCAAGCTATCGATCACAGCTGGTGCATGGCAAGGAGATGATGTAACCTTCCTTGAAGAAAACCCATAAGCTAAAGCTTAAACGCCTACCAAAGCACTTGAAGTACATCTACCTCAGAGCCAACGAGACGTTGCCAGTAATAATAAGCTCCGAGCTGACGATCAAAGAAGAAGAAGAGACGAGAGCCATCTTGAGCAAGTACAAGGAGGCCATCGGCTGGACCTTAGCCGACCTCAAGGGCATCAGCCCTATTGTTTGTCAACACTACATCTTGCTCGAGGACGATGTCATACCGGTCAGAGACCCCCAGAGGAAACTCAACCCGGTGATGAAAGAAGTTTTCAAGGTGGAGATACTCAAACTCCTCGAGTCAGGCCTCATTTACCCTGCCTCGACAGCCGGTGGTCACCGATCCACGCCGTGCCAAAGTAATCCGGCATACAAAGTTATCGAGAGAAGGTAAGGACCGGTCGGATGAGACTCGACACAGCCGGAGGGTTTGCATCAACTACGTAAAGCTCAACAATGTGACCGTGAAGGACCACTTTCCCCGCCGCTTATCGACCGTGATGCTTGAGAGACTCGTCGAAGCAGTATTTGCTTCCTCGACGGCTACTACGGATATATGCAAATTTGTGTGGCATTAGAAGATCAAGATAAGACCACATTCACTTGCCTGCTTGGTAAATTTGCATATCGTCAGATGCCATTTGGTTTATGCAATGCTCCGTGGACATTTCAAAGATGCATGATGAGTATATTTTCTGATTTGCTTGAGCAATGCATTGAGGTGTTCATGGATGATTTTACTATTTATGGCAAGACGTTTAACCAGTGCATAGAGCATCTTGAGTTAGTTCTGCAGAGTTGCGTGGAGAATGACCTTGTGCTAAATTATGAGAAATACCACTTCATGGTCAAGGGGGGAATTGTCCTTGGGCATGTTATCTCTGAGAAGGGCATTGAGGTAGACAAAGCCAAGGTAGAGATCATAGCAAGTCGCCTTATCCCACCAACATCAAGCAACCGCGGGATTCCTCGACCACCGGATTCTATCGGCGGTTTGTCAAGGACTTCGCCAAGATAGACAATCGATGCACCGCCTCCGTAATCGATGTACCGTGGGAGTTCGACGACGCATGTAAAGAAGCCTTCCAGATATTGATGGAGCTCCTTGTCACAACGCCCATCATAAGGCCACCCAAATGGGGCATGCCCTTTGAGCTGATGTGCGACACTAGCGGATACGCTGTTGGCGCATTGCTTGGGTAAAAAAATGGCAAGGAAAGCTTCGTCATATACTATGCATCGAAGAACCTCACCGGGCCGCAGATCAACTACACAACCACAGAGAATGAGCTTCTTGTCGTGGTGTTTGCCTTCGAGAAATGTTGCTCCTACCTCTTTGGGAGCAAGACTGTGATTTACATTGACCACGCCGCCTTAAAATATCTCATGGCAATGAAGGATACAAAGCCAAGACTCATACGGTGGATACTCCTCCTCCAGGAGTTCGACGTTGAGATCAAAGACAAGAGTGGATCTCAAAATCAAGTGGCCGACCACTTGAGCAGAATTTTGAGAAAGGATGAGGAAGATCCAATCCGAGCAACGTTTCCAGACGACGAGCTACTCAAGATCTACACCAAGGAGTCGTGGTACGCGGACTTGGTGAACTACATCATGACTGGAGTGTTGCCCATGGGGCTGCCAACACACGAGAGGAACAAACTCAAGAAGGAGAGTCGACAATACGTATGGGATGACCCATACTTGTGGAAGTAATGCTCAGACTTGATCCTGAGGAGATGCGTTCCGGAAGGTGAGCAGACAAGCATACTTGAGAACTGCCATGAGAAGGAGTGCGGAGGACATTTTAGGCACAAGAGAATGGCAAGGAAGATCCTTTACTGTGGGTTCTACTGGCCCACAATATTCAAGGATAGCTATGAGAAGTGCCGAGGCTGCGATAAGTGCCAACGCGAGGGCAATGTCTCAAGGATGAATGAGATGCCCTTGGTACCTATCTTGCCAGTTGAAGTATTCAACGTATGGGGCATGGATTTCATGGTCCCCTTGCCAAACTCTTAGGGAAATCAATACATACTCCTAGTAGTGGACTACGTGTCAAAATGGATAGCTGCAAGGCCACACCGCGTATGTCTGCAGGACCGTAGCCATTTTTCTCAAGTCAAACATCTTTAGCCGTTCGATGTGCCAGAGCCATAATCGCGATAGGGCACCCACTTCTACAATGCCACCATTGGCGCTTACTCAAGAAGTACGGTGCATCACTAGATGTCCACCGCCACCATCCTCAAGCCAATGGCCAAGCTGAGCTCTCAAACCGCATTGTGAAGACTATCTTGAGGAAGGCCTTGGGAGAGAGCAAGAAGGAGTGGAGCACTCACCTCGACGATGCACTATGGGCATACCGGACAGCCTTTAAAACGTTATTTAGAATGTCTCCCTACCGGATGGTGTTTGGCAAGATTTGTCACCTGCCTGTTGAGCTGGAACACAAGGCATACTGGACAATCCGCAAGCTCAACTTTGACTTGGATGAGGCAGGAGAGAAGCGCAAGCTTGACATACAAGAGCTCGAGGAGATTCACCTCGAAGCTTATGACAATGCCGCCATATACAAGGATAGGCTCAAGAGAGCCCATGATCTTTTGATCATGGAAAAGAAGTTTGAAAATGGGCAAGAGGTGCTACTCTATCAAAAGAGGTTCCGCTATGCCTCTGGCAAGCTGACCACCACGTGGGTGGGACCTTACATCGTGCACGCCCAACATCCGAATGGAGCTGTGGAGATAAGCGACATGGACGGCAAGAAAGTGTACAAAGTGAATGCAAGCAGGCTCAAGACCTACTATGGGTACAACCGAAAGCTCAGAGAGTGGGGACGCTGAGCAAGATGAGCTTCACGAGGTCCCTCAAGAGGATCCTCAAGATGCCTAAGCTAGAGGAATACGTCGAACTAACAACGTTAAATAACAGCGCTTCCCGGGAGGCAACCCAGTGGGGTATGATTTTAATCGCTTACCTTTTATTCCTTTTTTGTCAAGAGGGTGGTCTTGACCACTTTTAACACTTTGCCCCAAGCAAAGTGTGTGAGTGGGGAAACCCACCCTCGTTATTTTGACCTGCTCCTTGAGAGGACTGTTTCTTCCTCGAGGAGCGTATTTTCTTAACTACACGTCTGGAAGGAACTCAAGGCGAGGCGAAATGGAGGCGCTGCCGCTGGCAAGGCAACAGCCTTGGCCAAGACATGGGACATGAGGTGACGACTTGAATCTCTGCAGGCTGATGCAGGAGACATCCCATCAATCAGCCAACCACCATATAACCACCTCAACCCACGTTCCAATTAACCCCTCATTTCGCCAACCCACCATCCCACATTCAAACCTCGCCCCAGAAACTTCCCCAAACCCAAGCACAAAACCCTAACCTTCCCTCCATGGTTTATACACGACCAAAGAAAAAACTCCCGAAAAAAGCCTCGAAGAAAACCGTCGCCCGCCGCACGAAGATGGAGAAATCGCCAGCCAAGCCCGTCGCAGAGGGGAGCCCTCCTCACTGACTTCACCGCCGGAGCAGAAGAAGCGCCCACCCTCCACGATATCCACATGGAGGTGGACGCCGACGAAGAGGTGCAGCCCCTGACCGAGTAGACGCCAGAGAAAACTCCGGAGAAGAAGAAATGAGGGCTCTCCTCCACCGGAAATAAAAAGACCAAGGAGACTTGATCGCTCACTTTTATAACACTAAAACTCGCAAGTATAAGGTAAGCAGAGTATCGTATCCACAGGGATTGTAATGCGAAAACACAGAAGCTAGCTCAACGATAATTCATCATTATTCAAGCACAGAAATTGGGTGAGAGGTTTAAGGGCTTCGGAATTTAATCCAAAGCAGATGTAACCATGCAGAAAATAAAATAAAGCAATAAAATCACAGATGATAAAACAGATAAGGAAGACTAACCCTAGGGATGCATAAATCCTACCCACAATGTATGTTTATCCTGTTTCCTATTAGCCAATTTTAATCCAGACAAGATGGAAGATCACATATATAACCAACAACTTCACATGATAATCATGATCAGATTACTAGTTTTCCCTATTATCATACGCCTCTAGGTGAAAACAAGCAACCCAAACAGATCACAAAGAATAAGCTTCCAACGGATGTTCCTATCTCGCCATTTACTCAAGGTTTATCCGATCATGCATTCAAGATCGATCGACAATTAATACAATTACGTAATTAATCGCAACTAGATATGCATCAAGATTGATCGAAATTAACACATATAATTAAGCACCAAGAATCATGAATCAATGCCCGGAAGGTAAATAGCGATAACAGAATCACAACATATAGATCGAATCATGCAAACCCTAGGATTAGAACGGAAAATTACCTAGACATAATAAACGGAATAAAATACTGAATAAATCATAAAATGGAAATTAAATGCATAAAACCCGGATAATAGCGTTGATGAACAATGGTTGGTCTTGAATCCAATCCCAAGCAAAAACGTAAAACAACGAAAACGATCGGACAAAACGCTCCGATCGATAACAAAGCGATAAACTAAACTAGAACAATGCAAGAATTAAATCTAGAATTAAACGGAAGCTAAAGAAAAGCAAAACCGAGGAAAACTGAATAAACTGCTTGGGCGTGTCGTCCAAGGAGCGCAAGGGGTGTGCTTCCCTATTTATAGATAAGGGTGGAAACCCCACTTTCTCTCTCGCCGCTCTCGCGACCACCTCCTCGCGGTCGCTAGCTCGACCACGGGCATGTGTCGCGCGCTCTTCCGCCGCATGCCACCTCTTGCGCCGCATGGTCAAGCTCGCTGCCTAGCTAGCGAAGCGCCAGCCACGGTCGCGAGAAATCGCATGATGAGTTCTCGGCTGGGGCTTGCTCGCACACACGAGGTCGCAGTCGCGCCTCGCTGCTCGTGGCGCCCGCCTAGCGGCCAGCCTAGAGACCGCTAGGATGGTCGCTAGAAATGCAGGCGCTTGTGCATTTTGGTTCGTGCTTCGCTCCTTGCTTCGATTTTCAACATATGGACCTACACAACACCAAAAGAACACCCAAGAGCAAGATCTTCTAGAAATAGATAAAACATTAAGAATCGATACATAAACGCATTATTAAATGATCTAAACTCATCTTTAAATATCAACAATAAACGTAAAATGCGCTTTATCAAACCCCCAACTTAAATCATTGTTTGTCCTCAAACAAAACAAAACAGAAAAGACACAACGAAAAGATCAACGAGCGTAGCAAAGATGATAACCATTCTAAGCCTCAGAACCATATTAACGCTGAAAAACATTACTGCACATGACGACGTTAGTCAACTCAACACAAACAATAATTGACGGCTAAAACTCATTTAATTCAACCCTCACAACGGCATGTGTGTAAAATATAGGATACACTCAACTCATAAAGAAATGTAGGACGTGTATACACTCAACGATCATTGCAATGCAATATCTTACCATAGGCTTGCCGTTTCTCTAATATCTCCACCGCGTCACTATGTTCAAATTAGGATCAAAGAGGTCTTTTCATAGGTTGTAATGTAGGCACATTGGTTAAGGTAGGGTAATATATGGTTAAGTGACTCAAGTATACTCCAAGCACCCCCATTTATCTTTTTTCGAAACATATGGACCTTGTCCATTTTCCTCTTCTTTTCTAACATGCTAAATCGATGTTTTATCCCTCATAAAATGCTTATACCTTGATTAAAGACCCTTTATGCTCAAAACACATAGTGAACTTATCATTGCTTTTTCTTTTCTTTCCTAGAGCTTATAGGGTTTATCATTCACAACAAAGGTATTATTCTTGACCACAGATGTATTTCTCTTGCAATAATTTTTTCTCGTCATTACTACATCAAAATTTCAACCCTTTGATTCCCTTATCCATCCTCACCTCCTATCATCCGGTTAATCGAAAGAAAAGTCTAATAAAGGCTCAAAGAAGGCGACAAATGGTATATATCATCGGGTTAGTGTTTGGGTGAATATGTGGTTAACAAAGATGGCATTTTATCCTTTCCAAATTAAACACATATCATAGCCTCGATACGTAAAACGGCAAGTTCTAGAAGATAATCACATGCACGATATCACACAATTTAAAAGAAATCAGATCAAGATATGTATACAAAGGAAGCTCAAGTCTCACAGATAAGCAAATGGTGAAAACAAACAAGTTTAAGCAATCTCAAGTCATTCATGCGTCATTTTCTAACATATCATGTGCACTATCATTAAATTTCACAAAAAAATTTCTATCGTCATTGGCCACATAGATTAACACACTTCACTTAACTCGTTGATCGACAGACACAAAAACGAAAAGAAAGACAAGAGACCCGACAAAAGCCCCAACATATAATAACTTAACAAAACAACGCAAAACATAACAAGGACTCTCAATCACATCACACTCGACCACTCCCCCCCAAACTTATTGTCAACAGTGTGCAATAGAGGCAATAATGTTTGCAGAAGAGAGTGATTGGGAGAGACCGTACCTCATATGTTGCGCTACTCCGACGGTCGATAGAATCCTCACCATTGATGATATACATTGGGACTTAAAAATAAACAAACAAGACACAAGAAAACAACGAAAACAAGAAAAACAAAACAAAAGATATAAAGCACGTAAAATGTTAGGTTACCTCCCAACCAGTGCTGGATTTATCGTCGCCACCGACGTTACCTCTTATCAATCAGCGATTTGGCAACCGTGGTCTTTCCAAACTTCAATTTGCCCTTGTACTTGCATTGACAACGCACCACCAATTGGCACAACAATGGCTTCCACAAAGCTTGAACGAATCACTCGGATTTTATGCCGAGTCCACTTCTTCCTGCATCATGCCCGTCGATCGGGCAAGTACCCTCTAAGCGCGCGACGCAAAGCGGCGGCAGCAATGTGGATCGAGTAGCAATCTTCCGGTTTTCATCGTCGTGTTGCTTGATGGTGTCATATATGGAAATCTTGAGCTCCTTATCGCTAACACGAAACGTGAGATTACCTTCCGCACATCAATCAAAGCACCACCGGTTGCTAGAAAAGGTCTCGCCAGATTAGCGGTTGTTGTTCAATTCGGAATATCTAAAATCACAAAATCGGCAGAAAACAAAGTCCCAATTCTTACCAACACATCTTCGACGATACCTTTAGGATATGTTATCGACCTATTAGCCATCATCGCGATATCTTCGCCGGCTTCATCTTTCCTAGGTGCACCGGTTGAATACGCTCAAAGGCATCGATTGATGCTCATCCCCAAGTCGCACAACACATTTGGAAAAGTATGCTCGGCGATCTCGCATTCTAACGTAAACCGCCGGATCCTTCTCGCTTTAGAGGAGCTTCCTCTCGCAAGACGGCATCAAGATTCTTCTGGATAGGGTAATTTTTTCAAATTTCCCCAATTTCTTCTTTCTTGCAAGCTGCCTTTTAAAAATTTCATGTATCCCAAGATGTTTCGCAGCACTTCAAAGAGAGGTAAATTGATCTCAACTTTTGAAAAATCTCTTTGAACGAGCAAACCCTCGTCATATTTCGACTGACTAGTCGACTCGGAAATGGGACCGGAGGAGTGTACGTGCGAGAATTGATTTTGAGGTCTTCATGGTTGACCTCGCGATCACTGGGCGGTCGCGAGGCGCCTCGCTCTACTGAATCCTTCTTCGCATGCGAGCTATGCGCGAGCAGTTCGCTACCGACTCTTCGATGAATACTGCGGTAGCGCTGGGCGCTGGTCGCCGCGAACAATTCGGGCGCGCATAACTGATGGCTCATGGGTCGCTCGCGGGCGCGTGCTCGGTCGCGAAGCTGCTGTTGGGAAAACTCTGGACTCCTTGCGATTGGGCTCGCGGTCGCGAGCTTGGTCGCGAGTTTTTGCTCCAGTTTACTTTCTTGCTCCGTATGGCTTGGGTAAGCTTGTCCACTCCTCGTCTGGATGGCGAAACACTGATTTTTCGGGTTCACCTCCGTATTACTCGGAAATTGGCCCGTCTTTTGTAGTGCATTCAATTGTACGGCTACTTGACTAATCTGATTTTCCAATATCTTTACGTGTTTCCCCATAGCCATCACAATCGACCCGCATGAGTTATTTTCCGCCCGGTCATCGCTTATAAATGCACTCGTTGAGTCGCCATCCGTTGCACCATATCTTCTAAACTTGCTTCTTCGCTCTCGATCATACCATTCTCGCACCGTGAAGCCACCGAGGTTGTTGGAAGTTGTTGGGGTTGGCATACGAGAAATTTGGATGATTTTTATTGTTTGGAGTGTATGTCGGATTCTCCCCCTGACGGTTCCTTTGATTTATAAATTGTACGTCCTCCGTCTCAATCTGGCGCTTCAACAGAGTGAATTGCTTCATCAACTCATCGTATCTCGAATCAGCCTCGACGGTTCGCCGCTTTAACCATCGGGCGTTCTCTCCGCTGGCCATTGATAGTTGTTGGCAGCCATCTCCTCTAAAATACGGCTCGCCTCGCCTACTCGCCGATTCAATAAACAGCCCCGCCGACACATCCACAATGCTCCTCGTCCCGAAATGTCGGTCCACCGAGAACTACGTGATTTGTTGCTCCGAGAATCCATGCCGTGGACATCGCCTCAATAGACCTCTGAATCTCTCCCATGCCTCGAATAGTGATTCGCCGTGGTTTTGGCAAAATGAGAGATTTCGCGATGATCTTCAAGCCACGGCTGAAAATATTTCGAGAGAAACTTCTCAAAGTTTCCCCAAGTGTCAACGCCTGCTCGTCCAAACTTCAACCAATCTTTCGCCTCGTCACAGAGTGAGAAACCGAACATGCGCATCCGGATCGTGTCTTGTGGCACCCCATTATGTTTGATGGTATCACAAATATCGAGAAAGGTCTCGAGATGCGCATTCGAGTCTTCAGTGACTCCTCCCCCAAACTGCTCTCCTTGTACCATACTAATCGTACGGCTTCACCAAAATTGTTTACATCCATGTGCGGGCCCCATCCGCCTCCTTGGAACAGTTCAGTAGGAGGTCGGTACATAAAATTCAGCGGTCGCTGCTCGGGTAGGGACAAGGAGTCCCATATTCTCCATCCGCCCTCGCATCTCTGCAAATCGCCTAACATGCGTGCTGCCTTGCTCGGGAGGAATGCCCTGCTCGTGGATTAGCGCCATTGCAGCCCGCCTCTTCTCTCGCCCTCTTCTCCTTTGAGAGCTTTCGATCTCGGGATCTAATAATATTTCGTGAGGTCCCCGAGATCTTGACGCATAAACTACCCGAGAAAGAGAGAATTCAGCTCCTAGAACAATAAATAAATAATATAATATATAACTTGAATTAATAAATCCAAATCGTCAAATTATTCCTATGTAATCTTAATAATCCCGAACGGCGCCTAAAATTTGATCGCCACTTTTATAACACTAAAACGCAAAGTATAAGGTAAGTAGAGTATCGTATCCACGGGGATTGTAATGCGAAACACGTGCTAGCTCAACGATAATTCATCATTATTCGCCACGTAAATCAAGGTGAGAGGTTTAAGGGCTTCTAATTTAATCTAAAGCGTATGTAACCATGCGTAAAATAAAATAAAGCAATAAAATCACGATGATAAAATAGATAAGGAAGACTAACCTAGGGATGCATAAATCCTACCCACAATGTATGTTTATCCTGCTTCCTATTAGCCAATTTTAATCCGCATAAGATGGAGATCACATATATAACCAACAACTTCATTCATTTACAATTGCGGTCAGATTACTAGTTTTCCTATTATCATACGCCTCTAGGTGAACACAAACAACTCCAAACAGATCACAAAGAATAAGCTTCTTACGGATGTTCCTATCTCGCCACGACTCAAGGTTTATCCAGATCATGCATTCAAGATCGATCGACAATTAATACGCTTACGTAATTAATCGGCAACTAGATATGCATCAAGATTGATCATAAATTAACACATATAAATAAGCACCAAGAATCATGAATCAATGCCTGGAAGGTAAATAGCGATAACAGGAATCACAACATATAGGATCGAATCATGCAAACCCTAGGATTAGAACGGAAAATTACCTAGACATAATAAAAGGAATAAAATAAGAATAAATCATAAAAACAGAAATTAAATGTATAAAACCCGGATAATAGCGTTGGATGAACAATGGTTGGTCTTGAATCCAATCCCAAGCAAAAAACAGAAAACAACGGAAAACGATCGGACAAAACGTTCCGATCGATAACAAAGCGATAAACTAAACTAGAACAATGCAAGAATTAAATCTAGAATTAAACGGAAGCTAAAGAAAATCAAAACCGAGGAAAACTCGAATAAATAGCTTCAGGGTTCGTCCAAGGAGGCGCAAGGTGTGCTTCCTTATTTATAGATAAGGGTGGAAACCCCACTTCTCTTCTCTCGCTGCCGTCTCATGACCGCCTCGCAGTTGCTAGCTCGACCGCGAGGTGTGTCGCGTTTTTTTCGCCATGGTCGCCTCTTCGCGCCGCATGATGGTTCGCTGGCACGGCTAGCGATCGCTATCCATGGTCGCGAGAAATCGCAGATGAGTTCTCGGCTACGGGGCTTGCTCGCAGCAAGAGGTCACGGTCGCGGCCTCGCTGCTCGCGCTGCTTGCCTAGCGGCCAGCCTAGCGACCGCCAGATGGTCGCTAGAAAGTAGGCGCTGTGCATTTTGGTTCGTGCTTCGCTCCTTGCTTCGATTTTCAACATATGGACCCACACAACACCAAAAGAACACCCAAGAGCAGTATCTTCTAGAAATAGATAAAACATTAAGAATCGATACATAAATGCACATTAAATGATCTAAACTCATCTTTAAATATCAACAATAAACGTGTAAAATGCGCGTTTATCAAGACTCCTACCAACTCCACCTTGAAAAGACACCGGTGAACTCCTCTCACACTGAGTCCGCCGACACGGAAACCAAGACAACAGAGGAGAAGGAGGTCTCCGAGGAAGGAAGCTCCGATGATGCGCTCGGTGAAGACGAAGACGAGATGAAAGACCAAGTGGAAGGGAAGGAGAAAGACGACGTCCCTTTCATTGAAGAACGGCCGGCGAAGAAAGCTAAGATCATGACACGCTCGTCGAAGATGGGGAAGTCTTACACTGTCAACGTTAAGGAGCTCGCCAAGAACAAGGAAATGGTGGTGCCCAAGCGATTGGAGCCTGCACTCCTCGAGCGACTGCATGTCAAGGAGGACGTCGGGCGCCTGTTCAAAGGAATCGGATGGGGAAAGTTTCTTGAGTGGGATACCATAGTCTACGCACCATTGGTGACGGAATTTTATGGTTATCTTGACATCGACCACGACAAGGGAGTGCCAGAGGGCATACAATTCACACTCCTCGTGGAACGGAGAGAGTTCACGGTTGACGAGCTCAACCAAGCTCTCAAGATTGTGACGTTGATGGAGGCCAAGGGCGCAAGCTACAAAGGAGCAGTCAAGGTGGTGCCCAAATACACTGATGGAAAATGGTCGGGGATCCGGAAAGGCGATCGAAAAAGATGGCGACAATTCAAATCTTGTGACGCCAAAAGGAACCGCCTCAAGACCCAAATGCAGTGTGCATCGATCCTCTCCTACAACCTCTTTGGCAAGATGGACAGCAGCGCGACAATGTCAAAAAGAGAATTGTACATTCTCTGGGCGATGCACGAGAAGACAAGGCTCAACTTCGCAGCCTTTGCAATTTCGCACATGAAGAGCATCATGGGCAGAGAGCAGCAGAGGCTATCCTTGTGCCACTTGCCAACCAACTTCGCCAAGGAGAACGATCTGCTCGGCCCCGACCTTGCCATGACCCCCGAGAGAAAGGACACCTTTGACCTGAAGGCGCTCAAGAAGATGCTCAAGATCGTGGAAGACGAGGACGCAAGCTCACCATACCGCAGAGCTTGAGAAGCCTTACCAAGCCAAGACACACAAAGGCAAGGCAAGGCGGGACCTTCAAAGAACACCGAGCTCGCCTAAGATGACACTCAAGCCCCCATCGCCAGATTGCAAGAGACCTTGAATGAGATCCGCATCGCATACCGCATTTTTCGCCCATCAAGGATTCAGGTATCTGCCTGTATCCCCCTAAGCTTTTCCTCCCTTGTGTTTGTGTCTTTTATTTTTGTGTTTTGCTTTTCTTTTTTTGTTTTTTATGTTTGTTTGTTGTGTGTTTGTGTGTTTGTGTTTTTCGGGGACCCTAATTAGTCTAACACTTTGCCACGAGCAAAGTGTGTCAGTGGGGAGGGCCCCCTATTTCTTGTTGTGTGTGTTGACTAGCACGTTTAAGATGAGCATGATGATTATGATCTTGGCATAGGCTTTGTAATACATGTTTAGCTATGTTTTAATGAGGTTAGTATGACGGCAAAGGGGTATAGCATGCACACCTGTGAGAAATTGAGCCTATATGCTTTATCATTGCAAGCATGATTTCTATTTTGTGTTATTCGGATGCTTGACTTGGTTGTGCTAGAATTTACCTGCCATCTTGATCAAAGCCCAACTACTGTAGGTCTAAGTGCTCTAGATGATTTAGGCTTTCTTTTCGTAGCCATGGTCAACAATGAACATAAACCCAGATATATGTATCATTTGCTAACCCCCTTTGAGTTGTTCGTTTTCTTTTGAATTACCTTGTACTCTTCCATGACCTGGGGATTGAGAGAGGAAGAATAGGGGAGGGATATGCATGTCTTGGGAATCATTCTGGGCAAAACACAAACACTAGATGCGTTGGCCTTCGGCCGGGCATAATGAGCTTAAATTGAGAAAATTGGGTAAATGTATCCCAATTCAAAATGTGTAGAAAAAGAAAAAGGGTAGGGGAACCCCAAAAATATAAAGTGTGCTCAGGCCCGTAAGTATCTTGCCAAGGGAAATAGGAAAATATTCTGCCCAAGACCTAAGTTAAGACAACCTTACCCAAAACTTAAATATTTCCTACTTTGCTAAGAAGCCACTCGATACAACCCTAAAAGACCTAAGGATAGAGAACTTAGACCAAGCTATAGGGAAGAGATAGCAGACGGCAGACAAGCATATGGCAATTCCTTGATCAAGTCATCACTGAGTGTGAGACCCTAAACACAGAGTGTTTGAGTACTTGAGAGGAACTTCCACAAACTTACTTTGCCCCGATCTTGATTGACCTTGATACATAGCTGTATAAATCGCCTATGCCGGATTTTATTTGCTATGTTTCATCTTATCCTTGTTGGTTTTTGCGTGTGTTGTTTGTGTGTTTCGTTTTTCTTTTGGGTAAGGAATGCTTGCACGCTTGAGGACAACCGTGGTTCAAGTGTGTGAGTGTAACGAGCCCGCTTTTCATGCTCTTTTTGGGGTAGTCCTTGCCCTAGAAAGAGAACATTTTTGTGTGTTCTTTGTGTGTGTCTGTGTCTGGGAGGACACGCTTTAGAGTGTTGCAGGTTGAGACGGACCTTGGGCAAGATCAGGCCACCTCCTGTGAGAGAGGTAAAATCCCGAGAATTACCTTGGCAAGGCATTTTGACATCTTGCCAAGACACGGTACCACGCGGGAGCTGAGCCTGACCAACGAGCTGACATGAAGCCATGAGGATGATCGAGACAAGGAAGAGCGGGAAAAAGGACGAGAAATGACGTAGGGGACAGACGGTAAACTCAGAATGCAGATGGGAGGTGAAGACAAGAACTCTGGCGGACTTGCACTCAAAAGGGAAGATTCTGGGCAAGGACCTCCTGATGCATCCCACATTGCCAGCGGAGGCTTATCCTGGGCTGGATTCCCATATTTGGTATCTTGCGAGGGCTAGTGGGTGAGTCCATTTGATATAGAGACGACTGGATTTGAGGACAAACCTTTTCAAGAGAAGGGAATGATGCAGCCCAAGTTTTGTAAATTTAATTATTATGTGGCATATGGGCCACGTTTTTGTATCAAGATTTTCGCAGCTTTTTAGGATTGATTATCTGTAGTCCTAGTCTATTAAAACTTCTTTTTAAATTAGAGTTCTACTTTGATTAGAGTCCTTCTTTGATAAGGATTAGACTTCATTTTTCAAATTTATATAAAGGCTTGTAAGCATACTGAAAATATTCAAATTTTTGATTTACTTAATATATGTGAGTTGTATTCTCTTCATTAGCTCTTGAATTTTCTTGCATTTTCAAGAAATTCAATTATCGACGATCGACGAGACATTCATCCCTCGCTCAGGTGTCATTCATCGTCCCCGAGTTGTCACAATAACTATCTAGTTGGGGTATAGGCTAAATACCGACCTATATCACTCGGTGGTTAGATTCGAGGTTTTGAGATATTCCATCTTGTTCGCTCTTCCGTCACAGGTCGATAGATCCTTCGTACTAGCGAGGATCGATCATTTGGTATCGAGCAGACCTTCCGCTGGGTCTGTGTCTCATGTGGTTCGCATCGCCGACCGTAGTCGGGTCTTATGGGGCTGGGATGATGCGTCCCACACGCCCGCGGAAGCTTATCCTGGCTAGATATAAGGTCGGGTCCAAACCTTCCCTCGAGCGCTTTTGGGGTGAAGTTAGTGGTGCCCACCTTATCATTTGGTATCGAGCCGACCTTCCACTGGGTCGGTGTCTCATAGGGTTCGCGATCGCCGACCGGGCGCCGGGTCTTATGGGGGCGGGATGGTGCGTCCCACACGCCCGCGGAAGCTTATCCCGGCTAGATATAAGGTCGGGTCCAAACCTTCCCTTGAGCGCGCTTTTGGGGTGAAGTTAGGGGTGCCCACCTTATCATTTGGTATGATGCGTCCCACATCGTCCACGGAGGCTTATCCTGGGCTGGATATAAGGCGGGGTATCCTTCGGTTGAACTAATGTACAAGAAGAATTTGAGTTCGTTTGATATAGGTGGAGACTTGGATTTGAGGACAAATCATTCTCAAAAGGAAGGGAATGATGGAGTCCGAGGTCCGTTTGATATTGTGGGCCACGTTATTTTTTTAATTATTTTCGCAGCCCATTTAGTTGTTAGATTAAATAGTTTCATAGTTTAATTAGATCTCTTCTATAAGTTAGTTTCCTAGTTTAATTAGGATTCCTTCTTTGATTAGATTAGACTTTATTTTTCAAATATATAAAGGCTTGTAAGCATACTGAAAATATTCACTTTTGATTTACTTAATATATTTGAGTTTTATTCTCTCTTCATTAGCTCTTGAATTTTCTTGTGTTTGCCAAGAAATTCAATTATCGACGATCGACGAGACATCCATCCCTCGCTCGTGTGTCATTCATCGTCCCCGAGTTGTCGCGTCCAACTATCTCGTTGGGGTATAGGCGAAATCTTGACCTATATCACTTGAGGGTTAGATTCGAGGTTTTGGGATATTCCATCTTGTTCGCTCTTCCGCTCGCGGTCGATAGATCCTTCGCACTACCGGCGAGGATCGTATCATTGATGATGCGTCCCACATCGTCCACGGAGGCTTATCCTGGCCGGATATAAGGCGGGTATCCTTCGTTGAACTAATGTACAAGAAGAATTTGAGTTCGTTTGATATAGGTGGAGACTTGATTTGAGGACAAATCATTCTCAAAAGGAAGGGAATGATGGAGTCCGAGGTCCGTTTGATATTGTGGGCCACGTTATTTTTTAATTATTTTCGCAGCCCATTTAGTTGTTAGATTAAATAGTTTCATAGTTTAATTAGATCTCTTCTATGTTAGTTTCTAGTTTAATTAGGATTCCTTCTTTGATTAGGATTAGACTTTATTTTTCACCTATTTAAAGGCTTGTAAGCATCTGAAAATATTCACTTTTGATTTACTTAATATATTTGAGTTTTATTCTCTTCATTAGCTCTTGAATTTTCTTGTGTTTGCCAAGAAATTCAATTATCGACGATCGACGAGACATCCATCCCTCGCTCGTGTGTCATTCATCGTCCCCCGAGTTGTCACACAACTATCTCGTTGGGGTATAGGCGAACATCTTGACCTATATCACTTGAGGGTTAGATTCGAGGTTTTGGGATATTCCATCTTGTTCGCTCTTCCGTCACAGGTCTTGATAGATCCTTCGCATCAGCGAGGATCGTATCATTTGGTATCGAGCCGACCTTCCGCTTGGTCGGTGTCTCATAGGGTTCGCGGATCGCCGATCGAGGCGCCGGGTCTTATGGGGTGGGATGATCGTCCCACATTGCACGGAGGCTTATCTGGGCTAGATATAAGGTCGGGTCCAAACCTTCCCTTGAGCGCTTTTGGGGTGAAGTTAGGTGCCCACCTTATCATTTAGTATCGAGCTAACCTTCCACTGGGTCGGTGTCTCATAGGGTTCGCCCGATCGCCGATCGAGGCGATCGGGTCTTATGGGGTGGGGATGATCGTCCCACATTGCAGCCGGAGGCTTATCCTGGCTAGATATAAGGTCGGGTCCAAACCTTCGCCTTGAGCGCTAGGTGAAGTTAGGGGTGCCCACCTTATCATTTGGTATCGATCGTAACTGACCTTCCGCTGGGTCGGTGTCTCATAGGGTTCGCGGATCGCCGATCGAGGCAGTCCGGTCTTATGGGGTGGGGATGATGCGTCCCACATCGCCCGGAAGCTTATCCGGGTTGATATAAAATTAGGTCCAAACCTTCCCTTTGAGCGCTTTTGGGGTGAAGTTAGGGGTGCCCACCTTATCATTTGGTATCAGAGCTAACCTTCCATTGGTCGGTGTCTCATGGGTTCGCCAGATCGCCGACTGAGCGGTCGGGTCTTATGGGGTGGGGATGATGCGTCCCACATTGCCGTGAGGCTTATCCTCGGCTAGATATAAGGTGGGTCCAAACCTTCCCTTGAGCGCGCTTTGGGGTGAAGTTAGGGGTGCCCACCTTATCATTTAGTATCGTAGCTAACCTTCCACTGGCCGGTGTCTCATAGGGTTCGCGATCGCCGATCGAGGCGCCGGGTCTTATGGGGTGGGGATGATCGTCCCACATTGCCGTGAGGCTTATCCTCGGCTAGATATAAGGTCGGGTCCAAACCTTCCCCTTGAGCGCTTATGGGGTGAAGTTAGGGGTGCCCACCTTATCATTTGGTATCAGAGCTAACCTTCCGCTGGGTCGGTGTCTCATAGGGTTCGCTAGATCGCCGACTGAGGCAGTCGGGTCTTATGGGGGTGGGGATGATGCGTCCCACATTGCCAGCGGAGGCTTATCCTGGGCTGGATTCCCATATTTGGTATCTTGCGAGGGCTAGTGGGTGAGTCCATTTGATATAGGAGACGACTTGGATTTGAGGACAAATCCTTTTCAAGAGAAGGGGAATGATGCAGCCCAAGTTTTGTAAATTTAATTATTATGTGGCATATGGGCCACGTTTTTGTATCAAGATTTTTGCTGTTTTTTTAGGATTGATTATCTAGAGTCCTAGTCTATTAAAACTTCTTTTGTAAATTAGAGTTCTACTTTGATTAGGAGTCCTTCTTTGATAAGGATTAGACTTCATTTTTCAGCCTATATAAAGGCTTGTAAGCATACGAAAATATTCAGCTTTTGATTTACGAATATATGTGAGTTTTATTCTCTCTTCATTAGCTCTTGAATTTTCTTGCATTTTCCAAGAAATTCAATTATCGACGTATCGACGAGACATTCATCCCTCGTTCGTGTGTCATTCATCGTCCCCGAGTTGCTGCGTCAACTATCTAGTTGGGGTATAGGTGAAATACTGACCTATATCACTTCGAGGGTTAGATTCAGAGGTTTTGAGATATTCCATCTTGTTCGTTCTTCCGTTCGCGTGCTGATAGATCCTTCGTACTAGCGAGGATCTTATCACCTCCTCTGTCGCAGGATTGATTTTTGCCGAAAAGGGAAAGGTCAAGCTGTGGTGGTTGAGATGAGACAAATCCGTCCAGCTGAAGCCAGAGGAGTCTCCATCGGTGGTTCAAAGCCCGAGCTAGCTGCTGATCTCACCACCTACCATCTCGAGATACGCGTGCAGACCAAGCCAAAGAGGAGTACACTTAGGTTCCCAACAACCACTACACACATATCGATTGGAGAGGGGAAGCATCAAGTCCTAAGTTTTTCTCTGCACTTTTCTCTTTCATTTTCCTTTGGTTTTCATGAGTGATTCGTGAGGAAGATAAACAAGTCCTACGGGAAAATCTTTATGTTCATGTATTTTGTTATCTCTGCTCGAGCAACTACTTGTCAGAGATTGTTTTTCTTTCCATTTGATTTATATTCAAGTATGGTTTCGTTTATGTTCTTGTTTGTTGCTTTTGTGTTTATGTCGATAATGCGTGAGTAGTCGGTTTGGTTGGGCTCGGGGTGAAGCACGTTGATTCAAGTCATGAGAGTCGTGAGGAGAGGGGTAGCTACAAGCAATAGCCGGAGTAAGACATCGAGTGTCTCCTTGTCCCGGGAAGTGTGGCTGGAGTGGGTGATTGTAGCCGTCGGCCTTGGGCAAAGGGCTGAGAGCCACTCCCTTGGACCGACTGTGGCTAGTTGGGCTGTCTACTGAGTCAAGCTGTTGGGGCGGGATACCCTAGTGAAGTGTCTTCCTAGGGAGAGCGTCTTTGCAAGGGGGCAAGGCAGGGGGTCTCTGTACTTCGTCCTAAAACCTAAGGGCAAGTTGGGGCTGGGGGGCCAGGTGTACGGGATGACCAAAAAAGGGCGCCTACCCCTTGGTACCTTTAACCAACGACATACACTTGTTGTGAAAACCTTTGAACCTAAGACTGACATCTTGACCAGTATCTCAACGTGTGGAACCCTTGGCCCAACTGCTTGTTATTTAACTTTAACCTTGTGTTTAGTTTTCGCTTTTACTACGCTCCAAGATCTATCTCTCAAGACATTTCATCGAGACCGTCACCGATCGACACCTTGCCCTCTGGGCAACCTCCTACTCAAACTATGACAACTCAAGTAACAACACAACCAGCTCTCTTGGGTTCGATCCCTTAACTTGCCATATACGAAACTATGTGTTCAAGTTGTAGGAGATTACTAGTATCTTGGCGCGCCGAGGACCTTTGACCATGGTTTTTAGGCGGTCGCCACAATCTATGGAGAGTACTGCAAAAAATCGCCTTCTTCCTCATATTTTGGAAATTTTGAAAATCACAATGATCTCACTATAATTTTCGAAAATCTCTTTTGCATTAGGATACATTGATTTTCTCTCACCTTATATTTATAATGCAACCCTAGGAATCCTACTAGGATAGGATCTCCGCATATCTAATAAATATAATAATATCTTTTCGGATAGAGAGGATCATAACAGAATCCGAGTGGGATTCTTATGAGGTGGACGAATTTGATTAGTTTCAGGCCTTGATGGGCCAGCCCAGGGATCAAATGCAAGGAATAAAGATGGGCCTCAAATAAATTAAATATCTTATGTTCAGCCCAAAACATAAATTAATTCATAAATATTTTTTGATGCCACTAGAGAATAAATGCTAACATACCCCTTTATTTCTGAAGTTGAGTCGGGCTTGCACTCAGACTTCATGAATCCCTGTATTTAAGATATCGCACGTCCATTAATTATTTATAGCATTCTGACTGCTTAAAATAATTAATCTCTCTAATTTCCTAAGTAGTACCACTTAATCTTAATATTGTACTTGATATAACTCAACCTGCAGGGTTTAGTACAATAAACATTTTGAGCTCCTTAAGGGGATGTCATCATCCTAAACGGATATGGTGACTCGATACATGCAACTAGCATGACATACAAGCACTGCCACCACCCAAGATGCGGAGAATATTGGGTTATCTCATGTAACCCTCACCCATGACAAGTCAAAGTGATGGTCAACAACTCATACTCACCTAAAACCTTATCGAGGTTTGGATCAACGTAAAGTCACCGAGATATATGTTCTTCACGACGGTCCGATAGAAGAACTCATCTCACTGTGATCCATCAATACGTCAAAGACGTACCAGTATAGACAAGCAACTAAGTCAAGTCACTTCTTATCTATACCGCAGCCTATATCAACAACTCATCCTCAAGTTATCTCAATTGTGATCCTATTTATATCTTATTAAACTTGACCAATCATACAGACTTCTGAGATCTTCTACACACTGTATGATCTAATTTATACATGAGATAAAGGGACATACATATGCAATCAAGTAAACAATTCAGATATGAGATTGTAATAGTGGTAACATGAATCATTGTATATAAGCTCAACCAAAACTGCTTCCAGTATACAAATCCAACAATCTCCCATTTATACTAAAGCAAACTTTTAGTATACAATGTGTCTCTCTACTAGCTATTACAAACAACACTATCACTTAGCTTCTCTGATTTATACAAAAGTTTCCTTTCTAAGTGGGGGCCATCTTGCGCAATCCAAGTCCTCGAATATGCTCGTCGTAGACTTTTTGCGGCAGGCCCTTTGTGGATGTGTCAGCTAGGTTATACACAGTACCAATATTCTCAATCAGCACGTCTCCTCATCTAACGATTTCTTGTATGACATGGTACTTTCTCTCTATGTGTTTAGTCGCCTCGTTGTTCCGTGGTTCCTTCGAGTTTTTCACTGCACCTGAGTTAACACAGTGCACTATGATACTCTTGGACAAACGAGGTACCACATCTAGATCCATGAGGTAGTTCTTGAACCATACTGCCTCCTTAGCAGCCTCTGAAGCGGCTACATATTCGGCTTCCATGGTAGAGTCTGCAATGCATCGCTGCTTTGCACTCTGCCAAGATACGACTCCTCCTCCCAAGGTGTGACGACCCGACTTCTCAAGGAAGTAGGGATCAAATGGATCGTCACTGGTATGATAAAGCAGCGGATATATACATAACTAATCAATATAATTAACCATTTAACTACTCATAAATGCATGAACTGAAAGGAATAAACTATTTCAATACCAACCTAAGTCACAGAAGGACTTGTCAAAAGGTTCAATATCCAAATGTAACCCAATCAGGGCGCAATTCAAGGAACGAGGTATGACCTCAAGTTCAATACTCTAGTGAATAGCAGTTATAATCAAAAGAGACAAAATATTATCAGAGTTTGGCAGCAATAAACGTGTGGACATACATATGACGATGCATGCCCAAGGTTCTACAAACCTTTCTACTATAGCAACAAAACATATGCCACTCTGCACCACCTCGCACCCATCATCAATCCCTGCTCAACCTACACATCAAAAATGAGATGCAGGGCTAAGTACAAAAGTACTCAGTGGACTCATTGCCGAAAACATTTTCTTTGTAAAGTTATTGAACTGTCCACAATAGCACATGAGGATTTTAGTTGAAAGACTCATGCCTATCAAACATTTTATCATTTTCCAAAAGTGTCTGGCCGGACTATTTCATCCACGTTGTTCCATATCTGTTCATTCATTCATTCGCGCACTATGGAGGTGGCCACCTACACAAAGTCGTTGTGACCGGTCGAGGTAGCTAACCTTAACACACAGTCACACGTGTACACAATCCGAGTTAGTCCTCAACTAAGTCGGATCGGATCGTTACCATTTTTTAACGTTCGTGGACCAACACATTCACATACCACTTTGATATACCAATCTCAGATAGGATCACAACAAAACATAAACATTTGACAGTCAATAACAGTTCATGCAATAATATTTCATAAAGTTTTTGTAAATCATGCTTTGATGTATGCATAACATTTTGTTTCAAGAGAGCCCACCTGCTAGTCCCAAGTTAATAGTTCTAAGCGGGGCAGGGTGTGAGTGTCCTTCCTCGGCAACTACGTACGATCAAACCCTTGATAAGAAAATAGCCTTTCTTAGCTTCTTTCTATTGATCGATGGTCGTTTATAAATTTTGACTTAAAGTTCCCAATTGGGGTTTCTTTATAATTTCATGCGATGGTCTTAAGATAATTTCTATTATCTTACATTCTCAAATTCCAAACTATATTACTTCCTCATTCATAGATGAACCTCAACTCATGAGTCATATACTCCGAGTCTATCCTCGACCCTAACCTTAATGTTCTTCTGAACATTATTACGTTATAGATTGTTAGTATCCAAGTTATGATTGGTATATTAGGATATTTTCAAGCCACTAACTAGACTTAACAATTATAGTTACGTCTTAGTAGGTTATGCTTGACGACTTATCGTATTAACACGACGAATGAAAGGAGATCTTGACTTATGATTCGAGATATCTCATACCATCGCGTAAGTAAATACTTAGGAATTAATGGAGTTCTTTGTGGATACTAACTCGACCTTTGAGACGTAAGGATTAACATCTTATGTTTGAATCTTAGCTTACACTTTTCGACATTGTTTGTTTCTCTTAACTCGTCGGAGATTGTGTACGATATATAATCACTATTCCTATCGAGTTGTCTTAACGCTCAATCTAATATTGTATTAGGTTATCGTTGTTGAGCATTAACGTTGTAAGTCGGCTTTTGGTTTCTTTAACTTAGGAACTCACGTTTGAGTTATCCTATTATTAATAGAAAGCCCTAACTTTGTGTCTAACTTCGATTCTCATTAATTCATTCTTAAGTTATCGAATTTGTCAATTTCATTTGGATTCTCATACATAATTTACTATGTTGTTTACGTTTGGGGTTTTGTTTGTCGGCACAACATAAATGTAACCATTCAACACCATACACAACATATACAATACTAAAGCATTAGAAAACCCTAATTTCTAACATAATATACAATCATTGTGTATGTGTGCATAAGTGTTTCATTCACTCATCATAATCACATACCATTCATTCCAAGCTTATAGATTAGCTATCATAGCATCATTTACCATTAAAATTAAACTCATACTTAACCATTTTGCTATGTTTTTGATAATTAGCAATAATTAGCATAAGTATCAAATAAATTCCAATAAAATCAAGTTATGCTCCTATCATACTATAGAATTTAATTATCAATTCAGTATCATCAATTAAAATTTTAAACCATGAGCAAATGAGTATATAGTTTTCGGTATTTGTGATTTATTGAACATTGGTGTTCAATAAATTCCACAAAAATCATATCATGCTCATATCATATACTAAACATGAAATATCATCTCACATCGTATATTAAAATTAAAACATATGCTTATCACTATATATATTTTCGATAATTTTAATATATATACATATATATTCAATAAATTCCATTCACTTCACAATATGTTTATATTATGCAATACATATGGAATATTAACTTTAACATCAACAAAATATTTATAATATGAACTAAATGCTTGAAATTCTTTTTGTCCTTACACATATATTGTATATGTGTTCAATAAATTCCCAACAATGCATATTAGGTTCATATTATTTCTAAACATCACATATCATATTATTTTCAACAAATAAAAATCTAATAAATCTTAAATATATGTATATAGTTTCGGTCCTCTTGGAAAAATAGGAGTAGTGTCTCAATAATTTCAAGATTAATATATGATGTTCATTTCATATATCAAACAATATACTTCAACTATTTTTTAACAAAAAAAATCAAAATATTTTTTAAAAATTAATATATATTTCGGCCCTAATAAAATAAATAGGAGAAATAATTCAGAAATTATCATCTTTATTCTATATGCTCCTAACACATCAACAAGCAACAATATGAAATAATATTCACAAAAGCATGCTTTATCTTCTATAAAAAAAATTATAACAAAATCGTAAAATATTAAACATGCTCCAAAAATTCTCAAACTTTAAACACAACCTTAGAACATATTTTTAAGCATATTTCATTGATGGCTTGAGAGCATTTGGCTGCTTAAAAGTCATGAAGAAAATGAAGAACAAAAACTAGGGTTTTTCATGAAATAATTCCAAAAAAAATCTAAAAAAAATTCTACTCCATTACAAATGTAGAGAATGATGAATAATATCTTTTTTATGGTCTTAGAAAAATTATTAAAGGGCTGGAATGGTTGGGAAAAAAGGTTTGAAGCTTAAAAAACTTGAAGAACAAAATACAGAAAATTTTAAAAATAGAGAGAGAGGCACGGTTTTTGGGTCTGCATTATGGCAGAAAAATGTCTATTGTGAGCCTATATGAGTCGTCCATTGTGGTGGTTGGGAGAAGACTAGTTAAATTTCCCAATTTGGCATGTTTATACCGACTCTTTAAGTTTTATCGCGCTTTCGATTGATTTCCCGGAACCTTAAGGTTTTTATTTTCTTAAATATCCTTAAAAATACTTATTTCATAGTTTATAATAATTTCATGAAGTTCGGATGGCATCCGGTAAGTCAATTCCGAATTATCGCGGAAAAACGGTCTCCGGCGATTAAATTATGCTCATTCGAAATTCTATTGAATTCTTGAGCTTTCATAATTAATTTGAGTCTCATAAATCATTTCTTATTGATTTAGAACCTTGGTTCGAGTTTCGGTTCGTTCGGATCAGTTTAGGGTTTTTCCGGTATATATTCCCGGCGTTCGATTAAGTTCTTCAGGAATTTCGTTCAGAAATTGATTCTTATGAATTCTAAATTCATAATAATATATTTCTTCATAATTTTGATTGTTCTCATTAATTTTCATGATTAGCACATATTGGAAGTTGATCCGGCTCGTGAATAGTACTTTTGATACTGACCGGGCAAGCATGCCCGAAAATTCCAATTCTTTGGCTTCTCACATGTATTCGTGAGACGATTCTAGAATTGAAATCCTTTTTTTGAGATTCATTATAGATCTTTCATTCTATGTTCAGGCTATTCAGGAAACCCTAATCCGGTTGGACTCGTCACTAGTTTTTTTATTTCTCTAGTTTTCGATCTCCGAATCGATTCTAATTCGTTTCATTGTTACCTTAAATATAATTAAGTTCTAAGCACCACAAGTAATTGGTTTCACCATCACTAATAAAATTTTAAATTTTTCGGGTTATTACATACCATCCCCCTTAAAATAAATTTTGTCTTAAATTTTCTAATCTTGGGAAAGATCTGGGTATTTCTTTTTCATTGCTAATTCTAATTCTCAGGTTGCTTCTTCTTGTCCATGGTGTCGCCATAGAATTTTTACTAACAGTATCTCTTTGTTCCTTAGCTTTTGGATACGTCGGTCCAAGATTTTCATCGAGGACAATATCTGTCCGTGGTATTACATGGCTTGGATCATGTATGTACTTTCTGAGTTGTGAAACATGGAACACATTGTGCACGTTTCCAAAACTTGGTGACAATGCAATTCTGTAAGCTACTGGCCCTATCATTTCCAAAATTTCATAGGGTCCTATGAAACGTGGTCGGAGCTTCCCTTTTATTCCAAATCTCACTATTCCTTTTGATGGGGAGATCTTCAAGAAAACTTTGTTTCCCACTTCAAAGTGTAGTTCTGTGCGACGTTTGTCGGCATACGACTTCTGTCGGTCTTGGGCCTCCTTGATCAGTTGGCGGATTTGTCTCACGATCTCGATCATCTCTCCCACAGAGTCAGGTCCTAGTACTCTCCTTTCTCCCACTTCATCCCAGTAAAGTTGTGATCGACATTTCTTTCCATAAAACACTTCGTACGGGGCCATTCCAATAGTTGCTTGGTAGTTGTTGTTGTAGACGAATTCCACAAGTGGTAATACTTGTTCCCAACCTTCTCCTCTATCGAGGACAACAGTTCTCAACATGTTTTCAAGCGTTTGAATGGTCCTCTCGGATTGTCCATCCGTTTATGGGTGAAACGCGGTATTGAAATGTAGTCGAGTCCCCAATTCCTTTTTAAGCTCGTCCAAAATTTGGATGTGAATTTCGAATCTCTGTCAGAAATGATAGTCTTCGGAGCTCCATGTAAACGTATGACTTCTCGAACGTACAACTGTGCTAATCTGTTTGATCCATGTGTTATCGGAATTGGTAGAAAATGCGTGCTCTTGGTCAAACGATCGATGGTGACCCAAATAGCGGTATTTTCTCTTTGTGATTTGGGTAGCCCGGTAACAAAATCCATGGTTATATCATCCCATTTCCATTCCGGTATGTCCAGCGGTTGTAAGGTTCCATACGGTCGCTGGTGGAGTGTTTTCACTTGTTGGCACGTCAAACAACGTTCTACGAATGAAGCTACGTCTCACTTCATTCCATCCCACCAAAATTTCTCCTTGAGGTCTTGGTATATTTTGGTGCTTACGGGGTGTGCGGTGTAAGATGTCTCAAGGGCTTCCTTCAAGATTTCGCTCTTAAGCCATTCGTCTTCTGGGATGCACACTCTCCCGTTATACAGCAGAACATCATCTGTTGCTTCTCTGAAATTTTTGTGGTTGCTGTCCTTGATCTTGGCTCGTACTTCTTCCAGCTTCTTGCTCTTCCTCTGGGCTTCTAAGATTCGGGCTCTTAAGTCCGGGATTGCAATCAACGTTGCGATACAACCTTCTATTGTTTGAGACGGGTCCATGACTTCAATGTTCATCTTCTGAAATTCTTTTATAAGTATCTCTTCATGACTGAGGAGACATCCCAAACTAGGGTGGGATTTACGACTTAAAGCGTCGGCTACAACATTAGCCTTACCTGGATGGTAATTGATACCACAATTGTAATCTTTCACCAGTTCTAACCATCTACGTTGCCTCATGTTATGATCTTTCTGCTCAAAGAAATACTTCAGGCTTTTATGGTCAGTATAGATTTCACATCTAACTCCATAGAGATGGTGTCTCCAAATCTTTAAGGAATGTACGACTGCTGCAAATTCTAGGTCGTGCGTAGGATAGTTCAACTCATGTATGCATAATTGCCTTGAAGCATAAGCAATAACTTTGCCTTCTTGCCTCAGAACACATCCTAGTCTATTCTTCGAGGCATCTGTGTAGATTGTATATTCCTTATCTACTTTGGGTACGACGAGTACAGGTGCTGTCGTCAGCAACTCCTTCAACCTCTGGAGACTAGCCTCACACTCGGCGGTCCAAGTGTACTTGATTTCTTTTCTCAACAATTGGGTCATGGGTCAGGCTATCGTTGAAAATCCTTCGATAAATCTTCGATAATAGCCAATAAGTCCTAAGAAAATTCGAATTTCGTTCGGGTTCTTTGGTGATTCCCATTCTCGAACTGTATCGATCTTAGAGGGGTCTACTTTGATTCCTTCGGCAGACACGATGTGACCTAAGAATGTCACCTCGCTTAACCAGAATTCACACTTGCTAAACTTGGGAAAGAGTTTCTCTTGCCTTAATGTTTGTAGCACAGTTCTCAAGTGCTCTTCGTATTCTTGGTTATTCTTAGAGTATATTAGGATATCGTCTATGAATACTAAGATAAATTTGTCTAAGTATGGGTGAAATACCCTATTCATGATATCCATAAATAATGCTGGGGCATTTGTAAGTCCAAAGGGCATAACGATGAATTCGAAATGACCATACCTTGTATGGAAAGTCATTTCTGGTACATCCTCTGGTCTAATCCTCAGTTGGTGGTATCCAGACTTTAAATCTATCTTCGAAAAGACTCCTACTCCCTTAAGCTGATCAAACAGATCTTGAATTCGAGACAAAGGATACTTATCCTCAAGAGTTATCTTGTTTAACTCTCGATAGTCTATGCACATTCTTAACATGCCATCATTCTTCTTCACGAAAAGGACAGGTGCTCCCCATGGAGACACACTAGGTCTAATGAAACTTAACTCCAAGAGTTCTTGTAGTTGGACCTTCAATTCTTCAAGTTCTTTTGGTATCATCCGGTATGGGGCTTTCGACACAGGTGTAGAACTTGGTTCAAGGTCGATCGTGAACTCAATTTGTCGGTTTGGCGGTAATCCCAGTAGTTCATCTAGAAATACATCGAGATACTCCTTCACGATCGGGACGTCTTCTATCCTTCTCTCGCTCTGATCTTCCTCCTGGAGATAGACAAGATAGGCGTGGTTCTCTGTTTTGTTCAGCAACGTCCTTGCTTGTAGCGGATATGATTGGGATCCTCCTCCCCATGCTGATCCCGTGAAAGTCTGTAGGTTTCTCTCCAGGATGTTGGAGAGAAATTTTCCTTTCATTACACAGGATGATCGCAGTATGTTCAATTAACAAATCCATTCCTAGGATTATGTCCACATCTGTCATAGGTATGACGTGAAAGTTATCTGTCATGACCTTAAGTGAGCCTAGTCCAAGTTCTAGGTTCGAGCATGTGTGGGTTGTCGTTCTTATGCCTCCTACTGGTGAAGAAATTCTCATGATTTGTTCAGCGCGTTTAGGATCTAGTCCTATGTTCTCTACGCATGCTTCAGCAATAAAAGAATACGAGGCGTCAGTATCAAATAGTAGGATAACAGGAAATTGGAGGAGTGTTCCCATACCTGCCAAGTTTCCTTGGTTCTTAGGCGGCTCTTGCGGGAATTTTCTTTCCTGATTGAGGGAGTAGACCCTGGCTTTCGGTGGTGGTTGCTGTTGTTATGGCGGCTATCGGTATTGTTGTTGCTGTTATCGCCATTGCTATTGTCGTTGTTGTCATGGCTGATAGGGTCGTTGGATCGGCTAGAAGTACTGAATCGGGGGTTGCTGCTAAAACGTTTGGGCTTGGATAGCACGGACCGATTGGACTCGATTAGGCACATTGGGACGGCCATTTCCTTCTTGGCGCATCCCTGGGCAGTCCCTGGAGTAGTGACCCTTCTGGCCACACTTGAAGCATCCATCATTCGTGAATGCGCATACCCCTTTGTGACTTCTATGGCACCTTGGGCACATGGGGAGTCTCACGAACTTTTCGTTTTCCCCGCCAGGTGCGGGTTCCATGGGACATCCATTACCTTGTCCGTGCTCAGATGGCACGTTATTCCCTTGCCATGGCCTCCTATCGGCCTGGCCAGGGTTGGATCCTTGACCCTGGTGGGGTCCTTCCCACTTTCTCTTCCCACGATCCCCTTGGTGATTCGGTGGATGCACACCAACATTCTTGTCCTCGGGCAAGGCATCCTCATTGTCCAATGCCCTGTTGAAGGCCTCACGGTAGGTCAGATTCCCGTGGCCAGCTAGTGAAACCCTAATTTCATGACGGAGTCCCGTCCGGAACTTTTCTATCCTCTTCTCATCGGTGTCGACCAGCTGAGACGGATACCTCAACATCTCACAGAATGCACGGTCGTAGTCAGTGACCGTTGTCTTTCCCTGGCGCAGATTGTAGAATTCATATTCCTTTCTTTTCGGTAGCCCTTAGGAATGTACTTCTCGTACACTTCCTCTTTGAATTCCTCACAGGTATATTCTTCCAGTTCCTCTGCAGATAGGGTCTTCCTCTTTGCCTCCCACCAGAAGTCGGCAGCACCGGTCATTTGGAAGGCCACACATGACAAGCATTCCTGCGAGGTGTATTCGAGGAAGTTGAAGATTCGCTCCAGTGCGCGAATCCAAAGTTCAGCATCCACGGGATTTCCAGTCCCATTGAAAGTTGGCGGATTCTGTCTAAGGAATAGTTCCTCAATCCTTCTTACCGGTGGTGGTGGTGGTGGTGGAGGGGTGTCCTCTCTTTCAGGTGTTACCTCACGGTTTCTTCTTCTCGGCGGCATTCTATCTTTCATAAATATACGTAATCAGATTATCTTCTTATACCATCCGTCAGGATCATAAATATCTTAGCACGGTATGTTTATATAATCATAAGCATAAATCTAGCACGTCATCGAACACCACATATCGCAACCTCAACAACCAAAGCTCTCGGGGAGCTATCATCATATCAAATCAAATGTCTCTACGAAGACTTTCATCATCACTTTTAAGATCGACAAAAGGCCAGGTACGGAGCATGATGCTCTAAAATTTATATCAACATCACTCAGTGTACCTAATCACGGTGCGTACAAAAATCTAAACGCTATCGTGGCCCTTAGAATAAGGGTTCATGTCGGAATGACTCATTGTTTCCGCATGCATCAAAAAATATACAAGGGTATATAGACAAACACTATCTTATCCTAATAACTAGGTCCATAATCGCCTAGGGTGTAGATAGGGCTCAGCGTGTCGGAGTTGGCACCGGGAGTATGAGTACTATCTATGCCTTCTATCTCATCGTCAGTAGGCAGGTCCTCCTCAGGATCCTCCTCTGGGTCTTCCTCTGGATCCTCCTCCTCTATAACCTCAACATCGAATGTGGGATCCACGGGCTCTCGGACTTTAATGACTCTAGCTTCTCCCATAGTAGCCAGGTCTCAGTGGATCTCAGTCGTGATCTCCTTGAAAGCAGCGGCTAGAAACGGAGCAGCAGTAAGATGGACACAAGCTCCTCTCACGGTGCCTGCAGCTAGGCCACATGGATCCTCCATCTCCACAGAATCATGGTACAAAGATGCATGCGGGGGTGGCGGCGGCAGGACTGGGGGAGAGCCGGTAGGTAGATGTGGGTGCGGGCATGGCATGATCGGCGGCGATGGTCTGGGCGGGAAATGACGAGGGTGGAATCCTACTGGTGGTAGGACCGGAAAGGTGAGTTGTTGGGGACGGGAAGGTCCAGCCTCAAACATGGTCCTGGCACTGCCAGGCAAAAAAAGGGGCCCATCAGATGCCAAACGGGGCACCTCCGGGTGAAGCCACTTGGGAATCTCATCGTGCCAGGTGTATTCTCGCGGGGAGATACGGCCCACATGGTGCAGCTCCGTATACCATAGATACGTAGCTCAAGTGACTAACAAAACGAGACAGGTCCGTCTCAAAATCAAAGCTCTCTCAGCGTCGATATATATAATCCGCTGATATCTCACGGGCATACCCCTGTTAGTCGGATGGCAGTCTCATGATCAGTCGAAGCACACCGTCATAATGTGATATACCACGGGCATGTGCAACGCGACCCAGTGACGTATGAAATTGCTAAGAACTAGCCGAGGTCGTCTCTTCAGCACACCTGGTAAGAACGGTATGAACATAGCACCTCCTCAGGTGTGGCTCTAGAAGATAAAGGGAGCCTAGTCATAAAAACTATCCGAACCATCTTATATTCCTAAGTTCCTATGAAACTACTTTCATGGTTTGGTCTCTGAGAAGAGACTGCATGGTTCCTTAGGATAGAATAAACGTTCGATGTCTAGCCTTCGGGTAAAGGCTAAGTGGTCACCCCATCTTATTGGGTTCTGGATTCCTTATTTTATTCGCATCATAACATTCGATCATAATCGTTTCTATAATGTACTTACAATTTGATCTTTCTTTTTTATACTTCCTTAATGTTATACTTTGATTTTCCACTATCGCCACGACAGAGGCAACACGCATGGTGTTCGAAATTCCTTCGTGTAGAGAGGTTGTGACTCATAGCAGTGCGAACCTCCAGTTAAGCAATCGCTTTGTCATCGTAGACTCATTGCGTTCTCATCCTCAAATCCGTTTGGATTGTGATTCTTAAAATTTCTATGTTCTCGTTCTTCCTTAGTATTCCATTCAATCGGGGATACCTTATGTTCTGCGTCTTAAGAGTCTATGTCCTCATGGTAAAACATACTCATTTACATCCTGCTTCTAGCATGCTTTGCATATAACAGTAAACACAAATAAAGACACATTGTGCGATAATCAAGTATCCTCATTTTACTCCTTGACCAAGCCCCTAAAGTTTGCAACTTTCTTTTAAACTAATGACCAATCAATTGAAACAACTTTTCAATTTCAAAACATTCATTTTTCCAAAATGTATTTCAACTTCCCAACAAGGCAATATTGTAAGTCCATTTCACATTTCATATACTTCCATCATTTCAAAATAACTTTTAGTTGAGATAGTTACCTTCTTCCTCGTTGAGCAGGACGACGATGGAGTGCAGTGCAACGGCAGTTAAACATAAATAATTTCTAGACTTAACTTTCAACTTAGGATTCAAGGAAAGGTTTTCTAGGGTTCAGAGCGAACAAGTGCTCTGACACCACATTGTGACGATCCGACTTCTCAAGGAAGTACAGATCGAATGGATCGTCACTGGTATGATAATGCAGCGGATATATACATAACTAAACAATATAATTAACCATATAACTACTCATAAATGCATGAACTGAAAGGAATAAACTATTTCAATATCAACCCAAGTCACAGAAGGACTTGTCAAAAGGTTCAATATCCAAATGTAACCCAATCAGGGCGCAATTCAAGGAACGAGGTACGACCTCAAGTTCAATACTATAGTGAATAGCAGTTATAATCAAAAGAGACAAAATATTATCAGAGTTTGGCAGCAATAAACATGTGGACATACATATGACGATGCATGCCCAAGGTTCTAGAAACCTTTCTACTATAGCAACAAAACATATGTCACTCTGCACCACCTCGCACCCATCATCAATCCCTGCTCAACCTGCACATCAAAAACGAGATGAATGACTAAGTACAAAAGTACTCAGTGGACTTATTGTCGCAAACATTTCTTTGTAAAGTTATAGAACTACCCACAATAGCGCATGAGGATTTTAGTTGAAATACTCATGCCTATCAAACATTTTATCATTTTCCAAAAGTGTTCGGTCGGACCATTTCATCCACGTTGTTCCATATCTGATCATTCATTCATTCATTCGCGCACTATGGAGGTGGCCACCTACACATAGTCGTCGTGACCGGTCGAGGTAGCTAACCTTAACACACAGTCACACGTGTACACAATCCGAGTTAGTCCTCAACTAAGTCAGATCCGATCGTTACACTTTTTAACGTTGGTGGACCAACACATTCACATACCACATTGGATATACCAATCTCAGATAAGATCACGACACAACATAAACATTTGGCAGTGAATAACAGTTCATGGAATATTATTTAATAAAGCTTTTATAAATCATGCTTTCATGTATGCATAACATTTTGTTTCAAGAGAGCCCAACTGCTAGTCCCAAGTTAATAGTTCTAAGTGGGGCAGTGTGTGAGTGTCCTTCCTCGGCAACTACGTACGATCAAACCCTTAATAAGAAAATAGCCTTTCTTAGCTTTTTTCTATTGATCGATGGTCGTTTATAAATTATGACTTAAAGTTCCCAATTAGGGTTTCTTTATAATTTCATGTGATGGTCTTAAGATAATTTCTATTATCTTACATTCTCAAATTCCAAACTATATTACTTTCTCATTCATAGATGAACCTCAACTCATGAGTCATATACTCCGAGTCTATCCTCGACTCTAGCCTTAGTGTTCTTCTAAACGTTATTACGTTATAGATTGTTAGTATCCAAGTTATGATTGGTATATTAGGACATTTTCAAGCCACTAACTAGACTTAACAATTATAGATACGTCCTAGAAGGTTATGCTTGACGACTTATCGTATTTACACGACGAATGAAAGGAGATCTTGACTTATGATTCGAGATATCTCATACCATCGCGTAAGTAAATACTTAGGAATTAATGGAGTTCTTTGTGGATACTAACTCGACCTTTGAGACATAAGGATTGACATCTTATGTTTAAATCTCAGCTTACACTTTTCGACATTGTTTGTTTCTCTTAACTCGTCGGAGATTGTGTACGTTATATAGTCACTATTCCTATCGAGTTGTCTTAACGCTCAATCTAATATTGTAATAGGGTATCGTTGTTAAGCATTAACGTTGTAAGTCGGCTTTTGCTTTCTTTAACTTAGGAACTCACTTTTGAGTTATCCTATTATTAATAGAAAGCCATAACTTTGTATCTAACTTCGATTCTCATTAATTCATTCTTAAGTTATCGAATTTGTCGATTTCTTTTGGATTCTCATACATAAAATACTATGTTGTTTACGTTTGGGATTTTGTTTGTCGGCACAACATAAATGTAACCATTCAACACCATACACAACATATACAATACTAAAGCATTAGAAAACCCTAATTTCTAATATAATACACAATCATTGTGTATGTATGCATAAGTGTTCCATTCACTCATCATAATCACATACCATTCATTCCAAACTTATATATTTGCTATCATAGCATCATTTACCATTAAAATTAAACTCATACTTAACCATTTTGCTATGTTTTCGATAATTAGCATAAGTATCCAATAAATTCGAATAAAATCATGTTATGTTCCTATCATACTATAGATTTAATTACCAATTCAATATCATCAATTAAAATTTTAACCCATGAGCAAATTAGT
Organism: Salvia rosmarinus; assembly: GCA_036937905.1. Lineage (NCBI taxonomy): Eukaryota > Viridiplantae > Streptophyta > Magnoliopsida > Lamiales > Lamiaceae > Salvia > Salvia rosmarinus. The sequence continues at coordinate 77,209,695 of CM072819.1, read as the reverse complement.
ATATAGTTTTCGGTATTTGTGATTTATTGAACATTGGTGTTCAATAAATTCCACAAAAATCATATCATGCTCATATCATATGCTAAACATGAAATATCATCTCACATCGTACATTAAAATTAAAACATATGCTTATCACTATGTATCTATTTTCGGTAATTTTAATATATATACATATATTCAATAAATTTCATTCACTTCACAATATGTTTATATTATGTAATACTCATGGAATATTAACTTTAACATCAACGAAATATTTATAACATTGAACTAAATGCTTGAAATTCTTTTTGTCCTCACACATATATTGTATATGTGTTCAATAAATTCACAACAATGCATATTAGGTTCATATTATTTCTAAACATCACATATCATATTATTTTCAATAAATAAAAATATAATAAATCTTAAATATAAGTATATCGTTTCGGTCCTCTTGAAAAAATGGGTGTAGTGTCTCAATAATTTCAAGATTAATATATAATGTTCATATCATATAACAAACACTATACCTCAACTATTTTTCAACAAAAAAAATCAAAATAATTTTTTAAAAATTAATATATATTTCGCCCCTAATAAAATAAATAGGAGAAATAATTCAAAAATTATCATCTTTATTCTATGCTCCTAACACATCAACAAGCAACAATATGAAATAATATTCACAAAAGCATGTTTTATCTTCTATAAAAAAAAATATAACAAAATCGCAAAATATTATACATGCTCCAAAAATTCTCAAAATTTAAACACAACCTTAGAACATATGTCTAAGTATATTTCATTCATGGCTTGAGAGCATTTGGTGGCACAAAAGTCATGAAGAAAATGAAGAACAAAACTAGGGTTCTTCATGAAATAATTCTAAAATAAATTCTACTCCATTACAAATGGAGAGAATGATGAATACTACCTTTTTATGGTCTTAGAAAAATTATTAGAGCGTTGGAATGGTTGGGAAAGAAGGATTGGAGCTTAAAAAACTTGAAGAACAAAAGAGAGAAAATTTTCAAAATAGAGAGAGAGAGGCACAGTTTTTGGGTCTGCATTATGGAAGCAAAATTTCTGTTGTGAGCCTATATGAGTGGTCCATTGTGGTGGTTGGGATAAGACTAGTCAAATTTCTCAATTTGGCATGTTTATACCGACTCTTTAAGTTTTATCGTGTTTTTGATTGATTTCTTGGAACCTTAAGGTTTTATTTTCTTAAATATCCTTAAAATACTTATTTCATAGTTTATAATAATTTCATGAAGTTCGGATGGCATCCGATTAGTCAATTCCGAATTATCGCGAAAAAACAGCGTCAGGCGATTAAATTATGCTCATTCGAAATTCTTTTGAATTCTTGAGATTTCATAATTAATTTGAGTCTTATAAATCATTTTTTATTTATTTAGACCCTTGGTTCGAGTTTCGGTTCGTTCGGATCAGTTTAGAATTTTTCGATATATATTCCCGGCGTTCGGTTAAGTTATTTAGGAATTTCGTTCAGAAATTGATTCTTATGAATTATAAATTCATATTAATATATTCCTTCATGATTTTGATTTTTCTCATTAATTTTCATGATTAGCACGGACTGAAAGTTGATCCGGGTCGTGAATAGTACTTTGATACTGACCGGGTAAGCATGCCCGAAAATTTCAATTCTTTGGCTTCTCACATGTTTTCGTGAGACGATTCTAGAAATGAAATCCTTTTTGAGATTCATTCTAGATCTTTCATTCTATGTTCAGGCTATTCAGGAAACCCTAATCCGGTTGGACTCGTCACTAGTTTTTTTATTTCTCTAGTTTTCGATCTCCGAATCGATTCTAACTCGTTTCATTGGTTACCTTAAATATAATTAAGTTCTAAGCACCACAAGTAATTGGTTTCACCATCACTAATAAAAGTTTTAAATTTTTCGGGTTATTACACAAGGTAAACACATAGCCTGGGTTAGACTTTTTCTCATCCCGGTCAGCTTGGAAATCCGAGTCTGAATAACCCAAAGGCATTAGACTATCTGCTTGGTAAACTAGCCTATAATTTTGAGTCCTTTTCAGGTACTTGAGTATATGCTTTACGGCAGTCCAATGAGATTGTCCTAGGTTAGACTGATATCCAGCTACTATGTCTACCGCATAGCAGATATCGGGTCTTGTACTTAGCATTGCATACATGAGACTTCCTACGGCGGAAGCGTAAGGAACTTGTCTCATTTTCTCTATCACCTTTGCAGTCATAGGTGACTGCTCCTTAGATAAAGGAACACCATGTCTGAAGGGTAGCAATCCCTTCTTGGCGGTCTACATGCTAAAACGAGTAATCACAGTATCAATGTAAGACGCTTGAGATAAGCTCAACATTTTTCTCTTGCGATCTCGGTAAACCTTGATCCCAAGAATGTACACTGCATCTCCTAAGTCTTTCATTTGAAACTGATCAGATAACCAACTCTTTACGTCTGATAACAACTTGATGTTGTTGCCAAGTAGAAGGATGTCATCGTTGTAAAGTGCAAGAAATACCACGTCACCGTTGACATCCAAACAATACACAAAACTCTCGCTAGGCAACTGGGTAAATCCATAGGATTTTACCACCTCGTCAAAGCGTAAGTTCCATGATCGGAAAGCGTACTTCAGTCCATAAATGAACTTCTTAAGCTTCCATACTAGATGCTCTTCACCCTCACCATATAACCTTCAGGTTGTTGCATATAGATGTCTATACCTTCTTCAAGGTAACCATTTAGAAAAGCGGTTTTCACATCCATTTGCCAAACCTCAAGGTTTAGGTGAGCTACTATGGCCAGAAGAATTCTGATGGACTTGAGCATTGCTACAGGCGAAAAGGTCTCATCAAAATCGATGCCCTCAATCTGAGTGTACCCTTTCGCCACAAGCCTGGCTTGAAAAGCCAAAACCTCTCCATCTAAATCTCTCTTCCTCTTTTATACCCACTTACTACCTATGGCTTCCTTGTCATTTGGTAGATGTGTTTTCTCATATACATCCATAGCTGTTATGGACTCAATTTCTAAGTCCATAGCGGTGTGTCATGATCTTGTATATGTGTCTTGTATCGTCTCGTTTTATGTACATGGGTCGATTACAGCCTGCTCGTTTCCTAGACTAATTCCGAAGATTCGCCCACGAACATAAATCGCTCGGGTTGACGAACAACCCTCCCACTACGACGAGGCGCTACTGGCACAATGGCAACGGTGGGTGCAGTAACATGTGGTTCTCTATCTTGCACAACTTGTTGGGTAGGTACCACTTGTACGGTCGGTATCTCCAGTGGAACTCGACCCACTTCAATTTCTTGAAGTATCTAATGTCGATCTGTAATAATCCAAAAAAATTAAAACTTTTATTAGTAATGATTAAACCAATGACTTGTGGTGCTTAGACCTTAATTATGTTTAAGGTAACCAATGAAACGAATTAGAATCGATTCAGAGATCGAAAACTAGAGAAAACAAAACTAGTGACTAGTCCAACCTCGGATTAGGGTTTCCTGAATAGCCTGAACATAGAATGAAAGATCTAGAATGAATATCAACAAAAGAATTTCATTTCTAGAATTGTCTCACGAAAACATGTGAGAAGCCAGATAATTGGAATTTTCGGGTATGCTTGCCTGATCAGTCTCAAAAGTACTATTCATGAGCCGGATCTAATTCCAGTTCGTGCTAATCATGGAAATTAATGATAACGATCAAAATTATGGAGGAATATATAATTATGAATTTAGAATTCATAAGAATCAATTTCTGAACGAAATTTCTGAAGAACTTAACCGAACGTCAGGAATATATACCGAAAAAACCCTAAACTAATCCAAACGAACCGAAACTCGAACCAAGGATCTAAATCAATAAGAAATTATTTATAAGACTCAAATTAATTATGAAAGCTCAAGAATTCAATAGAATTTCGAATGAGCATAATTTAATCGTTTGGCGCTGTTTTTCCGCGACAATTCAGAATTGACTTACCGGATGCAATCCGAACTTCATGAAATTATTATAAACTATGAAATAAGTATTTTTAAGGCTATTTAATAAAATAAAACCTTAAGGTTCTGAGAAATCAATTGAAAGCGATAAAACTTAAAGAACCGGTATTAACATGTCAAATCGGGTAATTTGACTAGTCTTTCTCCCAACTACCACCAAGGGCACTCCCTATAGGCTTATTACAGCTATTTGCTACCCTATTGCAGTAGCATTTTTGTGCCTCCCTATCTCTCTCTTTAGAAGACAAAATCCTCTCTACTTTTTCAAATTCTTCTCCTTCTCCAAGCCTCAAATCCTCCATTCCAACCCTCCAATAATTTTTCTAAGACCATACAAAGGTAACATTCATAATTCTCTCCATTTTTAATAGAGTAGAATTTTTTTTTTCAATTCTTTCATGAAGAACCCTAATTTTTGTTCTTTATTTTCTTCTTGAATTTTGAGCCACCAAATGCTCTCAATCCATGAATGAAATATGCTTATAAATGTATTCTAAGGTTGTGTTTAAAGTTTGGAATTTTTTGGAGCATGTTTATTATTTTTGAATTTTGTTAGAACTTTTTTTTTGTAGAAGATGAAGTATGTTTTTGTGAATGTTATTTCATATTATTGCTTGTTGATGTGTTAGGAGCGTGTAGAATAAATATGGGAATTTTTAGAATTTTTGTATTTATTTTGATTTTATTTGTTCGAAAATAGTTGAGGTATAGTGTTTAATATATGATATGAACATCATATATTAATCTTGAAATTATTGAAACACTACTCCTATTTTCACAAAAGGACAAAATTTATTTAAGTATTTTTAAGCCATTGTTTGATTTTATTTGTTGAGAAATAGTTGAGATATAATGTTTAATATATGATGTAAACATCATATATTAATCTTGGAATTTTTGAAACACTCCTCCTATTTTTGCTCAAAATGGCCGAAAATAATAGAATATATTTTAAAGTTTATTTGATTTTTATTTGTTAAAAATAATATGATATATGATGTTTTGAAATAATATGAACCCATTATGCATTGTTGGGAATTTATTGAACACATATACAATATATGTGTAAGGACCAAAAATTCCAAGCATTTAGTTCATATTATAAATATTTAGTTGGTGTTTAAGGTTAATATTACATGTTTAGTATATATTATAAACATGTTGTGAAGTTGGTAGAAATTATTTGAATACATATATATATAGTGATATTACCGAAATATATATGAAGTAATGAGCATGTGTTTTAATTTTAATGTATGATATGAGATGATATTTCATGTTTAGTATATGATATAGACATGATATGATTTTTGTGGAATTTATTGAACATCAATGTTCCATAACTTGAAATTGCCGAAAACTTTCATGTTGTTAACTCATGGTTTAAAATTTTAATTGATAGTATTGAGTTGATAATTAAATTCTATGGTATGATAGGAGCATATCATGATTTTATTGGAATTTATTGGATACTTAATGGATTGTCAAATAAAGGCTGTGAAATGACATAAAGTTTTTTTACTTTTTACTTTATCAAGATGTGCGGGGAAGCTCAAACGTCTATTTCTGAAATTATGCGCATGTTATCAATCACAGTTACCTTTCTATATATATGACTTCCATATAAGCATTTGTCTTCTCAAGTTCATAACTGAAAATTTTCAAATCTCTAACATTCATAGAACATGGCACCCAGGAAAAAGAACATCTCTACCAACAACAAAAAGCTCTTAACTGAAGTGACGGTGCAAGTACACAGCAACTAGAAGCCTCCTATGAGATTTTGTCAAATGAGATGTTGTTGTGCTTGATTTTCTCCGTCTTTGTTCTATCACACTTTGGGTCCATGAGCACCTTGATGACCAAGACGGTGATCGAGAGGATGACCTTGACCCTCGTCTGGCGGTTCTTGATGGTGAGCTTGTCGGTGATACTGAGGCCTACGAGCTCCCAGCGGTTCATTCATCTAGCTATAAACCAAAGCCACATTTGATTATGCAATATTTTCTTCATTAATCACTTCAGATTTTTTCATTTCTATGTGAAGATCATTTCCTTCACGAGTACGTTCACCTACTCTACCAAATACGGATACGTACCCATGGGCTTTGGCAATATTGTTAATCAATTCCATAATGAGTACCGTTTTACCAACCCCAACTCCACCAAATAGTCTAATTTTTCCCTCACGACGATAGGGTGCTAAAAGATCTACTTAAAGATCTTTTGTCTTATGGTAGCCTGCTCCAGTCCCCTTATAAAACTTTCGTTTGGGTTAGTTGTTTGGTATGATTTTGTGATGATTCTTGGTATTGTTTTACATGTCATTTTCTATGGTTTGTCCTATTTATGCCGTTGGTTCGATTAATATTTATCAATTCGGACTTACTTCATTCGTTTCGATGTTTTATAGGAAAACGGAAGAAAATAGGATGAATTGGATCAGCCAAGAATCAAATATATTGAAGAGAATTTTGACAGGAGTTCGTAGGCGAAAACCGTGCGTAAATCGGAGTTCAGACGAAGGAGAACGGGTCGAACGACCAAAGTCGCGCACGCGCCGCGCGCGCGAGCGCCCACGCCAAGCACGGCCGCGCGGCGTGGCCGCCGCACCGCACTCCGTCGCCTCGCCGCGACTTGGCCACCCAGCCGGCGCTGATCAGCAACGTTCCCAATTCGACGCGCCATTCCAGCGCCATCTTCCGTTCGCCTCGTCGCTCGCCTTCCGCCAAGCGCGCCCGCGCGCCGCGCGCCCGTTGCCTCGCGATCGCTCGCCAGCCAGCGGCGCTCTCCCCGTAGCGCGTGCCGCTTCCGCCTCGCCTCTCCGCTCGCCGCGCGCACCTTTCAGCACGCTTCCGATCCGGCGCTCGCAACCAGCCGGCGCTCGCCCGGCAGTGCCCCATAAAGCCTCGTCCAGCGCTGCATCGCCCAGCGCGTTCCTTCTCCAGCTCTCACCTGCCCAGCCGACGCTCCATGCGAACCGGCGTTTAGGCCGAAGTCAAAATGTTTTGTGAGCGCTCGCTCATTCCAAGCCGCGTTGATCGACTTAATATATATATTTGCGCTAGGTCATTTAGACGGGGAGTTCTGATTTTTTGGGTTCTTCACGCCGTGGCTGCTCCTGTTCACCATGGATTCTTCAGGAATTCTTCAGCAGATCGACACAACAGATAATCATTAGCTTTAATTCATGTTTTTAGTTTCATCATTTGAATATTTAAATTATCAATTTATGCTTTGGATTATCGCCTTGTGGAATCAATTTCATAGTGTTTGGTTTGATGATTTATGTTGAATTCAATTCCATAGTTGGATTGGATTTTCATGTTCCGTTGATTTACGTTGCTTAATGATTTCTTACTTTCGATTAATTCCTGTTCTTGGAGAATGATTGATGATTATGTTTTTATTTACAATTAGATTTAGATTAGGGATTGACAAACCCTATGAATAATATGATTGCATATGCTTTTATTTACCGCTTTGATTTATCATGCTTTCATAGTTCAACTAGGGATTGACAACCTCTGGTTTAGATTTATTGTTTTAATAGTTTAGCTCGGGATTGACAACCCCCAGCTTAGGATCGCTGTTTATTTTCCGTATTTCAATTCTTGCATGTTCAACCCCCGTTGTTATTAGAGTGTTTAGGATTTAATCGCTTTCTGTGCACAACACAAACAATGGCCCTGTTAAGTTTTCCTTGAGAGACGATTCGTGTTAACTTATCACGCTACGATTACCTCGTACAATTGCGAGTAATTTGAGTGTGTTTTTAGCTCGATCAATTTTTGCGCCGTTGTCGGGAAAAACTTTAGGCGTATTGTTTGTGTTATTTGTTTTCTGTATTTCTTTCCGTCCTGTTTGGTTATTTTCTCCCCCCGGTGCGTGTGATCTTGTTTTTGTTGTTGGTGTCTATTAATGCAGGGTTACCAGCAATACGAGTATGGTCAAGCAGGCTGGGGGGAGGAAAGTTCATCGTTTTGGGCAAATTCTTCTTATGAAGAAGGAGCCCAGTTCGACCAGTCTGAGAGATATCCGTCAGGGCATGAGCAGCAAACCTATGATCCCTTCTGGGACCAACCACCTCCTCCGTTGTATGAAGATCAAGCCTACAATCCCTACTGGGAGCAATCACCTCCACCGCAGTACGAAGAAGGAGCCCAGTTCGACCATGTTGAGGGATATCCATCAGTTTATGAGCAACAATACAATTCGGGGTGGAATAACCAGCCAGATTCGGAATATTGGAATCCACAACCTGGTTATGAATGGTGTGATCCACAAGCGACCCACGGCCTCCACAAAGAATAATGGGTACGACCCGCAGCAGGAGTATTATTCACCACCACACGCATCACCACCTCAGAGGTCATCATTTGAGGATTCGTTCACCCCACGAATGGATCTGTTACTTAACAAAATGGATGCTGCAAACACCTCATCTCAGCGTTTGGAGACGCAAGCGGGGCATGTTCACAGCCTGCTTAAAGAGCTGTTGCAGCAATGGAGGGAACCTCCAATCCAATCCGATCAGGTCCAGGCGGTCACTGTTCTAGAAAGTGACCCAATTATTGAGAATTGGGTGGAAGAGACACCAGAAGAGCCGTTGCAGCCACATGAGGTGGAAAAGGAGAAAGTGACTGAAGTCATGCCTCTCCCACACCAACTAGATCAGACTCAGATGGTCACTTTTCTTGAAAGTGACCCGATTGTTGAGAATGGGGTAGGAGAGACTCCTGATGAGCTGCTGCAACTAGAGGAGGTGAAAAACGAGGAAGAGTGGGCAAATGAAGTGAATAGCATGCCAACGCCCACTCTGGAGATGAAAGAACAATCCCAACGCTTGGAGGAGGATGAAGAGAGGATGGAGAAAGAGTGGGCACTTGAAGATACCAGAATGCCAAAACCCACTCTAGAAGTGAAAGAGCTGCCTCAACATGTGAAGTACGTGTTCCCAGAGGAGGACACAGTGATAACAAAGGTTGAGGTAACATCCATAATTTGTCAACGTCCTAATTCACCAAAGTATCGTGCTTTGGGAATTGAAATTATCTATTTTTCTTTGGAGAATAGGATATTTGACTTGAGCTTAAATAATTTATTGCTTTCTTTCTTTACTATCCTCTGTTCTTATACGGTTACTACTAATGCCCTTGCCGAGATGGTATTCCTGCAGGTGAAGGACTATGGATAGTCCGTTGTTGACCGGAACACGTCGGGCTCACGACGTTAAACTGAGTACTTCGTGGGAGTTACCCATGGATTTTTATTTGCTTTTTCTTTCTTTCTTTTTGTTTTCTTGTTTTGTTGTTCTTGTTGATCTATCTGTTGTCATTGAGTTTGTTTTGCTCAGATTGGGAAGTTGTCAACAGTGAGATGAAGCTATGATGCTCCAGCTCTATAGCGCACATTCGTCGATTATCAGGGAAGTATCATCCTCTATGGTCATTTTGAGCTTTTAATGTTTTGAGCACTGGGGACAGTGCTCGATTTAAGTGTGGGGATGTTTACTCAGTTTTGTGTGCGTGTTATTTATATTTTCATATGCTTAATGACGTGCCCTTGTGCTTATTTTGATTGTTTGGACTTAAGATTTGTCTATGCGAGTAAGTTAGGATTTTGATTTGTGCAACTGAACTCTGTGGTATTGATCGGACCTTGATGTATTTCTCGTTTATCTTGATGTCATGTGATTAAAGTGCAATGTGAATTGATGAGATTGTGTGGATTGATTTTAAATCGGTGGTTATTGATGTGATTTGTCTGGCTAATGCTAGGGGGCGTGTTAACAGGGTGGTTATCTATATACTCGTTTAATTATAAAAAAAAAAAAAAAAGTGTGAAAAAAAAGGGATATTAAAAAAAAAAAAAGTGAAGAATAGGAGAAAAACTCCAATGTTGTTGAGATTGTATAAATGGAGGATGAGATTATGTCCCTCTTTCTCGTAAATTGAGAAATGGACATGGGAAACCACGTTAGGAGACTCGAGTTCATCGAGACTTCACCTTTCGAACATTGTTCCAAAATTTGTTTATACTTTCTTTGCGTTCTCAAAAGAAACTTGTTGCTAAAGGTAACAATTTTAGTTAATTCACTCCTAGCGGAGAGTTGGGTCTGAGCATAAATAACTTACTTGTTTATTTGATATTTTCACAATCTTAAATCTGTTTCACGTAGTCTTTGATTATGTATTCATCATGTTTGGGGGAATTGCAAAACGAGGTTTGATTGATTGGATTAAGGGTTATGTTGCATGAGTTATCTTTCTATTCTTATTAGTACAGACTTTCCTTGAGGACAAGCAAATGGATAAGTGTGGGGGAGTTGTTTGGTATGATTTTGTGATGATTCTTGGTATTGTTTTACATGTCATTTTCTATGGTTTATCCTATTTATGCCGTTGGTTCGATTAATATTTATCGATTCGGACTTACTTCGTTCAATTCGATGTTTTGTAGGAAAACGGCAGAAAATAGGATGAATTGGATCCACCAAGAATCAAATATATTGAAGAGCATTTCGACAGGAGTTCGTAGGCGAAAACCGTGCGTCGTCGGAGTTCGAGACGAAGAAGAGCGGGTCGAACGACCAAAGTCGCACCCACCGCACGCGTGCGAAGCGCCCACGCCCACGCACGCGGCGCGCGCCCGCCGCACCGCACTCCCCCGACGCCTTGCACGCGACTCGGCCACCCGATCGGCGCTGGGATCCGCGTGTTCCCACTTTGAAACGCGCTCATTCCCAAGACCATCGTCCGCGTTCGCCTCGCCCGCCTCGCCTTCACGCCCGCGCACACCAAGACGCCTCGCGCTCGCTCGTTGCCTCGCGATCGCCGCCCGCCCGAGCACTACGCCCAGCGCGCCTGCCCGCGTCGCTGGCCTCGTCTCTCCGCTCGCGCTCGCCCGGCACCGCGTGCGCTCATCCGCACGCTTCCGATCCAGCGCTCGCAACCAGCCGGTGCTCGCCCGACAGCGCTCCATGCGAACCGGCGTTCAGGCCGAAGTCATAATGTTTTGTGAGCGCTCGCTCATTCCAAGCCGGCGTTCAGTCTGACTTAATATATATATTTGCGCTAGGTCATTTAGACGGGGAGTTCTGATTTTTTGGGTTCTTCACGCCGCGGCTGCTCCTGTTCACCATGGATTCTTCAGGAATTCTTCAGCAGATCGACACAACAGATAATCATTAGCTTTAATTCCTGTTTTTAGTTTCATCATTTGAATATTTAAATTATCAATTTATGCTTTGGATTATCAGTTCTTGTGGAATCAATTTCATAATGTTTGGTTTGATGATTTATGTTGAATTCAATTCCATAGTGAGAGTGGATTGGATTTTCATGTTCCGTTGATTTACATTGCTTAATGATTTCTTACTTTCGATTAATTCCTGTTCTTGGAGAATGATTGATGATTATGTTTTTATTTACAATTAGATTTAGATTAGGGATTGACAAACACTATGAATAATATGATTGCATATGCTTTTATTTACCGCTTTGATTTATCATGCTTTCATAGTTCAACTAGGGATTGACAACCCCTGGTTTAGATTTATTATTTTAATAGTTTAGCTCGGGATTGACAACCCCCAGCTTAGGATCGCTGTTTATTTTCCGTATTTCAATTCTTGCATGTTCAACCCCCGTTGTTATTAGAGTGTTTAGGATTTAATCGCTTTCTGTGCACAACACAAACAATGGCCCTGTTAAGTTTTCCTTGAGAGACGACCCGTGTTAACTTATCACGCTACGATTACCTCGTACGATTGCGAGTAATTTGAGTTTGTTTTTAGCTCGATCATTAGCCATACATTTCACATGTTTCTAGCCATTCACATGGCATTATCAAATGATACAAGTCTTGGATAAGAATCTACAATGCACTAGAACGCCCTTGTTGACGATCCTTTACTCCGACAGCCTTCCAGTCCTTGGCGGTTTTCTATACGACGTCTTCATCGGCAATATGGATGTGACATCGATGTTATATGTTGGATCATTTTTCGACGTCTTTGTTGGTTTTTGATAAGTTATGTCAAAGAGATAAAAATAAATAAAAACAGTGAGATTGAGAGCATCTTACTACATACATTGAGAAAATGGAGCAGATGGACTGGTCTCACGCCGCGCTGAACTAAATTGTCAGCAACCTCTCAATCTTCCTCCAGGTGGCTACTGATGATGCAAAAAAGAAAGGAATAGATAAAGGATGTTGCCACTGATGAAACGGTAGACCTTGCCTAAGCTGCTGTGGAAGAACATTACTGCCCCTCCAAAGAAAGTTTTGCCACCTCCCAAATCAAACAAGAATCCTTGATAGCTACCAAATTTATAAAGATTGATATTGTGCATTAGCCAAAGGAATTTTAGAAACTGGTCACAAGAGTTTTTGCGATGTATGGACAATTGACTAATGAGAAGAAGATGAGGCAGAAGAGAAGGTGTACTGGTCAGTATAGGATTGCTATAGATGTGCTTCAAACTGATGTATCTTGTAATCTCAACATTCTATCTTCTATAAAACTGACTCAGTTTATCCTGATGACAATGACTCTTTGTTAGGCTCTATATTTTCTTTAAACCTTATTTTGTTGAAGTAACCCTATTTTTCAAAGAAGAATGGTCATAGTAAGAGGGAACCAAGTCCGCCTACTGAAACTGGTTATCTATGTTTCTGGTTGTTTTTAGTATAATCGCATAAGTTTTTGGCATTATCAAGAAGAAAGAAATTATTGAGAAAAATCCTATCTGTTGGGATTAGGTCTATCCTAATTATGTATTTTGATAAGATCCCAAAATCTATGATGATTGTTATGTTGTTGTAACTAATACTGCTGACTTATTTTAGAGTTAGGCGTTTTTGTTACAGGTTTCAGCAATAGAACTACCAGCTTAGATGGGCTTAAGACTTAAGGACTTCGAGCGGTACTAAAGCCAGTCTTACTGATATGACTATCAGTATCAACGCATCTGATAGAAGCTCAACTGAAGGATCGCATAATGAAGACTGATGGAAGACGAACTAATGTCTGAAGATGGAAGTATAGCAATGTTGATGAACATGGCTATTGGAGTAAAACTGAAGACTAAAGACTGACATCGAAAGACTAAAGCCTGAAGATCAGAGCTGAGACTCAACGAAGAAGAGATGAAGAAGTCAGGATATGACCAAGTGTAGCAACTGGCTGCCATGTTAAGGAGTCAAAGCTGGCGTTTGAAAATCAAAGCTACTAAGCCATAGTCAAAGCTGCTGACAAGTAGTCAATGCTGGTGATATCGAGTCAAAGCTGGTTGATGAAAGGTCAAAGCTGACTATACGTACGTCAAGCTAAAAGCATCTAACTGACTCAGGTTATCTAGCTGATAAAAGACGGGAGTTCAGCCTGTTGATAAAGACGGAGCAGTCTCGACTGACCCAATTGAAGTCAACATACTGATTAAACACATAGTCAACTTAACTGAAGAAATAAGGAAGAATTAAAGACTTAAGTATTTGACTTGCCACGTGTGGTAGCAAATCTATAGAAGATCCTGACATGCCAAAAGACCTTTTCTTAGTTGCAGAGCTACAGTGTACAATGATGCAGACCCTGACAACGACGTATGAGGATTTTCAACGGAAGAATTCAAATGAAAAATAGAAGGATCTGATTGGTGCTTCCTCCAACGACATTATTCATCTCCCTCTCTATAAATGTGCACAGAATCCAACTTTTAAAGGTAATTGAAACGCTACGCAATCGAATACTTAAAGCATTCAAAGCTCAAGCGCATTCAAACAACGATTTCGAAGAATAAAGTTCTCAATGCTATCAGTAAATTTCAAAAGTTCACATATACTTATCAGCTCTAGATTTCAGTATACACTTACTTAAGTCTAGGATATTCATCTTGTTTTTCTTAAGACTAGACATACTAAGTGTGAGGTATGTGTCAACTCAGAATCTTAATTGGAAACCCCTCTACAAACCCCCCAAACGTTTGTGTAGAAGTTTGGGCAAGTAAACAACGAAATGTCAGTTGCTGAAAGCTTGGTTATTTAACACCCATAAGCTAGAGGTTAAGTCGACTGCGTCCGAAGTAGTCAAAGGTTTCCTAGCACCCAGAAACGTAGGAGGAACGTCAAATGAGACGAAATACTGTAAGGTGAAACTCAGTATCTAGGTTTACCCTTGTACCGTAAACAAGACCTAATCCGAAGTTAGTTGATTGATTGAGCAATCAGTACGTGAACGTAGGAGCTGATATCTCCGAACTACCTAAAAATCAACACGTTATTTACTCTGTGTATTATTATTATTTATATTATATGTTATTGAACTATCATCATCAACACACATCAGCACAAAATAATTTTGAAACCCTCTATCAGTATCAGTTTGATATTGAAGAGATATAACTAAGAATATTTGGCTAAGTGTTTTGAATCAATTTAAGGTTTTCAGTAAAGCAATACAGTAACACGACATTTTGCACGTATATCAGTTATCCATCCAACTGAGTAGTTATCTTAGTAGTTAGTGAGTTTGTTAACTGATATCACTTAGTACCAGACTTTCTTTATCTAAACTGATAAGTAGTACTGCCAACATTACTGAACTGATAGTTACCCGACTAACCAGGTGTAAAGAAAAAGTTTTAAAATTTACCTAACTGGTGTATTCTCAACTCTACACTGGAACCTATCATAACTGAATCAAGAGTTCTTCACGACTAACTTGGTTATCAAAGAAGTGAAAAGCCATTTTGTCTTGGCCAAATTTTCCGAGATACTGCTCTCAAAGCATGAATAAAATCGATTGAGATCCTCCCCAGCACAAGTAATAAATGAACAAAGAATCAGTAATTAGTAATGCAACATGAATTTATTCATGCCACAAGTCTTAATTCCCATCATAAGTTAAACAGTTTAGGTGAGGTGGTATATACATATGAGAAATAACAAATCTATGCAACTTTGAATAACAACAGCAATAGCATATATATGTTTGAGTCAGGCATGTACAGGTACAGAGGAGTTCATGGATACGCATCCTTTCAAGCGTTCAATGATGGCGTTTTTGCTAACTAGGCCCGAGTGAAGAGTTAGGGGAAGCCCTTCTTTCACACATTCGTCGTACTTCTCCAATGCACACACAATTTCACTAAAATCCGGCCGCTTAAAGGGGTTGCCTGCCCAGCACTACTTTATTAGGTGCGCGATTGCTGCTTGGCAGCTTGCTGCCAAAGGCGGCCTCTCGTTCTGAAAAAAAGCCATTAGCAGTTGATAAACTTATCCTAGTTTAAGTAATGCTATGATAGTCAAATGCAATTTATGTCCCTAAGTTGAGCTCCTAAAAAAAGATCAGTGCAACTATTAAGAGGGTGTTTGACTAAATTTATTTTAAAGAGCTTATAAACTCCAAGAGCTTATGAGATATCTCAAGAGATTATAAGATATAATATTTGAAGAGCTTATAAGTTGTCAAAATATTTGGATAATTAAACTTATAAGCTAGATAAAAAAGCGTGAGTTAGACAGAGACAATCATAGTTAAAGAGAGAAAATTGATGAAAGATGAAGTCGATAGTTTATATGTAGAAAATAACGAACCACAGCAAGATTATTTTAGTAAATTCACTGTTACTTATAAACTTATAAAAAAATAAGTTGGATTGAGCTACTTATTTTTAGGGGAACTTATAAATGTTGAAGCTTATTTTCAAAACTTATAAGTTGTTTAAGAGATTATTTTGTCAGTTTTGAAGAGCTTATAAATTTAAAGAAACACCCTCTAAAGAGTGGCAACTTAGATTCAAATGATACAGAAGCAAAAAGATGAAGATAATAGTTTCTGGCTTAGATTCACAAGAAGCAAAATCGACTTGACTTTGTACTAATTTGGCAAAATCTAAATCAGCATATAAAATTTTTATCTGATAATCTGAATGGCATGTTAAGACATTTTGATTTCTAACATCAGCATATGTATCAAATTAAAGTGTTTGATACATATGGCAGATCGCTAAGCTGAAGAGGTTGTACTTGAGTGGTACCAACCGGTTGTACAAATTCAGGTTCATGTTTGAAAGATCGGGTAGTTCCAGTTGGTCTAGATGATCCAGCCTAAGTCTCAAACTGGTTTTCTTCGAGAAGGGATGTGGGTGGGGTTTCATGTGGAGATTCATATGGTATGGACTGAAGTGGAGAAACATTTATGGCTGTAAGGTAGTCATACCATGTTGAGTCATTGTCACCGATATCATAGTCAAAGTCAACATAATCAAGTTCTTCAAGAGGAGATTCCTCTTCAACAAGTTCTTCAAGGGGAAATTCTTCTTCAAGAAGAGTTTGATAATTATCAGGAACAATAGGGCTTAACTCAAGAGAAGTACTAACATTAACAGATGTGAGCTGGTCAGAAGAAGTGGTAATATCGATTGGTACAACTCGGTCTTCATAGAAAGAAGTATCAGAGGTTTCCATTAAAGATTCAGAAATGGTCGAATCTACTACAGCAGATGTACTAGATTCGCCTACTTCAAACTGAGGTTCATTTCTTTCAATGGAAATATCTGATGATAGGATATTATGGACGACAAAAACAAAACCTTCCACCAGAGGATAGTTACCAGGAGGTGGACTTTGAGTAGCATGATACTGTCTTCGAATAATATCCACGAATCCCGGAAGCTCTGCAAAACTACGATATTCAGCAATATATTCTAGGGCAACGACGGCTGCCCATTCCTGCCATCCTGAAGGAAGTACACGCACTAGCTATAGAATACCATCCTAGTTCGTTACTGCAAATTCCCTAACTTGCATCCATGGTTCAACGAATCTGTCGAGAAATTCTACTAAATTCTGAGTTTCCTCCATACGATATTCATAGAATTGATCCGTTCGTCCAATCGTAAGGGGTCTTGGTGCTGTACTCTTCCTGGGTGTAGATCTAGTCCTTGCCATCCTAGAATAAAACATAAATACTAACTAAAATGTTCTGGTCTTAATGTGTTTAAATACTTGAAGCTTAAAAAAATTATACTTATCATAGTTCAACACATACTTCACATGACTTATCATATACATGCTTTATCAATCATATAAAGAACTTGATCATATGAATGTTTTTGTGAAATGCATGACTTTATCAAATAGCTTTCTTTTCTAAATGCTCATTATAAAATTTTCATCTTACTTACCTGGTTGAGCTGGCGGAGATGGATTTGGAACACTGTGCTTTACGAACTTTACTTACATTAGGAATTGAAACAACTTCACATATTAACTGACCCAATAGAACCGAAGCTCTGATACCAATCTGTCACAGCCCAATTTCTTAATCAAGAGATTAGGCTGCGACTTAAGGACTCATTATAAAAGATTAGGACTAATGAGGATGTAAGGATTTCAAGTAAGTTGGGATGACCATAATTAGGGAGATCAATTAGGGAATGTTATCAATTGAAATGTAAATGTTGATCCGAATAATATAAATTTACTCCATAGAACCGAATGGACAAAGATAACAAAATATAATGATCAACAACATTCAACCATTTTCACGGAAGGGGTTTTCCTTTCACAAAGACAACAACCGCATAATCATTTCTCAAGTCAGAGTGTGCAACAGAAAGGGTAGTAGAGTTACATGTGTGAAGACATATAACTCCGGGCAACAAAGTATAACAATTTACATAAGGTTCCTACTTATCGGCAAAGGCAACAAAATGGATAACGATTTTTCCCAGACAACTTTCAACAAAGTAGAACTACACAATTTCAACTTCAACAATTTCCAAGAATCATGACTACAATCTAATCAAACAGACCTCAATAACCAAGAATATAACGAGTTCGATATCAACTTTATCCACGGTCGAATGACCATTCAAACCAAGAACATTCTCAACCATAATATAATAAGGAGTTCAACTCTATTATCACCAACATTAACATAAAGTAATTCGAGCATAAGGTTAATCATCACATAACAACATTTACGAACAAAAACCACAGTGTTCATTTCCAACTCCATCTCCGAAATCCAAGCTCAACTGCATGTTTAGAAATACATGCGGGCGTGAGTCATAAGCACTCGGTGGACACATACAAAAATGTTAAAATTTGCTCTTAGAGCTATAAGATTGACTTGCCATCGCTTTGCAATACGAGGGATTTTAGTGAAAACACATGCATGCTTTTAAAGTAAACACTTACTTGCTTTCATTTTCACAATTTTAAAACAAATGCATATACATGATCTTTGTCTGCAGACATCTTTCTCTTCC
The DNA here is from genome assembly GCA_036937905.1 of Salvia rosmarinus. Classification (NCBI taxonomy): domain Eukaryota; kingdom Viridiplantae; phylum Streptophyta; class Magnoliopsida; order Lamiales; family Lamiaceae; genus Salvia; species Salvia rosmarinus. The sequence continues at coordinate 77,191,396 of CM072819.1, read as the reverse complement.
ATATCCACAGATTCTGTCTATGTGTTGAGAAGTCGGCCTCCTTCTCAAACACGCTATGACCCGAAGGTCGCTATCCGACGTCGGTAAATTCTTTCATTCTTTCTTTCTTTCTTTTTCTTTCTTTCTCTTTCCGTGGACAGGCAATGCATCATGCTCATGCTCAAACATTTGGCAAGTCAATGAATTTAGAAGTCATGCAATATACATAATGAAACAATATAAATTAGCACGTGCTATTATTTAGTTCAAAAGCCCACCTGTTGTTCTTAATCGGTAAGCGTTATTATCCCTCATTTTTCTTCTTCCTCTTCTTCCTTAACCGCCTTCCCCTTTCTCGATGTACCTTTAATTATTCGATAACATTAGCATACATATACAATATTTCTTATTTATCTAACTATAATTTCTCCTATTCTTTTCTTTTTCATTTCTCATGTTTTGTTTAGACGGTTTTGTCTAAACTTTTTACTATAAGAATTTTAAGTCTTTCCGGGTCATTGCATCCTTTATTCATTAACTTTTTCTTACCTTTTTATCTTTATTTAACATTATATTCTTTCCTTAAGTTGTTCAAGCATAACATCGCCTACGTTAAACTTTTCACATAACTAGGTCGTAAGCAATTAACTTTGTTAAATATTAATATTTTTCTTGCTATTAGTATAGTTTAGGTATACAGATCATTACGAATCACTTAATATCATATAACATAATCTATTTGTCATTAACATTCCATTATAACATAATATGTTTATAAACTTCAACTTTTCACATTTTTAGTTCTAACATCCTTCATTAAGCTTCATTAGTCCATATTTACATAATATGTTCACAATTCATAAGATCTATAAAGAATAACATTAGAACTTAATTTCCCCTTTTTCTCAAAATTTTCGAAAATCCACTATTATATACATAAATTATAATTTCCTTCAACTTCTTTTTAATTTCTCATTTAAGTATCATATGTTAGCTTAAATCATAACTATTAGCACCATATTTTAACTTTAGCATATATATATAAACTAAACATCTAAACTAAATTTTTTGATTTTCAACATATAAACTTAGAAAATTCTAATAAATTCATATAATACTCAAATCATCATTTTAAACTCATATATTAAATTAATTGAAGAAAATAAAATCAATACATCACTTTCTCAATTATTTTGAAAATTTCGAACATATATATATATATTCTAAATTTAATTTTGTTATCTTTTCTTTCAATTTATTAACCTAAGCATGCTTTAAACATATAATCATAACTTATTTTTAACATAACATCAATAATTCATCACTTTAGCCTAAGCATATAAACTAGGGTTTTTCAAGCTCAACACAATTCCTACAACTAAACCATCATTAATTCATTAATTCTATACTAATTCATCAATTCTTGACTATAATACCAATATTCATCCATAACTATTACAAAATCCATAAAATCCTACAACTAACATGCTCAATAATTTCATAAATATATATCAAATTCATGCTTAAAGATTGAAAAGAGATTAGAATCATACCTTATTTAATCTTGGGATCAAGCTTAGAAATGAGAATTTGGAAGATTTTAACTTAGAAAATTTTGAAACTTAGTGTGTGTGTTGTGTGTGTGTCATGAGTTTTCGAGAGCAAAGTGAGGATTTTTAGAAAGTTTTTCATAGTGTAGTGTAGTATATTTATATATCAAAATTTATTTAAATTTTCCTTTAATTAAATGTAAGATTATTCACCATTCTTATTAAATGCTCATACTTGCTCACCAATAAAATTTAATATACATGCTTAGTCATCCTTGTTCTAGAATATGCATATATCCTTATGTAATATTAATAATGTAGTATATATAAATATTCCATTTAATATTACTAACCATAGATATATATGACTTATGTTCTTAATTTTCTTACTTTAGGACATGAAATATTTTCATTATAAATACACATTCCTATAATTATAATTATTATATAACATGAAAATATAACATTCAAATTAGCAAAATTTAAACTTTCCTAAAATTATAGAATTTATTTGATCATTAAGATCAAATAATCAATCATAACATTATTTTAAATTCTTAAACAAAATCTTTCATTCATAATTTTATAATTAAGTTGTTAATCATATTTTATTTTATTAAGAGTTATTATGTATTTTAAATCATAAGCATCTCGATTTTCTTTTTGATTAAGGATGCAATGCTCTATTTAACCTTTAATTGTTAACTAATTACTAATTAAAAATTTGGGGTATTACACAATGAGTCCGAAATAAGTCTTCAATTAGTGAAGAAAACATCGATAGGCCTCTAGCTAAGGTATTGATAGGATACAGCCCAACTACTAGGCCCAAGCATCAGGCCGAATAAAAGTAGGCCCCGACATTAAGCTCGGCCTATGTGAGTTCGGCCCAAGAAGACTCCTAAACCAGCTACAACTCAAATCTCGCAAGTGGAGACGTAGAAGATTCGGATATCTAAAAGAATCCTTATAAGAGAAGACTTTGTATTAGAGTCGAACTCAATATCATTATGTATAAATAGAGGCTAGATTAGACGGAAAAGATCATCTACACTCTTTGTAATCGCTTCTCATACTCTCAATACACATATACTCTCTCTTGCTCCATGGACGTAGATCAAATTCAAAGATCGAACCACGTAAATCCCTCGTGTTCATTGTGCATTTATTTCCCTAACGAAATTAAGATCGATCACTGGCGCCGTCTGTGGGAACCGAAATTCTATGTTTTCGATCAACCTTTGTTTACAGGGAATCAATTACGACGATGAATACAAGAAGTCTTACATCCAGAGCCGCTGCCGGCAACAACAGCAACAACAGTGGCAGAACACGCCGAGCTCGCCTTGGGAAAAGCCTGATCAAAGATACGAAACTCGAAGGGCATGTCCAAAGTCTCGACGAGCAAGGCTATCCCATCCTGCATGAAGAAGAAGAAGAGTACCGTAGCGAGGGAGGCCACAACAGCAACCGAGAGGAACCTCTGGCACCACAGTTAAACCTTGACGAGGCAGTTAAAGGGTTCCTCGAAAAGAACAAGGAGAGCTTCCTCCAAAGACCTTAGCGAGAACAAGGCGGCATCATCACGAAGACAAGGGCGCGAAGCCTCGTCAAAGCACGGCGGCGGCGGCGGGTGAATCCCACCTCCGGATGATAGGCGCTCATACCTCTACACGGGTTGGGGCCCAAACCGACCGTGCAAGGGACGAGCAGCGCGGGATAGGACGTCGTGATCACCGCGAGGTCGATCCCCATCACCAAAACGAGTTCGGCCGGCGAACTCCGCGCGCCTCTCGGGAGGCGGTCGATGGATACGGAAGATAATTACCCCTTTCTCGGGCGAGATACTCAACACTCCCCTCACGGACAAGTACAGGGTGCCAGGCATCGCCCCCTATGACGGACTGAGGGATCCGCAAAACTTCCTTTCACAATTCCAGTATAACACGATCAACCAACGCCTCAACACCATCCACATGTGTAAACTCTTTCCGGAGTTACTGATCGACAACGCCCGCCGGTGGTTCGAAAGTTTACCTCCCGGGAGTGTTGGATCTTATTGTGACCTAATGGAAGCCTTTCATCTAAGGTTCTTCCAAAAGGTCGAGTCCAAAACGACATCGGCGCATCTTCTCACCGTGAGGCAAGGCCGACATGAGTCCATCAGCGACTTCATGACCAGGTTCAACAAGGAGAGCCCAAGAGTCGAGGACGTGAACGATCTCCTCATCATCTCGGCCTTCCAAAATGGTATCCTGCCAGGGGCCCTATATAAGGAGATCGTCAAGTACGAGCCCCATACTGCGTCGGTGTCACGCCCCAATTCCCGAGGGAAGGCACGGATGCCGGGGTGTGATTAGGGGTGGGGGTTAGGAAGCGGGGAAGAAGGAGGGATACATATAACATACTGCGATAAGAAGATGTGACCATGAAATCGGGCGTCTCCTCTATAATTAGGACATATCACGAAGGGAGGGTGCGCAAACAATCCACCAATGTAATAATATCGATGCCATAACCTCAATGAAACATGATCTTGGTTTATAATAAGTAATGCAAGAAAGCAAAATATCACTACATCATGTTGACTAGACCGGTCAACCACATAGCATGCTCATATCGAGACTCACAGCATAACAACATAATAGCAAATTTTGTTCCCAATCAGAAAGCAAAATAAGGGACAAGAATACATCAACATCGTAGTGCGTATATAACACAACATCGCGGAAGCATAGCATGAAGAACCCTCGGCTCCCCCTCGGTGCCGCCCCCGACCCTCCTCCATCCGTGAAAAGATTTGAAAAAAGAGTTTGGGGTGAGTACTAGCGCACTCACCGGGGTTTTATCATAAATCGAAAAGAATCATGATGCCGTGTTCGAGCACTTACCTTAGAAGGTTTTAAAGCGTAAATCCACTTCTAAGTAAGCAAAATAGATTTTTCGTTTTTCGATACGATCCGTTATTCTTGTTGTTCTCGTCATAGAACCAAAGAACCACGGCTCGGAAGGTATCCCGCCAGCCCATCACATCTCATTCGGCCGAAACATATCCGGCCCGACCCGATATCTCGGCCGGAACATATCCGGTCAGCCCATGCGGGCGTATCCGGCCGGCTAACTCGGTGTGGACTTGATTCAAATCCGTCGTAACCATAACCACCTCATTACCATTTCCGTGTGGACTTAGGGGTCTATCCCTCGAGCCATAACCACGTGTTCGGGTCTATCCCTTCGATCAATACTCAAGATGGTGATCAACCCACCGAATAGAGATCCGTGCACAACCACAATAGAACCACGTCTCGGATCGTAGAACAATAATAACTTCACCAAAACATTTTACTACAAGCACATGTTTTATTTTGAAATATCGAGTAAATAACTCAAAATAAGCATATATAACTCAACTCGAGCAGACAAACGTCAACGGGAGATATCTACGGATCCGATGACTTCACCGATCGTCTTGGTAGGTACACAGTAACAAGGCGGAACAACTTTTGGGGTCACATCCCACAAAGCAAAGCAACATCGTGATCCAAACGAAGATCGTAGAAAAACTAGGGTTTTCGACTTTCTGAACCCGTATTTGGCACTCTCCAGGTTTTCAAATCAACTCGATGCAGAAGGGAAATATATTCAGGGCATCAAGACCCATAATAGGGTACTTTCAAAATATGCATGCATGCAAGTTGATCCAAATATTAGCAGCGAATAAGCTTCAAAAATCGATGCCTATCCTCAGATCTAGGATAAACCATCCAAAATCGATGCATGAAAATGGAAACATAAGCAATATGCATAACTACGCTAATAATGGATAACCCGGGCATGTACTTACTTTAGAAAACTCGAAGCAACGGAAAACATCCCGACATGCAGAAACGCAAAAAACAGAAAAACGGAATCGGTACTTTAGTGGAATGCATAGCCCAAAACTCAAAACCTAAAGGACCCGTAGCCAAAAGGTGGCCCGTCGGCCACCAAACGGCGGCCAACAGTGCTCACGACGGCGGTTATGGGCGGCGGCGGTTTGGCCGAAATGGCTAGCCTCCGGCCGTTTCCTCGCCTCGTCCCTTTAGAATCCCGAGTTCTATGCTATGCGATCTACTAAAAGGCGGAATCAAAACAAGAAAAGGACAAAAATAGAAAAACGGGGCTGCCGGGGAGGGGCTGATCGGCGGTGGTGGCCGGCAGCAGCGCAATGGCGCCGCCGCCGAGCCTCCCCGGCTCGATCCCCACTCCTCCAGCGCTTCCGCAGCGTACCTGGAGCTGCTCGGCTCTTCCGTAAACACAGAGAGACGAAGGAAATGAACGTTGAAAATGAAGGCCCTAGCCTCCTATTTATAGGAAAAAGCAGGGGGCTGCGCAGCTGCTTGCGCAAGCGGCCCTTTTTCGAAAACGTAAAAAGCGACGCAACTTTTGCAAATGGACTCCAAATTTAGCAAACTTGGTAGCCATGGACACGAAATAAAATACCGGACATAACGACTATAAACAAGATATTCTTTTAAAAGACCCATGAAAAGTCCGGTTTTTCGATAACTTCCCCGGAGTGCCAAACCTTCGTGGGTGGTCGAAAACCTGCATAGTTAGTGTCTATGAATTCGTCATAAGACACTCTTCACAACGCCTGAGGTTTCGTGAAGGTCGCATCACCAAAACAAAAAGTCAAACTTTTGACCTTTCTCGAAAAACATTTCATACAAACCTGATGCTCATGAAGGACGAGGTATTACATCCCTCCCTCCTTAGAAAAAATTTCGTCCCCGAAATTTCAAACACGTGGAGAAAACAACTCAGGGTACTGAGCCCTGAACTTGTCTTCCAACTCCCACGTAGCTTCCTCTTCGCCTCCAAGATAGCCACTGGCCTCTCCTCGTAACTAAGATCCTGAGCAAGAACCACTTGGTCATGCTTGATCACGTGTTTTGGGTCGAACACGTACTTTCTCAACTAAGAAACATGAAACACGTCGTGCACATCTCCGATGCTAGGCGGCAAAGCTAACCTATAGGCAACGGGGCCTATTCTCTCGAGAACTTTGAAAGGTCCAATGAACCTCGGTCGCAACTTACCTCGTTTCCCAAAATGAACGACTCCTCTCGTCGGGGAAACCTTAAGGAGAACGCGATCTCCGATCATGAACTGAAGATCCGTACGACGCTTGTGCGCATAGGACTTACGCACATCACGAGCTTCCTTGATCCTTCGCTGATCCGATCGATAACCTCGACCGTCTGTTGAACCATCTCGGTCCTAACATCTTTCTCTCGCCCACCGTCCCGATAAAGTGGCGATCGACACTTCCTTCCGTTACAACGCTTCATAGGGAGCCATTCCTATGGTGGCACGATAATCTGTTGTTATAGGCAAACTCCACCAAGGTAGTATCTCTTCCCAATTTCCTCCTCTATCGGCCACGATTTGCTCATGACATATCTTCCAAGACACGAATCGTTCTTTCCGACTGACCGTCAGTCTGAGGATGGAAAGTTATACTGAGATTCAGCTTGGTCCTCATGGCTTCCTGCAGACTCCTCCAAAATCTTGACGTGAACCTCGGGTCACGATCTGACGTAATCGATACCGGCACACCATGTAACCGTACAATTTCTCTAACGTAAAGCTGAGCAAGCTTATCTAACCCGTACGTCATCCGAATCGGTAAGAAATGAGCTGACTTCGTCAGTTTATCAACGACAACCCACATAGCGGTGTTTCCTCGCGCTGACCTTGGAAAACTCACCACAAAATCCATACCGATATGATCCCATTTCCACTTTGGGATTGGTAGCGGTTGCAACAAACCTGACGGACATTGGTGCACAGCTTTCACTTGCTGACAAGCCAAACAACGTTCCACAAACGCGGCTACATCCTTTTTCATCCCTTCCCACCAAAAGTTCCTCTTAAGGTCTCTGTACATTTTGGTGCTTCCAGGATGAGCTGTATATGGTGCCTCATGAGCTTCACTCATGATCTTATCTCTCAATTCCCTATTGAGTGGCACACATAACCTTCCTCGGAATAATAGCGCGTTGTCTTTCACTTCCGTGAACCCCTTGCTATCTTCTAGCCTTGCTTTCAGACGCATCCTTTCCAAGAACTCGTCTCCTCGTTGTGCGCTCACGATGGCTTCTCTCAGGTCCGGTTCAGCTGTCAAAGTTGCGACGAATCCTTGCACTGATTCCGGCGGGTGAATCACTTCCAGGCTGAGCTTCTCAAAATCTCGAATAAGCTCATTCTCTCGCGTAAGAAGATATCCCAACTTCGCTCTCGACTTGCGACTATGGGCATCTGCTACGACATTGGCTTTCCCCGGGTGATAGCTGATAGAGAAATCATAATCCTTTACCAACTCTAGCCATCTCCTCTGCCTCATGTTCAGCTCCTTTTGTTCAAAGAAGTACTTGAGGCTCTTGTGATCTGTGAAGATCTCACACTTAACTCCATAGAGATAGTGCCTCCAAATCTTTAATGCATGAGCATTGCTTTGCTAACTCCGGTGTCGTGAGTTGGGTAGCTCAACTCGTGCGGTTTCAACCGACGAGATCGTAGCTATAACCTTCCGTTCTGCATAAGAACACAACCTAAACCAAGCTTGGATGCATCGGTGAAGACCACAAACCCATCGTTCCCTTCCGGTACGGCTAACACTGGAGCTGTTGTTAGCTTCTTCTTCAACTCTTGGAAACTTGCTTCACAAGCTTCGGACCATGAAAACTTGATCCCTTTCCTGAGCTGTTGCATCATCGGCCTTGCCAACTTCGAAAACCCTTCGATGAAATGTCTATAATATCCTGCCAAGCCTAGAAAGCTTCGAACCTCATTGGCATTAGTCGGAACCTTCCAGTTACTTACTGCTTCAACCTTCACTGGGTCGACTTTGATTCCTTCTGCAAACACGATGTGTCCAAGGAACATCACTTCTTTGAGCCAAAACTCGCACTTACTATACTTAGCGTACAACCTTTTTGCTCGTAACGTTTCCAGAACGGTACGGAGGTGTTCTCTATGCAACTCTGCTTTCTTGGAATAGATGAGAATATCATCGATAAAACCAAGACGAAACTATCCAGATACTGATGGAAAACTCGATTCATCAGATCCATGAAAATTTCTGGCGCATTGGTCAAACCAAACGGCATCACGATGAACTCGTAGTGCCCATACCTTGTTACGAGCAGCGGTCTTCGCAACGTCCTCCTTCCTGATCTTCAGCTGATGGTAGCCTGACCTCAAATCGATCATAGAGAAGACACTCGCTCCCTTGAGCTGGTCAAACAAATCGTCGATCCTTGGAAGAGGATATCTGTTCTTGATCGTTAGCTTATTCAGCTCTCTGTAGTCAATGCACATCCGCATTGACCCATCCTTCTTCTTGACGAACAGAACTGGCGCTCCCCTGCGACACGCTAGGTCGGATAAAACCTAGATCCAACGGCTCACCGCAATCTGCGCTTTCAGTTCTTGCAATTCTTTAGGTGCCATTCTATATGGTGCCTTTGATACTGGCGCTGCTCCTGGTTCCAGATCAATAGTGAATTCCACTTGTCTATCGGTGGCAAGCACAGCAAGTCCTCGAAACACATCCGGATATTCACACACCACCTCCTCCTCTTGCAGAATGTTTGCGCTCTTGATGTGCCTACCAAACTCACCAAGAAAGTTTGTGACTTCCCTTCGATCATCCTCACTTGCCTTGGTCTTTGAGATCATTAGCACGCCAACACCCATCCTTATGCCGTGGAAACAAACTTCCACTCCTTCGGTGTTCGAAAAGCAACTTCTCTCTCGAGACAACGTATAGTTGCCCTGTGCTTTTCCAACAAATCCATGCCAAAGATGACATCGAAATCTTCCATTCGATGACATGCAAATTGACAAAGACCTTCACACGATTTCTACCTCACCGGTTGGGCGTATCTCTTTTGCCTTTAGCACTTCCACGATGGGATGCTAATTTCGAGTACTCTGTGACTCCTGGGTACCAAACCCAACCTCTCACACGCGATTCTCGAAACAAAAGAATGTGAGGCTCCTGTATCAAACAAAGCGGCGGGTATATCACTCATATGGATTATACCTGCAAGATTTTCGGGAGCTTGAGCTGCTTGCTGCTGATTCGAGGCGTACACCCTTGCTTGCTGCGGTGGCCTTTGGTTTACTGGCCTAGGGTGACCTCCTGCTCCATTGTTTGTCCTCGGTGGAGCTTGGTTCTGCCTCTGCGGAGCTGGATGCTGTCTTACTGGCGGCTGCATTGCTGAACCTCCTAATGGACAATCTCGAGCGTAATGTCCAAACTTCCTACAACGATAACACTCGACGTTACCTTGCCTACACTCGCCTAAATGATTCCTCTGGCATTTCTGGCACCAAGGTTTTTCCACACCCTGCCCCCACTGCCGCATGGGTTGGAAATTCCTTCCCCAAGGTTGCCTTTCTCTTTCACGAATACCCGTTCCTCGGAATCCTTTGGACCGCTCTGGTTTCCTTGGAACACCTGATTGCCTTTCCCTCGATCTTCCCATTTCCTATTACCTCTTTCTCCGTCAGCTGGCTGTCCGGGTGGCATTGTTCTCTCCTGGGGCAACATTGACTCAATGTTTAAAGCCCGGTTCAAAGACTGCGCATACGTCAAATCTCCCTGATTGACGAGCGAAATTGATTTCGATCGAGTCCTCTCTCGAACACTCGCTCACCGGCAGCCTCGGTGCCGACCAGTGCGTAGCATAATGCGACGGATTTATTGAGCGAGCGATCGTACTCGGTGACCGCCCTTCTCCTCGACGAAGATTCCGTAACTTCGTTTTGCCTTCTCTGCTCAGAACGCCAGCACATACTTTTCCATGAGTTCTTCCTTGAAATCTTCCCACGTATACCTTCCCCACTGTCCTGGTGTTAGGGTCCTCCTCACGGATTCCCACCAGAAATCAGCCTCATTGGTTAACTGAAGGATCGCGCAATTCAGCTTTTCTGCTTCTTCGCAGCCGATGTATTCGAAGATCCTTTCGGTGGATCGTATCCAGTTCTCAGCATCGATCGGTTCGCTGAGACCGTCGAACGTAGGGGGATTCTGCCTCCGTAAACTCTCGATCGCATGCCGCTGAACCAAAGGCGGTTCTTGGGCTTCTTCCACGCTAATGTTCCTCTGGTTCCTTGTTCTCGGCATTCTGTACCGACGTTTGAAACATTAGAAACACTTTCGCATAGATAACCGGGTATCATCGCATAACATATATCATCACCCATAACCACATATCATCACATATGCCACATATCACGATCACATATAAACATGCTATCTTCCAACACATCATCGTTATGCATTTCACATAACATCATCATCACACATCACATAGATCATACATCATCATTGCATAGCTCATATCACATATAAGCATCAAACATAAACATCCTGTCATAGACAGCGTTAGTATCAGTATTATCCGTAAAGGACTGTCAAAATACAAGATCAAGGTATGTCAGTCAAAAACGTCAGATATGAGCAAAAGAATCTGACTCCGGTTACTGCCAAAAGATGCCGCTCTGTCCATGCTTAAAGCAGACTCTGTGACTGTCACTGTACACACCGACTACCCAGATCTCTATACTCCATATTCGTCCACTACTCACTGCTTGTTTCAATGGTTCCATTCTGCCTTTCCTCATCCTCTCTCTCCCTTCCTATCAAGGCTTGGATTCGGGCTGCTGCTTCGGTAAAGCGATCCTGCATGGAAGCAAGTCTCTCGTGGGTATGATCCCATCCAAGTTGTGCCCTGATCGCCTGAGTCTCAGGTGAATGCTGTTCCTGGGTTCCAATCTCTGGCGCTTGCCCTTCCTCAACATGCTCGACCTCATCTGAATCATCCGCTATCTGGATCACCGGGTCCTCTGAAAACTCACTGTCCTCCTCGTCCTCCTCCTCCTCAGAATCTCCTTCCCGGGTGGCCAACCTGATACTGTTCGATGGCATGAAGATTCTGATCCTGGGCCTCTTCCCTGCCACTGTCGAATGGATCATCTCTCTTGAAAATCATTCATGGTCCGTCTGAAAGTGAGGATCGTAGATAGATGTGTAGTGACTGGTGTATCCTGATGTACTGGCGATCGTCTACGCGATGGCTGCTCTCCCAAAGGCTCTTCAGGAACATCTTCTCTGTCATCAATCTAGATCGGCCCACGAACATGCCTCGCTATCACATCTACCTCAGATGGTATGCCTCGATGATCGGTCCACTATCTCCACACTCGAGCAGCGAACTCTGTGAAATCTAAGGTAAGGTGTCTGGTGATAAGATCCCGATGAAATATCACGTACCCTTGCCTTCTTGCCCATGGTTGCCAACCTGTCGGTAGCCTTTCTGTCATCCGATAGTAAGCCTCGTGCTGGATACCTTTCCACTATCTCGAATCTTTCTCCACAAACCAACAAATCTCCCGTAAACACTCCCAACGGCTCATGGACATTCCCGGTACATTCCACGAACTTACGGATCTTCTCATCCATCCTGGGATCTTAACCGGCGTTATGCGGGCCAATCGAATATCCATAAACCTACATGTTAGTTCATCAAAATAACAACAAATATTCATGCTTCCTTTTTCTGCCCCAGTCATCTGGGTAATCATGTCTTGAGACACATATTCACTTTCAACACATATCAACATCGATATGGATATTCATAACAATAATCACGTAAACAATTACATGATTCACCAATATAAACAAGATTTTCAGTCAATCACATATTTCTATGTAAACACATAGATTCACATCATCCATTCATGATCATATCAATCACATCATACCACATCAATGGTTCTCATATCACAGCCACACAGGCCTTTTCGTCTCATCAACAATCACTTCCACATCCATATCACCATCCAACCATATCTCATCCACATCACGTTTACATCACGTAAACTCTTACCAGGCCAAAACACATGAAACCAAGATCATATCAAGCATCACGTAACCACATAAAACATCAGCAAATAAACAAATACCTCATCCCCTTTTTATAGGAGGCGGCCTGACGGTGAGCTGAGGGTGTAGGGAAAAACTATGTTTAGCCCTCGCCCGAGGATCTATCTTGGATATTTAATTCACCATACATTGATTATATACCTAGCATGCACCTATATAATTAATTGCAACACGTTGGGGTTTTCTCGTGTTTACCTTTGAATCTGTCGAGGCGGAATGGATCGAGACTCGTGCTTTGACCTTCTGGACTGTATCCCGGTTACCCAATCTCCAACGCCGAGTGAGGACGATCTATGGAGAATGCTTCGGAAAATCACCCAATGCTCTTAAAATTCTCGAAAAATCCTCCCAACAATACTATGGGATGGACGAAAATTTGATGATGAATTATGAGGATTATCCTTGAATCTATCTCTTACCTTATATTTATAATGCACTACCTTAATCCCATATGGAAATTACCATAATCCCATATGGAAATTACCATAATCCCATATGGAAATTACCATAATCCTTTATGGAAATTACCATAATCCCATATGGAAAGGATTATTACCATAATCCTATATGGAAAGGATCTATGCATATCCCATAAATATAATAATATCCTTATAGGATAAAGAGAATCAAATCCTTTCCATAAGAGCATGATGGTGGACGATTTTCTTGAGCTCACGGGCCTGGATGGGCTAGGCCAGGGATCAAATGCAAGGAATAAAGATGGGCCTCAAATAAATTAATTATCTTATGTTCAGCCCAGAACATAAATTAATTTATAAACATTTATTCATGCCACTAGAGAATAAATGCTGACTTACCCCTTTATTACCGAAGTTGAGTCGGGCTTGCACTTAGACATTACGAATCCCCGTATTTAAGATATCGAACGTCCATTAATTATTTATAGCATTCTGACTGCTTAAAATAATTAATATCTTCATTTCCTTAAGTAGTACCACTCAACCTTATTATTGTACTTGAGCTAACTCAACCTGCAGGGTTTAGTACAATAAACCTTTTGAGCTCCTTAAGGGGACATCATCATCCTAAACGGATACGGTGACTGACACGTATAACTAGCATGACATACAAGCAATCGCCACCACCCAAGATGTGGAGAATATTGGGTTAGAACATATAACCTCACCCATAACAAGTCAAAGTGATGGTCAAGAACTCATACTCATCTAATACCTTATCGAGGTTTAGATCATCGTAAGTCACCGAGATCTAGGTTCTTCACGACGGTCGATAGAAGAACTCATCTCACTATGATCCTTCAATACGTCGAGACGCACCAAAGATAGACAAGCAACCAAGTCAAGTCACTTCTTATCTATACAAGAAGCCTATACCCCACAACTCGTCCTCAAGTTGTCTCGGTTGTGAAAATTTTTATATCTCATTAAGCTTGACCAATCATACGGACTTCGTGATCTTCTAAACACTATATGATCTAACTTATATATGAGATAAGGGACACGATATATGCAATCAAGTAATCAAATCAGATAGGAGATTGTAATAGTGGTAACAGAAACATCAGATACAAGCTCAACCAAAACCGCTTTCAAGATACAACCAACAATCTCCCACTTATACTAAAGCAAACTTTTAGTATACAATGTGTCTCTACTAGCTATTACAAACAAAACCATCACTTTGCTTCTCCCACTTATACAAAAATTCCTTTCTAAGTGGGTGCCATCAAGCGCAATCCAAGTCCTCTAACGTGTCCATCGTAGACTTTTGCGGCGGGCTCTTCGTGAATGGATCCGCTAGGTTATCCGTCATATCAATCTTTTCAATCAGCACGCCACCGCCTAACGATTTCTCGTATGACATGGTACTTTCTCTATGTGTTTGGTCGCCTTGTGGGTCCGTGGTTCCTTCGAGTTTGCCACATCGCACCGAGTTATCACAAGAAACTATGATACTCTTGGGCAAACCAGTACCACACCTAGATCCATGAGGTAGTTCTCGAACCATACAGCCTCCTTAGAAGCCTCGAGGCGGCTACATATTCGCTTCCATGGTAGAGTCCGCACGCATCGCCGCTTTGCACTCCGCCAGATACGGCTCCACCTCCCAAGGTAAACACATAGCCCGAGGTGACTTTTTCTCATCACGGTCGGCTTGGAAATCGAGTCTCAGATAACCCAAAGGCATTAGACTATCTCGCATGGTAAACCAGCCTATAATCTCGAGTCCTTTTCGTACTTGAGTATATGCTTCTCGTAGTCTAATGAGCTTGTCCAGGTTAGATTGATATCTAGCTACTATGCTCACCGTGATAGCGTATATCGGGCCTCGTGCATAGCATTGCGTACATTAGACTTCCCACGGCGGAGGCGTAAGTAACTTGTTTCATTTCCTCTATCTCTTCGCAAATTGGTGATCACGCTTAAAATAAAGGAACGCCACGTCCGAAAGGTAGCAATCCTTTCTTGGCGGTCTCGCATACTAAAACGAGTAATCACAAGATCAATGTAAGACGCAGTAAGATAAGCTCAACATTTTCTTTCTTGATCTCGGTGTAGGGATGACATTTGTTCAGCCCTTGCCCCGAGGATCTATCTTTGATATTTAATTCACCATACATTGATTATAAACCTAGCATGCGTCTATTTAATTAATTGCAACACGTAGGGTTTTCTCGTGTTTACCTTTGGATCCGAAGAGGTCGATGGAACGAGATGAATGGATCGAACGGATCGAACTCGTGCTTTGACCTTCCTCGGACCGTATCCCTGCCGCCCAATCTCCAACGCCGAGTGAGGACGATCTATGGAGAATGCTTCGGAAAATCACCCTCTTTCTCTCACACAATTTTCGAAAAATCCTCTCAATAGTACTATGAGATTCTCGAAAATATGCTTGTAGATAATTGAGGATTAACCTAGACTTTATCTCTTACCTTATATTTATAATGCATTACCATAATCCCATAAGGAAAGGATCCATGCATATCCCATAAATATAATAATATCCTTATAGGATAAAGAGAATAAAATCTATCCTTAGAGAGCATATAGGGGGCGCCGATTTCATTGAAGCTACGGGCCTGGATGGGCCAGCCCAGGGATCAAATGCAAGGAATAAAGATGGGCCTCAAATAAATTAATTATCTTATGTTCAGCCCAGAACATAAATTAATTTATAAACATTTATTCATGCCACTAGAGAATAAATGCTGACTTACCCCTTTATTACCGAAGGTGAGTCGGGCTTGCACTTAGACATTACGAATCCCCGTATTTAAGATATCAAGTCCATTAATTATTTAGAGCATTCTCGATCGCTTAAAATAATTAATATCTTTAATTCCTCAAGCGGTACCACTCAACCTTATTATTGTACTTGAGCTAACTCAACTGCCGGGTTTAGTACAATAAACCTTTTGAGCTCCTTATGGGACGCCATCATCCTAAACGGATACGGTGACTGACATGTATAACTAGCGTGACATACAAGATCGCCACCACCCAAGATGCGGAGAATCTTGGTTAGAACAAATAACCTCACCCATAACAAGTCAAAGTGATGGTCAAGAACTCATACAAACCTAATACCTTATCGAGGTTTAGATCATCGAAGTCACCGAGATCTTGGTTCTTCACGACGGTCGATAGAAGAACACATCTCAATGTGATCCTTCAATACGCCGAGACGCATCAAAGATAGACAAGTAACCAAGTCAAGTCACTTCTATCTATACCAAGAGCCTATACCGACAACTCGTCCTCAAGTTGTCTCACCAGTGAAACTTTTATATCTCATTAAGCTTGACCAATCATACGCACTTCGTGATCTTCTACACACCGTATGATCTAACTTATATATGAGATAAGGGACACGATATATGCAATCAAGTATTCAAAACAGATAGAGATTGTAATAGTGGTAACAGAAACATTGTATACAAGCTCAACCAAACCGCTTTCAAGATACAAATCCAACAATCTCCCACTTATACTAAAGCAAACTTTTAGTATACAATGTGTCTCTACTAGCTATTACAAACAACCATCACTTTGCTTCTCCCACTTATACAAAAGTTTCCTTTCTAAGTGGGTGCCATCAAGCGCAATCCAAGTCCTCTAACGTGTCCATCGTAGACTTTTTGCGGCGAGCTCTTCGTGAATGGATCCGCTAGGTTATCCGTCAGATCAATCTTCTCAATCAAGACGTCACCTCGCCTAACGATTTCTCGTATGACATGGTACTTTCTCTATGTGTTTGGTCGCCTTGTGGGTCCATGGTTCCTTCGAGTTTGCCATCGCACTGAGTTATCACAAGAACTATGATACTCTTGGGCAAACCAGATACCACATCTAGATCCATGAGGTAGTTCTTGAACCATACAGACCTCCTTAGAAGCCTCCGGCTGCTACATATTCAGCTTCCATGGTAGAGTCCACAATGCATCGCCGCTTTGCACTCCGCCAGATACGGCTCCACCTCCCAAGGTAAACACATAGCCCGAGGTTGACTTTTTCTCATCACGGTCAGCTTGAAACCGAGTCAGATAACCCAAAGGCATTAGACTATCTCGCATGGTAAAATAGCCTATAATCTCGAGTCCTTTTCGTGTACTTGAGTATATGCTTTATCGCAGTCCAATGAGTTTGTCCAGGTTAGATCGATATCTAGCTACTATGCCTACCGCATAGCGTATATCGGCCTCGTGCATAGCATTGCGTACATGAGACTTCCCACGGCGGAAGCGTATGAACTTGTCTCATTTCCTCTATCTCCTTTGCAGTCATAGGTGACTGCGCCTTAGATAAAGGAACGCCATGTCTGAAAGGTAGCAATCCTTTCTTGGCGGTCTGCATACTAAAACGAGTAATCACAGTATCAATGTAAGACGCCCGAGATAAGCTCAACATTTTCTTCTTGCGATCTCGGTAAACCTTGATCCCAAGAATGTACGCGCATCTCCTAAGTCTTTCATTTGAAACAGATCGGATAACCAACTCTTTACGCCCGATAATGACTTTCACGTTGTTGCCAACTAGAAGAATGTCATCTACATAAAGTGCAAGAAAAACCACATCACCGTTGACATCTAAACGATACACACAACTCTCTCTAGACAACTGGGTAAATCCATAGGACTTGACCACCTCGTCAAAGCGTAAGTTCCATGATCGGGAGGCCTGCTTAAGTCCATAAATGGACTTCTTAAGCTTCCATACTAGATGCTCTTCACCCTTCACCACATAACCTTCTGTTGCTGATATAGATGTCTCTACCTTCCTCAAGGTAACCGCTTAGAAAAGCGGTTTTAACATCCATTTGCCAAACCTCTAGGTTCAAGTGGGCTCATATGGCCGTAAGAATTCGATGGACTTGAGCATTGCTACAGCGTAAAAGTTTCATCGAAATCGATTCCCTCAACTGAGAGTACCCTTTCGCCACAAGCCCGGCTTTAAAAGCGAAACCTCTCCATCGAATCTCTCTCCTTTGTATATCCACTTACTACCTATGGCTTCCTTGCCATCCGGTAGAGGTGTCTTTTCATATACATCCATAGCCATTATGGACTCCATTTCTAAGTCCATAGCGGTGTGCCATGATCTTGCATCAATATCTTATATCGCCTCCTTGTATGTCCATGGGTCGATTATTGCCTGCTCGCTTCCTCGACTAAATCCAAGATTCACCCACGAACATAAATCGCCTGTCGACGAACAACCTCCCACTACGACGAGGTTCTACAGGCACTATGGCAACGGTGGGTGTAGAAACTTGTGGTTCTCTATCTTGCACAACTTGCTGGGTAGGTACCACTTGTACGGTCGGTATCTCCAGTGGAACTCGACCCACTTCAATTTCTTGAAGTATCTGGTGTCGATCCCTCCCACTAGACTCGACATCTCGTACCTTTGGCCTAATCGATGGTGGAATACGATCATCTTCTAATTCTTGAAGAATGATTTCAACTTTGGATTTATGATTTTTCATGTAGTCCTCTTCTAAGAATCGAGCATTAGTGCTAATAATGACCTTCTGATCCTTAGGACTATAGAATAAACCACCTTCGCTCCTCTAGGATAGCCAATAAACAAGGCTTCGGATCTAACCTCCAACTTGTCGCCTTCTTGTTCAAAGACGTGTCGGATCGCCCCATATCCTTATGTGGTTTAAACCGGCTTCGCCCAAACCACAACTCGAAAGGGTCTTTTCGATTGACTTGGATGGTACTAGATTTAGCAAGTATGTCACTGTTTCTAAGGCATACCCCGTAATCTAAATAGGCAATGTTGCATAAATCATCATTGATCTAACCATTTCAAAAGAGTCCTATTTCTTCGCTCGACACACCATTTTGTTGTGGTGTGCCCGGTGAAGTCTTGTTTGGGATGTAATCCCACACTTCACTAGATAGTCCATAAACTCGTTGTTTGAGGTATTCGCCACCGCGATCGTAACGCATGACTTGATACTCTTACCAAGCTTCGTCTCCACTTCCGCCTTGAACTCTTTGAATTTTTCAAAACATTGAGACTTGCGGTGAAGCAGGTATATGTATCCGCACCTTGAGTAATCGTCAATGAAAGTGACAAAATACTGCATTCTCCACGAGCTTGTGTGGACATTGGTCCACACAGTTCGAAATGGACTAGCTCTAACATTTCTTTGGCTCTATAACCCTTCGCTTTGAATGGTCAGTGTCGACATCTTACCTTCTATACAGATTCGCGGATCGGGAACGGAGTAACCGTGAGATTACCCAACGCCCATTCTTAGCCGCCTTTGGATCCTATTTAGATTGATGTGACCTAATCTAAGATGCCGAGAGAAAAGTAGTGTCATCTTCTTGAAAACTTTCTCTTTTAGGGTTTGATGAAGATGCAACATAGTTATAGGTATTATGTTTTGCAGAAATAGTATAAAGCGAATTATATAACGTGCCAACACAGATAACTTCGTTATTTCTTATGATAGAAACACCACTATCAAAAATAACAGAATATCCATGAGTAAATAATTTCGAAACAGAAACAAGGTTCCGCCGAAAATCCGGCACATATAAAACGTCTTTCAAAACTAAAACTGTTGTCCCAAAGCATAAAGAAACATCTCCAACTGCAACAGCTTCGACTTTCGCCGCGTTGCCCATGGAGATCTTTATCTCGCCATCAAACAGCTCCCTTGTCAGCAGGAACCCCTGCAAGGTGTAACAAACATGATCAGTTGCGCCCGTATCTACTACCCAAGAATGGGTAGAACAAGTCGCTAAACATGTTTCCGTTACTAAAGCAAACGACGTACCATGAGCCTTGAGCATAGGGCACTTGGCCTTCCAATGCGCAGTCTTACCGCACTTGAAGCACTTGCCCTTCTCCTTCGGCTTCTTCAGCCTCCGTGGCAACCACGTTCTTGTTCCCATTACTCCCACTTTGCTTGCCTTGCCTCTTCCACCTTTGGTACCCCTTTTTCTTTTTCCATTTTGCAATGAAAATTTTGGGCCCTTAGATGTGCTAGCAAGAGCATGTGCTCCTTTTCCCATAACTCCTTCCGCAGCAACGAGATCATTAAGCAACTGACTAAGTGTAAACTCGGTCTTGCTCATGATCGCATTCACGCCGAAAATTCTCAAAAGACTTGGGCAGTGTATTGAGGATGATATCGACCTTGGCTTCACCGTCAATACCTCCTCCCAACTGATCAAGACTATCCATGAGATGAGTCATGTGGGAGACATGTTCATGGACCGAACTTCCTTCTTCCATCTTACACGCCAAGATTTCTCTCATTGTGTGGAAGCGGTCTGTCCGATCCGACTGCCCAAACTTATTCTCGAGACTTGACCAAATATCAGTCGCGTCTACCATCGACGATCTCGCACTACAAGCCTTTGGACATAGTTGTCATCATATAGCATTTAGCCATATTGTTTGACTTATTCCAAAGTCGCTTGACTCTCATGCTCATTAGTCGATCGTCGATAAGGGCATCGGGTTTAGGAGTAGTGAGAACAAACATGTGTTCTTCAAATGATAACAACATATTCCATGTTTCGCTTCCACTCGATAAAATTTGGACCGGATAACGGTTTTGTGCGAGCATATTGATAATCGGAGTAAGAGACATATCGAAAAAGATAATGAAAACACATAAGCATACGATCGCACATAATTCGTAACAATAATATTGTAACCTTTTGATAAAACAATATTAATTGAAACCTCCAATCGCCCAAGGAATCCCACATGCAAGCCACGCGTGTGGGCGTTTACACATGAACCCCTCGACCAGACTAAAATATACCTTTTAGTCGTTTAATTTCAATCCATGTCAACTTAACCTTATGACAAATGAAATTAACAATTGGACCTTACCCACATCACTATCGCAAGAAGGGACTTCGCGGGAAGTTGTACTCGAGGTGATGTCTAAGCAATGACCACATTTTTAACAGTAGAAAATGAATTCTTAGAATTGGCATACTCACTCGGACCATACCGCTTCTAATTCAAATTCTTTTGTTATCTCATTTTATATCTATCTCTAGAGAACTTATGAAAATCGCACATGCAAGCCACGCGTGTGGACGTTTACACATGAAACTCCCACTTCTCAATAGATTTAAAATGTTTTATTTAGAAATCTCATCTAACAAACTTATGATAAACAGTGCAAGCAAGCCACGCGGGTGGACGTTTACTCACAGTGTGTCTCACTTTGTTTAGAGATCAAAAGGTGGAGGTCTTGACATTTTAATTTGAAAAAATTAATTTGTCGGGTTGCTTGCTTAGTCTTTTTATTCAAAAGGTTTGTCCATGCAGATCACGTAATCCTAGCATGCTTGTCTATAGAACTCAACATGTAAAACATGCTCGCAGAATTCTAAAATTGCTTGAAAACGCGACAAAACTAGCATGCTTACTATGCGCACTTATCGTAAAACACTTAATGGTTTGTCAGCGTAATTTAAACATACATAGCATGCTACTGACATAATTTAAACATCCACGACATGCAATGAACGATAAAAATAAAATAAAAACGTTCATCGTGGCCCACTCGTGGAACCTGCACTTTCTTGTCTAATCTATTACATAGAATTGCAAAGTACAGAATTAAAATTCGAAAACGGGTCTCGCGTGCACGGGCACGGACCGGATTCGCCAAAACTGGATTCGGGCTTGAACAGAGGAACAGCTTAATCGGTCAAAAACCGGATGCGGGGTGAAAAAGCAGTGCAGGCGAAACCGGGTCGGGTCGACCCAGGACTAAAAAATGGGTCGGGTCAGAAACTAGGGCTGGGCGATGCGCTGAGGGCACAACCCGTGCGCGCCAAAGACCGCCGCCGCCGCTCTACCCCGCCGAGAAAACTCGACGGCTTTGAGGTTTCTTGCGCGCGAATCTCGCCAGAGAGGCCGAGGCGCCGCCGAGGCCTCGCGCGAGATTCGCGCACCTCGCGTCGCCCGTCGCGTGCCCTGCCGAGAACGCTTTGAGGTTTCCACGCAAAGCCATGCGCGCCGCCGTGGCCGCCGCCGCCGAACGCTGCGCGCGGCCGCGCCGCCGCGGCGGCGCTCGCTGCGCCGCCGGCGCGCCGCCCGTGCCGAGACCTCGTTGAGGTTTCCGTGCGGTTCGCCGAGTGCGGACAGAGTGCGCTGAGGTTTCCAGCGATAACGCAGCGCCCGCGACGCCCGCCCGATGCTCAAGCTACCCGCCGCGGCGCTGTCTGGCTGCCGAAAACTCTTGCCCGCGTCCGGCCGAGGTTTGTCGGCCGCGCGCTCGGCGCCGAGCAATGCGCACCAGCACCTGCCTTGTCCGCCCGCACGCCCCTGTCCGCCAATGCCGCCGAGGACGCGTTCACGGCGCCGAGGGCTGCCGTCGTCCGGTTCTCCGGTGATTCTTCGTCGTCTCGTTTTTCGTGCTTTCGTCTTTGTTCTTCTTTTACAGATAAGATTTACAAAAAAATCTAATCTAACCACGGATTTTCGTGGTGAAAAACAAAACCCAACAAAACAAAAGCGAGCCACGATGAGCGCCGATCCACAAATAATTAAGCGCACGTAATAATCAAACGTGAATTAATCCAGCGAGCCAATTCGATCCTGTGCTCGATACCAATTGTAGGGATGACATTTGTCAGCCTCGCCGAGGATCTATCTTGGATATTTAATTCACCATACATTGATTATAAACCTAGCATCGTCTATTTAATTAATTGCAACACGTAGGGGTTTCTCGTGTTTACCTTTGGATCGAAGAGGTCGATGGAGCGAGATGAATGGATCGAACGGATCGGACTCGTGCTTTAACCTTCCGGGTCAGATCCGGTTGCCCAATCTCCAACGCCGGTGAGGGCGATCTATGGAGAATGCTTGGAAAATCACCTCTTTCTCTCACACATTTTTGAAATATCCTCTCAAGAGAACTATGAGATTCTCGAAAATATGCTTGTAGATAATTGAGGATTAACCTGACTTTATCTCTTACCTTATATTTATAATGCATTACCATAATCCCATAAGGAAAGATCCATGCATATCCCATAAATATAATAATATCCTTATAGGATAAAGAGAATAAAATCTATCCTTAGAGGCATATAGGGGCGCCGATTTCATTTGAAGCTACGGGCTGGATGGGCCACCGTGGATCAAATCAAGGAATAAAGATGGGCCTCAAATAAATTAATTATCTTATGTTCAGCCCGAACATAAATTAATTTATAAACATTTATTCATGCCACTAGAGAATAAATCTTGACTTACCCTTTATTACCGAAGGTGAGTCGGGCTTGCACTTAGACATTCTGAATCCCGTATTTAAGATATCGAGCGTCCGTTAATTATTTAGAGCATTACATTGCTTAAAATAATTAATATCTTTAATTCCTTAAGCGGTACCACTCAACCTTATTATTGTACTGAGCTAACTCGGCTTTGGGTTTAGTACAATAAACCTTTGAGCTCCTTAAGGGGCGTCATCATCCTAAACGGATACGGTGACTCGTCTGAGATAACTAGCGTTACATACAAGATCGCCACCACCCAAGATGCGGAGAATCTTGGGTTAGAACAAATAACCTCACCCATAACAAGTCAGTGATGGTCGAACTCATACTCACATAATACCTTATCGAGGTTTAGATCATCGTAAGTCACCGAGATCTTGGTTCTTCACGACGGTCGATGAAGAACACATCTCAATGTGATCCTTCAATACGTCGAGACGTATCAAAGATAGACAAGTAACCAAGTCAAGTCACTTCTTATCTATACCGTAGCTTTATACCGACAACTCGTCCTCAAGTTATCTCACCGTGAAACTTTTATATCTCATTAAACGACCAATCATACGGACTTGTGATCTTCTACACATTGTATGATCTAACTTATATATGAGATAAGGGGACACGATTATATGCAATCAAGTATTCAAAATGCAGATAGGAGATTGTAATAGTGGTAACGAGGAAACATTGTATACAAGCTCAACCAAGCGCTTTCGGTGATACAAATCCAACACTCGGTAAACCTTGATCCCAAGAATGTACGCTGCATCTCCTAAGTCTTTCATTTGAAACTGATCGGATAATCAACTCTTCGCCCCGATAACAACTTCACGTTGTTGCCAACTAGAAGAATGTCATCTACATAAAGTGCGAAATACCACATCACCGTTGACGTCTAAGCGCTACACACAACTTTCGCTAGGTAGCGGGTAAATCCATAGGACTTTACCACCTCGTCAGCGTAAGTTCCGGGATCGTGAGGCTTGCTTAAGCCCATAAATGGACTTCTTAAGCTTCAAACTAGATGCTCTTCACCCTTCACCACATAACCTTAGGGTTCTTGCATATAGATGTCTCTACCTTCCTCAAGGTAACCGTTTAAAAAGCGGTTTTACATCCATTGCCAAACCTCTAGGTTCAAGTGGGTTGTTATGGCGAAGAATTCGATGAACTTGAGCATTGCTCTGAGTGAAAAGGTCTCATCGAAATCCATGCCCTCAATCAGTGTACCCTTTAAATCACAAGCTCGGCTTTAAAAGTCGAAACCTCTCCATCGAATCTCTTCCTTTTGTATATCCAAGATTCTTTGCTATGGCTTCCTTGCCATCCGGTAGAGGTGTCTTTCATATACATCCATAGCCGTTATGGACTCCATTTCTAAGTCCATAGCGGTGTGCCATGATCTTGCATCAATGTCTTGTATCGCCTCCTTGTATGTCCATGGGTCGATTATTGCTGTTGGTTTCACGGACTAAATCGAAGATTCTCCCACGAACATAAATCGCTCGGGTTGACGAACAACCTCCCACTCTGACGAGGTTCTCTGGGCACTATGGCAACGGTGGGTGCAGAAACTTGTGGTTCTCTATCTTGCACAACTTGCTGGGTAGGTACCACTTGTATGGTCGGTATCTCCAATG
Source organism: Salvia rosmarinus (assembly GCA_036937905.1). Lineage (NCBI taxonomy): Eukaryota > Viridiplantae > Streptophyta > Magnoliopsida > Lamiales > Lamiaceae > Salvia > Salvia rosmarinus. The sequence goes on along the minus strand of CM072819.1, from coordinate 77,166,466 downwards.
GAACTCGACCCACTTTAATTTCTTGAAGTATCTGGTGTCGATCCCTCCCACTAGACTCGACATCTCGTACCTTTGGCCTAATCGGTGGCGGAATACGATCATCTTTTAATTCTTGAAGAATGATTTCAACTTTGGACTTATGATTCTTCATATAATCCTCTCCTAAGAATCGGGCATTAGTGCTAATAATGAACTTCTAATCCTTAGGACTATAGAATAAACCACCTTTCGTTCCTCTAGGATATCCGATAAACGACCTTGCGTCGGATCTAGCCTCCAACTTGTCGGCCTTCTTGTTCGGCCGTGTCTTTGGATCGCCCCATATCCTTATGTGGCTTAAAGCGGGCTTCGCCCAAACCACAACTCGAAGGGTCTTTTCGTGACTTGGATGGTACTAGATTTAGCAAGTATGCGATCGTTCTAAGGCATACCCCGAGCGAAATAGGCAATGTTGCATAACTCATCATTGATTTAACCATTTCAAAAGAGTCCTATTTCTTGGCTCTCACACACCATTTTGTTGTGGTGTGCCCGGTGAAGTCTTGTTGGGAAGTAATCCCATACTTCACTAGATAGTCCATGAACTCATTCTTGAGGTATTCGCCACCTCGATCGGACAGCGATGACTTGATACTCTTACCAAGCTTCGTCTCCACTTCCGCCTTAAACTCTTTGAATTTCTCAAAGCATTCGGACTGCGGTGAAGCGGTATCGTATCCGTACCATGAGTGTCGTCGATGAAAGTGACAAAATACCGTACCCTCCACGAGCTTGTGTGGACATCGGTCCACAGTCGAAATGGACTAACTCTAACATTTCTTTGGCTCTATAACCCTTCGCTTTGAAGGGTCTGGTCGACATCTTACCTTCTATATAGGATTCGCAGACTGGGAATGGAGTAACTGTGAGATTACCCAACGCTCCATTCTTTGCTAGTCTTTTGATCATATTTAGATTGATGTGACCTAATCTAAGATGCCAGAGAAATGTGGTGTCATCTTGGAAGAAAACTTTCTCTTTCTAGGGTTTGAAGAAGATGCAACATAGTTATAGGTATTATGTTTTGCGAAATAGTATAAAGCGAATTATATAAAGTGCCACACGAGATAACCGTCATTTCTTATGATAGAAACACCACTATCAAAAATAACGAAATATCCATGAGTAAATAGTTTGAAAGCGAAACAAGGTTCCATGAAAATCACACACATATAAAACGTCTTTTAAAACTAAAGCTGTTCTCTCAAAACATAAAGTAACATCTCCGACTGCAACGGCCTCGACTTTCGCCGCGTTGCTCATGGAGATCGTTATCTCGCCATTACTCAGCTCCCTCGTCCGCAGGAACCCCTGCAAGCTGTAACAAACATGATCAGTCGCACCCGTGTCTACTACCCAAGAATAGATAGAACAAGTTGCTAAACATGTTTCCGTTACTAAAGCAAACGGTGTACCTTGAGCCTTGAGCATAGGGCACTTAGCCTTCCAATGCCCAGTCTTACCGCACTTGAAGCACTTGCCCTTCTCCTTTGGCTTCTTCAAGCCTCCGGTGGCAGCCATGTTCTTGCTCCCATTACTCCCACTATTTCCCTTGTCTCTACCACCTATGGTGCCCCTTTTTCTTTTTCCATTTTGCAACGGAAAATTTGGGCCCTTAGATGTGCTAGCAAGAGCATGTGCTCCTTTGCCCATAACTCCTTCCGTAGCCACGAGATCATTGAGCAACTGACTAAGTGTATACTCTGACATGCTCATGATCGCATTCACGCGAAAGTTCTCAAAACACTTGGGCAGTGTATTGAGGATGATATCGACCTTAACCGCCGTCAATACCTCCTCCCAACCGATCAAGACTATCCATGAGATGAGTCATGTGGGAGACATGTTCATGGACGAACTTCCTTCTTCCATCTTACACGCCAAGATTTCTCTCATTGTGTGGAAGCGGATGTCCAATTAGATCGCCCAAACTTACTCTCGAGACTTGACCAAATATCGATCGCGTCTACCATCGATCGATCTTTGCGGTGCAAGCCTTTGGACATAGTAGTCATCATATAGCATTTAGCCATATTGTTTGACTTATTCCAAAGTCCGCTTGACTCTCATTGCTCATTAGTCGATCGTCGATAAGGGCATCGGGTTTAGGAGTAGTGAGAACAAACATGTGTTCTTCAAATGAAAAGAACATATTCCATGTTTCGTTCCACTCGATAAAATTTGGACCGGATAACGGATTTTGTGCGAGCATATTGATAATCGGTGTAAGAGACATTTCTTAAACGATAATGTAAACACATAAGCATACGATCGCACATAATTCGTAATAATAATATTGTAACCTTTTGATAAAACAATATTAATTGAAACCTCCAATCGCCCAGGAATCCCACATGCAAGCCACGCGTGTGGGCGTTTACATAAATCCCTTGACCGGACTAAAATATACCTTTTAGTCGTTTAATTTCAATCCATGTCAACTTATCCTTATGACAAATGAAATTAACGATTGGACCTTACTAGACCACATCACTATCACAAGAAGGGACTTAGTGGGAAGTTGTACTGAGGTGATGTCTAAGCAATGACCACATTTTAACGATGACGAATTCTTAGAATTAGCATACTCACTAGGACCATACCGCTTCCATTTCAAATTCTTTTGTTATCTCATTTTATATCTATCTCTAGAGAACTTATGAAAATCGCACATGCAAGCCGCGCGTGTGGGCGTTTACATGAAACTCCCACTTCTCAATAGATTTAAAATGTTTTATTTAGAAATCTCATCTAACAAACTTATGATAAGCAGTGCAAGCAAGACACGCGTGTGGATCGTTTACTCACGGTGCGTATCACTTTGTTTAGAGATCAAAAGTGGAGGTCTTGACATTTTAATTTAAAAATTAATTTGTCGGTTTGCTTGCTTAGTCTTTTTGTTCAAAAGGTTTGTCCATGCAGATCACGTAATCTAGCATGCTTTTCTATAGAACTCAACATGTAAAACATGCTCGCGAAATTCTAAAATATACTTGAAAACGCGATAAACCTAGCATGCTTACTATGCGCGCTCCAATTACGAAAACACTTAAAGGTTTGTCAACGTAATTTAAACATACATAGCATGCTCTTGCATAATTTAAACATCCACGACATGCAATGAGCGATAAAAATAAAATAAAACGTTCATTGTGGCCCACTGTGGAATACGCACTTTCCTCGCCTAATCTATTACATAGAATTGCAAAGTACGATCTTTATAATCTTCAGCAGGCCTCGCGTGCATAGGCACGGACCGGACTCATCAAAAGCGAGTTCGGGCTGGAAAAACGGATCCGGGCTCGGCCCCGTCACGCGGCGTGTCCGCGAACGCCGTGCACGCCTTGCGTGCCGTCGCCCGCACGTCGTGCGACCCGTTTTCCGTCGTCTCGATCTGGCGCTTTGTCTTCATTTTACGGATAAGATTTACGTAAAAATAAATCCAATCTAACCACGGATTTTCTCGTGGTGAATAACAAAATCCGACAAAATAAAAACGAGCCACGATGAACGACACATTCAACAAATAATATATTGCGCACGTAATAATCAAACGTGAATTAATCCAACAGAGCCAAGATACCGATCCTGGGCTCGATACCAATTGGTGGGTAAAACTATGTTTAGCCTGGCAGAGGATCTATCTTGGATATTTAATTCACCATACATTTATTATATACCTAGCATGCACCTATATAATTAATTGCAACACGTTGGGGTTTTCGTGTTTACCTTTGAATCTGTCGGCGGAATGGATCGAGACTCGTGCTTTGACCTTCTGGACTGTATCCCGGTTACCCAATCTCCAACGCCGAGTGAGGACGATCTATGGAGAATGCTTCGGAAAATCACCCAATGCTCTTAAAATTCTCGAAAAATCCTCCCAACAATACTATGGGATGGACGAAAATTTGATGATGAATTATGAGGATTATCCTTGAATCTATCTCTTACCTTATATTTATAATGCACTACCTTAATCTTATATGGAAATTACCATAATCCCATATGGAAATTACCATAATCCTTTATGGAAATTACCATAATCCCATATGGAAATTACCATAATCCTTTATGGAAATTACCATAATCCCATATGGAAATTACCATAATCCTATATGGAAAGGATTATTACCATAATCCTATATGGAAAGGATCTATGCATATCCCATAAATATAATAATATCCTTATAAGATAAAGAGAATCAAATCCTTTCCATAAGAGCATGATGGTGGGCGATTTTCTTGAGCTCACGGGCTGGATGGGCGGGCCGAGATCAAATGCAAGGAATAAAGATGGGCCTCAAATAAATTAATTATCTTATATTCAAATTGAACATAAATTAATTTATAAACATTTATTCATGCCACTAGAGAATAAATCTTGACTTACCCTTTATTACGAAGTTGAGTCGGGCTTGCACTTAGACATTACGAATCCCGTATTTAAGATATCGAGCGTCCATTAATTATTTATAGCATTACATTGCTTAAAATAATTAATATCTTCATTCATTAAGTAGTACCACTCAACCTTATTATTGTACTTGAGCTAACTCAACTGCGGGGTTTAGTACAATAAACCTTTGAGCTCATTAAGGGGACATCATCATCCTAAACGGATACGGTGACTCGTCTGAGATAACTAGCATGACATACAAGACCGCCACCACCCAAGATGTGGAGAATATTGGGTTAGAACATATAACCCTCACCCATAACAAGTCAAAGTGATGGTCAGCAACTCATACTCATCTAATACCTTATCGAGGTTTAGATCATCGTAAGTCACCAAAATCTAGGTTCTTCACGACGGTCAGATAGAAGAACTCATCTCACTGTGATCCTTCAATACGTCGAGGCGCATCAAAGCATAGACAAGCAACCAAGTCAAGTCACTTCTTATCTATACCGCAGCCTATACCGACAACTCGTCCTCAAGTTGTCTCAGCTGTGAAACTTTTTATATCTCATTAAGCTTGACCAATCATACAGACTTATGTGATCTTCTACACACTGTATGATCTAACTTATATATGAGATAAGGGGACACAGATATATGCAATCAAGTAATCAAATCAGATAGGAGATTGTAATAGTGGTAACAGGAAACATTGTATACAAGCTCAACCAAAACAGAGGGTAGCTATACCTGATAAAAAGTTTAGAAGAACAAGTTCTAAACACTCAATTTCAAGAACGTACAAGATATAAAGCAAACGAACTGCTTTGATATCAAACACTATAGACACATACCCAAAGCCGTAAAACCGCTCGATATTAAGTCACACGCCCAATTCGAGGAAGGCACGGATGCGGGGTGTGATTAGGGGTGAGGGTTAAGCGAGGAAGAAGGGGGATACATATAACATACGATAAGAAGATGTGACCATGAAATCGGACAGCATCTCCTCTATAATTAGGACATATCCTGAAGGGAAGGGGTGCGCAAACAATCCGCCAACAGAATAATATCGATGTCATAGCCTCAATGAAACATGATCTTGGTTTATAATAAGTAATGCAAGAAAGCAAAATAGCATTACATCCTGTTGACTAGACCGGTCAACCACATAGCATGCTCATATCGAGACTCACACAGATAATAACATAATAGCAAATCTTGTTCCCAATCGAAAGCAAAATAAGGGACAAGAATACATCAACATCGAGTGCGTATATAACCCAACATCGCGGAAGCATAGCATGAAGAACCATGACTCCACCCCGGTGCGCGCCTGTCAGCCCTCCTCCATCCGTGAAAAGATTTGAAAAAAGAGTTTGGGGTGAGTACTAGCGCTTTCGGCTGGGGTTTTATCATAAATCGAAAAGAATCATGATGCCGTGTTGAGCACTTACCTTAGAAGGTTTTAAAACGTAAATCCACTTCTAAGTAAGCAAAATAGATTTTCGTTTTCGATACGATCCGTTATTCTTGTTGTTCTCATCATAGAACCAAGAACCACGGCTCGGGCGTATCCCGTCACCCATCACATCTCATTCGGCCGGAACATATCCAGCCCGACCCGCAATATCTCGGCCGAAACATATCCAATCAGCCCATGCCCGGGCGTATCCGGTGGCTAACTCGGTGTGGACTTCCGGTCTATCCCCAGAACCATAACCACGTGTTCGGGTCTATCCTTCGATCAATACTCAAGATGGTGATCAACCCACGAATAGAGATCCGTGCACAACCACAATAAAACCACATCTCGGATCGAGAACGATAATAACTTCACCAAAACATTTCTGGCGCACATGTTTTATTTTGAAATATCGAGTAAATAACTCAAAATAAGCATATATAACCCAACCCGAGCAGACGAAAACATCAACCGGGAGATATCTACGGATCCGATGACTTCATCGATCGTATTGGTAGGTACCTGGTAACAAGACGGAACAACTTTTGGGGTCACGTCCCACAAAGCAAAGCAATATCGTGATCAAACGAAGATCGTGAAAAACTAGGGTTTCGACTTTACGAACCCGCATTTGGCACTCTCCGGGTTTCAAATCAACTCGATGCAGAAGGGAAATATATTTAGGGCATCAAGACCTATAATAGGGTACTTTCAAAATATGCATGCATGCAAGTTAACTCAAATCTTAGCGGTGAAGAAGCTTCAAAATCGATGCTATCCTCGGATCTAGGATAAACCGTCCAAAATCGATGCATGAAAATGGAAACATAAGCAATATGCATAACGACAAACATGGAATGACAAACTACGCTGAAAATGGATAACCCGGCATGTACTTCCTTTAGAAAACTCGAAGCAACGGAAAACATCCCGACATGCGAAACGCGAAAAAAGTAAAACTAATCGGTACTTTAGTGGAATGCATGGCCGGAACTCAAAACCTAAAGGACCCATAGCCAAAGATGGCCCTCGGCCGCAAGCAATGACAACAATGCTCACGGCGGCGGTAATGGGCGTGGCGGTTTGGCGAAATGGCGACCTCGGCCGTTCCTCGCCTCGTCCCTTTAGAATCCCGAGTTCTATGCTATGCGATCTACTAAAAGCGGAATCAAAACAAGAAAAGGACAAAAATGGAAGCAGGGCTGTTGGGGAGGGGCGATCGGGTGGTGGCGGCGGCGGCAATGGCGCCGCCGCCGAGCCTCCCGACTCGATCCCCACTCTCCGTGACTTCAGCGCACTGAGCTGCTCGGCTCTTCCGTAAACACAGAGAGGCGAAGGAAATGAGCGTTGAAAATGAAGGCCCTAGCCTCCTATTTATAGGAAGCGGTGCTTCACAATTGCTTGTAAGCGGCCCTTTTCAAAACATAAGCGGCGTAACTTTGCAAACGGACTCCAAATTTAGCAAACTTGGTACCCATGGACACGAAATAAAATACGGACACAACGACTATAAACAAGATATGCTTTTAAAGACCCATGAAAAGTCCGATTTTTCGATAACTTCCAGTGCGAAACCTTCGTGGGTGGTCGAAAACACTTACTTAGTGTCTATGAATTCGTCATAAGACACTCTTCACAACGCCTCGAGGTTTCGTGGCGATCGCATCGTCGAAACAAAAAGTCAACCTTTGACCTTTCTCGAAAAACGTGCCATACAAACCCGATGCTCGGGAAGGGCGGGGTATTACGATCGGGCGTGGTGCATAGCGGTGCTTTGCCGAATCGGGCGCGACAAGCCGATAGAAGAAAGCGCGAGCGCGAAGGTGGAACCCTCGACGAGGGAGAAAGAGGATGGTCGAGGAGGCCGAGCGAAGACCGACGAAGTGCCTTGAAATGATACAACGCCGCCCGATAGAGCTGGGCTCGGACCGCGTAATAATAACTCGGGCGATCCTAATATGCACCTTGCGAAGTCGAGGCGGAGATCTGAGCTCCACATGAACATGTTCGAGAAACCTCGGCGATGGCGGGGATCGAAACACGGTCGAAGATAAATATTATTCCTTCCATGAGGATTATGGACACGACACGGAGGAGTGTAGAGATATCATTGTAGACATCGAAAAGTATGTACATGACGGAGTCCTAAAGAAGTACCAAGGAATGGCCGGCGAGTGGTCGATCTGAAGCCCACCGGGTCGGAAAAGGAAGCGAGAGAGGAAACGTAACCTCACAAGAAAGCAAGGCGCGATCTCGATGAAGAGGAGATGGCGAACCCCAATACGATGGGATCATCTCCACCATCACGGTGCTCTCTCGCGAGCTACTGAAGTCTCTCTTAAGGTGAGGCCGAAGTCCCCATACCGGTGAACACAGTGAGCAGGAGATTTAAAGGGCAGTCGAATCACCTTCTCCGAGGATGACCCCGTACTAGCCGTAGTACCTCACCAGGACGCGATGGTAATCCAAGTAGTGGTCGCCAACAAGCTAGTTCGGTGCATATACGTCGACAGTGGTGCGTCGGTGAGCATCCTCTTCAAGGAGTGCTTTGACAAATTGGGAGTTGAGGAGGCACGCCTCGCACCGGCACCACTACTACTTCGAAGCTTCGTGCAAGAAGAGACGCGACCTGAGGGAATCATCGAACTTCCTGTCACAGTGGGAAAAGCGCCGACGAGCTCCACCAAAGTGGTACAATTCTTCGTGGTAAACGCCTACTCACCATATAACATCATACTAGGGCGAGATTGGTTGAATGTAGTAAGGGCAGTGTGTTCAACGTATCACCTGACCATGAAGATCCCCACAAGAGGAGGAGTAGCTGTGATCCGGGGAGATAAAAAAAATCCAAAGAATGCATGTAGGTCGCCTTAAGAGGTACCGGGACTTCGACCCAGCACCCACAGGCATAGCAATTAAGGAAGCCCGAGGAGTTGGAACTGGAAAGAGCATCGTCTGCTCTCAACAGCTCGGTGAAAGAGGTCGCAATGTATAAGAACGATCCCCTCAAGGTCGTCAAGGTAGGTTCTACCGAGGTACCTCAACTGAGGAAGCAGATCATCCAACTCCTAAGGGAATTCAGAGACGTCTTCGCCTGGTCACCCCTCGACATGACCGGGTTCTCACCGAGTATTATCACTCACCGGCTCAATATTGACCCAAGTGTAAAACCAGTTCGGCTAAAGCAACGGATCTTTGCAGCTGAACGGAATCAGGTCATACATGACGAGGTGAACCAACTATTAAAAGCATGCATACTGTTCGAAGTCAAATATCCGACCTGGATAGCCAACCCGGTGATGGTCAAGAAAGGAGGAGGGGGATGGCGAATGTGTATCGATTACACCGATCTCAATAAACATTGCCCAAAGGACTGTTACCCCCTTCCAAATATCGACAAAAAAGGTTGACACTTTGGTCGGATACGAAGTCTTGACTTTTGGTTATCTGAGGATATCACCAAGTCACGAGGAGTGGCGAGGACGCATCCAAAACAGCCTTCATTACGGACTTTGGAGTCTTTGCATATAAGAAGATGTCATTCGGACTCAAGAATGTAGGGGCCACCTACCAAAGTATGGTGGACAAGATATTTCAGCCCTACATAGGTCAGAATGTGGAGGTATACGTAGATGACATCGTCGTCAAGAGTAAAGAGGAAGCCACATGTGTTGCCGACCTCATGATTGTCCTCGGCTTACTTCGAAAGATAAACCTAAAGCTAAACCCCCAGAAGTGTACATTCGCAGTTCGGTCTGGAAAATTTTTGGGGTGTTGGGTCTCACAAGAAGGATTAAAAGCTAACCCGTCCAAGGTTCAAACCATTTTGGAGATGAAGATGCCGAAGACCATCCACGACGTGCATAAGTTGACGGGCTGCATAGCTGCACTAAGCCGCTTTCTTTCAAAAGCCACGGATAAGCAGCTCCCATTTTTCAAAATACTCAAAAAGGCTCCGGAGTTCTCCTGGGATGATAAACACAAGTCAGCTTTTGAAGATCTCAAGAACTATCTCGCCAAACTTCTCACTTTGTCCGTCCCAGAAGAAGGAGATGTCCTTTCCCTACACCTCGCCACCTCGGACGAAACCATAAGTGCAGTTTTGGTACGAGAGGACGGATGTCAGCTCCCTGTATATTTCATCAGCCGAGCACTAAAGGGCGAAGCGAGTATCGACCATTGGAGAAGCTCGCCTTGGCATTAGTAAATGCTGCAAGGAGACTACTTCCCTACTCCACGCACATCCCATACAAGTTCTCACCGATCATCCACTTCGGCAAGTGTTGACAAAGCCAGAAGCCTCGGGGAAAATTACGAAGTGGGCAATTGAATTGGGCGAGCACGACATCTCTTTCTGCCCTCCTCAAGCCATCAAGGGTCAGGCCTTAGCAGAATTCCTTATAGAAACTAACTTCACAGAGAAGCGAAACCCACCGAGCCAACCTCAGACAATGCCGAAGTCGAACCCATAAAAGAAGTATCCGAGAATTGCTGGCAAATCTATGTGGATGGAGCTTCGGGGAAAACGGGTAGCGGGGCAGGCATCTTACTTCTGGGACCAGATGGCCAGAGAGATCACCTACGCACTTGGGTTCACATTCAAAAATACGAATAACTAAGTGGAATACGAGGCCTTAATTGTGGGACTTCGCCTAGCTCAAAGTTTTAAGATACGAGCCGTGCAAGTACACAGTGATTCTCATGTCATAGTAAGCCACATGCTGGGAAAGTACGAGGCAAAAGGCAACAGGATGAAGAAATACCTTGAAAACGCCAAAAGCCTACAACAGTCTTTCTCATACTTCCAGTTGGTTCGCATCCAAAGGGAGCAAAATAGCCGAGCTGACACTTTAAGCAAACTGGCCTCGTCGTCAACAAGCCCTTGATGAAGAAGTCGAGCGAAGCATAGGCGATGCCGGGTCGAAGTCAACATAGTCTCGGACGAGGAACCTAATTGGATGACCCCATTCAAACATATTTGGAAAAGGGCGAACTACCTCATGACAGGCTCGAGGCTAGGAAAATCTTGAGCAAATCTCTGCGGTATATACTTGAGCAGGGAATTCTCTATAGGAAATCATACCTCCAGCACATGAGGGATCACGTGGAAGTCACATCGGACCCCGCGCCTTATCGAAAAAAGTCATGCGATGGAGATACTATTGGCCAACGATGTTCCAAGACTCAATTGACCTCGTGAAGAAATGTCCGAAGTACCAAATTCATGGAAACGTGCCGAGGCTACCTCAAACCGACCTCGTCAGCATGCAAAGCCATTGGCCATTTATGCAATGGGGGATTGATATTGTAGGCCCTTTCGACAAAGCTCCTGTGTAGTTTCAGTTCCTGATCATCGCGATCGACTACTTCACGAAGTGGGTGGAAGCCGAACCCTTTGTGAGAATCACAAGCAAAAACGCTCTCAACTTTATCTGGAAAAATATTGTGTGTCGCTTCGGCATCCCCCATATCCTTGTTTCGGATAATGGGACACAGTTCACAGATAAAGTCTTCAAAGAGTGGTGCCAAGAACTTCGAGTTCAACAAAAATTCACCTCGGTAGTCCATCCTCAAGCAAATGGTCAGACCGAAGTCACCAACAGGACAATTGTGAAGGGACTCAAAACTCGCCTCGACCGTGTCAAAGGCAATTGGGTGGAAAATCTTCCAAAAATCTTATGGTCGTACCGAACAACACCTCGGACATCGAATGGAGAAACACCCTACAGTTTGGTGTATGAAATCGAGGCAGTCATCCCGGCAGAGATCGGCATGCCGAGCCCCCGCACCATCCATTTCTCTGCCGAAGTAAATGATGAGAATCTACGAGCTGACCTGGATCTGCTGGAAGAAAAGAGAGACATCGCCTACATTAGAGAAGCTCGGTACAAGCAACAAGTAGCTCGGTACTATAACCAGCGTGTCAAATCCTGACAATTCCAAGTAGGCGACCTCGTGCTTCGAAATAACGAAGTCAGCAAAGCCAAGAAGCTCGGCAAGCTGGAGGCCACATGGGAAGGACAATACCGAGTAGAAGAAGTCCTCAGAAAAGGGTTATATAAGCTCGCCCATTTGTCCGGTGAGCAAATACCTCATACGTGGCACATCATTCATCTGAAGAGATTTTTTGCATAAGTGTCAAGTTTGTTCATTTAGTCTTGTCGCGTCTTAGTTCCTTTTGTAACGTCGCATCTTTAGGTCCTTTCGTAATGTCATTTTCTCATTAATAAAGTTTTTTTCTTCATATGCTTGCACATTTCATTTGTCACTTATGCATACTACCTCTTCCTTATTATACAATATCCTCTAAGGAGGACGAACTACCCTCTAAGGAGGATGAACTACCTTCGTTTAATACGAGGATGAACTATAAACGCGCGTGAGGGGACCACCCCTATCGATAAAACTCGACAAATAAGGAACCTATACATTCGATTATTTCGAGGATAAATTACCTTCGTTTATTTCGAGGATGATATACCTTCGTTTAATACGAGGAAGAACTACCTTCGTTTATTTCGAGGATGAATACCTTCGTTTAATACGAGGATGAATACCTTCGTTTAATACGAGGACGAACTACCTTCGTTTATTTTGAGGATGAATTACCTTCGTTTATTTCGAGGATGAATACCTTCGTTTAATACGAGGACGAACTATCTTCGTTTAATACGAGGACGAGCTACCTTCGTTTATTACGAGGACGATCTACCTTCGTTTGATTACGAGGATAGAATATATACAGCGTTTGCTTAAAAAGGAAAATCAACACAAGGTAGAAAAATTTGTTCTTATTTCCGAAGTATACAACGCATACATTACGAGGACGACGAAGGCCCAGGAGGCTGGGAAAAGCTAAGCCAGTCCCTAGAGAAGTTAGGGTTCAACAGCTCATCTATGCTAAACCTATCCCTACCTCTGCCTCGTCCTCGATCGACGCCAGAGTTCGCCACTCGACCTCTTTGTCTCGCCAAATGACTACGGCGCTCGATGATACGACCCGGTGCTTGATGGACGACGTCTCTCTTGCATGAAAAACTCTCGAGACATGTCGACATTCCACGTCGTCGGGAGAGAAGAAGAAGCCTCGGCAGCCAGAGGAGCCGCGACAGAAGAAGAAGCCTCGGTCGTCGAACGAAGCACCCGCTCGAGGAAAGGATGACGATCTGCGATGGTCTTGTACAGGCCACCTACTTTCTTCAGGTCGGCATACTGCTCCTGAAATTGCCAGGAGTCCCCACCGTACTCTTCCCTACACCTCCAACAACGGGCTGCGAGCTCTGAAACTTTAGCTTCAGCCTCAGAGATAGTCATTCCACCACCTCGGCGGATAACCGCTTCGTATTGAGCATGCTTCTCGGCGATCGATTTGGCCTTATCCTCTGCGATCTCGACCTTCTCCTCCAACTCCAAAAAACGAGCCTGAAGCTCGTCAAACTTCCCTTGAGAAGCCACTGAATTGAACATCGACCTCCTCCCGCACATGGCCAAGTTTGCCCTCTAAGTGAAGGACTTCGACCTCTTCAGATTCGAGAGCCCGAGTCAACATTTTGATTTGATCCAACTAAGGAGACACATCAAAAAGTTCAGGAGAAGACTGGAGATAAAAACAAAAGACAAGATTTCTTCCATAAAAATTGGGGAGTTTTATTAAAGCCTTTAAGGCAGGAATTTGTTGAGGTACATATACATTTACAAAAAAAAAAAATGAAAAAGAAAGGGGATCAACTAACCCCTCCAGCAGCTTCTCCCTCGGGCCTGGCAACCTCGGCCTCCTCCCGGACTTGAGAAGACTCGGCCTCCTCCCCAACTAGAGAAGCCTCGGCCTCCTCCCCAGCTCGAGAAGCCTCGATCTCCACCTGGGCTCGCGAAGCCTCGGCCTCCTCCAGAGCCTCCGCAGCCTCGGCAGCCACCGCCCCCCTCGATCCCTTAGCCGGATCAGCCATTATAGCCTCGATCAGGGTGTCTCGATCCACCGAGCATGCACGAACTGACCCCGCAGTCAGCAAGGTCGAAGAGGAGGCCAGGCTCTCCAACACGGGCAAGCTCCTCAGGCTGCTGGCAAGGACCTCGGCATACTCTTGCAGCAGGGCTTCGTTCTCCAACACCTCATACCCGTACTTAGACTTATCCAACTGCGGGTAATCCTCGGCAACTTCATCGAGAGTGTCCGTGACCACGCGCTTATTCAGGACCTCGGCCAAATCGTCGGCCAAACCGGAGAATCTTCTTGACAGGAACAACCTCTCCGCAAAGGCGCGGAGCACCTCTCCTTGTGAGGCCGCTGCCTCAGCCTCCCGACGTCTTGCTACCTCCACTTCGGCCTTCAACAGGCCGACTTCGGCGTCCGCCGCCCTGGCCTTCGCCGCCTTGGCTGCCTTCTCCGTCTCGACACCGCCACAGCCACGATCTCCCTCCTGGCCACGTCCCGAGCCTTCGCTTCGGCCTCGGCCACCTCTAAGACGATGAGGGTCTTCTCCTCCTCCATCTCCCTGGCATAGCGAGCCACCCCGTCAAACTAAATGACAACGCCATTCAGGTAGTCCGTCAGTTGGGCGGACGTCGCCGCCAGTTGGGCGGACACCTTAGCCAGCTCGGCAGACATGTCCTCGGCCCCCTGTGCAATAGCCAACCATGTCAAACGAATACAACAAATACTGAAATTTGTGACATGTACAATGTTTAGTATGAATTTGTGCTGATTTTTGGTATTGTTTTGTGTGTCATTTTCAGTGGTTTGTCTTATTTATGTCGTTGGTTTGAATAATATTTGTCGATTCGAATTTATTTCATTTGTTTTGATGTTTTGTAGAAAAACGGCATAAAATAGGATGAATTGGATCTGCCAAGAATCAACTTTATTGAAGAGCATCTCGACAGGAGTCCGTAGGCACAAACGGATTGTAAATCGGAGTTCAGACGAGGGAGAACGAGTCGAATTGTTAAAGTCGCGCACAGCCCCGTCGCATGGCCCAACGCTGCGCGCGTGCGCAAGCGCGCCCAGCGTCCGTGCTCCCCAGCGCGCGCCCATCCGCCCAGCAGCCCAGCAGCGACGCACCAAAGGCCGTCCCCGGCTGCTCGCCCGCGCGTTCGCGCCATTGCGCGCCCCGCCTCGCTGCGGCACCCGCCTCGCCCCGCACATACCTCAATCTCCACCCGACGCTCGTTCATAGCGCGTTCGGAAGTCCCAGCGGGCGTTGCATCTCCAGCCGGCGTTGCGCGTCTCTCCAGCCTTCCAGCGTGCGCTTTTCACCCAGCGCCCTCCACAACCGACGCCGCTCCCACCGGCGCTTCGCCCGCGCCGCCTGCCGCCCACTCCATTTCAAGCGCCTCGTCCGCGAGTGTTTAGCTTCTCAGCCGGCGCTCATGCCCCCAACCGGCGCTGGCATTCTCAGCGCCATACCACGCGACATTGCGCACCCCGCTCGCCTGCAGCCGCGTCCGGCGCTTGATGTCCAGCAGGCGCTGGACGTGTCTCCAGAAGCTTAGCGTCCGTGCTGGCTCGTCCGTCTTGGGTCTTGAGGCCTTCGATCCGAAACTCCTCGCGTCCGGTCTTTGGGAGTTAATTTTTACGATATAAATCTTTGAAACGCACGCGAAAAACCCTAGTTCCTTTTTTTATTTTTCTTTCGTCTGTCAGACGCGATTCTCTTTTCCTCTCTTCTTCCTTTTCCCTTTCTTTTAATTGTTCTTGTACTTTGGATTAACAATTGGGATTGCACGATTCCGGATTTTGGAAGATGAATTTGTCTATGAATGGTTGTAAGTTTTCCTGATTTTGATTATGTCTATGTAATTGGGATTGGATTAATTTCTATCATGAGATAAATTATCGATTTGTTGGGAAATATATGTTTGATTGTTCTCGTCTTGAATTGTGATTATTGAATTGATGATTTGCGATTTTTCCCATCCGTATGAATTATTTATTTTATGATCTTCATGCATAGTGTTCGAAAGAATAGTGTAGGTTGATTGTATGCTTATGTTGATTATGAAGATATGCGAGAGCAGATTTATACTAAATATAAGTTTGACAATGAAAGTGATCGAGAGATTGGTTTGTTGTCGAATAAATGATATATGCGGTTAGGGTTTTGCTATCGTGTGCTTTGTAGTAAAATATCCTTCAGTAGTTAATGGTGGGTTGATTGAGAGATCCCTGTCATTAAGTTCGAGTCTAATGTTAACGTGTCGAGAGGTTAGTTAGTGTTGACCGTTTGGTGAGGCGTGGGTATTTTATGCATTGTGTCGGTACTTGATTTATTAATTGTGAGGATATATTCAACCTAGAACACCGTCTCCACTTCGTGTGTCTGTCGATTCTATTGTTGTCCAAGTGTATCCGCTTTCCTGCTTTATTTTATTTCACCTTTCGTCCTTTCCGTGACAACCCCTTATGTTAGGACGTTAGTTTTCTTTTACATACATGTTTGACATAAAACCGTAGCCTGTTAAGCCTTCCTCGAGAGATTCGACTTGGGTCGACCTTACCGTTCTATAAGGACCTCGTACTATTGCGAGCGACAGAAAAGAACAATTTGGTCAGAACAAATGTCACAGCCCCTCTAATCCAAAGGACAGATTAGGGAGAACTGGAACTTGGAACAGTGATTATAAGATATTCAATAGGAATAATCAAAAGATTTTAAAGTAACATTAACCGTACTTCTAAAGTCAAACCTTATTTACAAGGCACCATTAATTTACAGATATAAAGGCTACTAGTCCTTTAACAAACGATTCAATAATTTAGACAGATTCGACTGCCAATAACAAAATACAATAACATATTTAAACTGCAGCGGAAAGCATGTGAATGCATATATGACGATATGCACTCAAGGTTTCTTTCAAAACATAATAAATACCAAAAAGACTTCTGACTACTCAACATCTCTCCTCCATCACCATCATCACCAACTGCACATTTAAAAAAAATATGCGGTGAGTTCAAGAATACACTCGATGGCTCATGCGAAATAATTTATCAATTTTAAATTACTACGCCCATCCCAAGAATACCACGAGGTTTTAATTTGAAATACTCGTGCTTACTAAATATTTTCAGTCATTTTCCATAAATATCGCTTTGTAATACCCCAGATTCTTATAGCTCTGCTTAAGCGATAAGTACGTAATTAATTAGAAATTAATTA
Source organism: Salvia rosmarinus (assembly GCA_036937905.1). Lineage (NCBI taxonomy): Eukaryota > Viridiplantae > Streptophyta > Magnoliopsida > Lamiales > Lamiaceae > Salvia > Salvia rosmarinus. The sequence continues at coordinate 77,149,401 of CM072819.1, read as the reverse complement.
CGTGAGTGACTAAGGACAATGCATCCTCAGATTAAATTTTATAAGATTTCGATAAGATTTCTCGATTAGATCTCAATAAAGTATTTCGGATAAGATTTTGGAGTTTTAACTCAAAGATTTAAATTAAATTTTTCGAGTTGATTGAGTTAACAATAAATCTTTATTTATTGTTTTATTTCCATATTTATTTTGGAAAATAATGATTTACGAGATTTCAACTCATTAGAAATTTCTATATTTCTATTTGATTTATTATTTACAAGAGAGATAATTTATATTCTTATTTCGTTGAGCCCTATTTTCGAAAATCGTTTATGTTCGTTAAAGACCTAACGTTTTTAATTCTTTGGGCCTAGTATTAAAAATTGTTGTGAGCCCAATTGTTTTATTAAGCCCATTAAAGACCAAAGAATTCTCTAGAAATTCAAGCTTCTTCTAGAAGCCATTTGAATAGCTTGTGAAGGAAGATTTCAATAGTAACCTCAAGACTTATATATATATGTTTCAAGCTTATTCAACAATCCATTTTGCTCCCATTTCTCTCAAAATATTGAAGAACACACACACACACCACGAAAATTTTCCTCTTTCAACTCAAATTTGGACTTTCAATCTTCTTCAACTCCGTGAATCTACGTCTTAAGGAGGTAAATCTCTAATCCTACTCAAGATTTGAAGTGAAAATCAAAGTGAAAACCCAACCCCCAAACCCCATATGCTTTGGCCATTTGGCCATGATCTTTACGGGTTTTTGTTCTTCGATTTCTTGTTTATATATGCGTAGATCTATCCCTTAAGAAGTGATTTATGCTTGATCTATGATTTAATTTGATATCTACATGAAAAACCCAATTCTAGTCAAGAACCCTAATTATTATGTTATAAATTAGTGGATGATTTCTTAAATTGAGTTTGTATTCATGTAATTAAAGATGTTTGAGCATGATTAGAGTTGATTGTAAAAATAAAAATCGAGCCCTATGAATTTTACATGAGGACCGAAAACTAGGGCCCATATTTTAAGATGATTTGGCTTTGATTTGTTTAAATTTCGTTAGTATTTATGCTATTATATATGCATGCTAGTCTTTGATGAAAGAAATTGGTGTTTAATCCAACGTATATGAAAAGCCCTAAAGTAAAGTGCTTATGTAATGTCGAGAACTTTTCATGTTGATTTTATTTGAGAAGTTTGATTTCAAAAGTATGATCTAGTATATTAAAATAGTCTATTTTGAATTATTGAGATTTTTCTATGCTTGTACGAAATTTAGATTTCGTTGGTTTGCGTTTACAAAGGATTTTGTGAGATTGATTTGATATTTAGAAATTTATTCCAAAATATAGATTCTTATGATTATATTACTTGATTAAAGCTTACTTGATCAAAGTTCTCAAAGAAATCGATTAGAAAGATTTAATATTTTGTTATAGTAATATGATATTCCTTATGAATATAAGGAATTGAAAAGACTAATGTTCTTATAAATACTTTCTTAATAAGTTAAATAGTTTAGTTAGGGATGCATTGACCTAGCAACTTAGCTTAATCATAGAATATAGAGAGTTTTAGTAGAGGCTCAAGAGTTTGAAACTCTTAGTTCCTCTTTCCGTATTATTCTTCTTATCTCTTTGTTAAGGAGAAGGAGCAAGTAGAAGCGAGAATAGAGATCAAGAAAGGAAAAGCGAAAGCTTGAGTAAGCAAATTACGGTGGGCTTTCTAAACTAAAATATGTTTGTGCACAAGTTTATGAAAATGAGCATGTGAATTTTATAAAGTTAATTGACTTACTGTTTTTGAGCATACTACATATTACCTATCTACGAGAGATGACGATATCGGCCCTATCTTTGGACGAGCCGCCGATGAGGTTTGTGTACAGAGTGATCGTGAGCTAAATGGCGATCAAGGTGTTTGAGAAGGAGGCCTCTTCTCGACCAAGAGTGCGTAGATATGGTGTTTATTTAAGATTTGTCTGCGGACATGTTATGAATTGAATTGTTAGCACGTGCATTGATCATGATGTAAGAAATTTCAGAAAGCATGATTCATAGGATATTTCTTAAAACCCCTGTGAATCTAAGAAAGTGGCAAGTCGATTATATAGCTCTAAGAGCATGTTTCAGTTGTTTTTGGCAATTGCCACTGAGTGCATCAAGTACTCATGCCCTGCATGTATTTCTAAATGTGCAGGTAGTGCGGGAGATGACAATGGAGATTGAATGCTGAGCGAAGACTTTGTGACATGTCCTATGTTTTGCCCCGAGTTTATGTCTTCACACATAAACTTAGCTACCTTTTGCTGCCAAATAGTTTGAATAATGATGGGTTTTGAATATTTCATAACAAGTATGAATTTATGCTAAAGATTGTGATAACAGTTTGCTATACAGGATTTAATTTATATTCTACTTGATCATTAGGTTAATCACAGGTTCATTGACTCGTCTCTCTTTAAAAAAAAAAAATTTATTTGAAAGTCATATGATTCTGATGTGTTATGATACTGGGTTCTGATGGGTTAGACATTTGATAAGGGATTTCAACTCGAGTCGAGAAATTTTGCACTCGCTTGCTAAATAGCGATTTAATATTGTTTAACTTTTGATTATCAATTCATGATAAGTTTAAAGACTCGTTTTTCCTTGGAATTTAATTTAATCATATCTGCGAATCTTTCAAAATAGTTAGTCATCCCCTTTGTTTCCATTGTCGCACTCCAATTAGTTGGTTAATCCGAGATTAGATAGGTCGGGGTGTGAAAAGCTTGGCCAAGCATTTTCATTGTATGTATGATCCATATCCATCTCATATCTCATATCACATCATCAATAACTCATCTCATAAAATCATCTCATAAATCATTCCGCGCCGGAGAGGAGGCCTCCTCTCACGGATGCCGTGACCGGCCGAGCACCCTTTCAGCTCACAGTCACAAAATAGTGCACAAAATCCTTGCCGTCCGGCAGACAGATACAATTCTCAATCATCCTTGTGGGTACTTACAAGGATACGAATTCAATCATTTCATAAGTGGGAGCTACCCAACAATATGCATCATTCGATCATGGATAGGATACATACATAAAACATAAACATTTTGGGCAGGTAATTAAATAATCATTTCTCATCATTTCTTGCGAATAAAGCATCGTAAATAAATTATTTGATAAGCAATTTATCTTTTTGAGTATAATAAAGCCCACCTATACTTTCAAACGTTGATTCTCGAAGCACGCGTTCTTTCTTCGTTGTTTGTGAGCGTTCACGTCCCACCATTACGCAAAATTTACGTTTAGTACGTTGGCACGCTTTTCGAGATTTTTAAAGTTTATTCAACTTTGATATTTTATAAAATAAAATAATAATTCGAAGTCTTTAATAAATTTTAATACGTCGTTTCAACGCGTATTTCAATAAAATAATTCTCATACTTCGAGAGAGACGTAATATGATCTACAGTCTCATATTAACCTTTTAGGTTAAACATTCAACGTATAATAACGTTATTCAATAAAATGATTTCAATTATGAAATCTTTTCTCACAATTGAGATATTTTTATAAAAGTAATACGTTTTTCACGTATTAGCGTATTTATCGAACGTATTTCGTACGTCAATTTCAAAAGTCAAAAATTTTGACTTTTCTTAATAATTTCTTTAATAATTCATATATTTAATATCTAATTTCCATATAAATTGATTTCTTTTCATAAAGCCCTAATTCTCGATTTTTCACGCAAATCGATAAACTTGATCAATATTTTCTTTTAATATTAATCATTTAATACTTTAAACATTATTTTATATTTCTACGTTATTTAATATAACGTTTCGTCGTAAACATAATATACTATGTTTAATAATTCTCGAAAATTCAATTATGTCTAAACTAATTTTTAGACATATAGTGTATTATTTCTCTTAATTAAAAAGGATTTAAAAATCCTTAATAAAAACACTATAGCTCATGGCTATATGCTATAAATTCCAAACTTATTCCAAAATTTTCTCTAAATTCATATAGTGTACTATTTTATCATAGTATCACTAATATGTATTAACATTAACTATAGAAAATTTTGAACATAACTTATTAAGTCCTTAGGTCTCGGTTTTTGTCCAAACTTTGTCCAATAAATTTTCTAAAATCCTAGTTAATTTATACAAGGTCCCAACATTAATTTATAATATAATTATAACCTATAGTCCAACATATTTCTTTTCTTCATCAATGAATTAATGTTCAATGGTTTCGGTTCTTACCAACTTCATACTAAACATTTTTATAAAATTCCAATTTAATTACACTATGCTTATTTACTATAGTGTAACAATATAACATCCTAATATCATACTAGAATCAACATAATCATGCTTAATTCAAGCTTATACCTCTCGGCCACTTTGAAATAAATGAGCAAATAATATCCAAAAATTCTAGTAAATTCCAATATCACATAATTGATACCCTAGATCAACAATATGCTAAAACATTTCTTAAATTAAATTATACAATAACTTAGCATATTTCATGATTTTCGGTAATTTTGAGATAATTAGCATAAGATTTTTTTAAAAATTCCTACAATTCACTACAAGCTTCTACTACATCATATATCATCAAGCCATTCTTAAATCCTTCAACAAAATTTTCGATCATCATCAAAAATTTTCATAACATGTTTAATTAAATTCTAAACATGCTACATGCTTCTACAACATCTTAATTCACATTATTAGTAAACAAGTATCATGCTTAGCATACTTTCCTACTTAAGAACACATGCTTGAAATTTTAATCTAACCATTAGAAATTTAAAACTTAGGGTATAATCGAGCTCGTTCGATTTCTAACCTTTTTAACGGTGTCGATTTAGGGCTTAAGGATTAAAGGTCAAGGTTTTTGGCTCTTAAATGGATGAACTCCTCAAGCTTTTTCAAGAAGAAACTCACGGTACTTTGCTTTGAAAAGAGAGAGAAATGTGTTTGTATTTTAATGAAGCAATGTGTTCAAGTATATGAACTTAAAATACTATATCTATCTCACTCTCTCTCTCGGTTACCTCTCACAATTCAAAGCAAGTTGAGAGCCTTTCTAATATCACTTGGGGACTCACAATTCATTACATCACTCATACTTACTATGTATAAAGTTTTCTTGGTTAAAACAAATTTATTCCTTGCCCTTTTGAATCAAAGAGCCGTCGGCTCTCTTCATGCAAGACACAAGAAAGACTAAATTTCCTTCCATGACTCACCATGCATATTTCATGGGAGTTAATACACTCTTACAACAAGTTTTCTTGAACAATTCAATTCCTTTGAATTTTGATGTATAGCCGTCGGCCATATGGTGTACAAGAGAAGAACTTTCAATTCATTTCATCTTAATACATGTATAAGTCAATGTACACTCTATCCCAAATAATTTTCATCATCAATAAGAGTTGTGTGTAAGCTTCTAACCTCATTTGGGAGACCAAAACACACGGCTATTATCACTCTTCACATACCACTTGATTTTACTTGGTTAGAGTATATTTAAATTCCCCTTGCATAAATTAATTCAATACATTGCAATGGATATCAAAAATTGACGTGAACTTGCCAATCTAAATAACTCACGGCTATTTTCATTTTTCATGTGGTATATAATTTATTTTCATGCTAATTATACATATATATCATAATATATGTTTTAGATGATAAATTATATCATAGGAAAAATTATTGGTATCATTTCATGTAAGAAAACCCTAATTTTCGAATTAGGGTTTTCGAAAATTAGTACATTGTTCAATAATCAATTCTTAATGTTCTAGCATTGTTTTATTGCTAAATAATACTCTAATTACATATAATAATCATAGGAATTTAAATACTATAATTCCTTGATCATTAGACTTGATTCTCAAGTCATCTCTAAACGTTAACGTTTGAAACGTCTCAATACGTTAATTATCGACTTATCTCAAAATGGTCATAATAAAGTCTTAATCACTTTATTAAATCATTACAATAATAATAGAATTTAATTCTAAGATCATATACTTAGAAAATATCACGAATATTTAATTATCGATACATAATCGACGTTGAAATAAATACTGTTGAAATACGTCACATAATCGTATTTCTCAATTCACATTCATTTGTGAATAATACATAGGAATTTATTATTTCAAAATAATTGAAATCATTATTCGATAATTTATTAATCAATTCCTCATAATAAAATTCTAATTTACGAAATTAATATCGTAATTAAGCTTTTAAATAATCGGGGTATTACATTCCACCCCCCTTAAAGAAATTTCGTCCTGAAATTTACATACCTCAGAAAAGATCGGGGTATTTTTCTTTCATCGCTTCCTCAAGTTCCCACGTGGCTTCCTCTTGTCCATGATATTTCCACAGCACTTTGACTAGTGGAATCGACTTGTTTCTCAATTGTTGAACCTTGTGGTCTATAATGGCCGCAGGTTTTTCATTATAACTCATATCTGGATTGAGGATCACGTCGTCTTGATGGATTACATGCTTGGTCGCACACGTACTACGAGTTGTGACACGTGAAAAACATTGTGTGCGTTTCCAAATTTGGCGGAAGAGCCAACCTATAGGCGACTGGGCCTATTCTTTCTAGGATTTCATAAGGTCCAATAAAACGGGTTCTTAATTTTCCCTTTACTCCAAACCTTATAATCCCTTTAGATGGAGAGACCTTCAAAAAGACTTTATCTCCATTTTCAAAATGTAGCTCAGATCTTCGCGTATCAGCGTAAGACTTCTGTCTATCTTGAGCTTCTTTTATCCTTTGCCTAATTTGGCGGACGATCTCAATCATTTCGCTTATTGCGTCAGGCCCTAAGATTCTTCTCTCACCCACTTCATCCCAATAAAGCGGTGATCGACATTTTCTTCCATATAAAGCTTCGTACAGAGCCATATTGATTGTCGCTTGATAACTATTATTGTAGGCAAATTCGATTAGGGGTAAAACTTCTTCCCATTTGGCACCCCGATCCAACACTACTGTTCTCAGCATATCTTTGAGTGTTTGGATCATCCTTTTCGATTGTCCATCGGTCTGAGGGTGAAAAGCCGTGCTGAAGTTTAACTTCGTGCCCAATTCTTTTTGTAAGCTAGTCCAATATCTTGAAGTAAATTTTGAATCTCTATCAGATGTGATAGATTTCGGTACACCATGCAGGCGTATAATTTCTTTTACATACAGCTGGGCTAGCTTATCAGATCCGTGAGTAATCTGAATTGGCAGAAAATGTGCACATTTGGTGAGTCTGTCCACTACTACCCATATAGCAGTGTTCCCTCTCTTAGACTTTGGTAAACCCGTAACAAAATCCATAGCTATGTCTTCCCATTTCAACTCGGGTATTCCCAAAGGCTGTAGTTTTCCGTAAGGACGTTGGTGTAATGCTTTTACTTGTTGACAAGCAAGGCAGCGCTCTACAAAAGAGGCTATGTCTCTTTTCATACCTTCCCACCAAAACTTTTTCTTCAAATCTTGGTACATTTTAGTACTGCCTGGATGGGCTGTATAAGGTGTGTCATGAGCCTCACTCATGATTTCATTTCGAAGATTGTTGTTGTCTGGGATACACAACCTTCCTTCAAATAATAAAGCCATATCTGGTGCTTCTTGAAAATTCTTCAGCCCTTCCATCCTCACTTTGGCTCTTGCTTTTTCTAACTTTTCCTCCATCCATTGTCCTTCAAGGATTCTTTTTCTTAAATCAGACGTCAATGTGAGTGTAGCAATACAACTCGTGATCGTCTCTGGTTGTTCAATCAATTCGATCTTCATCCTTTCAAACTCCTCAACGAGTTTTTCTTCTTCTGTGAAGAGACATCCCAATTTGTTTTGACTCTTACGAATTAAGGCATCGTCTACAACGTTCGCCTTGCCCGGGTGATAGTTTATACCACAGTCGTAGTCCTTTACCAATTCGAGCCATCTTCTTTGTCTCATGTTCAGATCTCTCTGCTCGAAAAAGTATTTCAAACCTTTATGATCGGTAAAGATTTCACATCTTACTCTGTAGAGATGATGTCTCCATATTTTCGATGCATATACAAGCTCACGCCAGCCCGGATCATGAGTTGGGTAGCTTAGTTCATGTGGTCTAAGGCGTCGTGATCGTGGCTATTACTTTTCCTTCCCCGCATCAACACACACCCAATCCGTTCTTAGAAGCATCGATATAAACTACATATTCTTTGTGCATACGGGCTGCTAGTCTTGGTGCACTTGTTAACTTTTCATAAGCGTTTGGAAATTACCTCATTCTTGATCCAAGTGAATTTAATCCCTTTTACGAGTAGTTGGGTTATTGGTCTTGCTATCTTTTAGAATCCTTGATAAATCTCCGATAGTAACCCGCCAATCCCAAGAAACTTCTAATTTCGTTTTGTGTCCTTGGCGATTTCCATTCCTGCACTGCTTCTACTTTGGCTGGATCTACCTTAATCTCTTCAGCCGACATAATGTGTCCAAGGAACATTACTTCCTTTAGCCAAAATTCACATTTGCTAAACTTAGCAAAAAGCTGTTCATCTCTTAAAGATTGCAGTACTGTTCTGAGGTGTTCCTTGTGTTCTTCTTCATTCTTTGAATAGATGAGGATGTCATCTATGAAGACTAAGACAAATCTATCTAAGTATGGGTGGAACACCCTATTCATGAGATCCATGAATACTGCAGGCGCATTAGTCAATCCGAATGGCACAACTATAAATTCATAGTGGCCGTATCTCGTTCGAAAAGCAGTCTTTGACACATCTTCAGGCCGCACTTTGAGTTGGTGATAGCCTGACTTGAGGTCGATTTTTGAGAACACGCTAGCTCCTCTTAGCTAATCAAACAAGTCATCTATCTTTGGAAGTGGATACTTGTTTTTGAGCGTCATTTTGTTCGATTCTCGTAATTTATACACATCCTCAAGGATCCGTCCTTTTCTTAACAAATAACACCTGCTCCCTAAGGCGAAACACTAGTGCGATAAAACCTAGGTCCAACAGCTCTTGGTTTGGATTTTCAACTCTTCCGCTTCTTTCGAGCCATTACATGCGGTGCCTTTGACATTGGAGCCGATCCGGGTTCCAAGTCAATGGTAAATTCCAATTGTCTATCAGGAGGTAATCCTGGTAGATTTTCAGGAAAAATATCTGAAAACTCTCGTACAATCTTTACATCTTCAGCTTTCATCGCTGTTCGATTTTCTCCATTCAAATAAACAAGAAATGCATGGCATCCCTTCTTGTTTATCATACTTCTGGCCTTCAATGCTGATATTATTGGGATTTTCCTTCCCATGTTGATTCCATGGAAATGTGTTGCTTTCTGACCAGGAAACTGGAACGAAATCTTCCTTTCTTTGCATAGGATCGTGGAATGATTTTCAGCCAACCACCATTCCTAGAATTATATCTACATCACCCATGGGTATTATGTTCAAGTTATTAGTCGAAACCTTAAGTGATCCTAAAGTCGACTCTGAGTTCGAGCAAATGTGAGTATGATCATAATCCCTCCTATGGGTGAAGAGATTCTCATATCCTGATTCGCTTTTTCTGGTCTAAGTCCTAATAGATCAACGCATGTTCTTGCTATGAAGGAATGTGATGCACCCGTATCGAACAAAAGTATAGCAGTGCGTTGAGAAGTATTCCCATACCGCCGAGTTTCCTGGTTTTGTTCATTGCCTCGGTGTAGAGCATATGCTCTAGCTTGAGCCGACCGAGGTGACGGCGCTTGTCTCTGTTGATTCTGCTGATTCATTCTTCTTTGTTGGCGTTCTTCTTGATTCGCCGCTGCGGTGGTTGTCGTTCTTTGTTCTTCTTGAGGTTGTTGCCATTGTTGTTGTGGTGGTATTCTTTGCTGGTGAAATTTGGCCGAATAACCACGAGGGTTGGGCATTGTCGGTGATTCGGCCTTCCCACCGTCCCCGTGCATATCCTCAGTCAACTATTTGCGTAATGCCCCTTCATTCCGCACTTAAAGCAATTTACCAAATGACAAACTCCTTTGTGAAACTTTTGGCACTTTGGGCAATGGAGAGTCCTTGTGCGCTCTGTGATCCTCGTCGGAGGGAAAAGGCGCTTCTTCCATCCACGCTTGCGGCACCACATTTCCTTGCCACGGCCGTTTGTTATTGGTATTATCAAAGCTTCCCCGGTTGTTGTTACTAAAATTTCCTTCCCATTTTCTCTTTCCTTTGTCCTCTCAGATTCTATATACGTATGCGAATCGACTTCTCTTACGCATAGTCGCCTCGATGTCAAAGCTCGTCAGAGAGCTTGATGTAATCGATCTCCATGGTGGCTAGAGACATTCTTATCTCTGACCTCAAACCAGACCTAAATTTTTCTGCCATCTTCAAATCCGTATTCACCTGATCAGGGGCATATCTGGACATATCGCAGAAAGTGCGATCATAATCTGTCACGGACATCTTCTCCTGTTTTAGATTGTAAAATTCATGTTCCTTCTTTTTCCTGTAACTTTTCGGGATGTATTTCTCATACATTTCCCCTTTAAACTCTTCCCAAGTAAACTCAATCATCTGATCCTGCAGTAAAATTTTCCTCCGGGCTTCCTACCAAAAGTCGGCAGGTCCGGTAAGTTGAAATGTAATACAGGACAGCCGCTCTTGTGCTGTGCATCGTAGAAAATCGAAGATCCTTTCCATAGCCCTTATCCATTGCTCGGCATCATCCGGGCTTCCTTTTCCATCAAAAGAAGGTGGGTTCTGCTTAAGGAATAACTCTTCTATTCTACGATCATGTGGAGGTGGAGGTGGTTGTGGTATATTAGCAGGTTCTGGTACAGGAATTCTTCCGCTGCCTCTACCTTTTTCCCTTCCCCTACCTCTTTGTGCAGGATCTCTTCTAGGCGGCATTCTGTTGTTTAAACATATGATAAATATTGAAAATTATTTTCACAAATAACATATATAATATCATCATACAATCCTTTTGTAAAGCAGCTTTAAACCAAGCCATTCATCTTTATCACAATAATCATTTTTGCCGCAAAAGCCCGCTTCGGGGTTATCATATATATACATCAGAAAATTGTGCCTCAAAGAGAACTATTTTGTACAAACAGTTAATACAAGGAAATAATGTACATAAGATGGCATTTCAAAAGCTTAACCCATATAACAACATACGGGATTACATAATAATACAAAATACTAACGTCCACTTCCCTTTTTCAAAACATAAAGAGCAAACCACACACACACAGTACTATATACATATATACTAAGATACACTAGTCTCCTCATCAGGTATCTCACTCATAGTCACTGATCCTCCTCAGGATCCTCCTCATCATCTGAATCATCGTCGGAGTCGTCATCCGAGTCGTCATCATCCGAGTCGTCCTCACGTCGGCGTACTTTGGATGGTCCCGCTCCATCATCCCCAACCATATGGATGTCGCGGATCGGACTGAAATCATCACGAGCATCTGATACTCTCATCCTAGCCGTCTGGCGGTACGGCTCTGCTGGCGGTGCTGGCGTTGTCATGGGTGGTAAAATCGGAAGCGGTGGGTGTATGGGGTGTCCAATCGATAACAGGGAAAACACTGGCATCCCAAAGCTCGGGCGAGGCAGCTCTCTCTACCTCTGCGAGCCTGCCCTCATCCTCCAGGAATCTGGGTACTACCGGGTCCACTCGCCGCGGTACCTCCGTGTACAGCCACTCCGGTGACTCATCACGCCACGTGTACTCCCTCGGAGGGAGATAGGGTCCTCTCGGTGCTACTCCGTAGATACTGAAGACATATGTCAAATGGCTAACGAATCTCGGCAGATCCGCTATCAGGTCATAGTCACCACCGGCACGGTAGATGTAGTCTCCTGATACCTCCCGGGCATAATCCTCCCAATCGGTCGGGAGTCGGGTCAAGAGGCGCTTGACACCGTCGAAGTCCGTCACGCCATGCACTCGGGCGTCCATCCAATGTCGGAGGTAATGCATCAGGTATTCTCCAAAGTTGTCACCACAGCACATTGCATATGTACGGTATGCGTGGATCACTTCCGCTGGCGTAGCCCTCAGCCCTAACCTTCTCTTCGGCATGCGATGAGTCCTTGCCATCTGTCACAGACATCACTAGCATAAGACAACTAAATAAAGATATCCGTTACATAGATAAAAATAAACTTAACGCGTCTGTTAAGCGAAAGGATAAACTGGACAGGTCTATAAAGCAGATAAACAATCAAAACACCTCTGATAAACAGATAAATGTTATACGGAAGTTGTTCTCATATACAACGCACGTTGTAGCTTTCCTACCATACTAGGAAACTTACTATCTAGCAGCTAAAAAAAAATCTTATCATATAACTAAATTCTAGTTCTATATAACCACGAGCTAACTTCTACTGGCTCTCATGAATTACGGAGAAGGAAGCAGGGATCTGTCCTTCATAAGAAATATAGTACAGTCCGTTAGAGTGCGTGGCGAAAATCATCGCAAATCGGTCGAGCGAAGAGAATGGATCGAAACAAAACACTGCACGAAGCAGGAAAATTTCGTGCGTTCGCGCCGAGATCGTAGGCAATGCCGACACCAAGGTCGTGCATGCCATTGCCGACGCGGACTGCCAAGGCCGAAGTGATGAGGTGACGGGGTAGTCAGCTGGTCAATGAAATGAATCGCCGAACTTGAGATAAATGGCCAAGCTCGGATTAGTCGTAAACGAGGTCGACTTCCCGAATTGGATTTGCCGAGGTAAAATATGGCGTCGTGAAGTGCCGAGATGAAACTTGCCGAACTTAAGGTGGATGTCAAGAATGACACCGAAGTAAACGCCCAGGTCGACGCCAGGGTGGATCAATTGAGGTCGCAAAGTGCCGAGGTGATTAATTTGTCAGCCGAGTCGAGGTAATCTCTGGGTTGACTTCAACAAGGTGGAAAGCCTTAGCTTTTATTCTGAGCTCGTTTCTTTTCTTTTGTTCACGTAAGAAGGGGAAAAGTTCGTACATTTGTTCGTCTATGTTCTTTTCAATAATGGATCATACTTCTTATTACGTCTATGTTCCAATTGGGATGACATAGTCATTAATCAAAAACAATATTGAGAAATGAAGATTAAAATTTCAAATATGACGAACATAGCTCGTTTTAAACATACGCATTTCCTGCGAAAAATTTTCAACCAATCATTCATGGTTATTCATAACATTCCCCTTTTCATTTCATTTGTCGATAATGTTCTATCGACACCAAATCAAATTCATAAATCTCAAACTTCACTTTTTTCAAAGATGAGAAAAATAATTTACCTCTTTCCCGGTAGAGCTTGATGTGATGGAGTGTTGAGCATAGTCAGATGATTTCTAGAAGTCTAGTGACTCAATCTAGACTTAACTTTTTGAAAGAAAGTTTAGGGTTTAAAGAGCAAACTGCTCTGATACCACTCTGTCACAGCCCCTCTAATCCAAAGGACAGATTAGGGAGAACTGGAACTTGGAACAGTGATTATAAGATATTCAATAGGAATAATCAAAAGATTTTAAAGTAACATTAACCGTACTTCTAAAGTCAAACCTTATTTACAAGGCACCATTAATTTACAGATATAAAGGCTACTAGTCCTTTAACAAACGATTCAATAATTTAGGCAGTTAAATCGACTGCCAATAACAAAATACAATAACATATTTAAACTGTAGCGGAAAGCATGTGAATGCATATATGACGATATGCACTCAAGGTTTCTTTCAAAACATAATAAATACCAAAAAGACTTCTGACTACTTAACATCTCTCCTCCATCATCATCATTTCAACTGCACATTTAAAACAAATATGCGGTGAGTTCAAGAATACACTCGATGGCTCATGCGAAATAATTTAACAATTTTAAATTACTCTGCCCCATCACAGTAACACACGAGGTTTTAATTTGAAATACTCGTGCTTACTAAATATTTTCTATCATTTTCCATAAATATCGCTTGGCCAAGCATTTTCATTGTATGTATGATCCATATCCATCTCATATCTCATATCACATCATCAATAACTCATCTCATAAAATCATCTCATAAATCATTCCGCGCCGGAGAGGAGGCCTCCTCTCACGGATGCCGTGACCGGCCGAGCACCCTTGTAATACCCCGCAGAATTAAATGTCTAATTACGGTATTTAAAAACCGTAAATCAAAGCTTTCGCTGAGATATTCAATCAGAATGATATCGAATAATGACTTTGATTAATTACGAAGGAATGAAATCCTATTTTATATTCACTGAGAATTGTGAATTAAGAAATAAAAGTATATGAAGTGTATCGGCAGTATTATTTTAACGTCGATCGCGTATCGATAGTTAAAATTCATGATATTTTCTAAAGCAATTAAGCTTAGAATTAAATTCCATTATTAATGGAATAATGTAATAAAGTGATGGCGACCATTTTGAGATGAGTCGATAATGAGCGTTTTGCAACGTTTTCAAGCGTTAACGTTTTGAGATGAAGCAGCGTTTTAATCGATCAAGAAATTATAGGAATTAATTTCCTATGATTGGTATATGTAATTACAGTATGATTTAGCATTAAATCAATGCTAGATCATCAAGATTCGATAGTTACCAATTTTTCAAACGTTCGAAAACCCTAATTTTCGAACTCGATTTTCTCGCATAAAATGATGCCATTAATTTATCCTATGATATTATCTATCATCTAAACTATATGTTATAACATATATCAATGTTTGGCATGAAAATAAAAATTTAGACCCATTGGCATAGTGTAAAAGCCGAAAACTATACACCTATGTATACAAGTTTATCTTGTTGATTTTTCCTATTGCATGTATCTACTATATGACAATGTGATTAATTAAAAAGCCTAACTAAACATTAAAATCAGATATATATGTATATATACTTGTATATTTTCGTGCATGAGGTGTGTGGTGTTGTTTGTGCATGGGTTATGCTTGACAATTGTCACTTGAGGCAACAATTGTCACCCCATGCAACCACCCCACCTCTCTACCACCACACCCCCCCACTTCAGCCATTCCATCTCCCTACACCCTTCCATCCTCTCCAATTCTCCTCCACACCACGGCCAAACCAGCAGCAACAAGAAGATGAGAGCCACTCCACCATTCTAAGAGAGGGAGACGAGCTCCTAGCAAGATGGACAGCCGAAGCCTTTCCAGGCTATGAGCCTCTCCTCAGTCAACCCCTTCGATTCCCCACTGAATTTCACACCAAGGTGAAGAATCTAAACCTTGGACTCAATAGTGTTGGAGCTACACACATGCATGTTCATCAATAAGCTTGATGGTGTTGGTTCTATACTTGAAAGTGATTGCATGTTGTTAATCTGGACGATCAGTAACTTCCCGAATTTATTTGACCAAGTTAAAGTGGTCCGATGATTGTGAATTTTTAATATGTTGAAAATATATGTGTCTAATATGCCTCTGTAAAATTTCAAGTCCATACAACATGATTTGCTATTTTAATCGTATTTTTATAAAGCATCGCGCAAATCTGTGAAATCGCCGTGTTCATCACCCATAATCCGTGGCTTTCGTTTTAATTTTGGATAATGATAAAACTCTGAAATTTGGCAGAAACATAATTCAGCATGTTTAGAAGATGTATGTAAATTTTCAGAATTTTCTAAATATTTTTACTATTTATTCCAGATTTTACAAGTTAACTGCACAAAACTGTCACGGGAGTGATAGCTTGTGGTAAAACATTTGTATCTCCCAATCTATTGTGAATCATTGAGTTAGGCTTTTTCTGGATAAAACTAGACTTAAGTGGCTTTTCAATATGATTGGTTTCATTTCCAGATTCCTTATAATGAACTCACGGTGAATTTTTAAAGTTGACGCATTTCAGTAAGCCTTTTTGGACAAACTGCCTTAGAAAATTTCTATGTTAATAGGCTGTTCGAGTATGACTTTTACGTGAGATGTTCAAGCCGTTTGTAGTCCGATTTGGACTTGGGTTTCTTCATAAGAAATGTTCCTTACCATGTCTAGTTGTGATCTGGAAATTTTGATCCCAAACCAAGTTTTATAGGTATACTTTTCATCGACCAAAATCACCTACTGGAAACTGTCCATTTCAACTAGTCAACTTTGAGCTTATGTATTTCTCGATCGTCAGATATTTTCCAGTATGGTCTTCATGAAATATGTAGTACTTATTACAAGGTTTCTAAATTGGTAGCCTGCAGCCATTTTGGCATTTTGAGTCAAAGTTACGAGCCTCATAAAACCCTCGTCGTTAAGCTAAAACTGAAAATTCTGAAAAATAATTTCTAAGTATAGAAGTCAGTTTGAGTTGCCCACTTTGAGACCCTATATCTTCAGAACCACGACTTTTTTGGATTTAATTCCTTCTTAGAACTTGTAGTACATGTTTAGAGGTTTCCAGAATGTATCTTTGTGCGACCATATGTATTCTGAATCGAGAGTTATGGATCGTCAAAGTCGTCACTTGGGTTGTTTCAAGCTGTTTTGCTGAAATTCAACACTTGAAAATTTGACTAAGTGTTGGAAACCCTTTGTGAAATATGCCTTATGTGACTAACATGCTAGTAATTGATGCATTCATTATGTTAAGTCGCAAAGTGCGATGAGAGCATTATAAGATGTACGAACTATGATAAAACATCATGATACGATATTTTCACGGCATACATTAACGTGAAATATTTGACTAGGTCTTCCTACGTGCTCAATTGAGTGTATATCGTACCTTGATATACACTATAGTAGAAATATGGATTCTAAGACTCGATGGATAGTTTCTACTCCGAACTTCAAGGCCAAGAATAGATAGGCTATCGAGAAATCGATTTAGACAATCGATAGTCGGTGGGCTTTACGCTACTCAAAAATAAAATGCTTACGAAATATTTATTTACGATGCTTATTTCAACTGTTGATAAAATGTTTACAAGATTACCTCCAAAATGTTTATGTTTTGTGTATGTATCCTATCCATGAGATATTATGAGATGTTATGAAATGTTATGAATGTTGTTGGGTCACTCCAACTTATGAATGAAAATCGATATCGGATCTGTCTTGGGAAGGACAATACACAGCTAGGATTAACGTGTACACCTAAGGTGATTGTGTCTTTGTAAGGACAATTCACGGCCGGTCACGGCGTCGTAGAGGGAGGCCTCCTTCACGACGTTCGACTATGATGATATGACGAAAGGATGTTAAGGGATATGGATCATACACACCAGAAAAATGCCTGGCCAGGCGGTGATTTTTATGAACTGATAAAATGTTTTAGTAAGCACAAGGCACTTCCACTAAAACCCTTGTGTCTTACCATGATGTGGCAGTGTAATCTAAAAATGATAAAATGTTTTTGGCATGAGTTCACCGAGTGCATTCTTGTACTCACCGCATGTTTTTTTTAAATGTGCGGTTGAGCGGATGATGGATGGGCGGTGTTGAGCGATAGGAATGTTGTCATTTGAAATGTTTTATACCTTGATTGTACATCGTCATATGTACATATCACATGTCTTCCATTGCTAGAACTTAAATTATGTAATATAGTCGAGAACATAAATGACATATGTATTCGTTTATTGTTAAAAGAGTCTCCTCAGTATTTTATCCTGTTTAGAGTTATAGTCCTGCTAATCCGTACTTAGGATTGTGGGGTGTGACAACCCTTTCACTCACAATCACAAAATAGTGCACAAAATCCTTGCCATCCCAAGACGGGATACTAATTCTCAATCATCTAGTGGGTACTTACAAGGATACAATTCAATCATTTCATAAGTGGGAGCTACCCAACAATATGCATCATTCGATCACGGATAGGATACATACATAAAACATAAACATTTTGGGCAGGTAATTAAATAATCATTTCTCATCATTTCTTGCGAATAAAGCATCGTAAATAAATTATTTGATAAACAATTTATCTTTTTGAGTATAATAAAGCCCACCTCTACTTTCGAACGTTGATTCTCGAAGCGCGCGTTCTTTCTTCATTGTTTGTGACGTTCACGTCCCACCATTACGTAAAATTTTACGTTTAGTACGTTGGCCCGCTTTTCGATATTTTAAAAGTTTATTCAATTTTGATATTTTATAAAATAAAATAATAATTCGAAGTCTTTAATAAATTTTAATACGATGTTTCAACGCGTATTTCAATAAAATAATTCTCGTACTTGAGAGGCGTAATATGATCTACGCCTCATATTAACCTTTTAGGTTTAACATTCAACGATAATAACGTTATTGATAAAATGATTTCAATTATGAAATCTTTTCTCACAATTGAGATATTTTATAAAAGTAATCGTTTTTCACGTATTAGCGTATTTATCGAGCGTATTTCAGTCGTCGATTTCAAAAGTCAAAATTTTGACTTTTCTTAATAATTCTTTAATAATTCATATATTTTATATCTAATTTTCATATAAATCGATTTCTTTTCAGTAAGCCCTAATTCTCGATTTTTCACGCAAATCGATAAACTTGATCAATATTTTCTTTTAATATTAATCATTTAATACTTTAAATATTATTTTATATTTCTCGTTATTTAATATAACGTTTAAGTAAATAAATATAATATACTATGTTTAATAATTCTCGAAAATTCAATTATGTCTAAACTAATTTTTAGACATATAGTGTATTATTTCTCTTAATTAAAAAGGATTTAAAAATCCTTAATAAAAACACTATAGCTCATGGCTATATGCTATAAATTCCAAACTTGTTCCAAAATTTTCTCTAAATTCATATAGTGTACTATTTTATCATAGTATCACTAATATTTATTAACATTAACTATAGAAAATTTTGAACATAACTTATTAAGTCCTTAGGTCTCGGTTTTTGTCCAAACTTTGTCCAATAAATTTTCTAAAATCCTAGTTAATTTATACAAGATCCCAACATTAATTTATAACATAATTATAACCTATAGTCCAACATATTTCATTTCTTCATCAATGAATTAATTTTCAATGGTTTCGGTTCTTACCAACTTCATACTAAACATTTTTATAAAATTCCAATTTAATTACACTATGCTTATTTACTATAGTGTAACAATATAACATCCTAATATCATACTAGAATCAACATAATCATGCTTAATTCAAGCTTATACCTCTCGGCCACTTTGAAATAAATGAGCAAATAATATCCAAAAATTCTAGTGAATTCCAATATCACATAATTAATACCCTAGATCAACAATATGCTAAAACATTTCTTAAATAACAATTATACAATAATTAGCATATTTCATGATTTTCGGTAATTTTGAGATAATTAGCATAAGATTTTTTTAAAATTTCCAACAATTCACTAGAAGCTTCTACTACATCATATATCATCAATCCATTCTTAAATCCTTCAACAAAATTTTCGATCATCATCAAAAATTTTCATAACATGTTTAATTAAATTCTAAACATGCTACATGCTTCTACAACATCTTAATTCACATTATTAGTAAACAAGTATCATGCTTAGCATACTTTCCTACTTAAGAACACATGCTTGAAATTTTAATCTAACCATTAGAAATTTAAAAACTTAGGGTATAATCGAAGCTCGTTCGATTTCTAACCTTTTTAACGGTATCGATTTAGGGCTTAAGGATTAAAGGTCAAGGTTTTTGGCTCTTAAATGGATGAACTCCTCAAGCTTTTTCAAGAAGAAACTCACGGTACTTTGCTTTGAAAAGAGTGAGAAATGTGTTTGTATTTTAATGAAGCAATGTGTTCAAGTATATGAACTTAAAATACTATATCTATCTCACTCTCTCTCTCGGTTACCTCTCACAATTCAAAGCAAGTTGAGAGCCTTTCTAATATCACTTGGGGACTCACAATTCATTACATCACTCATACTTACTATGTATAAAGTTTTCTTGGTTAAAACAAATTTATTCCTTGCCTTTTGAATCAAAGAGCAATTCGGCTCTCTTCATGCTGACACAAGAAAGACTAAATTTCCTTCCATGACTCACCATGCATATGTCATGGGAGTTAATACACTCTTACACAAAGTTTTCTTAAACAATTCAATTCCTTTGAATTTTGATGTATAGCCGTCGGCCATATGGTGTACAAGAGAAGAACTTTCAATTCATTTCATCTTAATACATGTATAAGTCAATGTACACTCTATCCCAAATAATTTTCATCATCAATAAGAGTTGTGTGTAAGCTTCTAACCTCATTTGGGAGACCAAAACACACGGATATTATCACTCTTCACATACCACTTGATTTTACTTGGTTAGAGTGTATTTAAATTCCCCTTGCATAAATTAATTCAATACATTGCAATGGATATCAAAAATTGACGTGAACTTGCCACTCTAAATAGCTCACGGCTATTTTCATTTTTCATGTGGTATATAATTTATTTTCATGCTAATTATACATATATATCATAATATATATTTTAGATGATAAATTATATCATAGGAAAAATTATTGGTATCATTTCATGTAAGAAAACCCTAATTTTCGAATTAGGGTTTTCGAAAATTAGTACATTGTTCAATAATCAATTCTTAATGTTCTAGCATTGTTTTAATGCTAAATAATACTCTAATTACACATAATAATCATAGAATTTAAATACTATAATTCCTTGATCATTAGACTTGATTCTCAAGTCATCTCTAAACGTTAACGTTTGAAACGTCTCAATACGTTAATTATCGACTTATCTCAAAATGGTCGTAATAAAGTCGTAATCACTTTATTAAATCATTCCAATAATAATGAAATTTAATTCTAAGCTCATACACTTAGAAAATATCACGAATATTTAATTATCGATACATAATCGACGTTGAAATAAATACTGTTGAAATACGTCACATAATCGTATTTCTCAATTCACATTCATTTGTGAATAATACATAGGAATTTATTATTTCAAAATAATCGAAATCATTATTCGATAATTTATTAATCAATTCCTCATAATAAAATTCTAATTTACGAAATTAATATCGTAATTAGGCTTTTAAATAATCGGGGTATTACAACAAATTTTGGCGCCGTTGCCGGGGAAGGCTTTAGGCTTTTGGTTTTGTGTCGTTTGTTTTCCGTGGTTCATTTTTTTTTTTGTTTCTTCCCCCATGCTTCTTCTTTTTATTTCTTTCTTTTTCTTTTTCTTTGTTTCTATTTTCTCCAACCGTGCGTGTGATCTTGTTTTTGTAGTTGGTGTCTCATTAATGCGGGGTTACCGCGATACAAATATGGTCGAGACAAGCACGGAGGAGAAAGCTCGTCGTATTGGGCAAATTCTTCCTATGAAGAAAGAGCCCAATTCGACTATTTTGAAGGATACCCGTCAGGCTGTGAGCATCAAGCCTATGATCCTTACTCGAGGCATCCTTAGAGTTCTTCATATAGTCAGGACCTCTTCTTCCAACAACAGCCGATGAAGCCGACATTGGAGGAGTCATTGCAGGCGTTCATTCAGGCGAGTCAGCTGATGAAGCAGCCGGTGAAGCCGACATTGGAGGAGTCATTGCAGGCGTTCATTGAAGCGAGTCAGCCGGTGAAGCCACAAAGGTTCGAGATTTTGGAAACATCTATCGAGCGTTTAGAGACTCAAGTCAGTCGGTTAGCCGGGATAGTGGAAGAATTGGTCCACAACCAAAGTGTGGAGGAGATGCCGAGACAATTGGAGCAAACTTCTTCTATCATAGTTTATGAAGATGATGAAGTTGAGGGGAGAATCGAGGAAGATGATGAAAGTGAAGAGTCGAGGTTTCATCAAACCGTGACTAACCATGAACAACCTGATATATTCCCGAACCAGTTAGAGGAGGAAGAGAGGACATACGTTGAGGTAGCATTTATAATTTTTCAATATCATAATTCTCCAAAGTATTGTGTTGTTGGAGTCGAAGTTATCTATTTTGCTTTGAAGAATTGGATGTTTGATTTGAACTTAATTAATTCGTTAATTGCTACCTTAAGCGCCCTTTGTGCTTACAATGTTACTCACCGATGCTCGGTTGAGATGTTATTCCTGCGGTGAAGGACTATGGATAGTCCGATTTTCATTGGTGGGCTCGTACCATTGAAGCAGGCGCTACGTGGGAGGCAACCCACGAGTTTTCTTGTTTTCCGTTTGTTCTTGTTTTATCTTGGTTTTGCTTGTGTTTTATTTTCGTCTTTGTTTTGGTTTTACGTAGTGCGGTTTGGTGTTTATCATTCTTGAGTTCTGGGACATTTTAATCCGTGTGGTGAAGCCGTGATGCTCCAACTCTACTGCGCACACTCGTCTATTATCAGGGAAGTATCATACTCTATGGTCATTTTGTGTTATTAATGTTTGGAGCACTGGGGACAGTGCTCGGATTATGTGTGGGGGATGATTATTCAGTTTTGTGTGCGTACCTTATCTATTTGTATGCTTGGTGATGTGCATTTATGCTTATTTTGATTTCTTGGATTCAAGTGTTGTATATGCGAGTAAGTTAGGATTTTGATTTGTTCAACTAAGCTTTGTGGTATTGGTGTTGTTTTTAATTCCCAAACTTTTGGTGGTATATGATTCGAGTGTAATGTGAATTGACGAGATTGTGATTGATAGAAAATGAATAGAGGAGAATTGATGTGATTTGTCCGCTAATGTTAGGGGAGTGTTAACATTGTGGTTACCTATATACTTGTTTAGCCTATTGATTGAAAAAATGTGTGAAAAAGAGTAGAAAATGAGATTGTTGAAATGGAGGATGTGATTACATCCCTTTCTCGTAATTTGAGAAATGGACATGGGAAACCACGATAGGAAACTCGAGTTCATCGAGGGTTCACCTTCGAACATTGTTCCAAAATCATTAAAACATTCTATGTGCTAAAAAAAGAAACTTGTTGCTAAAGGTGACCACATTAGTTAGTTCACCCCTAACAGAGAGTTGGGTCTGAGCGGAGGTTACTCTTTTATTTATTGGAAATCAATTACCGTCCTAGATTTATTTCACATTAACTTTGAATGCGTAAACACCAAGTGTGGGGAAAGCAATAAGGTTTGATTGATTAGACTAAGAGTGAAGTTGTATGAATTATCCTTCCTATTCTTACTAGTATATACTTTGTTTGAGGACAAGCAAATGGATAAGTGTGAGGGAGTTGTTTAGTATGAATTTGTGCTGATTTTTTGTATTATTTTGTGTGTCATTTTCAGTGGTTTGTCTTATTTATGCCGTTGGTTTGATTAATATTTGTCGATTCGAACCTATTTCATTTGTTTTGATGTTTTATAGAAAAACGGCATAAAATAGGATGAATTTGATCTGACAAGAATCAACTTTATTGAAGAGCATCTCGACAGGAGTCCGTTGGCACAAACGGATTATAAATCGGAGTTCAGACGAGGGAGAACGAGTCGAATTATTAAAGTCGCACACAGCCCGTCGCATGGCCCGCGCCCGCGCGCTTGCGCCCGCCGCGCCATCCGCCCAGCCCGGCGCCCGTCCCCGATGCTCGCCGCGCATCCGCGCCAGCTGTCGCGTCGCCCGCCTCGCCCGCGTACACCTCCATCTCCACCCGACGCTCGTTCACAGCAGCGCATTCGGAAGTCCCAGCGGGCGCTGCATCTCCAGCCGGCGTTGCGCGTCTCTCCAGCCTTCCAGCGTGCGCTTTCCACCCAGCGCCCTCCAAAACCGGCGCTGGCCTTCCCAGTCGGCGCTCGGCCGCAGCGCCCCGTCGCCCGCTCCATTTCCAGCGCCGCGTCCGCGAGTGTTCAGCTTCTCAGCCGGCGCTCATGCCCCCAACCGGCGCTGGCATTCTCAGCGCCATACCGCGCGATGTTGAGCACCCCGCTCGCCTGCAGCCGCGTTCGGCGCTTGATGTCCAGCAGGCGCTGGACGTGTCTCCAGAAGCTTGGCGCGTCCGTCGCGTCGGGAGTTAATTTTGCACGATATAAATCTTTGAAGCACGCGAAAAACCCTATTTCCTTTTTTCATTTTTCTTTCGTGTGTCAGACGCGATTCTCTTTTCCTCTCTTCTTCCTTTTCCCTTTCTTTTACTTGTTCTTGTACTTTGGATTAACAATTGGGATTGCGATTCGGATTTTGGAAGGCAATTTGTCTATGAATGGTTGTAAGTTTTCACGATTTTGATTATATACATGTAATTGGGATTGGATTAATTTCTATCATGAGATAAATTATCGATTTGTTGGGAAATATATGTTTGATTGTTCTCGTCTTAAATTGTGATTATTGAATTGATGATTTGCGATTTTTCCCATCCGTATGAATTATTTATTTTATGATCTTCATGCATGGTGTTCGAAAGAATAATGTAGGTTGATTGTATGCTTATGTTGATTATGAAGATATGCGAGAGCAGATTTATACTAAATATAAGTTTGACAATGAAAGTGATCGAGAGATTGGTTTGTTGTCGAATAAATGATATATGCGGTTAGGGTTTTGCTATCGTGTGCTTTGTAGTAAAATATCCTTCGTAGTTAATGGTGGGTTGATTGAGAGATCCCCTGTCATTAAGTTCGAGTCTAATGTTGACGTAATAGAGAGGTTAGTTAGTGTTGACCGTTTGGTGAGAGGCGTGGGTATTTTATGCATTGTGTACCGGTCCTTGATTTATTAATTGTGAGGATAGATTCGAACCCTAGAACACCGTCTCCAATTCCATGTATCTGTCAATTCCTATTGTTGTCCAAGTGTATCCGCTTTTCCTGCTTTATTTTATTTCCTGCTTTCGTCCTTTCCGTGACAACCCCCCTTATGTTAGGACGTTAGTTTTTCTTTTCTGCTTCTATGTTTGACATAAAACCGTAGCCCTGTTAAGCCTTCCTCGAGAGATTCGACTTGGGTCAACCTTACCATTCTATAAGGACCTCGTACTATTGCGAGCGACTGAAAAGAACAATTTAGTCGAACATACAACAAGGGCGTTACCTCGGGAAAGACCGACGAGCGGCTTGAGAACCGACGATCTCGCAATCCGGGTCGTCGGCAGTCGTGGCATCGGGAATCACATCGACAGCCGTGGCATCGGGAATCGCACGCCTTATCCTTTTCAAGCGTTGGAGGGGCACGGGCAAAGGAGATTTCGGGACATCTTCGGTCCTCTCAGAAGAGGCCTCGGCTACATCTTTCAATGCCAAGGTGGAGGGTTCGAGACCAGAACTCGACCTCTTCCTCTTCTACTTTTCTTTGACGAAGTCCACTACAAAGATAATAATGCAGTCAGCACATCAACACAAAGACGATAAAACGACGAAGTGAAAGAAGGGGGGGCCTCACCCTTCACCGCGGTAGAAGGATCATAAGGGCTCGACCCATGATGTGACTCGGCCTCGGTAAAATCTTCATCAATTTGGCCACCCTTTGTAATGTCTCCCGAGATCACCAAAGCGTCATCAATTGATACATCCATGACTTATCGGTATTCGGATGAAATGCGTGAGTCCTCGAATCGACAAAGAAGAACTTCTTTTGCCGGTTCAATTTTTTACTGTTTTACTTTGAAGCCACGGCGGGTGATATGTAATACCACCCAAGCTAGATTTAAGCTGAAAAAACCTAAGGATCAACCCTAGGGTAAGAGGATGATTATGCCGATAGGCATAGACGCCAAGGCCCGTCAACTGCCGAAATGAGTTTGGTGTTATTTGGGCAAGAGGTATGACGGATGGAAAAGGAAGACGAAGCCCGCCCTTAAGGCTGTCTTCGTAAACCGTAACAAATCCCTCCAGAGGGGCGTAAGCCCTATCCTCCGGACGGGGGGGACGACCAACCCGACAGATGGTGGGACAGAAAACCTAGCAGCAAGATTCATTATTTCAGAGGATTCTAGACACGAAGGAAATGTACTAACTTTACCAAAATCCCTCAATGGCGGGAAAAATGAACTACAAACGTAGGGATGGGGAGAATCAACTGTATAGACTTCTAAAGCCACCGGGGCACCCGGTGGTGACACAGACACAACGCGGCCATCATGGCCGTGAGACTCCTCAGAGGAAGAAGATGAAGCCATTAAAAATAACTTACTGGTTTTTGGGTACGAAATCGAGGAAGATGGCACAGATACTGCGAGAACGACAATGGCGGAAGATGACACCGATGCTGCGAGAACAACAATGGAGACAGTTGATTCTTTTTCTGAAAGTCAGAGAGTTTGAGAAAATTGAAAAGTAGAAACGGCTAAAGTGATATGAGAAAAGGCGTATCATGGAAGTTATTCCCAATATGCGCTTTATCGGGAACCCAACCGTTGTACGCATTAAATGCGCATTAATTGCAGATGACAGATCCCATGTTCGACATCGGCAGGACATCCCGTGTTCGACCTCGTCACGACGCTACGCATTCAACCACAACGTCGTATATCCGACCTCGATAAGGTGAAGCTAAGCGACATGCGACTTCGGCATAACACCTCGGTAAGGTGAAGCTAAGTGCGACTTCGGCACAATGCCTCGGCAAGGTGAAGCCAAACAACATGCGACTTCGGCATAACGCCTCGGTAAGGTGAAGCCAAGCGACATGCGACTTCGGCATAACACCTCGACAAAGCGAAGCCAAGCGACATACAACTTCGGGAGAATATGACCTCTACAAGATTACGCAGGCTCCACTACGCTAGATCACGAATCTCAGCGAGGTGATGTCAAGGCACTATCCCCCATCCATTACGACCTCACTTCTAAGTCTTTTTGGGGGGGATGTGATAGGATACGGCCCAACTACTAGGCCCAAGCATCAGACCCAATAAAAGTAGGCCCCGACATTAAGCTCGGCCTATGTGAGTTCGGCCCAAGAAGACTCCTAAACCAGCTACAACTCAAATCTCGCAAGTGGAGACGTAGAAGATTCGGATATCTAAAAGAATCCTTATAAGAGAAGACTTTGTATTAGAGTCGAACTCAATATCATTGTGTATAAATAGAGGCTAGATTAGACGGAAAAGATCATCTACACTCTTTGTAATCGCTTCTCATACTCTCAATACACATATACTCTCTCTTGCTCCGTGGACGTAGATCTAATTCAAAGATCGAACCACGTAAATCTCTCGTGTTCATTGCGCATTTATTTTCCTAACGAAATTAAGATCGATCAGGTATAAACCTAAGATGAGTTCAAAATTATATCTATCATACCTCTCATGATAGAAATAATGAGGAGAAACTTTAATTTTTAGATAAAATCTCCATTTTCTAACATGCATTTGCCCGATATAGATGCAATTGCTATTATAGGAATCATGTTTTGAATCAATTTAAGGTTTTCAGTAAGGCAATACAGTAACACGACATTTTGCACTTATATCAGTTATCCGTCCAACTGACTAGCTATCTTAGCAGTTAGTGGGTTTGTTAACTAATATCACTCAGTACCAGACTTTCTTTATCTAAACTGATAAGTAGTGCTGCTAACATTAATGAATTGACAATTACCCGACTAACCAGGTGTAAAGAAAAAGTTTTAAAATTTACCTAACCGGTGTATTCTCATCTCTACACTGGGACCTATCATAACTGAATCCAGAGTTCTTCACGACTAACTTGGTTATCAAAGAAGTGAAAAGTCACTTTGTCTTGGCCGAATTTTCCGAGATACTGCTCTCAAAGCATGAATAAAATCGATTGAGATCCTCCCCAGCACAAGTAATAAATGAACAAAGAATCAGTAATTAGTAATGCAACATGAATTTATTCATGCCCCAAGTCTTAATTCCCATCATAAGTTAAACAGTTTAGGTGAGGTGGTATATACATATGAGAAATAACAAATCTATGCAACTTTGAATAACAGCAATAGCATATATATGTCTGAGTCAGGCATGTACAGGTACGGAGGAGTTCATGGATACGCATCCTTTCAAGCGTTCAATGATGGCGTTTTTGCTAACTAGGCCCGAGTGAAGAGTCAGGGGAAGCCCTTCTTTCACACATTCGTCGTACTTCTCCAATGCACACACAATTTCACTAAAATTCGGCCGCTTGGAGGGGTTGCCTACCCAGCACTGCTTTATTATGTGCGCGATTGCTGCTTGGCAGCTTGCTGCCAAAGGCGGCCTCTCGTTCTGAAAAAAGCAATTAGCAGTTGATAAACTTATCCTAGTTTAAGTAATGCTTTGATAGTCAAATGCAATTTATGTGCCTAAGTTGAGCTCCTAAAAAAAAAGATCAGTGCAACTATTAAGAGGGTGTTTGACTAAACTTATTTTAAAGAGCTTATAAGCTTCAAGAGCTTATAAGATGTTTCAAGAGCTTATAAAACATAATGTTTGAAGAATTTATAAGTTGTCAAAATATTTAGATAATTGAGCTTATAAGCTAGAGAAAAAATCACGAGTTAGAAAGAGAAAATCATAGTTAGAGAAAAAAAATTGACGACATGTGAAGTCGACAGTGTATATATAAAAAATAACGAACCATAGTAAGACTATTTTGATAAATTCACTATACTTATAAACTTATGAAAAATAAGTTGGATTGGGCTACTTATTTTTACGGGAGCTTATAAGTGTTGAATCTTATTTTCACAGCTTATAAGTTGTTTAGGAGCTTATTTTGCCAAACACTTTGCATGAACTTATAAGCTCCTAAATAACTTATAAGATGTTTTGAAGAGCTTATAAATTTAACCAAACACCCTCTTAGGAGTGGCAACTTAGATTCAAATGATACAGAAGCAAAAAGATGAAGATGATAGTTTCTGGCTTAGATTGACACGAAGCAAAATCGACTCGACTTTGTACTAATTTGGCAAAATCTAAATCAGCATATAAAATTTTGTTATCTGATAATCTGAATGGCATGTTAAGACATTTTGATTTCTAACATCAGCGTATGTATCAAATTCAGCATCTGATAATCAGAATGGCATGTTAAGGTAGAAAGTGTTTAATCTTGGGAAAAGTCTCATCTTCGCTATCAATGAGTCCGAAATAATTCTTCAATTAGTGAAGAAAACATCAATAGGCCTCTGGCTAACGTATAAACCTAAGATGAGTCCAAAATTATATCTCATACCTCTCATGATAGAAATAATGAGGAGAAACTTTAATTTTTAGATAAAATCTCCATTTTCTTATAACATGCATTTGCCCTATATAGATGCAATTGCTATTAAGGGAATCATGTTTTGGGCTTGCAAGGAATCCTCAGTCAAATCAAGCAAAATGCATATGATAGCTAGAATAAAATTTAAAGAAAAGGAAATACATTCTTAGAAAGAAAGTAATATGAATGAATCAAAATATCCAACCTTCTCAGCCACAGCAAAGGCAGCCTGCACGGGAGTCATCCCCTGGAAGGGTAGCAAAGCCGTTGTGAGTTCCCACAGCACAATCCCGAAGCTATATACATCAACCTTGCGCGTGTAAGGCTTTTCCTTGATCATCTCGGGTGCCATCCAACGGTAAGTCCCCATGTTCCCCTTTGCCTCCCTGCATTGTGTCTCCAGACACGACGTCCCAAAATCTGCAACCTTTACGCGCATCTCATCATTCAGAAGCAAGTTGTTCGACTTGAGATCTCTATGTATCACGCCTTGTGAGTGAAGGTACTCCATTCCTCGTGATATGTCAAGGGCTAGTCTCAGAATGGTCTCGACTGAGAGGGAGTAGGGCTCTTTCTTGTTCAGATACATCCTCAGAGTCCCTTGTGACATGTATTCTGTGATGATGCAGTATACTGGCGGCTTTTTACACGCAGCAATGAACTGCAGAGAGAGAAAGTGAAAGGGCTGAAAATTGAGAAAGTGGCCTCGAGGCAACTAACTAACTAGATAAAGTAGAAGTTGTTCCATTTAATACATAGCTGTTCTTGAAATTTAACAAAGGCTTCATATATACCAACAATCTAATAAATCATACAGCTGCCAAAGCTACATAGAGTGAGTTATAACTGTCAACGCTTGAGGCCAATGTTATGTAAAAATGTTGAAAATTGGGTATGAAGATGAAATTGCAGGACACGAACCTGCACGATGTTAGGATGATAGAGACGTGAAAGAAGGGCAACCTCGCTCTTGAACTGCTGCTCGAGCAGGGCTCTAGTCTCTTCTTTGTGAGTGAGAATCCTCACCATTTTAACTGCCACTGCCCTCTGCTTGTAGATTCCTCTGTAGATTCTGCTATGTGCTCCAGAGGCAAACTTGTTGCCTATGAACAACTGGGAGAGATCGGCTGTCCACTCCTCGCGATCCTCATTAGATGCCTCCCACGTCTCCACATTCTCCGAGTCAAGAATCATGGACCATGATTCCAAGCTGTCGAATCTCTTCCTCTCCATGTTGTCTGATTCGATTCGCAGCTGGCTTCTTGAGGTTGAAGGTATTGATAGAGACTTACTCTTCTTTTTTCGCAGGCGAAACGGATTGAAACACGCCGCCGCCATTTTATTTTTCTTTTTTTATTTAACTTTCCGAGTGTTGAATCTTTTTTTCTGGGTATGATCAGTAGGTGTTACAACACACGATGATCACAAGGTGTTGTTTTCCTTCTGAATGTGTGCATTGATTTCAAGAAGTGCATGAACTGATTCAGAAACATGAGGTCGAGCGGGTGATAATACAGGTAAGATTTTGGAGTATTTCATTTATCAATCAAATATAAAGTGATTCAGAAAATACTGTTCCTGAAAATTATGAGAAGTTCAGACCAAAAAAAAAAAGCAACTGCGATACCAGCATATAAAATTTAACTGATCCAGAAAAAAGTATTAGAAAGAATCAAAGAAACATCAGAAAAGATTCGAAGTTCTTAAGTTGAAGGGATGAGAAAAATCAGATGAAAAATGCAGATTGTGCAGAAAGGAAGTGAGATTTGTGAGTTGGCTTTGATATATCGTAAGGTAAAGATGTAAAGTAGATTGTTTGGCAGAAGAAGATGAATTCCAAGTGGAGATTTCAGGGATGTCCCGTGAATTCTCGTTTCTAAAGTGTAGTGTGGAGAGAGAGAGAGAGAGAGATGAAGCTTTTCTTTCTAAAGGAACCGATCCTCCAATTTTCATTGATTAGTGTGTGACTAAGGTTATTTTAGAGAGTTTATAAGATATTTCAAGTGCTTATAAGATGTAATATCTTAAGAGTTTATAAGTTGTTAATGAGTTTGGATAATTGATCTCATAAACTAGAGAAAAAATCGTGAGTTAGAGAGAAATTCGACGAGAAGTAAAGTTGGTAGTATATATGTAGGAAATAACGAATTATAGTAAAGTTATTTTGGTAAATTCATAATTGCTTATAAACTTATGAAAAAATAAGTAGGGGTTTAGTAACTTATTTTTAGGAGAATTTATAAGCTGTTGGAATTTATTTTCATAGCTTATAAGTTGTTTAGGAACTTATTTTGTCAAACACTTTGCAGCAACTTATAATATCGTAAACAACTTATAAGGTGTTTTATGAAACTTATAACTTCAACCAAACATCGTCTAAGATGATTTTGGTAGCTACGACTTCTAAAGTTTAGTCCTTTATATGCTCTAGACCGCATTAGATTGAGTAGATTAGCCTATGGAAATCAAAGTACTAACTGCTTAAATCATTTAGTTAATTAAATCTTCGAAAATGAAAATGGTGAGCTCTTCTACACAATCTGAGATTAGAAAATGGCAAGAACCCTACGTGGCTTTGCTTGTCTCACGGCTAAAGTTAAACGACGACTTTAATAGAATTGTGGTCCTTTCATTTTTCTCTTTTACACAAACACTTTATCTTATGCACAACCATCGGAGGAAACTTCGGACCCTTGTCACAGCCCGACCCTGCTAATCCCGAAGGACTACCTTGTCAGGCTGCGACTTGAGATTGGATTAAAGAAGCGGGAAAGAATGAGAGATCTTAATATTGATTTATAACCATATCATTGGTAAGGAAACATGAGTAAATACGAAAGTGTAAGTGATATCAAGGTCGATTCAGAGAGTCTGACCATACTGTAGTTGATTATGTAATCACTACTAGAATATTCAAGAGTTCAACATATATCTAGAATTCAAAAGTGTTTAAAGAGTTTACAGCGGAATAAACGTGTGAGATATGCATATGAAGATGCATTTTCAAGGTGAACCAAAAGATATTCCATTTCCATCGACAAAAGTTATCTCGTTAAACTCCAGTCCGCTTCATCACCAGCTCAACCTACACATCAAAAATGAATATATATGGCTAAGTACAAAGTACTCAGTGGGCACATGCCGAAATATTTCATATTTTCCTCACGAAATTATACTGCTGTCACCACAGTAAGACACAAGGGTTTTGGTTTGAAATGCCTTGTGCTTACTAAACATTTTATCATTTTTACAATGTTGATCGGCCGATCGTTTTATTTCAAAGTATAATCCATGTCGGCTATGGAATGCGTCGGGAGGGAGATCTCCCTTCACCTGAACGCACGACTGACCGTGAACGGTTTAGAGGCTAAGTGTACATCACTCCAAACTAGCATCTCACCAGTAGGACCCGAATTCGTAATATCTCCTGTTGGCCCTGCAACCCTGAATGAATATATAAAAAATAATAAACATTTTGGCAGACAATATCACATTTAAACATTTGCAGTTTAAGAAAGCAATAAAGCATAAGCAGTAAATGATTTTCATAAAATCACATTTTGTTTAGATAAGAATGTCCACCTCAAGAATTGTCCTGCTTGAAGTACTTGCTAGCAATCCTTTGTCGTTTTTGGTTACGTCCACGTTGGACCTTGTCAACGTAAGAAATATAATTTAGTACGTCATTCGCTTCCTTCGAGAAGCATCATTAAGAATCAACAAACTTGTATCATTTAAGTTTTAGAGTTTCTGGGTTTTAGAATTTTCGTTATCGATACGACTCAGTTAACAATCTATATTTCGTCTATTAGGTTCGTCTCGCCATGACGATAGATGACACTCCGTTGTTGCATTCTTTCCTTCCGTCGATGTTTCTCCACTTCGTTTCGTGCAAATTATGAATCTTAAGTTCATAACTAATCTTCACCGTTTGTTAACGCGTATTAACAATTCTGAGTTGTAATCCCTCATTCGTTACTAACATTTTCTCGCCGCGTTTCTCACCTCACACGTCCCACATATTCTATCAAAGAAACCCATATCTATATTACACAATCAATAAAGATTTCTCATAATTCAATCATCTTCTAACAATTACTTAATAAATTAAAATTACTTAAATAATATTCTCAAGCATCTACTTAGCATAATCGAATCATTAATTAAATAAATCTCTAATTTAATTAAGTAAATCCATAATTACAAGTTTAATTAAATGGATCAAATTAAATGTCCAACAACATTTGATTAATTAATAAAATTAATTTAATTCATCATATCATTCACAAATTAACATTTATTTCCAATCACACCTATTTAACAATTTGCTTAAGGTCATCTTATTACATAAATAAATCATTTAAAAGATAATTCTCAAATCGTCCTTTAACATAATCAATTTTTATTATGCTATTTAATTTCTAAAGTTAGACCTTATTCAATTTTTATATTGGTTCCACCTCTCGATTTAATTTTAAGAACTCAATTAGTCCAACTAGTAATTATCAATTCAATCTAATGAATTTAAATAACTCAATCTAAATAATTGTATTTAGATTATCATTTAATTAATCACAAAATTTAGTGTTTAGAATTAGAATCAAACCTCATATTTAATTATTGTGAAATTTCATAAATACTTAATTTCATATAATGGATCATAGAAATAAATAATTTCAGTCCATCATCAATTTAAATTCTTAGCTCGACATTTAAAATAAATCTAAGTCCATCATCAATTTAATTAAAAGCCCATATCAATTTAAATCCATGGGCCCATCTTCAATTTAATTTTGGTCCATGGCCCATTCTATTATTTTCGGCCCATTTCAAGGCCAAAAAAAAACAAAGTAATTATAACCTTAGCCGAAAAACAAAGGAAAGTAATTAAAACCTTAGCCGCCCCTTCACTCACCCCCTCTCTCTCTCTCTGCTCACATATGAGACACACACACTCACACACAAAGATTGTCGCCGCCTCCATTTCCGACCGGCCACATCGCCGATCGGAGAGTTGCACCACCGCCGCGACATGACCTCCTCTCATCTCTCTCTTTCTCGCTTCTCTCGCGAACCGATGCACACACGCACAAGAACTCACTATCGTCGTCGTCGCAATTTCTGGCCAGCCCGTTGTCTCCGTCGCGACCTCCTCTCCGCTCATCTTCCTTCTCATCTCTGTTTTCTCTTAACCTATCTCTCTCTCATTTACAAAACACACACGCATGCAGACACGCACACATATACACACACACACAGACGTCTTCTATATGTTGTTGCCGTCCCCTTTGTCTCCGGTAGGACATGCCACCGTGGGCGTGCTACGTCGCCACGGAGACCAAGGCCTCATCTTTCCGTCTTTCTTCTTCTCCCTCTGTTTTCTCACGTCTCAACCACACACACACGACATCTCTCATCTTCCTCGTCTCTAGCGGACGATCGTGTCATCGTCGACGATTTGCACCGCTGCGACCACCCCATTTTCCATCCCTTTTCTCTGTCCTCTCGTGAACAGATGCACAAACAAAGCCTCTATATCTCTCTTTCTCGCTCTAGTTGTCGATGCATTAGTCCAACATCATCACCGCTTCGGGGCATCATCAACAGCCTTCCACATCACTCTCTCTGAACAGGCACACACGCACAGCCAAACGAGAAAAAAGAAAAAGAACTCCATCTATCTCTCGATCTACCCGACGTGCGTCACCTCTGCTCCAACGCTCTGTCGTTGCCTTCCAAGCGATGCGCACCGTCATCAGCAGTGTGAAGCCGCATCGTATTGCTCAGCCTAAAGCCCACATCGTGCCGAACAACAGTTGTACCTCGTCGTCAAGCTGTTGTTGTTTCTCGATCAAAGGCCGAGCCCTAAATGGCTCTAGCCAAGCACCACTGCCTAGGTTCAATTGTATTATATGGTAGGGTTTGTATTAGAGCAACGATGAATCTTATGTGTGATGAGTTCTATATGTATGTCTCAAGGTAGAGTACTTGTGATATTTCTTCCATGTATCTAGTTTGTACGTTTATTCATTTATATGCACTCATGTAAAGTAAGGTGATTGTTTCCATAAGAACTAAACAAAAGTGGTTTGAGTTCATGTACAAAACCTTGTTATTATGCTGGAAGTTGCTGATGAGAATTGGTTGCTGGAAATCAAGAAATATAGTTGAATGCTTGGTGGTGTATAATCAAAGTATGAACTTATAATGAATGGAAATTTTATAAGGAACTACTTATGATAGAGAGCTATGCTCTTCCTTTCTCCTGAGCAAAATTGATAGTAGGAAGCGAGAAATATGATGTTGTAAGAGATAACAGATTAAGTGTTGTTGAAAAGTCTCATGAGGTACATGCTAGAGAATAGGATATAGATATGTTAGGTATGTGATGGTAAGTGTTAAAAAAATGAAGTGATTTAGGTAAAAGTTGAGGGATTTGAAATGATGTGGGGCGATGTGACAATTTATCTAGTATAAAATATCTGGCTTAGTTTGTAACTGTATTCGTTCTCCGGCGTTCGCTTAAATTTTCTCGTTTGAAATAAAATTGAAACGTCGACGATTATAATTTTTAATAATCGCTCTAAACTCAAATCTGTAACACCCTAAATTCATAATTTAAAAATGCTATATTTTCTTAAATAGCTAAAGCGAAAACATGTCAAGTGATTTTTTTATTGGATAAAATATTTAAATAACATATATAAAATCTCTCAAATAAATTTACCAAATAATAAGTCTAACACACTCAAATCTAACTTTGCACAAGAACTGACGTCAACCAACGACCCAAAGCAAACTACGCAAGACTTAATAGCATGAGATAAGTTGGAGTTCTAGTAACTCAAATCCAACAACGATAATAAAGGAAAATAATTTAAACAAAAATAACACAAGTCTTGGAAGGAGCTAAAAGCGACATAAAACCACTAGGTACACCCACACCGTCACTTCACTCCATGATCACTGACCTGAAAATATTTTAGATAAAAGGGGGTGAGCACAAAAACGTACTCAGTGGTGGGGAACAAAGAATATCATTATTTTGTCCAAACGTGTATACATCGCGGAAAGTAATAGTCGATCATATTCACCTCACCGTGATGTCAACTTGCATACTCACGCGTGATGCAATCATATCTAGCCTCACCGCATAGAAATCCCACCTCACCGGCATAGGATATATACGTAGCCAATGACTCACGTCAACGCCTCACCGCTTAAAATCCGCCTCGCCGCTATAGAATATATACGTAGTCAATGACTCACCGTTAAGGCTCAGCCTCACCAGCATAGGATATATACGTAGCCAATGACTTACCGTCAAGGCTCAGCCTCACCGGCTTAAAATCCTGGCTCACTGGCATAGGATATACACATGACCAATGACTTACCATCACGGCTTTCCACTTGCATACTCACCGCATGCAATAAATATTGTATCATAATCCAAACCACGATGTACATATTGGACATAAAAGAATATTTCTCAAACCAATTTCACTTTCACAAAATAAACATGCTTTATTTTACGTGTCAATAGAAAATACCAAAACATGTTTTAGCGAGTTAAAAATATTTTACCCACAATAAATATGTTTATTCCAAATCACATATTTGCAAATTAAAGAAAACTTCACCTACCTTGTTTTGTCGAGCAGAACAAATCAACTCAAATTTTGGGACGAGGGTCCTAGTTGCGCCGCTCCTAGTACAATAAATATTGCCAGTGAGCTTAATAAAATAATAAATAAAGTTTTTATTTCACGGGTATTACAACCCTATTTTCAGGGGTCACAACGCATATATAGTATCATTCATTTTCCATAACATGTATGTCAAATTTAACCATTCTTATACAACATAGATAAAAGTATCAACTTGACAATTCTACCCCTCTAACTATGTCCAAAATAGCTAAGAACACTCTAAAATTTTCTATAGACAAGTATTTTTCCATACTTAGAGGGTGTTTGGCTAAACTTATAAGCTCTTCAATACAGCTTATATGCTGTTTAAGAGCTTATAAGCTCATACAAAGTGTTTGGCAAAATAAGTTCCTAAACAACTTATAAGCTGTGAAAATAAGTTCCAATAGCTTATAAGCTCCCTTAAAAATAAGTAGCTCAACCCCAACTTATATTTTCATAACCTTGCAAGTAACAGTGGATTTATCAAAATAACCTTACTATGATTCATTATAATCTACATATATACTATCGACTTCACCTCTAGTCAATTTTCTCGCTCTAACTATGATTTTCTCTCTCTAACTCGTGATTTTTTTCTAGCTTATAAGCTAAATTATTCAAACACTTTGACAACTTATAAGTTTTTGAAATTGTGTCTTATAAGCTCTTGAAACATCTTATAAGCTCTTTAAAATAAGCTTAGCCAAACACCCTCTTAGTTTTGCTTGTAAATCCACACTATACAAATAAT
Source organism: Salvia rosmarinus (assembly GCA_036937905.1). NCBI lineage: Eukaryota > Viridiplantae > Streptophyta > Magnoliopsida > Lamiales > Lamiaceae > Salvia > Salvia rosmarinus. The sequence goes on along the minus strand of CM072819.1, from coordinate 77,111,848 downwards.
ATTAGAGCCAAAGTTTTTGATGAAAAAATATTTTTTATTTAGTTAATTAAGTATTATCCTAACGGAAAAAAAAAAATTATGGTTCCAAACCCTTGTCTGATATGCTATGTATAGAAGTTTTATCTCTAAAAATTGGAGAAAAGGCGAGAACATCTGAGAGCCATTCTTAGGTGGACCGAGAATTGTTTTGAAAATTTTATTCAATAACGAGTCGAAACAAGATATTCGGGTTGTCCAGACAAATTTGAGAAGAACCGATGAACTTGTCATGGTCAACGCGCAACTTCAAGAGGCATTGAGAATTCTTAAAGATAGCTCATATATGCCCCACAATTAATGGAGCTCAGAAAAAAAAAAAAAAAAAAACAACCTATACTCCTACTTTTCAAGAAATTTTATCGGATTCCTCAAATTTGATGGAACTACAGGAGATACAAAAGATGATACAATATTACGACAATAACGTATATAGTGTACCTCAAGAATTGAGCAGGATATCTATGAGACAAGAGGAAAACTTAAACCCTCTTACAAGATATCCAAGAGAAAGTTGAAAGCATAGAACAACAACCAACTTCTTCCAGGTCGAGAAGAAAGAACAAGTGGCCAAGAGAACAAACTTGTCCATTGTCGGTGGATAAGACCAAAAAAGAACCAATGTCAGAAGAGATTTCCCGAATATTACAAGGAAATAATCATAAATAATCTTGAAAGAATAGTATTGGAAGATCTACATGACTTAGAATGATAGATCTAAAGATGTACCAAGATGACACGATTCTTAAATAGGAACCACAAATCTCACCTTAAGAAAACCACGGATGGTGCCAAAAGTGTAGTATCTCAGATTTCTAAACCACAGTCTCAAAGGACTACTAGTACTATTTAAAGGTTTGACATTCATAAATTTAAGTAATGGACTTCAAATTCGATCAGGTTCAAATTAAGGTTTCAAAAGTTCTGAAACTAGTAGCAAGTATTCGGAAAAACGCTATTTATACGATTTCACGTATTTCGAGATGAGTTTTGTATGCTTTTCCATTCACTTATGTAGAGCAATAGATCCAATGCAGAAAGTTTAATTATTTTCTTGATTACAGTGGATGAATAGTAACTCCTTTTCAAATCCGATTTCGCCTTGATTTGAGAACTGAGTTCAAAACTCGATCTTTAGTTTCCAGAATAAATTTTCATGCTTGAAAATGTTATAAAATATCTATAAGAATTAAAAAATCAGTAAAAAGTAGATTAGAGAGAAAAACATTTTTTTTACTAACCGAAAGAATTAAGGTTAATATGTGAAACAATACCGATTTAATTTCAAAAAATCACGAGATTTCTACCCAATCTTACTAATAATATGTAGATAATACTTCATCCGTCCACTAAATTCGTTCTTTGATTTTGATTGTACGAGTTTTAATAAATTGTAATGAATGTAAAATAAGTGTGTAAAAAATGGGTCATTGGAATAATAAATGGGGTTATTAGTGATTTTTTTGTAAATAAGTGAATAAGTTTAAAGTAAAAATGTGAAGTTGATATTTCGAAAAAAGAAAATGAATATTTTTTTAATGGATTAAAATGAAATTAAATGAATGTATTTGATGGACGAAATGAATATAAAAAAAGAAGATAATTGAGACAAAATACCATAGAGTTAGTTAATCGCAGTGCCGATTAAATAGAAGTATCCGATAAAGTTAACAATTCTATTATATAATATTATTAACTTTAATAAAGTAGATATAAGATAAGAATGGGCGTTTTTCAGTCCATTCTTCAGCGAGAGCAGAGAGAGAGAAAAGAGTGGAGAGGAAAACTCAATTGTTGATGTTTGAGCTCGAGTTCTTCATTGTTTGCTGATCATTTCTCGATTCCAAACCGATTACAAGGTAGCTACTACCCTAAACTTCATATATATGCCTTAGAAACCAGTTTTTGAAGTATGATTTTGTAAGAACATAGGCTGCCCCCATTGGATTTTTGTATGAAATCGAACTCAAAAGAAATAACGTCGAGAATTAATGTTTTTCGCGTCGTCAATATAGCAGTACGCTGTTAATTTCATACAAACCTGTGTATGTTGAAATTTTCAGCCTTCATTTCGAAATTTGCTGAAATGGGTTTGATAGTTCTTGATTTTTTTGGTTAAATTGATTGCAAATTATTCTTCTAGGATATAACAGTAGTGATATATGTTTTTACATGAATTTATTTTCAAATTCCATGAAAAACCTATGAGGGCTGACCATGTTCAAAATTAGGGATGTGATTTTATTTTTAATTTTGATCAATTTGAGATTGATTATGTGTTAGTTGATTAATTTTGAACATGCTGGGACATTGCAATAATTGAATCGCCCCCTAGTTATTTTCTCAAAATTGTCGAGAATTACACATACACATAATATTGTGTGTGATTTATATATGTGAAATCTGATTGCAATTCTGTGCTAGGCATCGTATGCTCGTTTATACGGTAATGGCTGGACCCTAGTGAGAGATAGGGTCTTGTTGCCTTAGTTTGGGTTATTTCTAAATTCGTATTTGTGTTCTTGAATATAATTGCTAAGTGTCATGAGATTTTGACACGAAGTATAAGATGTGTATGAATTTGATTGTCTTATGTGAAAAGCATGCTACGTGTTTATTACGTGAGCATTAGAATATCACATATTTAGGATTGTGATTGAAATAATCTTGTTCAAGTTGTCAGTTTTGAGAAGGCTTCTAGCGTTGTTATTTTTTTCTTGTCTAGTTAATCTGATGTGATTGAGTTGTTAATCTGATATGATTGAGTGAAGAGAACAATAGTAAGTTGCAAGGAGAAGGGAATTCTCATTGCTCATGCTTACTGATAGGATACGGTCCAACTCTCAGGTCCAATATAAATAAGTCTGACATGAAGTTCGGCCCAAACGAGTCCAGCCCAAGAAGGCCCCTAAACCAGTGGGAACGCAGAAGATTCGGTCATATCTAAGAAAATCCTAATTAGAGAAGAGATAAGATTCAAATCCTATCTTAGAATAGATCTCAGATTCGAGATCTAGGTCATGATAATTGTGTATAAATAGAGGCTAGATTAAACAGAAAAGGATCATCTACACTTCTTGTAATCACTCCTCATATTAGCAATACACGAATACTCTCTCTCTCTCCGTGGACGTAGATCTTATTCATAGATCGAACCACGTAAATCCTTGGTGTTATCGCGTATTTAATTCCCTTACGAAATTAAGATCGATCACCGCGCGCGTCTGGGAAGCGAAATTTTGTGTCTTCGATCAACCATTGTTTACAGGGAATCAATCACGACAATGAGAACAAGAAGTCTTGCATCCAGGGCCGCTGTCGGCAACAACAGCAACAACGACGACGAGACACACCGAGCTCAGCTCGGGAAAGACCCGGTCAGAGAATCGACCCCAGAAGAGCATATCCGAGCGCGACGGCGAGACAATCCCATCTTGCATGAAGAAACAGGATACCAGCGATGGAGATCGCAGCGAATCGCGGGAGAACCTCCAGCTCGACAGTTGAACCTTGACGACGCCGTCAAGGGGTTTCTTGAGAAGAATAAGGAGAGTTTTCTCCAATACCTCGGCGAAGCGCAAGGTCGGCCACATCCCGAAGAAAGGAACGCCGAAGCCTCGTCTAAACACGAGACACCGCAGCGAGGTGGATCCCCCAGCATCCAGGTCATAGGCGCTCATACCTCGGCACGAGTCGGGGCCCAAACCAACCGTGCGAGAGACGAACAACGCGGAAAGGACGAAGTGACCGACGGGAGGTCGGTCCTAAAAATCAAAACGAGTTCGGTCGATGAACTTCGCCCCACTCTCCGGAGGGTGGCTTCGACGGGTACGGGAATATAGTCACCCTGTTCTCAAATGAAATACTTGACACCCCGCTCCCTGACAAATACCGGGTGCCGAACATCGCCCCCTACGACGGACTAAGGGACCCGCAGAACTTCCTCTCGCAGTTCCAGTACAATATGATCAACCAACGCCTCAGCACAGTTCATATGTGCAAGCTCTTCCCGGAGTTGCTAGTCGACAACGCTCGTCGGTGGTTCGACAGCCTACCTCCCGGGAGCATTGGATCATATCGCGACCTGATGGCAGCCTTCCATCGAAGGTTCTTCCAGAAGGCGCAGTCAAAGACGTCATCGGCACACCTCCTCACCGTGAGGCAAAGCCGAGAAGAGTCCGTGAGCGACTTTATGATCAGGTTCAACAAGGAGTGCCTGAAAGTCGAAGACGTGAATGACCTTCTCATCATCTCGGCCTTCCAAAACGGCATCCTGCCAGGGGCCCTGTACAAAGAAATTGTTAAGTACGAGCCCCGTACCGCTACAGAGCTATGGCGCATAGCCGATCGGTTCACCAAGGCGGACGAGGCTGATAGAAAGAAGCTCGAGGCGGAGAAAGGCGAGCCCTCTGAAAAAAGAAGAAGAGACGAAGGACGAGGAGACCGAAGCCAAGGCCGACGAAGTGCTTTGGAGAGGATACGCCACCCATGAGTCGAGGCTCGGACCGCGGCACCCTGGGCGACCTCAATACACCCTTCGACGAAACCAATGGCAGAAATCTACGAACTCCACATGGACAAGTTCGAGAAGCCTCGACCAATAACATGGGGGTCAAAACGTCGAACCAAGAACAAGTACTGCTCTTTTCACGAGGACTACGGGCATGACACAGAGGAGTGCCGAGATCTCATGGGAGACATCGAGATGCTAGTACAAGACGGGGTCCTTAAAAAATACAAAAGGTAGGACCGACAAGTGGCGTCTGAGGTCCTCATCGAGGCGGAAAAAAGAGAAACAGCGAGAAGGAGAATGTGCCCTCACAAGAAGGCGAAGCGCGAGGAAGAGGAGGAGATGACGAACCCCATGACGACGGGGTCGTCTCTACCATCACAGTCTCCCACGCGGAGTTACGAAGTCCTCCCTGAAGGCCGAGGCACGAAGTCCCCATACCAGCGAGCCTGTCAACAAGAGGTTCAGGAGGGACGAGGCTATTACCTTCTCCGAGGACGACCCCGTACCTACGGTGGTGCCCTTGAGATCTACCGGTGATCCAGGCAGTGATCGCCAACAAATTGGTAAGACGCGTATATATCGACGGTGGTGCGTCAGTGAGCATCCTCTTCAAAGAATGATTTGACAAATTAGGAGTAGAGGATGCGCTCATCGCGCAGGCACCACTACCACTCCGAAGCTTCGTACAGGAAGAGACACGCCCAGACGGGGTGATCGACCTGCCCGTCACAGTAGAAAGGGCACCGACGAGCTCTACCAAAGTGGTACAGTTCTTAGTGGTCAGTGCCCACTCACCATACAACGTCATAATTGGGCGAGACTGGCTAAACGCAGTGAGTGCGGTGTGCTCAACCTACCACCTGACAATAAAAATCCCCACAAAAGGAGGGATAGCCGTGATCCGGGGAGACCAGAAGCAGGCTAAGGAATTCATGCAGGTCGCCCTGAGAGGTGCAGGGACTTCGATCCAGCAACCGCAAGCATAGCAACCAAAGAAACCCGAGGAGTTGGAACCGATGAAGGCGTCATGATCTGAGAACTCGGTTGAGGAGGTCGCGTTGTATGAAGACGAACCATTCAAGGTCGTAAAGTTTGCTCTCACCGTGTACCTCGACTAAGGAAGCAGTTATCCAACTCCTAAGGAATTCGAGACGTGTTCGCTGGTCGCCTCGATATGACCGGGTCTCACCATTTATCATCACACACCGTCTCAACATTGACAACAGTGTAAAACCAGTTCGGCAAAAGCAACGGATTTTTGCAACCGAACGGAATCAAGTCATCCACGACGAAGTGAAGCAATTATTAAAGGCACGCATACTGTTCGAAGTCAAGTATCCGACCTGGATAGCCAACCCGGTAATGGTAAAGAAAGGCGGAGGAGGGTGGCGAATGTGCATCGATTATACCGATCTCAACAAACATTGCCCTAAAGATTGTTACCCCATTCCCAACATCGACAAAAAGGTTGACGCTTTGGTTGGATACGAAGTCTTCAGCTTTCTGGACCTGTGCCAAAACCGCCTTCATTACAGACTTCGGAGTTTTCGCATATAAAAGATGCCATTCGGACTCGAGAATGCAGGGCTACCTATCGAAGGATGGTAGAAAAATATTCCACCCCTACATAGGACGGAATGTGGAAGTGTCGTAGATGACATTGTCGTCGAGAGCATGGAGGAAGCCGCATGTGTTGCCGACCTCGGGATCGTCCTCGGCTACTCGGAAAGGTCGACCTAAAGTGAACCCCGAAATGCACGTTCGCGATTCGGTCCGGAAAATTTCGGGGTGTTGGGTTTCACAGAGGTTTAAAAGCCAATCCGTCCAAGGTTCAAACCATTGTGGAGATGAAGATGCCAAAGACAATCCACAACGTACACAAGTTGACAGGTGCGTCATTGCGCTCGGCCGTTTTCTTTCGAAAGCGCGATAAGCGACTCCTTCTTCAAAATACTCAAAAGGCTCAGAGTTCTCACGGAATGACATACACAAGTCCGTATTCGGGATCTCAAAACTACCTCGCCAAACTCCCACTCTATCCGTCCGAAGAAGGAGAGGTCCTTTCTTATACCTCGCCGCCTCGGACGAAACCATAAGTGCAGTTTTGGTACTAGAGGAAGGACGCCAACTCCCCGTATATTTCATCAGCCGAGCATTGAAAGGATCAGACACAAGGTATCAACCTTTGGAGAAACTCGCGCTGGCATTAATAAACGCTGCAAGGAGATTACGTCCAGACTTCCATGCACATCCCGTATAAGTTCTCACTGATCACCCACTTCGGTAAGTATTGACGAAGCCAGAAGTCTCAGGGAGAATCGTGAAGTGGACAATTGAATTGGGCGAACACGACATATCTTTTTGCCCCCGTGAAGCCATCAAGGGTCAAGCCTTAGCAGACTTCCTTGTCGATGCCAACTTCGTCGAAAAACCGAAGCCCCCGAGTCCGTGTCGAGACGACAATGCGGTCGAACCAATAGATAAAACTCGGAGAATTGCCGCAAGTCTACGTTGACGGGCTTCGGGAAAAGGTAATGGAGCGGGTATCTTACTTTTGGGACCAGATGGCCAAGAGATCACCTATGCACTTCAGTTCGCGTTCAAAAATACGAACAACGAGTGGAATACAAAGCCTTAATTGCAGGACTTCGCCTAGCTCAAAGCCTCGTGCAGAGCCGCAGAAGTTCACGGTGACTCTCAAGTCATAGTGAGTCACATGTTGGGAAAGACGGCGAAAAGGCAATGTGTTGGATTTGTATCTTGAAAGCGCTTTGGTTGAGCTTGTATACAATGTTTCTGTTACCACTATTATAATCTCCTATCGATTTGAATACTTGATTGCATATATCCGTGTCCCATTATCTCATATATAAGTTAGATCATACGATGTGTAGAAGATCACGTAAGTCATATGATTGGTCGAGCTTAATGAGATAAAAAGTTTCACACCGAGACAACTTGAGGACGAGTTGTCGGTATAGTCATGCGAGTATAGATAAGTAACTCGACTTGGTTGCTTGTCATGCTTTGATGCGTCTCGACGTATCAAGGATCACGATGAGACGAGTTCTTCTATCGACCGTAGTGAAGAACCTAGATCTCGGTGACTTACGATGATCTAAACCTCGATAAGGTATTATGTGAGTATGAGTTACTGACCATCACTTTGACTTGTTATGGGTGAGGGTGATATGTTCTAATCCAATATTCTCCGCATCTTGGGTGGTGGCAGTGCTTGTATGTCATGCTAGTTATCTCAGACGAGTCACCGTATCCATTGAGGATGATGACGTCCCTTAAGGAGCTCAAAAGGTTTATTGTACTAAACCCCGCAGTTGAGTTAGCTCAAGTACAATAATAAGGTTGAGTGGTACTACTTAAGGAATTAAAGATATTAATTATTTTAAGCGATCGAGAATGCTATAATTAATTAATGGACGCTCGATATCTTAAATACGGGATTCGTAATGTCTAAGTGCAAGCCCGACTCAACTTCGCAATAAAGGGTAAGTCAAGATTTATTCTCCAAATGGCATGAATAAATGTTTATAAATTAATTTATGTCCGGGGTTTGAACATAAGATAATTAATTTATTTGAGGCCCATCTTTATTCCTTGATTTGATCTCTGGTGCCCATCCGTGCTCGTAACTCTTCGATGAAATCGGCGCCTCAACCCTCAGTAAGGAAAGGATTTGATTCTCTTTATCCTATAAGGATATTATTATATTTATGGGATATGCATAGATCCTTTCCATATAGGATTATGGTAATAATCCTTTCCATATGGGATTATGGTAGTGCATTATAAATATAAGGTAAGAGATAGATTCAAGGTTAATCCACAAATTAGAGAGCCTAATTTTCGTCCACCTCCATAGTGAGATTCTCGAAAATTAGCTAGGGTTTGAGGGTGATTTCTTGTAGTATTCTCCATAGATCGTCCTCACTCGACGTTGGAGATTGGGCAACCGGGATACAATCCAGAAGATCAAAGCACGAGTCTCGATCCGTTCATTTCGTTCGACCCCGACAGATCCAAAGGTAAACACGAGAAAACCCTACGTGTTGCAATTATTTAAATAGACGCATGCTAGGAATATAATCAATGTATGGTGAATTAAATATCCAAGATAGATACTCGGGGCGAGGGCTAAACCTAGTTTTCCCTACAATTGGTATCAGAGCCTGGGATCATTATCTTGGCTCTGTTGGATTAATTCACGTTTGATTATTACGTGCGCTTAATTAATTGTTGGATCTGTCGTTCATCGTGGCTCGTTTTGTTTTTATTGGGTTTTGTTTTTCACCACGAGAAAATTCGTGGTTAGATTAGATTTATTTTTCTGTAAATCTTATCTGTAAAAGAAGAACGAAAACAAAATCACGAAGAACGAGACGACGGCGACGCGTCGGAAACACAGGCGCACGGTAGGGCGGCGTGCGGGCGGCGGCATCGCTGGCGTGCGGCGCTCGCGATCACGCCGCCCAGCGTGCGCGTGTTTTCTCGGCGGCGGACGGGCGGGCGGGCGTGGCGGCGGGCGCGCGACTTGCGCGCGAGAGCCTCGGCGGCGCTCGGCAAATAGCGCACGGAAACCTCAGCGCCTCTCGGCGCGGCGACGCGAGGCGCGTATCACGCGAGGCCTCGGCGGCGCTCGGCGGCCTCAGCGAGAGCGCGCGGGAACCTCAAAGTGCGCGAGGCTGCGGCGGCGGGCGACGCGGGCGCGATTTTGGGCGACGCCGCCGCGCTGCGGCGCTTCGGCGGCAGCGGCCGCGCAGCGGCGCGCGCGCCGGCGGCGCAGCACACGCGCTTCAGCGACGCTTTCGGCGGCTCGGCGGCGTCTCTCGGCGGGGCGGGCGGCGGGGCTGCGGCGGTGAGAAATGGGGCGAATGTGTCTTTGGCGCGCGTGGTCGTGCCCTAGCAGCGGCCCAAATTTATTTAATAACCCGCCCGCACCCGATTTTCGTGCCCGCACCGTTTTCCACCAACCGCTTTTGGCCAGATCCTGTTTGACGAATCCGTCCGTGCCTGCACGCGAGGTCCGTTTTGTTTAATTGCATACTTTGCTATTCTATGTAATAGATTAGGCAAGAATGTGCGTGTTCCACGAGTGGGCCACGATGAACGCTTTATTTTATTTTTTATCGCTCATTGCATGTCGTGGATGTTTAAATTATGCAAGAGCATGCTATGCATGTTTAAATTACGCTGACAAACCTTTAAAAGTTTTACGTGTTTAAGTGCGCATAGTAAGCATGCTAGGTTTATCGCGTTTTCAAGCATATTTTAGAATTACTGCGAGCATGTTTTACATGTCGAGTTCTATGACAAGCATGCTAGATTACGTGATCTCGCATGGACAAACCTTTTGAACAAAAAGATTAAGCAAGCAACCCGACATATTAATTTTTCAAATTAAAATGTCAAGACCTCCACCTTTAATCTCTAAACAAAGTGATACGTGACCGTGAGTAAACGCCCACACGCGTGGCTTGCTTGCATTGCTTATCCTAAGTTTGTTAGACGAGATTTCTAAATAAAACATTTTAAATTTATTGAGAAGTGGGAGTTTCATATGTAAACGCCCACACGCGTGGCTTCGCATGTGCAATTTTCATAAGTTCTCTAGAGATAGATATAAAATGAGATAACAAAAGAATTTGATTTGGGCGGTATGGTCCGAGTGAGTATGCCAATTCTAAGAATTCATTTTCATCGTTAAAATGTGGTCATTGCTTAGACATCACCGAGTACAACTTTCCGCGAAGTCCCTTCTTGCGATAGTGATGTGGTCTAGTAAGGTCCAATCGTTAATTTCATTTGTCATAAGGTTAAGTTGACATGGATTGAAATTAAACGACTAAAAGGTATATTTTAGTCTGGTCGAGGTGTTCATGTAAACGTCCACACGCGTGGCTTGCATGTGGGATTCCTTGGGCGATTGGAGGTTTCAATTAATATTGTTTTATCAAAAGGTTACAATATTATTGTTACGAATTATGTGCGATCGTATGCTTATGTGTTTTCATTATCGCTTCGATATGTCTCTTAATCGATTATCAATATGCTCGCACAAAATCCCTATCCGGTCCAAATTTTATCGAATGGAAACGAAACTTGAATATGTTCTTATCATTGAAGAACACATGTTTGTTCTCACTACCCTAAACCCGATGCCACTTCGACGATCGACCGATGAGCGCCGAGTCAAGCACTTTGAAATAAGTCAAACAATATGGTTAAATGCTATATGATGACTACTATGTCCAAAGGCTTGCAGTGCAGAGATCGATCGATGGTAGACGCGATCGATATTTTGTCAAGTCTCGATAGTAAGTTTGGGCGATCGGATCGGACCGTCCGCTTCCACACAATGAGAGAAATCTTGACGTGTAAGATGGAAGAAGGAAGTTCGTCCATGAACATGTCTCCCATACGACTCATCTCACGGATAGTCTTGATCGGTTGGGAGGAGGTATCGACGGCGGCCAAGGTCGATATCATCCTCAATACATCGCCAAAGTCTTACGAGAACTTTCGGCGTGAATGCGATCATGAGCAAGACCAGTATACACTTAGTCGGTTGCTTAATGATCTCGTAGCTACGGAAGGAGTTATGGGAAAAGGAGCACATGCTCTTGCTAGCACATCTAAGGGCCCAAATTTTCCGTTGCAAAATGGAAAAGGAAAAAGGGGCACCAAAGGTGGTAGAGGCAAAGGAAGAAGTGGGAGTAATGGGAGCAAGAACATGGCTGCCACCGAGGTTTGAAGAAACCAGCGAGAAGGGCAAATGCTTGAGTGCGGTAAGACCGGGCATCGGAAGGCTAAGTGCCCTATGCTCATGGCTCGAGTACGTCGTTTGCTTTAGTAACGGAAACATGTTTAGCTACTTGTTCTACCCATTCTTGGGTAGTAGATACGGCTATGATCGATCATGTTTGTTACACCTGCGAGGGGTTCCCGCGACAAGGGAGCTAGCTAATGGCGAGATAACGATCTCCATGGGCAACGCGCGAAAGTCGAGGTCATTGCGCTTGGAGATGTTTCTTTGTGTTTTGGAACAACAGCTTTAGTTTTGAAAGACGCTTTTATATGTGTCGAATTTTCATGAACCTTGTTTCTGCTTCAAATTATTTTCTCATGGATATTCTCGTTATTTTTGATAGTGGTGTTTCTATCATAAGAAATGACGGTTATCTCGTGTTGGCACTTTATATAATTCGCTTTATACTATTTACGCAAAATATAATACCTATAACTATGTTGCATCTTCTACAAACCCTAAAAGAGAAAGTTTTCTTCATGAGATGACATCACTTTTCTCCGGCATCTTAGATTAGGTCACATCAATCTAAATAGGATCCAAAGACCTGCTAAGAATGGGCGTTGGGTAATCTCACGGTTACTCTGCTCCCGGTCTGCGAATCCCGTATAGAAGGTAAGATGTCGACCGCACCATTCAAAGCGGGGTTATAGAGCCAAAGAAATATTGAGTTAGTCCATTCGACTGTGTGGACCGATGTCCACACAAGCTCGTGGAGAATGCAGTATTTTGTCACTTTCATCGACGATTACTCAAGTGCGGATCGTATACCGCTTCACCGCAAGTCCGAATGCTTTGAGAAATTCAAAGAGTTTAAGGCGGAAGTGGAGACGAAGCTAGGTAAGAGTATCAAGTCATCTGTGATGCGATCGCGGTGGCGAATACCTCGAATAAGTTTATGGACTATCTAGTGAAGTGTGAGATTACATCCCAACAAGATTTCACCGCACACCACAACAAAATGGTGTGTCGAGCGAAGAAATACGACTCTTTTGGAAATGGTTAGATCTATGATGAGTTATGCTACATCGCTTATTTCGCTCGGGGTACGCTTAGAAGCGGCATACTTGCTCGAATCTAGTACCATCCAAGTCGGTCGAAAAGACCCTTCGAGTTGTGGTTTGGGCGCAAGCCCGTTTAAACCACATAAGGATATGGGGCGATCCGACACGGCGTCTTTGAACAAGAAGGCGGCAAGTTGGAGGCTAGATCCGACGCAAGGCGCTTATCGCTATCTTAAAGGAACGAAGGTGGTTTATTCTATAGTCCCAAGGATCGGGAAGGTCATTATTAGCACTAATGCTCGATTCTTAGAAGAGGACTACATGAAAAATCATAAATCCAAAGTTGAAACCATTCTTCAAGAATTAGAAGATGATTGTATTCCACCACCGATTAGGCGAAAGTGCGAGATGTCGAGTCAGTGGGAGGATCGACACCGATACTTCAAGAAATTGAAGTGGGTCGAGTTCCACCGGAGATACCGACCATCTGAGTGGTACCTACCCAACATGTTGTGCAAGATGAGAACCACAAGTTTCTCGCACCCACCGTTGCCATAGTGCTGTAGAGAACCTCGTCAGTAGTGGGAGGTTGTTCGTCAACCCGAGCGATTTATGTTCGTGGGAGAATCTTGGATTTAGTCCCGTGAAACGAACAGCAATAATCGACCCATGGACATACAAGGAGGCGATACAAGACATTGATGCAAGATAATGGCACACCGCTATGGACTTAGAAATGGAGTCCATAACGACTATGGATGTATATGAAAGACACCTCTACCGGATGGCGAGGAAGCCGTAGGTAGTAAGAGGATATACAAAGGAAGAGATTACGATGGAGAGGTTTCGCTTTTAAAGCCGGGCTTGTGGCGAAAGAGTACACTCATTGAGGGCATCGATTTCGATGAGACCTTTTCGCTGTAGCAATGCTCAAGTCCATCGTAATTCTTCCGCCATAGCACCTCAATGAACCTAGAGGTTTGGCAAATGGATGTTAAAACCGCTTTTCTAAACGGTTACCTTGAGGAAGGTAGAGACATCTATATGCAAAGAACCCGAAGGTTATGTGGTAAGGGTGAAGAGCATCTAGTATGGAAGCTTAAGAGTCCATTTATGGACTTAAGCGAACCTCCGATCATGGAACTTACGCTTTGACGAGGTGATAAAGTCCCATGGATTTACCCACCGTTTAGCGAGAGTTGTGTGTATCGGTTAGATGTTAACGGTGATGTGGTATTTCTTGACTTTATGTAGATGACATTCTTCTAGTTGGCAACAACGTGAAGTCGTGAGTTGGTTATCCGATCGCTTTCAAATGAAAGACTTAGGAGATGCAGTGTACATTCTTGGGATCAAGGTTTACCGAGATCGCAAGAAGAAAATGTTGAGCTTATCTCGGGCGCCTTACATTGATCTTGTGATTACTCGTTTTAGTATGCGGACCGCCAAGAAAGGATTGCTACCTTTCGGACATGGCGTTCCTTTATTCAAGACGCATCCACCTATGATCGCAAAGGAGATAGAGAAAATGAGACAAGTTCCTTACGCTTCCGCCGTAGGAAGTCTCATGTACGTAATGCTATGCACGAGGCCGATATCCGCTGTGCGGTAGTATAGTAGCTAGATATCGCCTAACCTCGGACAAGCCCATTGAATTGCGATGGCATATACTCAGTACACCGAAAAGAACTCGAGATTATAGACTAGTTTACCATGCGGATAGTCTAATGCCTTTGGGTTATCTGATTCGGATTTCAAGTCGACCGTGATGAGAAAAAGTCTACCTCGGCCATGTGTTTACCTTGGGAGGTGGAGCCGTATCTGGCGGAGTGCAAAGCAATGATGCATTGCGGACTATACCATGGAAGCGAATATGTAGCCGCCTGGAGGCTTCTAAAGAGGCTGTATGGTTCAAGAACTACCTCGTGGATCTAGATGTGGTACTGGTTTGCCCAAGAGTATCATAGTTCTTGTGATAACTCGGTGCGATGGCAAACTCGAAGGAACCACGGACCCACAAGGCGACCAAACACATAGAGAGAAAGTACCATGTCATACGAGAAATCGTTAGACGAGGTGGCGTCGGTGATTGAGAAGATTGATATGACGGATAACCCAGCGGATCCATTCACGAGTGCCGCAAAAATCTACGATGGACACGTTAGAGGACTTGGATTGCGCTTGATGGCACCCACTTAAAAAGAAAACTTTTGTATAAGTGGGAGAAGCAAAGTGATGGTTTTGTTTGTAATAGCTAGTAGAGAGACACGTTGTATACTAAAAGTTTGCTTTAGTATAAGTGGAAGATTGTTGGTTTGTATCTTGAAAGCGCTTTGGTTGAGCTTGTATACAATGTTTCTTTACCACTATTACAATCTTCTATCGATTTGAATACTTGATTGCATATATCCGTGTCCCATTATCTCATATATAAGTTAGATCATACAGTGTGTAGAAGATCACAGAAGTCTATATGATTGGTCAAGCTTAATGAGATACAAAAAGTTTCACAGCTGAGACAACTTGAGGACGAGTTGTCGGTATAGGCTGCGGTATAGATAAGAAGTAACTTGACTTGGTTGCTTGTCTATCTTTGATGCGCCTCGACGTATTGAAGGATCACAATGAGATGAGTTCTTCTATCGACCGTAGTGAAGAACCCAGATCTCGGTGACTTACGATGATCTAAACCTTGATAAGGTATTAGGTGAGTATGAGTTCTTGACCATCACTTTGACTTGTTATGGGTGAGGTTATATGTTCTAACCCAATATTCTCCGCGTCTTGGGTGGTGGCGATGCTTGTATGTCATGCTAGTTATCTCAGTCGAGTCACCGTATCCGTTGAGGATGATGGCGTCACCTTAAGGAGCTCAAAGGTTTATTGTACTAAACCCCGCAGTTGAGTTAGCTCAAGTACAATAATAAGGTTGAGTGGTACTACTTAAGGAATTAAAGATATTAATTATTTTAAGCGATCGAATCTATAAATAATTAATGGACGCTCGATATCTTAAATACGGGATTCGAATGTCTAAGTGTAAGCCCGACTCAACTTCGCAATAAAGGGGTAAGTCGGCATTTATTCTCTAGTGGCATAAATAAATGTTTATAAATTAATTTATGTTCGGGTGAATATAAGATAATTAATTTATTTGAGGCCCATCTTTATTCCTTGCATTTGATCCCTAGTCGGCCCATCCAGACCCGTAATCATCGATGAAATCGCGCCTCAACCACAGCAAGGAAAGGATTTGATTCTCTTTATCCTATAAGGATATTATTATATTTATGGGATATGCATAGATCATTTCCATATAGGATTATAGTAATAATCCTTTCCATATGGGATTATGGTAGTGCATTATAAATATAAGGTAAGAGATAGATTCAAGGTTAATCCACAAATTAGAGAGCATAATTTTCGTCCACTCCATAGTGAGATTCTCGAAAATTAGCTAGGGTTTGAGGGTGATTTCTTGTAGTATTCTTCATAGATTGTCCTCACTCGACGTTGGAGATTGGGCAACCGGGATCTGATCCGGAAGATCAAAGCACGAGTCTCGATCCGCTCATTCCGCTCGACCTCGGCGGATCCAAAGGTAAACATGAGAAAACCCCACGTGTTGCAATTAATTAAATAGACGCATGCTAGGAATATAATCAATGTATGGTGAATTAAATATCCAAGATAGATACTCGGGGCGAGGGCTAAACCTAGTTTTCCCTACAACAGGATGAAGAAATACCTTGAAAAAGCCAAAAGCCTACAACAAGCTTTCTCACACTTCCGCTAGTTCGCATCCCAGGGAGCAAAATAGCCGAGTGACGTCTTAAGCAAACTAGGATCGTCGTCGGCGAACTCGCCAAGATGAAGAAGTCCAAATGTAGCATAGCGATGAGGACACCGAGCCGAGGTCGACATAGTATGTGACGGCGAACCCAATTGGATGACTCCCAATCAAGCATACGGAAAAGGCGAGCTACTCACGACAAGCTCGAGGCTAGGAAGATCTTGAGCAAATCTGCGATATACGCTTGAGCAGGGAATTCTCTATAGAAAATCATACCTCCAGCCTCTCCTAAGGTGCCTGGGTCCGAATCGTGCTGACTACGTACTACGAGAAGTACATGAAGGATCGTGTGGAAGTCACATCGGACCCCGCACCCTATCAAAGAAAGTCATGAGATGGGGATACTATTGGCCGACGATGTTCCAGGACTCAATCGATCTCGTGAAGAAATGTCCTAAGTGCCAAATCCATGGAAATGTGCCGAGGCTACCTCAAACCGACCTCGCCAGCATGCAAAGCCCTTGGCCATTTATGCAATGGGGAATCGACATCGTAGGTCCTTTCTGCAAAGCTCCAGGGCAGTTTTAATTCTTGATTGTCGCGATTGACTACTTCACAAAGTGGGTGGAAGCCGAACCCTTGGTGAAAATCACAAGCAAAAACGCCCTCAACTTCGTCTGGAAGAACATCATGTGTCGGTTCGGCATCCCTCATATCCTTGTTTCGGATAATGGGACACAATTCACGGATAAAGCGTTCAAAGAATGGTGCCAAGAGCTTCGGATCCAGCAAAAATTCACCTCGGTGGCTCATCCTCAAGCAAATGGTCAAACCGAAGTCACCAACAGGACAATCGTGAAAGGACTCAAGACTCGCCTCGATCGAGTAAAGGGGAATTGGGTGAAATATTTACCGCAAGTCCTATGGTCGTATCGAACTACACCTCGGACATCGAACGGGGAAATACCCTATAGTTTGGCGTACGGAACCGAAGCAGTGATCCCTGCAAAGATCGGTACGCCGAGCCCCTGCACCATTCACTTCTCGACTGAAGCAAACGAGGAAAATATACGAACTGATCTAGATCTGCTCGAAGAAAAGAGAGACCTCGCCTACATCAAGGAAGCTCGGTATAAGCAACAAGTAGCTCGGTATTACAACCAGCGTGTCAAGTCCCGACAATTCCAAGTAGGCGACCTCGTGCTTCGAAATAATGAAGTCAGTAAAGCCGCAAGCTCGTAAACTGGAAGCCACATGGGAAGGACCGTGCAGTCATCAAGTCCTCGAAAAAGGGTCATACAAGCTCGCTCATATATCCGGGCAGCAAATACCCAGTACGTGGCACATCATTCATCTGAAGAAATATTTTGCATAAATGTCAAAAGTTGAGTCTGTTCGGTCGTGTCATCGAGTCTGTTCAGTTGCGTCTGTGAGTCTTGTTTTGTTATTACGTCGGTCTCTATCAATAGAATCTTTTTCTTGCATGTTTTGTTTGTCACTTATGCATACTATATCTTCTCCATTATACTATACCCTTTTCGGAGGACGAATTATACCCTCGACGGAGGACAGACTACCTTAGTTTAATACGAGGACGAACTCAAACGCGCGTGAGGGGACCACCCCTAGCAATAAAACTTACCAAATCAGGAACCAATACCTCCGTTTATTTCGGGGAAGAGGGGACCACCCCGAGCGATAAAACTTGCCAAAAAAGGAACCTATACTCCGTTCACTTCGGGGAAGAGGGGACCGCCCCGAGCAATACTTCTTGCCAAAACAGGAACCCTTACCTTCGTACGAGGATGAAATACCTTCATTTATTTCGAGGATGAATACCTTCGTACGAGGACGAAATACCTTCGTTTATTTCGAGGATGACTACCTTCGTACGAAGATGAACTACCTTCGTTTATTCCGAGGATGAATACCTTCGTGAAAATGGGGACGACCGACGACCTACATTCTAATTGGTTACGGTAATAAAAAGACAGTGTTCTTAAAGAGTCAACACGAAGGAAAGAAAAATAATTCTTATTTCGAAGTTTACAATTAATACATTACGAGGACGAAGAGGGCCCTGGAGGGCGAGAGAAGCTGAGCCAATCACTAGAAAAATCGGGATTCAACAGAGCGTCTATACTAATCCTACCTCTACCTCGTCCTCGATCTACGCTAAGAGCCCTGCCAGATCGACCTCTAGGGCCCGCGAGACGACCTCGGCCGCTTGATGACGCCCGACCTCGGCACCTTGAGAGCCCACGTCTCTCTTGGGCAATGAAGCGTCTCTCTCGAGCTTGCCACTCTGGAGAAGAAAGATCCGGGACAAAAGAAGCGGCCCTAACAGACGAAGAAGTCACGGCAGAAGTAGAAGGCTCAGTCGCCGAACGAAGTACACGTTCGAGAAAGGAATAACGAGCTACGACGATCTTGTACAGGCCGCCGACCTTCTTAAGGTCGGCATACTGCTCTTGATATTGCCAAGAATCTGAGCCGTACTGCTTCCTATACCTCCAACAGTGGTCATGAGCTCTTCGACTTTTGCTTCAGCCTCGGAGATGGTCATCCCTCCACCTCGGCGTGCAATTTCTTCATACTCTGCGTGTTCCTCAGCAACCCGCTTAGCCGTCGCCTCAGCGATCTCGAGCTTATCCTCCGATTCCAAAAGACGAGCTTGAAGCTCGTCACGCCTCTCTGGCACTCTAAGCAAACTCGGCCTCCTCGCACATGACCGAGCTTGTCTTCCAAGCGAAGGACTTGACCTCCTTAACTCGAGAGCCCGTCCAAAGCTTCGATTTGACCCAACCAAGGAAGATCGGGCATATCGGAGAAGACCGAACACAAAGACAAGCTCCTTCGGATGAACAACGAATTTTATTAAAGCCTTTAAGGCGAAATCAAAAGCGACATCCTAATGACGACGATTTACAAGTTGATCTACAAAAAAAAAAAAAAGGGATCAATCGACCCTCCGGAAGCCGCCTTTGGCCCCGGCTAGCTCGGCCACATCTTGGGGCGTCGACCTCGGTTCGGTGGCCGTCTCGGGACCCGTCTTCTTGACCTCCTCTTCCTGGGATTCCACGAGCCCCTGTGCCTCCGCCGCCTTAGCCGCCGCCTCCCGGATCCCTTCGTGGGTCGCCCATCAAGGCTTTGATCATGGGATCGCGATCCACCGGCAAGCACGCATGCACTCCGCATCGGCAAACCGGGACGAGGTCAAGCTTGCAAAGACGGCAAGCCCTTCAAACCGCGACCTGGGACCTCGGCATACGCTCGCACTGCAGGCGTCGTCCTCGTCGCCTCGTACCCATACTTGGACTTATCCAACTCGGGTAGTCCTCGGCGACTTCATCGATGACGCTCGAGACCGCTACTGCTCAAGACCCACCGCCACGGCGACCATCCCAGGAGAAGCCCCTGAAGGAATAGCCTCTCGCGAGGCATGAAGCATCTTCCTCGAGTTCGCCATCTCGGCCTCCCGATGACGAGCCCCTCCGCCTCGGCCCTCACCGACCAACTTCACCTCCGCCTCCCCTCGCCGCCTCGGATGCCTCTGCCGCCAGCCTCGCCGCCTCACCGCCTCTACCGCCACGGCCGCCGCCTCCCTCCGGACCGCATCCCGAGCCTAGGCCTCGGCCTCAGACACCTCCTGGACGAGAAGAGTCTTCTCCTCCTTCATCTCCTGCACAATACGAGAAACCCCTTCGAACTGGGTGACGGCGCCTTTCAAGTACTCCGTCACAAGAGCGGACGCCCCGTCCACAAAGGTGGGCGCTTTGCTTGATTCGGTCGACACGGCCTCGACGCCTGCAATGACCAACAAGTTAGAAGATCACTAACCACACTATATATAATGTATACAAGCAGACACGCTACCTCGGGGAAAGTGCGAGTGCGGGTTGAGAACCAATGATCTCGACCTCGGGATCGGAAGCAATGGGGCCTCGTGGATCGCTGGCGCTTAAGCCTCTTCGTGCATTTCAAAGGCGAGGCGAGGGACTCGTCGCCCCACCCTCTCGGGGGTTTCTCGACGACATCCTTCACCGTCAAGGAGGCATCCCGGCCTCGAGCTCGGCCCTTCCTCTTCTTCTTCTTATGCGCAACCAAATTCACTACAACAAAGAAAACAATACATAAGTACATCAACGGAAAACATCGAAGCAACAAAAAGAGAAGAAAAGAGGGCCTCGCCGCCGACTCCACCGCAGGTAGGGTCATAAGGGCTCGACCCATGACCGCAAGTTCGCCTCGAAAAACACTTCGCTCTACCGATCGATCCTGTCTAAAGATCGCTCCAGGCTCCCGAAGTCATCATCCGTAGCCATATCCGCTAGCTTCACACGGTTCCAAGCGAACTTGGGTGACCTAGGAAAACGACAAAAGAAAATTTCTGGTGCCAGTTGGAAATTTTTGACTTCGTCTTTAATTTAAAATTGCGACGAGGTGTCAGTAATACCACCCTCACCGGTTTGAATCGAAAGAACCTAAGGACGAGTCCTAAGGTCGAGGAAATTATGGCGGTGAGCAAAGACACCTAGGCCCGTCAAATGCCGGAAGGAGTTCGGCGTCAATTGGGCTAAAGGAATGACAAAAATTGTCAGAACTCAACAAAATGGAAGGGTAAGGAAGGCGAATGCCATTTTTCAAGCTATCCTCATACACTGATGACATAACCGTCCGGAGGCGCTAGCCATCCTCCGGCCGAGGCAATAAACCCAAATGATTTCGGAATATGAAAATTAGAGGCAAGCTCTAACCTAACGGAGGCTTCTAAAATTGAAGGAATCGAAGAAACCCTACCAACATCGATCAAAAATGGAAAGCATACTCTACGTATGAAAGGAGGGAGGGCATCAAAAGTATAAACTTCCATATCCACAGATTCATGCGACGAATACTCCGTTAATGCGCGACCACCCTGGCCGTAAGATTCATCAGAGGAGGAAGAAGCAGAGGAAGCCATAACTTACTGGTTTTAGAATCGAGGAAGATGGCGTGGAACCTTGCGAAAACGATAATGGCGACAGTTGAACTTTTCAGACGACAAAGAGTTTCTGAGGATTTGAATTTAGGAATGAGCAAAAGTGATAAGCGAAAAGGCGTATCATGGAAGTTATTCCCCCAATATGCGCTTTATCGGGAATCCAACCGCTGTCACATTAAATGCGCATTAAATGCTAATAAGACATCCCGTGTTCAGTCTCGGCATAACGCCTCGTCAAGTGAAACCAACCCAAAGAGCTCGGCATAACGCCTCGTCGGTGAAGCGGTCGAAGACCTCGAAGATATGCCTCGGGGAAGCGGTCGAAGACCTCGATAGAACGCCTCGTCAGGTGAAGCCAACCCGAAGACCTCGGCAAACGCGCCTCGTCGGTGAAGCGGTCGAAGACCTCGGCATATGCCTCGTCGGTGACGGTCGCCAAGACCTCGGCGACGCCTCGTCGGTGAAGCCGACTCAAGATCTCGGCAAAGCGCCTCGTCAGGAGAAGCCAACCCGAAGACCTCGGCAAAACGCCTCGTTAGGTGAAGCCAACCCAAAGACCTCGACATAACGCCTCATCAGGTGAAGCCGGCGAAGTACGAAGTCAAGATAGAAGGATAACTACTAGATCGATCGCGCTCCACTTCGTCATAGACACATCTCTGGTGAATTACAATCCCCCAAACCCATCACGACCTCGCTTCTGCGTCTTTTTGGGGGGGATATGATAGGATACGGCCCAACTCTCAAGCTTCCAAGCATCAGGCCCAATATAAATAAGCGACACGAAGCTCGCCCAAACGAGTCCAGCCCAAGGCCCCTAAACCAAAGGGGAACGCAGAAGATTCGGTCATATCTAAGAAAATCCTAATTAGAGAAGAGATAGGATTCAAACTTATCTTAGAATAGATCTCGGATTCGAGATCTAGGTCATGATAATTGTGTATAAATAGAGGCTAGATTAAACAGAAAAGGATCATCTACACTTTTTGTAATAACTCCTCATATTATCAATACACGAATACTCTCTCTCTCTCCGTGGACGTAGATCTTATTCATAGATCGAATCACGTAAATCCTTGGTGTTTTCGCATATTTAATTCCCTTACAAAATTAAGATCGATCACTTAGTAAATCGATGTTCGAGTTCAAGTGTTGAGAAATCACACGATTTGAACTCGAGAGGGTAAGATATAAACTAGTAGGTCATGCTGAATTTTTTTAAAAAAAATATACAATTTTATAACCCCTAGATAAAACTGTAATAGCTTTCAGCTCGGTAATTAGAATTGACTACCATCAGAGCTCACTTAAAATGACCTAATTAACCTTTTAAAGACATAAGCCTCACCTTCAGATTCAGCCCGAGCACGGACTGCGAGGTGACCCAAGTTGGCTATTTTCACAACCAAATTTTCAGCAAGACTTAAAACTTTTCCTTCGATTTCTAATTTTTTTAGTACTCGATTAATACTTAGCTAACTTTAATCAAATATTTTTTTTCACATGATAAATTCTTCTTTTAGTAGACTCATTTCAGTCTTAGAGTTGAGTCTTCAATGAAGTATCGAAGAATAGAAGTAGAGTCTAGTCGAATACAAACCTTAAAAGACTCGAGAGATATCATTTTCCTTCTTGAGTGTAGTCTTCATTTCGATCGATTTTACCAAGTTAATTCCTTATGATGAAGGTTAATCATAGAGATGAAGTTGAGAAGGAGATGATGAAAAGTCTATGTGTCGACGGCCTACGACCAGGTGGGCTTTTATTCTAATATATATATCTGACATATAATTTGGACATGAAAGTAAACTAATAGAAAAATATTTGCAGAGCTAACAGTTTAAAAATTTCTTTTTAAGCATGATCTAAAAGTTTACTTAAAGCCTTGTTTTGCCATAAATGTTTCAATTTTCTATGTATGATATCTATTTGCTCTCCATTAATCGAATTTGGATCCTTGTCGGATAGCATCTCCAGCTTGGACTAGTGTACATTTACGATCGTGAATCATCAAGTAGGTTGACAGCTAAGGTGTTCGTGAGAAGTGGTCACTTCTCCGGCACATTAACTTCATATATGGTAAATTAAGAAAAACAACTTAGACTGTAGTCATTTTTTGATTACATAACTATTTAGTAGGTATGAGACAACTTAATATGGTATGATAATTACAGTTTATAGTTTTCAGTAAGAGTATATAAGTTTATAGTTTTTGGCATGAGCCACTAAGTGCTTTAATACTCAACTCTACATGTATATCTAGATTTGCAGGTTGAGCTAAAGTGCGATGGAGGAGTGTAAGTGAAGCATTGTTGACTGTAGTATAGTGTAGAATATGTGTCTTCATGCACATATCTTATTTCAAATCTTTCGCTATAAATCTTTTACATATTGGTGCTGTGTAGTTCTTAGCTTTAAATAAAGTGGTAATACCTCTAAATAACTATTTTGCTTGACAAAAGATTAATAGTAGCCTTAAAATAAAAAAATATTAGTTGTAGTTAATTTTATAGTTAAGAGATAATTTTAGCCTTTTGATTAAATTATTAACCCATTTTTTTTTTTATATATAAAATTGTAAAAAAAATGAAAATCGTTTTTTATTATCAACTTCTACTCTTTGTACAACTTTGATATCAATATACAATAGATTTGGTTTTTCTCCATTCCCAAATTTACAAGCTTCTTCTTCTCACTCACCTAGGGTTCGAAATTTATATCGTTTGGGTGAAGAATTTATCATAATTATATATTTTTAAGATAACTTTCATACTACAATGGATGAGTTATCGTTTCTTTTACTATTTCGTGATTTATAGTTTGGTACTTTAGAATGTTGGCTTTGTGTTCTTAAAGACGACGTGATTTGCAAACATGACGTGAAATTGCATAATTTCCCCTTACATTCACGAGTCGTGAAACTGAGTAAGATGTGAAATTGCATGATTTTTTCGCAATTTCAGGTCTTAGTGTAATTTTCACAATGACACGACATTCATACTCAATTTCGTGTCTTAGCGCATTTTACACCAGACGTGAACTGTGTAATTTCGCATTATGCCTAGTATCGCATTAGAGTCTTGTATTTGTGAGTATTGTGTTAAATATATATGAATGTAGATGAGGGCAAAATGTATAATACTAACACATGGAGGTTTATGAAATGACATTGCATATGTGGGCTGAGAAAAAGAATTTGTTCGTGTCTTTGGATGGGATGACATATGTGGAATTATTGAGAATGATTGTGTATACCATTCAAGTTGATATTGATGTTCACACTTATGTGATAGATGCAATTTTTTAGAGACTCTTAGGTGGATTACTAAAAACAAAGATAACGGATGATGATGATTTGAGATATGTAATGGAATCATTGGATATTCCTATTCTATTATCAAACTTTCTCCTAAGGTAAATCCTTATAATGATAATAGTTTTGTAAATTCTTTGAATGCTCAACTGCATCATATTCAACAGACAAATGTACATCAAATGAAAAAAAAAATCACATTTGTGACGTCATGTTAATATTGGTACTGCAATGGATGTGAACATTATGAATGAGATGGAGAATGTGGAGGTTTTAGAATCAAATGATGAATTTCACAATGACTGGGGTCGTGCCTATGTTAAATGTAGATGTTAGTACCAACTAGAACGTGTAGGCCACAATGATGTAAAAATTGTGATGAGGTTGATCATACTCGTGTTAAATTCACTCAGGATAGTGTAACATTTTACTATGTTTGGATTGACTATTCTTAGATCATGAACTTTGTCTTTTGAAAATTATATTATGAACGTTTGAACTTTGTTTTGATATGAACTTATGTAGTTCTTTGTATCAATATTATTATTTGAAAAAAAATAGGTTCGTGAAAATAAAGTATGAGTCAGTACATAGTAGATATTGTAATACGAAATTAGCAATTTCGCATGACAATGTAATTTATACGGTAACGTGAAATTGTCATGCTAATTTCGTGCGACAAATTATATAGTTACACTCACACGAAACTGATAATTTTGTGTGAATCCTATTTTCGTGTGACAATGTAATTTACACTATCATGCGTGACAGATTGTATTTACACTATCTTGTGAAATTGATTTACATTGTCACGCGGAATTATCAATTTCGCATTAACCTTATTTTCGCGTGACAACGTGTGTTTGATTTATTAGTCGTTTTGAAATCTGCTAAAGTAAAATAAATAAATAAAAAATACACTAAGTAAAACATATCCATTTTACAGTAAAAAATTACATGAAAAGTAACAACTTAAATGGAGATGATGATCCAAAAAGTATCTTAGTCATAGTACAGAATATTCTGAACCATATGAAGGGAAGCACTAACAATTGTATTTGTATCCATACTAATAAAAAATATTAGCTATGTGCAAACGGTAATCTATCATATTTTTACTATAAAATGAATATTGATATCTCTCTGTTAATATCATCTCCACATACTTAACAGAAAAATCACATAATTGAGGAGAACCATTCAAAGCATTTTAAGCTCTTTGCATTCTACTTGTTGCCTGCAACCACATTGAGTAATAATAACAGCCTTCTGGAGACTCCTATAGCAAGAATATTCTTTGTGACTGTGCAAGTGAGCCTGCACAAAGAGCAACAAAATAATGCTCATAAAGTTTGATGAAGCTTACCTGATATCTCTTCAATCCCATTTTTTCAAAAATCATTTGACGCGCGACTTTGTCCTTAGAGCAAAGATAGATTTGAACATAAAAGAACAAATACAATCATCAGGGAAAATAAAAGCAGGATGCAAGGAGATAAGCACTCAGGTGAAAAAGAAAAATCCAAAACTTATTTGTGAAGCAAAAATAGAGATCCAAATAACCAAATCACAACAGTAGAATGCTAACTACTCGGTTTATATTCATTTCCAACTACTCTTCCTTGCTTTTTATTTTGCAAATCCATACTGTTTGGTATACGAATTCTCACGAATTGCAATCTCAATTCCAAAACATGCTACATATTAATGATAAAAGACAAGAATTATGTTTCCATTCTCATCTCGTTTCCTTATACCAATCATGCCACTGGAGCAATACAATAGTTTCGATTTAGAATCACGCTGCTTGGTCTCGGCTAGACAGCTGCGCGACTTGGAGAAAATGACGCTGAGATGAAAAAGCGAGATGGTGGAGGATTGATTTTCAGCAGCGGCAGAAGCGACGATGGTGCAGACTGGTGACAGAGCTCATCCAATGGACGTAGTGTAGGGAAATCTTATTTTACCATTTTTTCAAGGATCTATCTCGGATGTTTAATTCATCATACATTGATTATATATCTTGCATGCATTTATATAATTAATTGCAACACGTAGGTGTTTACCTGCGAATTTTTGGGATATGAGATCAATGGCAGATTTCAGCTTTGATCTTCTAGACTATATCCCGGTTGTCTATTCTATAATACTGAGTGAGAGCAATCTATAGAGAATACTGTAAAAAAAATCGCCCCCTACTTTGATCTATGTGATTTTTGAAAATCACAACAAATGAATATGATTGATTTCTGATTTTCTCTCACCTTGTATTTATAATGCTTTCCTAGAATCCTGTTTAGATAAGATCCTTGCATATCTAATAAATACAATAATATTTTTAAAGATAAAACATATCTAAAATAATTATCTACTGATATAGTAATATCAGATAATATATCTTGATATCTAATGATATCAGATAATATCTCTTGATATCAAAATTTGTTCCGACCAAATTGTTCTTTTAAGTCGCTCGCAATAGTACGAGGTCCTTATAGAGCGGTAAGGTTGACCCAAGTCGAATCTCTCGAGGAAGGCTTAACAGGGTTACGGTTCTATGTCAAACAAAAAAACATAAAAGAAATACTAACGTCCTAAAATAAGGGGGGTCTGTCACGGAACGGACGAAAGCATGAAATAAAATAAAGCAGGTAAAACGGGATGCACTTGGACAACAAGAGGAATTGACAGATACACAGAATTAGAGACGGTGTTCTAGGGTTCAAATCTATCTTCGCTATTAATGAATCAAAGACTGGTACTCAATGCATAAAACACTCATGCCTCTCACCAAGCGTTCACCACTAACTAATCTATCGACCACGTGAATGTTAGACTTGAACTTAATGGCATGAGATCTCTCAATCAAACCGCCATCAACTACAAAGGATATTTAACTACAAAGCACACGATAGCAAAAACCCTATCCACATATATTAATTACTCAACAACAAATCAATCTCTCGATCACTTTCGTTGTCAAACTTATATTTAATATAAATATGCTCTCGCATGATTTCATAATCAAACATAAGCACATAATCAATCTACACTATTCTTTCGAACACCATGTATGAAGATCATGAAATAATCAATTTATTCGGATAAGAAATCACAAATCATAAACACAATTAATCACGATTCAAGACAAGAACAATCCAACATTTATTTCCTAACAAATCGATAATTTATCTCATGGTAGAAATTATTTCAATCCCAATTACATAGACATAAGAAAAACGAGAAAAACTTACAAACCATTTATGGATAAATTCGTCTTACAAATATCCGGAATCGCATAATCCAATTGTTAATCCAAAATGCAAGAATTAAATGAATAGAAAAAGGGAAAAAGAAAGGAGAAAAGAAAAGAGAGCTGCGTGCGTGAGTCTGTGTCAGTGTTATGAGAATAACGGCTGGTATCAAATTTATATAACCCTCGAAAAAGCCCATGAAAAAAGTCGTATTCGGGCCAAAAAATGACGCCGAACGCCGGACGGGGCGAAGCGTCGGATGCGAACGCTCACTGGAAAGGTCAGAGAGAGCATCGCAGAGCTGGACGGAGTGGGGCGCAGGACGCGAGCAGCTTCTAGAATGAATAGTGAGAGGATCCTAGCGCCGGATGCGGACAAAACGCCGGATGCAAGTGGAGCACGGATGGGGAGCGGGCGCTGGGTGATGCCCATCGCCGGACGGAGAGTGGCGCTGGGGTGAACCCAGCGCCGGACGGATGAGCGTTGTACGAAATCAGCCCACGCGGGGGGGGAAGGCCACCTACGTTGTAAGAATTACTAGAGATTAGTTCGGACGTGTATACCCAATCTAATCATTCTCATTCAACTCTACTCGTATATTAAACGATAAAGATTACTCAAATCCAAACAAAAGGTATAAAAGGGAGGACGACACACCCAAACAAACACAAGTCACATGCAACACACAAAGACGGCAAGCACGCCTCCACACTTTAGACAAAAACCAAAATGGTAAAATGTAGTTAACTTCCCTCGAAATTGGGAGAGCATGTCAACTAGGTACGGCGGTGACGACGTCCAGTGGCTTGAGTGTTCATGATATGCAACTCGCCACAATTCTCATCTCACTTATTAAAAACCTGAAAAGAAAAAGAAAAGGAACATAATAGATAAAAACAAATAAACTCGTGGGTTGCCTCCCACGTAGCGCTCGTTTCAATGGCACGAGCTCCACCAGTGAAAAACAGACTATCCATAGTCGTTCACCTGCAGGAATACCATCTCAACCAGAGCATCAGTAGTAACAATGTAAGCACAAATGACAGTCAAGGTAGCAAATAATGAATTAATTAAACTTAAATCAAACATCATATTCTTGAAAGTAAAATAGATAACCTCAACTCCTAGAGCACAATACTTTGGTGAATTAGGATGTTGAAATATTATAGATGCTACCTCAACTTTTGTCCTCTCCTCATCCTTCAACTGGTTCGGGAAGATATCAGGTTTTCCATACTTAATCTCGACTTGACGAACCCTTGACTCTTCACTTTCATCATTTGTCTTGATTCTCCCCTCAAGTTCATCATCTTCAAGGAACATGAAAGAAGAAGTCTGCTCCAGTTGACTCGGCATCTCCTCAACACTTTGGTTGTGAACCAATTCTTCCACTGCCTGGCTAACTGACTGACTTGGATCATTACACGTTCGATAGATGCTTCCAACATTTCAAACTTTTGTTGACTCGTCTGTATGATAGACATCAGTGTGTCTTCCAATGTTGGCTTCACTGGCCGTGTAACAGCCCGCCAATTCAAATGGCAGATTAACGGGTACTGTTACTAATGATAGGGATTAACAATAGGAACAGTAACTAATTATGGAATTGAGGGGCATATGATAGACAAACTCTCAAGACTTCATATCATTTCACACGACAAACATAACTTACATATGAAACTAAATCATTCAGACCTTTATCAAAAGGGTTCAACTACTTTGAAGGGAATAAGGTACAAACTCAAAACATAACTTAAGGTACTTTACAATGAAACATGTGGAATACACATATGACGATGCGTATCGAGTTTAACTATCGCGACAAAGGACTGATCGCTCAACACCGCTCCATCCCATCCATCAGCTCAACTGCACATTTAAAACAAACATGCGGTGAGTACAAATAATGCACCCAATGGACTCATTGCAAAACATTTTCTTTAAATTACATTGCCCATAAGTAAGACACAGGGGTTTTAATTGAAAATGCCTTGTCTTTACTTAAACATTTTCCCATTTCTCAAAACATCGCTCGCCGAGCATTTTCTCTTCGTATGATCCATATCATTCACATAGCGCTCATAATCGATCTCACGCCGTAGAAGTAGGCCTCCTTCTACCGGCGCCGTGACCGACGAAGATGTTGCTAACGGCTCACAATCACATAGTCGGGATTACGCATCGACTAGGATCCGTGACCGCCGATGATGTTGCTAACGGCTCGCGATACACACCGGTGTACCGTTAACCTGGCGAGAATTCCGCATCGACTAGGATCCGATATCGATTTTCTCATCGATCGGGGAGCTACCCAACGGCTGAAGTCAGTTGGCGAACCAACAACTCATATACTTTCATAGTTGGCTTGCCCAACAACATGATAGGATCCATACATAAAACATAAACACTTTGGGCATGTAATTGAATAACAGTTCATAATCATTTTCAACTGAAAACTTGTAAATAAATACTTTTCGAAGAAAGCGTCGTAAATAAAAGGGTTTTCGAGTAAAGCCCACCTTGTACGAAGCTTTTCAAATAAGTCTCTTTCTAACGTCAACGATCAAGACGCGTCCAACCTTTACGTGAGGAATTAATTTAGTACGTGAGTCGCGTTTTGATGAGACGAACATCGTCTATAACGTTCTATGCATCGAATAAAGCTAACGTCGGACTTATTATAACGTTTCCTAATCAAAATGATGTTAATTATGAATTTACTTATCATATAAGAGATATTCCACCTCTTTAGTACATAATGTGCGTTTTAATGTACTACGTGTCGTAAGTTACATTGTTACTAAGCGTCTTCGTCACATAGACCACGTATTATCGAATTACGTGCCCTTTGACCTTGGTCAACGTTTTTGGTCAACAATTTTGACCGAGTCAACAAAAAGTCAATAATTTTGACTTTGGTCGACAAAAAGTCGACATTTGACTTTTCAATTATTTATGAAATTCTATCATTTTATGTGCAATTCTTGTTCTAAAATTCTATAAAATCATACTATGTCTAAAACATTATTTTAGATCATATTATGTAATTATACTTGATAAAATAAATTTATAACATTAATACACTTAATATAAAGTTTTCTATTATGAATTAAATAAACAGACTTATGCAAAATTCTATAAATTCACATGTCATACTATTTTATCATGTGATTAATAATATGTAATTACTTAGGTCAAATAAAAATCATACACCTTGGTCTTATAACCTAAGGTTTTCGGTTTCTATAATTAACCAGTAAATTGATTTTAAAAATTCTAATAAATTCATATATCAATTAATCACCCTTAATTATGCTTACTATAACATAATTGTTATTTATTATGAATTATTGAATAAATTTTACCTAAGTCATATTCAAAATTTCAACTTAGGTCGAAATAATTTTATAAATTTCATAAATTCTCACAACCATATATTATGAATCTACACACTTAATATGCTATTATAACACTTAAACATGAATTATATCACAACATTTTATCATATATATATATTTTTGTAAATTCATTAAAATATAAGCTATAGTTTTCCAAAATTCTACATAAATTCATATAAGCATAATTAATACCTAGATTATGATTTCATGCTCAAAACAACAATTAAAAATCATAATCATCAACATATGGTACCTCTAAGTTTTCGGTCCAAATTATAAATTTAATAACATGCTTAATTTTGTGATATAATTATAATACATGCTTAATAATATCATATAAACATAATATTTAAACATCTTAACACAAGATCTAAAATTTTCAAAAATAATACATATAAACTAAGATCATAACTTAAAATTTAACGGACGAAATTCGAAAATTCTAGCATGTATCGTAGCTTGTAAGAAATCTAACCTTTTAATCGAATCGATTTAATCGTGGAGGTTTATTTGCTAAGGATTTGGGATTTGAAATTTGAAGAACCTCTCAAATTTTTACTCTCTAATTTTTGGTTCTTAAGGTGAAAAAATGAGTAATGGATGAGCTAACCTTATATTTATAGAGTTATGCAAGTTGTATAGTAATTATTACATGAAATACAACTTGTACACCTTTAGCCTAAGTCATGAA
The DNA here is from genome assembly GCA_036937905.1 of Salvia rosmarinus. Taxonomy (NCBI): domain Eukaryota; kingdom Viridiplantae; phylum Streptophyta; class Magnoliopsida; order Lamiales; family Lamiaceae; genus Salvia; species Salvia rosmarinus. Next base: position 77,080,039 of record CM072819.1, on the reverse strand, counting down.
AATCGGCACCTCCTTATGGTGTGAGACAAAATTTCATTCTTATCTCCTACACTTCATCATGTTACCTTATCCTTTAATTAATACAACTCACCTTTATTTCAACAAGTTGCACACTTTATCACTTTATTCATATAGTTTTCGGCCATTTGGTTCTTAGGACAAAATTATTCTATCATAAATTGATATATATATATATATATATGTATCTTCTTATTTAACTATTATATATTATATTCATTCTATCAATCTTACAAGAAAATCGAATTTCCCAACATGTTAATACTATATATATATTCTCGCCATTTCTTAGATTCATAGGTTAATTTATTATTTTTCTATATTATATACTTTATTAATATAATAAGATAAGATTATGTTTGAAAAGTCAAAAATCTCAACTATGACTTTTAATTAAGTTCACATTTGTTCACACTTTATTTTCAATATTTTCGGCTATTTCATTAATTAGGCTATAGTTACTTGTTCTAATTGATAACTAACTCTACTTTACAACTCATACATGATAAGATCCTACTCATAATCATTCATTAATGTAGTATGATATTTGTGAATTTTATCACATAAAACTACAAATTTTATCACACTCACTTTATGTACAAGTGGCCTCCCACTTGTATAAATCATGATAAACCTTATCTTATACATTAATTATGTCTCACTATAATAATTAATGCATAGCATTATCAAAAGATAAGGATTTAATTTATTTATGCCTTAGTGATCACAATTTTCAAAATTACAACTAAAAATGCCACAATATTTTATTTTCTTGCAATTACATAGATATATGACATAATATATGTCCTAGATAATAAATTAAATTATAGAAAAATTATTAAAATCATCCTATGTCATAAACCCTAATTTTCGAGCTTAATTTGAAAATAGGAAACAATAGTTCAACAATCATTCTTTAATTCCTCCAGCATTTTAATGCTACATTATATAAAAATAATGTTCTTTATCATAAAATAATCATAGGAATTTGAATTATACAATTCCATGACAATTTGACTAAGTTTCGACTTATCTCAAAACGCCGACGTTCGAATCGTCTTAATTTCTTATAAGCGAATCATCTCTAAAATGTTCAACATAAAGTTGTAACAACTTTATTTATTCCCATAATAATAGGAAATTTGAATTCTAAGCTTAAATGCTTAAAATCTTGTAAGGCGTAATTGTCGAATTTATCGGCGTTAGAAAATACGTTCGAAGGAATATTAGAAACTATATTCCTTAATTCACTAAGCGTCGATGAATATCACGAAATTATTAAATTATGCTTAGTCAATGTCAAGAGTTGACTAATTAATACTAATTATCGCATTAATTTATTATCGTAATTCGTAATTGATATTAAATTACGGGATATTACATTCTACCCCTTAAAATAAATTTAGTCCGAAATTTGCATACCTCAAAAGCGTGGGACACTTTTCTCGTCATCTCATTCTCATGTTTTCACATGGCTTTCTCTTGTGTATGGTTTCTCCATTAGACTGTCATTAACGGTATAAACTTGTTTTTTAACCGTTATACTTTACGATTTAATATCGTCATAGGTCTTTCCTCATAATCCATATCTGGATTAAGAACATCATCATCATAATAACTCACGTGTTTTGGATAATACACGTACTTTCTTAATTGTGACACATGGAAATTATTACGTACATTCCCCATACCTGGTGGAAGTACCAATCTATAGGCTACGGGGCCTATCCTTTCGAATATCCCCATAAGGTCTTATAAAACGTGATTCTAACTTGCCTTTTACTCAACTTTAACTCCTCTTCGTTGGAGAGACCTTAAGAAAACTTTATTTACGCGTATTTGCGTAAGACTTTTGCTCTCATGAGCTTCGTTATCGTTTATCTGTTTCTGACAGATAATCTCAATCATTTTACTCAGGGTGTTAGACCCTGGAACTTTCCTCTTACCTACCTCATCATAATAAAGAAGTGATCGACACTTTCTTTCGTACAATATCTCATATGGCCCATATTGACCATTTCTCGACAGCTACTGTCGTAGGCGATGCTACATTAGTGGAAAAATATGTTTCCAACTCGTACTTCGATTCGACACTAATGTTTTTAACATATCTTAAAACGTTCGTATTGTCTTTCGACTGTCCATCTATGAGCGAAATTATGCTCTAGTTCAATCTCGTCTCCAATTCTTTTCATTAACTTATCCAAATTTGGAACCTGGAATCTCTATCAAATATGATAGATTTTGGTATTCTTTGTAAACGTATGATTTTTTTTCGTTTCTTCGAGCTCGCTTTATCAGATTCATAAGTAATCTGAATAGGTCGAATAATGAGCGCATTTAGCGAGTCTATCCACTACTACTCATATAGTAGTGTTACTTCTTTCGACTTTGATGGTCCGTTACGAACTTTATTACGATGTCATTTCATTCCCCTGGGGTATCTCTAAAGGTTACAATCTTTCCAATAATTTGCTAATGTAATGCCTCTACTTATTGGCAAGCAAGATAGCACTCAACGAATGAGATTACATCCCGTTTCAACTCTTCCTTTTGAAAATTTTCCTCATAAGTCTAGATACATCTTAATCTTGCTAGATGGGTGGTATAAGGGTATCATGAGCTTCACTCATGATTTCATTCTTTAACTCATTATTGTTGGGAACACGTATCCTTCTTTAAACAATATGACATTAGCATGTGCTTTCCTCGCTCTTTCACCCTAAATTCTTTAGCGAGTTTCTATTTTCTTGTTAAGAGACATCCTTACTTAGATTGACTTTCACGATTCAGACCTTAGCTACTACGTGTGCCTTTAATGGGTGATATTTCATACAACCATCGTAATCCTTTTACTAATTCGAGCCATCTCTTTTCCCCATGTTAAAACTCTTTGCTCGAAGAAGTATTTCACACTTTCATGATCGGTGACGATCTCATACCTCACTTCTTAGAGGTGGTGTTTCCAAAACTTAATCCGTGTATTATTGTTGCTAGTTCTAAGTTATGAGAGGGGTAGTTCTATTCTTGCCTTTGCTTTAACCTTAGCTAAATCTACTTTAATTCTTTCCGATGACACGATATGTCCAAGGAACATTATTTCTTTAAGCCAAACTTTTTCATTTACTAGACTTGGAAAAAATTATTCGGCTCTTAAGATTTTTAAGACAATCCCCAGTGTTACTTATGTCCTTCCTTTCTCTTTGTATGGATAAGGATATCTCTTATGAAAACTAAGACAAATTTATCTAAGTAAGGGTGGAACACTCGATTTTTGAGGCTCATGAATATGGCTAGTACATTCGTTAGTCCGAACGGCTTAACTATAAGCTCATAGTAGCCATAACTTGTTCGGAAAGCCATTTTGGGTACATTGTCAGTTTGTACCTTCAGCTGATGACATCCTCATTTAAGATCGATTCTTGAGGATAATCCCACTTCTTTTAACTGATCGAGCAATCGTTTATCTTTGGTGGTGTATTTTTGTTCTTTAAGCATCAGTTGGTTAAATTCTTGATAGTCAATACATATTCTAAAAAAAACATCCTTCTCCTTTGTAAATAAGCTGGTGTTTCCCAAGGTGATACACTAGGTTCTATAAAACTTAAATCCTATCATTCTTAGATTTACTCCTTTGTTCTTCCAACTTCCTTGAAGCCATTCATTACACGTGTTTTTGATACGGGCTAATCAGGGTTCTAGATTCATAGATAATCTCTAGCTGCCTATCAGGGTAATTCTTGGTAAATTGCTAGGGAAACGTTTGACAATTGTTAAATAATTTCCATATCCTTGATCTTTATCTCTGCTTTCTCTCATTTGGTTAGATAGCCAAGGAACGGTCGACATTCTTCCTTATTCATCATTCTCTTTAGAGGTAGTGTGGGTATTATTGGAATTTTCTTCTCATGTAGATTTCATAGAAATTCGTAGCTTCTTGTCTGTAGAAATGTGACAAAAATTTCTCTCTCCTCGCAGAGGATTGTGGAAGGATTTTCGACTAACCCATCCATTTTTAGGATTATCTCTACGTCTCGAGAAGGTGTTATGTTCAAGTTCCCTACTAAAGTCTTAAGTGATTCTAGGTTCAATTCTAAGTTCGAGTAAATACGTGTGGCGACCATGATCCTTCTTTTAAGTAAAGAAATCCTCATCCTTTGATTCGCTTATTCTGATTTGAGTTCTAACATGTCCACGCATTTCTAATCTCTTGATAACAGAATGTGATGCACTTGTTTCGAACAAAAGTAGTTTAGGTATACTGAGAAGTTTTCTCGTACCAAGCTTTCCTGGTTTTATTCGTTCCATCATTATCATACTTTCTAACTAGTATGAATGATTCAGCTTCCTTTCTCTTCTTTATTGCTCTTAAGAATATATCTTCCATATATTCTTTCTTTTAAAATCCTTTCAAGAAGAATCCCTATATTAGCAGTTATTATGCTATCATACGTAATATCCTTTTTGGATATACGTCATGTCCCTTAATCTTCATTGGTTTGACTAAGTGGTTTCTCATAAATTAAAATCCCTTGTTCGTTGAGAACGCATCATACTTTTGCCTTGACGTCATATCTATCTTTACTATCTTCTCGACATTCTATGTTTACTTCATTTCAATGCTGAGGTACCCAATATTTCACTTTATTGGTCACTGCATAAGTATGAGGAATAACTTTCCAATTAGATTCACCTTAAGGTCCTTCCTTGTGAATCCCTTTCGTTTTCGCTAGAACGTATTTCCTTCGCATACGTCTTTAACAATTATCTTGCTTAATAATCACTAAATCGTGCATAAGATAAGTGTTTTGTTTCTATATATATCTTAGAGTATGACGGTTTCATCTCAAATAACAAATCTACTTCTTAATCCACTTCCTTCCTTCAAAGTTTACTTTACTTATCGTAATCAAACTGTTTGTAAAACTTATCTCATGTTCCGGCTTTCATAACTTTATAGTGGTAATTTCCTCACTCTTCTTAACTCTTCTTCTTTTCTTGAGCATGATATCCGAAAGTCATATTACTTTCATTATACTTTGATTCTCACTTTTAGGATTAAGACCGTCATCATTCTAATCTATACGGGTAAGGTAGTACGTTTGTACACCATAACTTAGATTCCAAGTACCAATATTCTATTGCCAAGTCTCAACTTCGGGGTATCTTCCCCATTCTTGGTTTAAACACTAGGAATAGCACATTTGTTCACATATCTCGTTATTTGATCCATTGATCACACTATCTTTGGTTTAACCAAAGTCTCAAATATTTGGGAACGATTTTTCTTAAACATAATCTTTATCGATTTATGGATAAAGCGGAAAACTTGATACTAAGATACTATTCTTCCTTTATATTCATCAACTTAGTCTTATTCATCTTTATACTTTAAACACGTCCGACCTACTATCGAGGTCTTAGGGACAATCAACTATCTTACAGATAAGTTGTATTCTTTCTCATTACGACATAATAAGAGGAGGGTATATTCCAAGGATCTCATACACTTTTCTTTACTCTATTCCAGCACTAAATGCTAAAGGGTATTTTGTTCATAACTTAGTCATTATATACTCATGTGAAGGTATGACTTTACTGTCATCAACACTGGGAAAGCCCATCGAGGGTCGATCCACCTATGTGTATCAAAAATAATATCTCGTCTCATTGAGAACTTCTTTACATCATATCTTGATGTTTATCACCTTACTGATCTGAAACTTCTAGGTGACAAGATACGTCATCCTACATCATACGTATTGGTTTCAAGGATTTGAAGAAAATTTCATCCAAACAACTTACAAGGGGTATGGTTCCACAATTCAAGATGACAACTCTGGAGGTTTTGAAACAATATGTTCTTTGAACTGAATAATTTGGGAGATAGGGTCCGAAGACCAGAATAACAATTTCTGAGATTTCTTTGGTCATATGGGGTGGCCAGGCCCGTCACAAATACTTTCTCAGTTACATAAAGGTTTGGTCTCAAAAGAACGCTTTATGAAATTTTCTGATCGCAACTTCTTTCAAAAGAGTGAGAAATCAAGTGAAATCTCAATTGGAACTAGATCATAGGGTTAAACACAATGACGGATTTGGGGCTATGAATATGATTTGAAACCTTATACAACTTATTTTAGTTGTCATCAAGGTTCTTATGTACACATGTTATAGTTCTTCTAACTATTGGAAATCTTGCTTTCTAGTAGCATTCTAAGATTCTGTCATCTTGTAGGGTTCTCGTTCTACATATGTCACAAGATTAGTATCAACTGTTTCTTTGATCACATTCTTATTTTGTTTCTAACGAGAAAGTCATAGTTAATTTGGATTTCCGTCATCGTGAACATCTAAACAAAGACTATACTCATGTCACTTATCGTATAGTGACATTTATCATCTCAAAATCATCGTTCTCGTCTTTGACATCATCAACTTCCATTCATGCTCTTCGACTGTTCGTCGTTTATCTTCGACTCGAGATTCTCATTTCAATCTCGTTTACGTTTCATGATGAACTAAAGTCCTCAAAAAAAATTCTCATAGTTCTCTTTCTATGTTCTTTCATAAAAGGGATCATGTGACTTAAGCGATCTATGTTCTTTGGGATAACATACCCATTTCAAAATAATTTGGAAATTTCGAACTTTAAACATTCATAACATAATCATAATAATCATGGTAGCGAATTTCCAACAACTTTTCACATCAAAATCTCTCATTGAATTCCACTAACATCAAATAATTAATCATATGTAACATATCTTTCAATGTCATCATAACTTATATCATAATGAACCAACAACATCAATATTTATCATATGTTGGTAGCGAACCAACAATTTTCACTTCATCATACCACCATCTCCACATATAACAATATCATATCAAATTAATCCTAGCGGTATTACGCATCCGGCTTAGGAACAAATATCAATTTCTCATAAAACTTCATTGCAATGTTTGCAAAGACTTTCACTTTCAACAGATTCGATAACTTTCATCTCTTTGGAAATATCATTTTCCATGTTCAAACTTTTCATTTCAAAATTTTGAGAAAGGGCATGTACTTTCAAACTTTTCATTTCAAAACCGAGAAAATCATTTACTCAACGCTTATCAAATTCTTTAAGTCTCCCATGAATATGCGGTCCCATACCTACATATTCGTGGAATCCTTTGAACTTTCCTTGAATATGCGGTCTCATACCGCATATTCTTAGAATCTCTTTATTTAAAACTTTCATTTTCTTGGAAAAATCATTTCACTTAGTAAATTTCACCTTCAAACTTCTCATTCTCATTTTCAAAACTTTAATAAAATCATTTACCTCTTTTCGGTTGAGCTTGATGTGATGGAGTGTTGAGCATAGTCGGTGATCTCTAGAAGTCTAGTGACTCAATCTAGACTTAACTTTTGAAAGAATTTTTGGGTTTAAGGAACGACCGCTCTCGATACCAATCGTAACGACCGCCAACCCAAATGGCGGATTAGCGAGGGCTTGTTACTAATGACGAGGATTAACAATAGGAACAATAACTAATTATGGAATTGAGGGCATATGATAGACAAACTCTCGAGACTTCATATCATTTCACACGACAAACATAACTTACATATGAAACTAAATCATTGAGACCTTTATCAAAGGGTTCAACTACTTTGAAGGAATAAGGTACAAACTCAAAACATAACTTAAGGTACTTTACAATGAAACATGTGGAATACACATATGACGATGCGTATCGAGTTTAACTATCGGCGACAAAGGACACTGGATCGCTCAACACTTGCTCCATCCCATCCATCATTCAACTGCACATTTAAAACAAACATGCGGTGAGTACAAATAATGCACCAGTGGACTCATTGCCAAAACATTTTCTTTAAATTACACCGCCCCATAAGTAAGACACAGGGTTTTAATTGAAAATGCCTTGTCTTACTAAAACATTTTCCCATTTCTCAAAACATCGCTCGGCGAGCATTTTCTCTTTAGTATGATCCATATCATTCACATAGCGCTCATAATCGATCTCACGCCGTAGAAGTAGGCCTCCTTCTACCGACGCCGTGACCGGCCGAAGATGTTGCTAACGGCTCACAATCACATAGTCAGGGATTCTGCATCTGACTAGGATCCATGACCGGCCGATGATGTTGCTAACGGCTCGCGATCACTGCTTGGTGTACACGTTAACCTGGCGAGAATTACGCATCGACTAGGATCCGATATCGATTTTCTCATCAGTCGGGGAGCTACCCAACGACTGAAGTCAGTTGGCGAACCAACAGCTCATATACTTTCATAGTTGGCTTGCCCAACAACATGATAGGATCCATACATAAAACATAAACACTTTGGGCATGTAATTGAATAACGATTCATAATCATTTTCAACCGAAAGCTTGTAAATAAATACTTTTCGAAAGCGTTGTAAATAAAAGGGTTTTCGAGTAAAGCCCACAGTGCGAAGCTTTTCAAATAAGTCTCTTTCTAACGTCGGCGATCGAGGCGCGTCCGACCTTTACGTGAGGAATTAATTTAGTACGTGGGTCGCGTTTCGATGAGAGCGAACATCGTCTATAACGTTCTATGCATCGAATAAAGGCTAACGTCGGACTTATTATAACGTTTCCTAATCGAAATGATGTTAATTATGAATTTTCTTAACATATAAGAGATATTCCACCTCTTTAGTACATAATGTGCGTTTTAATGTACTTACGTGTCGTAAGTTACATTGTTACTAAGCGTCTTCGTCACATAGATCACGTATTATCGAATTACGTGCCCTTTGACCTTGGTCGACGTTTTTGGTCAACAATTTTGACCGAGTCGACAAAAGTCAATAATTTTGACTTTGGTCGACAAAAAGTCAACATTTGACTTTTTCAATTATTATGAAATTCTATCATTTTATGTGCAATTCTTGTTCTAAAATTCTATAAAATCATACTATGTCTAAAACATTATTTTAGATCATATTATGTAATTATACTTGATAAAATAAATTTATAACATTAATACACTTAATATAAAGTTTTCTATTATGAATTAAATAAACAGACTTATGCAAAATTCTATAAATTCACATGTCATACTATTTTATCATGTGATTAATAATATGTAATTACTTAGGTCAAATAAAAATCATACACCTTGGTCTTATAACCTAAGGTTTTCGGTTTCTATAATTAACCAAGCAATTGATTTTTAAAAAATTCTAATAAATTCATATATCAATTAATCACCCTTAATTATGCTTACTATAACATAATTGTTATTTATTATGAATTATTGAATAAAATTTACCTAAGTCATATTCAAAACTTTCACTTAGGTCGAAATAATTTTATAAATTTCATAAATTCTCACAACCATATATTATGAATCTACACACTTAATATGCTATTATAACACTTAAACATGAATTATATCACAACATTTTATCATATATATATATTTTGAAATTCATTAAAATATAAGCTATAGTTTTCCAAAATTCTACATAAATTCATATAAGCTTAATTAATACCTAGATTATGATTTCATGCTCAAAACAACAATTAAAAATCATAATCATCAACATATGGTACCTCTAAGTTTTCGGTCCAAATTATAAATTTAATAACATGCTTAATTTTGTGATATAATTATAATACATGCTTAATAATATCATATAAACATAATATTTAAACATCTTAACACAAGATCTAAAATTTTCGAAAATAATACATATAAACTAAGATCATAACTTAAAATTTAACGGACGAAATTCGAAAATTCTAGCATGTATACGTAGCTTGTAAGAAATCTAACCTTTTAATCGGAATCGATTTAATCGGCGGAGGTTTATTTGCTAAGGATTTGGGATTGGAAATTGGATGAACACTCTCAAATTTTTACTCTCTAATTTTCGGTTCTTAAGGTGAAAAATGAGTAATGGAGAGCTAAGGTTATATTTATAGAGTTATGCAAGTTGTATAGTAATTATTACATGAAATACAACTTAATACACCTTTATTATTAAGTCACAAAATCGGCACCTCCTTGTGGTGTGAGACAAAATTTTATTCTTATCTCCTACACTTCATCATGTTACCTTATCCTTTAATTAATACAACTCACCTTTATTTCAACAAGTTGCACAATTCACATTTATTCATATAGTTTTCGCCATTTGGTTCAAGAGGAGACAAAATCATATTCTATCATAAATTGATATATATATATATATATATATCTATCTTATTTAACTATTATATATTATATTCATTCTATCAATCTTACAAGAAAATCGAGAATTTATCACATGTTAATACTATATATATAGCTCGCCCATTTCTTAGATTCATAGGTTAATTTATTATTTTTCTATATTATATACTTTATTAATATAATAAGATAAGATTATGTTTGAAAAGTCAAAATCTCAACTATGACTTTTAATTAAGTTCACATTTGTTCACACTTTATTTTCAACATTTTCGCTATTTCATTAATTAGGCTATAGTTACTTGTTCTAATTGATAACTAACTCTACTTTACAACTCATACATGATAAGATCCTACTCATAATCATTCATTAATTATAGTATGATATTTGTGAATTTTATCACATAAAACTACAAATTTTATCACTTTATGTACAAGTGGCCTCCCACTTGTATAAATCATGATAAACCTTATCTTATACATTAATTATGTCTCACTATAATAATTAATGCATAGCATTATCAAAGATAAGGATTTAATTTATTTATGCCTTAGTGATTGGAATTTTAAATCATTACAACTAAAATGCCACAATATTTTATTTTCTTGCAATTCATAGATATATGACATAATATATGTCCTAGATAATAAATTAAATTATAGAAAAATTATTAAAATCATCCTATGTCATAAACCCTAATTTTCGAGCTTAATTTGAAAATAGGAAACAATTTCAACAATCATTCTTTAATTCCTCCAGCATTATTTTAATGCTACATTATATAAAAATAATGTTCTTTTATCATAAAATAATCATAGGAATTTGAATTATACAATTCCATGATCATTTGACTAAGTTTCAACTTATCTCAAAACGTCGACGTTCTAATCGTCTTAATTCGTTTGATAAACGAATCGTCTCTAAAATGTTCAACATAAAGTTGTAACAACTTTATTTATTCCCATAATAATAGGAAATTTCGAATTCTAAGCTTAAATGCTTAAAATCTTGTAAGGCGTAATTGTCGAATTTAGCAAGCGTTAGAAAAATACGTTCGAAGGAATATTAGAAACTATATTCCTTAATTCACTAAGCGTCGATGAATATCACACGAAATTATTAAATTATGCTTAGTCAATGTCAAGAGTTGACTAATTAAGATTTTAATTATCTTAATATTACTAATTACGAATTTATTATCGTAATTGATATTAAAATTACGGGATATTACATTCTACCCCTTAAAATAAATTTAGTCCGAAATTTGCATACCTCAAAAGCGTGGGACACTTTTCTCGTCATCTCATTCTCATGTTTTCACATGGCTTTCTCTTGTCCATGGTTTCTCCATTGGACTTTCATTAACGGTATAAACTTGTTTTTTACCGTTATACTTTTACGATTTAATATCGTCATAGGTCTTTCCTCATAATCCATATCGGATTAAGAACATCATCATCATAATAACTCACGTGTTTTGGATAATACCGTACTTTCTTAATTGCAACACATGGAAAATATTACGTACATTCCCCATACGCGGTGGAAGTACCAATCTATAAACTCTTGGGCCCGTCCTTTCTAATATCCTCATAAGGTCTTATAAAGCGTGATTCTAACTTGCCTTTTACTCAACTTTAACTCCTCTTCGTTGGAGAGACCTTAAGAAAACTTTATTTACGCGTATTTGCGTAAGACTTTTGCTCTCATGAGCTTCGTTATCGTTTATCTGTTTCTGACAGTTAATCTCAATCATTTTACTCAGGGTGTTAGACCCTGGAACTTTCCTCTTACCTACCTCATCATAATAAAGAAGTGATCGACACTTTCTTTCGTACAATATCTCATATGGCCCATATTGACCATTTCTCGACAGCTACTGTCGTAGGCGATGCTGTATTAGTGGAAAAATATGTTTCCAACTCGTACTTCGATTCGACACTAATGTTTTTAACATATCTTAAAACGTTCGTATTGTCTTTTGACTGCCCATCTATGAGCGAAATTATGCTCTAGTTCAATCTCGTCTCCAATTCTTTTCATTAACTTATCCAAATTTGGAACCTGGAATCTCTATCAAATATGATAGATTTTGGTATTCTTTGTAAACGTATGATTTCTTTTTCGTTTTACTGAGCTCGCTTTTCAGATTCATAAGTAATCTGAATAGGTCGAATAATGAGCGCATTTAGCGAGTCTATCCACTACTACTCATATAGTAGTGTTACTTCTTTCGACTTTGATGGTCTGTTACGAACTTTATTACGATGTCATTTCATTCCCCTGGGGTATCTCTAAAGGTTACAATCTTTCCAATAATTTGCTAATGTAATGCCTCTACTTATTGGCAAGCAAGATAGCACTCAGAATGAGATTACATCCGTTTCAACTCTTCCTTTTGAAAATTTTCCTCATAAGTCTAGATACATCTTAATACTGCTAGATGGGTGGTATAAGGAGTATCATGAGCTTCACTCATGATTTCATTCTTTAACTCATTATTGTTGGGAACACGTATCCTTCTTTAAACAATATGACATTAGCATGTGCTTTCCTCGTTCTTTCGCCTTAAATTCTTTAGCGAGTTTCTATTTTCTTGTTAAGAGACATCCTTACTTAGATTGACTTTCACGATTCAAGACCTTAGCTACTACGTGTGCCTTTAATGGGTGATATTTCATACAACCATCGTATCCTTTTACTAATTCGAGCCATCTCTTTTCCCCATGTTAAAACTCTTTGCTCGAAGAAGTATTTCACACTTTCATGATCGGTGACGATCTCATACCTCACTTCTTAGAGGTGGTGTTTCCAAAACTTAATCCGTGTATTACTGTTGCTAGTTCTAAGTTATGAGAGGGGTAGTTCTATTCTTGCACTGCTTTAACCTTAGCTAAATCTACTTTAATTCTTTCCGATGACACGATATGTCCAAGGAACATTATTTCTTTAAGCCAAACTTTTTCATTTACTAGACTTGGAAAAAATTATTCGGCTCTTAAGATTTTTAAGACAATCCCCAGTGTTACTTATGTCCTTCCTTTCTCTTTGTATGGATAAGGATATCTCTTATGAAAACTAAGACAAATTTATCTAAGTAAGGGTGGAACACTCGATTTTTGAGGCTCATGAATATGGCTAGTACATTCGTTAGTCGAGCGGCTTAACTATAAGCTCATAGTAGCCATAACTTGTTTGAAAGCCATTTTGGGTACATTGTCGGTTGTACCTTGATTGATGACATCCTCATTTAAGATCGATTCTTGAGGATAATCCCACTTCTTTTAACTATCGAGCAATCGTTTATCTTTGGTGGTGTATTTTTGTTCTTTAAGCATCAGTTGGTTAAATTCTTGATAGTCAATACATATTCTAAAAAAACATCCTTCTCCTTTGTAAATAAGCCGGTGTTTCCCAAGGTGATACACTAGGTTCGATAAAACTTAAATCCTATAATTCTTAGATTTACTCCTTTGTTCTTCCAACTTCCTTGAAGCCATTCATTACGTGTTTTGATACGGGCTAATCAGGGTTCTAGGTTCATAGATAATCTCTAGCTGCCTATCAGGGTAATTCTTGGTAAATTGCTAGGGAAACGTTTGGCAATTGTTAAATAATTTCCATATCCTTGATCTTTATCTCTGCTTTCTCTCCTTTGGTTAGATAGCCAAGGAATGGTCGACATTCTTCCTTATTCATCATTCTCTTTAGAGGTAGTGTGGGTATTATTGGAATTTTCTTCTCATGTAGATTTCATAGAAATTCGTAGCTTCTTGTCTGTAGAAATGTGACAAAAATTTCTCTCTCCTCGCAGAGGATTGTGGAAGGGTTTTCGACTAACCCATCCATTTTTAGGATTATCTCTACGTCTCGAGAAGGTGTTATGTTCAAGTTCCCTACTAAAGTCTTAAGTGATTCTAGGTTCAATTCTAAGTTCGAGTAAATACGTGTGGCGACCATGATCCTTCTTTTAAGTAAAGAAATCCTCATCCTTTGATTCGCTTATTCTGATTTGAGTTCTAACATGTCCACGCATTACTAATCTCGTGATAACAGAATGTGATGCACTTGTTTCGAACAAAAGTAGTTTAGGTATACTGAGAAGTTTTCTCGTACCTACCAAGCTTTCCTGGTTTTATTCGTTCCATCATTATCATACTTTCTAACTAGTATGAATGATTCAGCTTCCTTTCTCTTCTTTATTGCTCTTAAGAATATATCTTCCATATATTCTTTCTTTTAAAATCCTTTCGAGAAGAATCCCTATATTAGCGATTACTATGCTATCATCGTAATATCCTTTTGGATATCGTCGTTTCCATAATCTTCATTGGTTTGACTAAGTGGTTTCTCATAAATTAAAATCCCTTGTTCGTTGAGAACGCATCATACTTTTGCCTTGACGTCATATCTATCTTTACTATCTTCTCGACATTCTATGTTTACTTCATTTCAATGCTGAGGTACCCAATATTTCACTTTATTGGTCACTGCATAAGTATGAGGAATAACTTTCCAATTAGATTCACCTTAAGGTCCTTCCTTGTGAATCCCTTTCGTTTTCGCTAGAACGTATTTCCTTCGCATACGTCTTTAACAATTATCTTGCTTAATAATCACTAAATCGTGCATAAGATAAGTGTTTTGTTTCTATATATATCTTAGAGTATGACGGTTTCATCTCAAATAACAAATCTACTTCTTAATCCACTTCCTTCCTTCAAAGGATTTACTTTACTTATCGTAATCAAACTGTTTGTAAAACTTATCTCATGTTCCGGGCTTTCTCATAACTGTATAGCTGGTAATTTCCTCAGCTCTTCTTAACTCTTGCTTCTTTTCTTGAGCATGATATCCGAAAGTCATATTACTTTCATTATACTTTGATTCTCACTTTTAGGATTAAGACCGTCATCATTCTAATCTATACGGGTAAGGTAGTACGTTTGTACACCATAACTTAGATTCCAAGTACCAATATTCTATTGCCAAGTCTCAACTTCGGGGTATCTTCCCCATTCTTGGTTTAAACACTAGGAATAGCCTGGCTGTTCACATATCTCGTTATTTGATCCATTGATCACACTATCTTTGGTTTAACCAAAGTCTCAAATATTTGGGAACGATTCTTCTTAAACATAATCTTTATCGATTTATGGATAAAGCGGAAAACTTGATACTGAGATACTATTCTTCCTTTATATTCATCAACTTAGTCTTATTCATCTTTATACTTTAAACACGTCCGACCTACTATCGAGGTCTTAGGGACAATCAACTATCTTACAGATAAGTTGTATTCTTTCTCATTATGACATAATAAGAGGAGGTATATTCGAGGATCTCATACACTTTTCTTTACTCTATTCCGGCACTAAATGCTAAAGGGTATTTTGTTCATAACTTAGTCATTATATACTCATGTGAAGGTATGACTTTACTGTCATCAACACTGGGAAAGCCCATCGAGGGTCGATCCACCTATGTGTATCAAAAAATAATATCTCGTCTCATTGAGAACTTCTTTACATCATATCTTGATGTTTATCACCTTCTTGATCTAAAACTTTTAGGTGACAAGATATGTCGACCTATGCATACTTATTGGTTTCAAGGATTTGAAGAAAATTTCATCCAAACAACTTACAAGGGGTATGGTTCCACAATTCAAGATGACAACTCTGGAGGTTTTGAAACAATATGTCTTTGAACTGAATAATTTGGGAGATAGGGTCCGAAGACAAGAATAATAATTTCTGAGATTTCTTTGGTCATATGGGGTGGCCAGGCCCGTCACAAATACTTTCTCAGTTACATAAAGGTTTGGTCTCAAAAGAACGCTTTATGAAATTTTCTGATCGCAACTTCTTTCAAAAAGAGTGAGAAATCAAGTGGAATCTCAATTGGAACTGGATCATAGGGTTAAACACAATGACGGGATTTGGGCTGTGAATATGATTCGAAACCTTATGCAACTTATTTTAGTTGTCATCAAGGTTCTTATGTACACATGTTATAGTTCTTCTTGAACTATTGGAAATCTTGCTTTCTAGTAGCATTCTAAGATTCCTGTCATACTGTAGGGTTCTCGTTCTACATATGTCGCAAGATTAGTATCAACTGTTTCTTTGATCACATTCTTATTTTGTTTCTAACGAGAAAGTCATAGTTAATTTGGATTTCCGTCATACGTGAACATCTAAACAAAAGACTATACTCATGTCACTTATCGCATAGTGACATTTATCATCTCAAAATCATCGTTCTCTCATCATCAACTTCCATTCATGCTCTTGACTTTCGTCGTTCTTATCTTTTAACTCGAGATTCTCATTTCAATCTCGTTTACGTTTTCATGATGACTAAAGTCCTCAAAAAAAAATTCTCATAGTTCTCTTTCTATGTTCTTTCATAAAGGGATCATGTATCTTAAGCGATCTATGTTCTTTGGGATAACATACCCATTTCAAAATAATTGGAAATTTCGAACTTTAAACATTCATAACATAATCATTCGTAATGGTCATGCTCATTGAATTTCCAATTGAACTTTTCACATCAAAATTCTCATATAATTCCACATAATTCAATCATATTTCTCTTTGAACATATCAATGTCATCATGCTTTCTTGGTATAACATCATCATAATCGTTTAACATCATATGTTGGTAGCGAACCAACAATTTTCACTTCATCATACCGACCATCTCCACATATAACAATATCATATCAAATTAATCCTAGCGGTATTACGCATCCGGCTTAGGAACAAATATCAATTTCTCATAAAACTTCATTGCAATGTTTGCAAATACTTCCACTTTCAACAGTTCTGATAACTTTCATCTCTTTGGAAATATCATTTTCTATGTTCAAACTTTTCATTTCAAAATTTTGAGAAAGGGCATGTACTTTCAAACTTTTCATTTCCAAAACCGAGAAAATCATTTACTCAGCGCTTATCAAATTCTTTAAGTCTCCCATGAATATGCGGTCCATACCTACATATTCGTGGAATCCTTCTGATTTCCTTGAATATGCGGTCTCATACCGCATATTCTTAGAATCTCTTTATTTAAAACTTTCATTTTCTTGGAAAAATCATTTCACTTAGTAACTTTCACCTTCAAACTTCTCATTCTCATTCTCAAAACTTTAATAAAATCATTTACCTCTTTTCGGTTGAGCTTGATGTGATGGAGTGTTGAGCATAGTCGGTGATCTCTAGAAGTCTAGTGACTCAATCTAGACTTAACTTTTGAAAGAAAATTTGGGTTTAAGGAACGACACGCTCGATACCAATCGTAACGACCCTTGACCCAAATGGCGGATTAGCGAGTTTGTTACTAATGGCGAGGATTAACAATAGGAACAATAACTAATTATGGAATTGAGGGGCATATGATAGACAAACTCTCAAGACTTCATATCATTTCACACGACAAACATAACTTACATATGAAACTAAATCATTGGACCTTTATCAAAGGGTTCAACTACTTTGAAGGAATAAGGTACAAACTCAAAACATAACTTAAGGTACTTTACGGCGGGAACATGTGGAATACACATATGACGATGCGTATCGAGTTTAACTATCGGCGACAAAGGACTGTTGCTCAACCTTGCTCCATCCGTCCAGCACTCAACTGCACATTTAAAAACAAACATGCGGTGAGTACAAATAATGCACCAGTGGACTCATTGCAAAACATTTTCTTTAAATTACCTTGCCCATAAGTAAGACACAGGGTTTTAATTGAAAATGCCTTGTCTTACTAAAACATTTTCTCATTTCTCAAAACATCGCTCGGCGAGCATTTTCTCTTTGTATGATCCATATCATTCACATAGCTGCTCATAATCGATCTCACGTCGTAGAAGTAGGCCTCGCTTCTACCGACGCCGTGATCGGCGAAGATGTTGCTAACGGCTCACAATCACATAGTCGGGGATTACGCATCGACTAGGATCCATGACCGGCCGATGATGTTGCTAACGGCTCGCGATCACTGCTTGGTGTACACATTAACCTGGCGAGAATTACGCATCGGACTAGGATCCGATATCGATTTTCTCGTCGATCGGGAGCTACCCAGCGGTCAAGTCGGTTAGCGAACCAACGGCTCATATACTTTCATAGTTGGCTTGCCCGACAACATGATAGGATCCATACAAAAACATAAACACTTTGGGCGTGTAATTGAGTAACGATTCATAATCATTTTCAACCGAAAGCTTGTAAATAAATACTTTTCGAAAGCGTTGTAAATAAAGGGTTTCGAGTAAAGCCCACAGTGCGAAGCTTTTCAAATAAGTCTCTTTCTAACGTCGGCGATCGAGGCGCGTCGACCTTTACGTGAGGAATTAATTTGAGTACGTGGGTCGCGTTTCGATAGAGCGAACATCGTCTATAACGTTCTATGCATCGAATAAAATTAACGTCGGACTTATTATAACGTTTCCTAATCAAAATGATGTTAATTATGAATTTACTTAACATATAAGAGATATTCCACCTCTTTAGTACATAATGTGCGTTTTAATGTACTTACGTGTCGTAAGTTACATTGTTACTAAGCGTCTTCGTCACATAGATCACGTATTATCGAATTCGTGCCCTTTGACCTTGGTCGACGTTTTGGTCAACAATTTTGACCGAGTCGACAAAAAGTCAATAATTTTGACTTTGGTCGACAAAAAGTCAACATTTGACTTTTTCAATTATTTATGAAATTCTATCATTTTATGTGCAATTCTTGTTCTAAAATTCTATAAAATCATACTATGTCTAAAACATTATTTTAGATCATATTATGTAATTATACTTGATAAAATAAATTTATAACATTAATATACTTAATATAAAGTTTTGGCTATTATGAATTAAATAGCTAGACTTATTCAAAATTCTAAATTCACATGTCATACTATTTTATCATGTGATTAATAATATGTAATTACTTAGGTCGAATAAAATCATACACCTTGGTCTTATAACCTAAGGTTTTGGTTTCTATAATTAACCAGCAATTGATTTTAAAAATTCTAATAAATTCATATATCAATTAATCACCCTTAATTATGCTTACTATAACATAATTGTTATTTATTATGAATTATTGAATAAAGTTTACCTAAGTCATATTCAAAACTTTCACTTAGGTCGAATAATTTTATAAATTTGATAAATTCTCACAACCATATATTATGAATCTACACATTAATATGCTATTATAACACTTAAACATGAATTATATCACAACATTTTATCATATATATATATTTTCAAAATTCATTAAAATATAAGCTATAGTTTTCCAAAATTCTACATAAATTCATATAAGCATAATTAATACCCTAGATTATGATTTCATGCTCAAAACAACAATTAAAAATCATAATCATCAACATATGATACCTCTAAGTTTTCGGTCCAAATTATAAATTTAATAACATGCTTAATTTTGTGATATAATTATAATACATGCTTAATAATATCATATAAACATAATATTTAAACATCTTAACACAAGATCTAAAATTTTCGAAAATAATACATATAAACTAAGATCATAACTTAAAATTTAACGGACGAAATTCGAAAATTCTAGCATGTATACGTAGCTTGTAAGAAATCTAACCTTTTAATCGGAATCGATTTAATCGTCGGAGGTTTATTTGCTAAGGATTTGGGATTTGAAATTTGAAGAACCTCTCAAATTTTACTCAAATTTCGGTTCTTAAGGTGAAAAATGAGTAATGGATAGCTAACCTTATATTTATAGAGTTATGCAAGTTGTATAGTAATTATTACATGAAATACAACTTGTACACTTGTATTATTAAGTCAACAAAATCGGCACCTCCTTATGGTGTGAGACAAAAATTTCATTCTTATCTCCTACACTTCATCATGTTACCTTATCCTTTAATTAATACAACTCACCTTTATTTCAACAAGTTGCACACTTCTTGCTTTATTCATATAGTTTTCGGCCATTTGGTTCAAGAGGAGACAAAAATCATATTCTATCATAAATTGATATATATATATATATATATATGTATCTTCTTATTTAACTATTATATATTATATTCATTCTATCAATCTTACAAGAAAATCGAGAATTCCCAACATGTTAATACTATATATATAGCTCGGCCATTTCTTAGATTCATAGGTTAATTTATTATTTTTCTATATTATATACTTTATTAATATAATAAGATAAGATTATGTTTGAAAAGTCAAAAATCTCAACTATGACTTTTAATTAAGTTCACATTTGTTCACACTTTATTTTCAACATTTTCGGCTATTTCATTAATTAGGCTATAGTTACTTGTTCTAATTGATAAATAACTCTACTTTACAACTCATACATGATAAGATCCTACTCATAATCATTCATTAATGTAGTATGATATTTGTGAATTTTATCACATAAAAACTACAAATTTTCGGCACTTTATGTACAAGTGGCCTCCCACTTGTATAAATCATGATAAACCTTATCTTATACATTAATTATGTCTCACTATAAAAATTAATGCATAGCATTATCAAAAGATAAGGATTTAATTTATTTATGCCTTAGTGATTGGAATTTTCGTCCATTACAACTAAAAATGCCACAATATTTTATTTTCTTGCAATTCATAGATATATGACATAATATATGTCCTAGATAATAAATTAAATTATAGAAAAAATTATTAAAATCATCCCATGTCATAAACCCTAATTTTCGAGCTTAATTTCGAAAATAGGAAACAATTGTTCAACAATCATTCTTTAATTCCTCCAGCATTATTTTAATGCTACATTATATAAAAATAATGTTCTTTTATCATAAAATAATCATAGGAATTTGAATTATACAATTCCATGACAATTTGACTAAGTTTCAACTTATCTCAAAACGTCGATGTTCTAATCGTCTTAATTCGTTTGATAAACGAATATCTCTAAAATGTTCAACATAAAGTTGTAACAACTTTATTTATTCCCATAATAATAGGAAATTTGAATTCTAAGCTTAAATGCTTAAAATCTTGTAAGGCGTAATTGTCGAATTTAACGGCGTTAGAAAAATACGTTCAAAGGAATATTAGAAACTATATTCCTTAATTCACTAAGCGTCAGTGAATATCACACAGAAATTATTAAATTATGCTTAGTCAATGTCAAGAGTTGACTAATTAATACTAATTACGGAATTTATTATCGTAATTCAGTATTAAAATTACGGGATAATACAGGCCGACTCGCCTGAATGAAAGCCTACAATGTATCCTCCAGTGTCGGCTTCACCGGCTGACTCTCCTAAATGAAAACATGTAATGTATTCTCCAATGTCGGTTTCACCGGTGAACTCGCCTGAATGAAAGCCTGCAATGTATCATCCAGTGTCGGCTTCACCGGATGACTCGTCTAAATGAAAGCCTGCAATGTATCCTCCAATGTCGGCTTCACCGGTTGTTGCTGGAACAAGAGGTCCTGACTATATGAAGAACTCTGAGGATGCCTCCAGTAGGGATCATAGGCTTGATGCTCACAGCTTGACGTGTATCCCTCAAAATAGTCGAATTGGGCTCCTTTCGTAAGAAGAATTTGCCCAATACGACGAGCTTTCCTCCTCCAGGCCTTACAGACCATATTCGTATCGCGGTAACCCTGCATTAACAGACACCAACTACAAAAACAAGATCACACACACCAGTTGGAGAAAATATTAACAAAGAAAAAGAAAAAGAAAGAAATAAAAAGAAGAAACACGGGGGAAGAAACAGAAAAACAAAAGGAAACAAGAAAAACAAAGCGACACAAAACCAAAAGCCTAAAGCCTTCCCCGGCAACGGCGCCAAAATTTGTTCCGACCAAATTGTTCTTTTAAGTCGCTCGCAATAGTATGATGTCCTTATAGAGCGGTAAGGTCGACCCAAGTCGAATCTCTCGAGGAAGGCTTAACAGGGCTACGGTTCTATGTCAAACAAAAAAACAGAAAAGAAATACTAACGTCCTAAAATAAGGGGGGTCTGTCACGGAACGGACGAAAGCATGAAATAAAATAAAGCTGGTAAAACGGGATGCACTTGGAAAACAAGAGGAATTGGTAGATACACGGAATTGGAGACGGTGTTCTAGGGTTCGAATCTATCTTCGCTATTAATGAATCAAAGATTGGTACCCAATGCATAAAACATCCACGCCTCTCACCAACGTTCAACACTAACTAATCTCTCGACCACGTCAATGTTAGACTCGAACTTAATGGCAGGGGATATTTTAATCAAACCGCCATCAACTACGAAGGATATTTAACTACAAAGCACACGATAGCAAAAATCCTATCCACATATATTAATTACTCAACAACAAATCAATCTCTCGATCACTTTCGTTGTCAAACTTATATTTAATATAAATATGCTCTCGCATGATTTCATAATCAAACATAAGCACACAATCAATCTACATTATTCTTTCGAACACCATGTATGAAGATCATGAAATAATTAATTTATTTGTATAAGAAATCACAAATCATCAACACAATTAATCACGATTCAAGACAAGAACAATCCAACATTTATTTCCTAACAAATCGATAATTTATCTAATGGTAGAAAGTATTCCAATCCCAATTACATAGACATAATGAAAACGAGAAAAACTTACAAACCATTCATAGATAAATTCGTCTTCCAAAAATCCGGAATCGCACAATCCATTTGTTAATCCAAAATGCATGAATTAAATGGATAGAAAAAGGGAAAAAGAAAGGAGAAAAGAAAAGAGAGCTGCGTGCGTGAGTCTGTGTCAATGTTATGAGAATAGCGGCTGGTATCAAATTTATATAACCCTCGAAAAAGCCCATGAAAACAGTCGAATTCGGGCCCAAAAATGATGCCCAATGCCGGATGCGAACGCTCACTAGAAAGGTCCGAGAGAGCATCGCAGCGCCGGACAGAGTGGAGCTATAATAACCCATACTCCTGTGGCAGAGTTTAGCTCTTTGCTAAGAGCTTATAAGAAGGGCATTGCATCCTTAAGAAAGAGTTGTTTTAGTTAAAAGCTTTTATGTTAAGCTTTGAGTTGGGCAGATAGAATCTGAGATAGATTCGAGATAGAATCTGAGATAAGATTCTTAAGTCTTTATTAACATGAGAAGATCTACATTTCAAGAGTCTTGATATGATAAGATATGTGTTCATAGAAGTCTTGATCCCAGAGTCATAGAATTTCAGAGTCTTTGCCATTTTTGATATCTGTGTTTGCTGAATAAACCCGGATCAAGAGCAAACTACCCAAAATGGTTTTTGAGACCAAAAATACTTTTAATAGTCAAAATATGATGTTTATTTTAGAAAGAGAGATTTATGAAAAATTCCAACTTACTAACAATTCCTATATTTTCATTTGATTTATTTTTGATTTATTAATTTCAAAGGATATATTATATTTTCGAATAAAAATATATATTCGAATGAGGACATAACATCCCTAATAAATTGGGTCCAGCACCAATATGTAGTAATATGCTCAATTGCAATCAAAGCTTATGAGATAAGCTAAGAACAAGCTTATGAGATAAACTAAGAGCAAGCTTATGAAATAAGCTAGGAATTTTCTAGAAATTGATGGCTTCTTATGCAAGAATGAAATAGTGAGAAATGATATATATATATATATATATAGAGAGAGAGAGAGAGAGTTTGGTTCAAATGAGAACCATTCTTATCCTAAAAACTAAGAACCGAATGAATTCGTTATGAAAGTTGATGAATCCGTTGAGAAACTTAATGAATTCAACAATTCAGAATTTTTCACCCGGGTTCGAATCCCATGAGGGACGAAAATATTATTTTTTTGGATTCAGTAACTTTTCCAATGGATTCATCAACTTTCACTATGAATTCATCATTTTTTTGTTCTCAAGTTCTCACAATAAAAATAGTTCTCACGTTAACCCTCCCCTATATATATATATATGCGCTTTAGCTTCCAAAGCACCCTATTTTCACCATCTTCATTCTTCTCCCTCTCAAATTTTCGAGATACACACACATACACACACCTCCATTTTCAAATCATTCAAGCTCATTTCTAGGAAGATCTAACCGTTGAATCCATGATCTGTCTTCACATAAAGGTAGATCTTCACCTCTAGAACATATTTATGGTTTCAAAATTCGAAAATCATGAACTTTTGAGAGCTCTAAATTTTCGGTCCTCTTGATTTTGTTTGAAGGAGCATGTTTTGTTCCATTATCTCTTGATATTGTGTTAGATCTATCGCTTATGAGTTGTTAAATGTTGAATTTTCGAGCATGAGTTCATTCCTTGGAATTCTTGAAATTTTCGAAAATATGGATCCCTAGATCTTGAACTTATGTTGTTGATATGCTTGATATGCCTTCATATATATGTTGTTGGGTAGATATAAACATGTTTTGAGCAAGAAAAACGATTGAAATTGAACATATGCAAAAACCCCCAAA
Organism: Salvia rosmarinus; assembly: GCA_036937905.1. Lineage (NCBI taxonomy): Eukaryota > Viridiplantae > Streptophyta > Magnoliopsida > Lamiales > Lamiaceae > Salvia > Salvia rosmarinus. The sequence continues at coordinate 77,055,287 of CM072819.1, read as the reverse complement.
TGGCCGAACCCTATGTCTCACATAAGGTGGGATTTTGATTTTATTCGATCGTTTTGACTTCATATTTGGATTATATGATATGAATAGAGCTTAAAATGATTTATTCGGATTTTTCAGCCGACGTATTTTAAAGATGAAAAATTTTAGTTTGACGTCAAATTGGGTTTTCAATGCTAAAGCTTTGATCTTTGAATTTTGATGATTGATTGATGATCTTTGATGATAGTTGAACATGTATAGAGGTTCGTTTATGTTAGATGATGTCTCACGTGATTTTTCACGTTGGTTATAAGTTATGTTTGTAAAGAGTTGTTGGTTTTTTTATTAAGATTAGATGGCTTAAGTTTGTTGTTGAGTCCTCTATGCTTGTTTAGTCATATGAGGCTTAGTTAAGTCTTGTTATATGTTTAGATGTTAAAGGATGCAATGACCCAAGTGTTAATAGACTATAGAGTCTTGAATATCAAGAAGTTATAGTCGTGTTGACGACTTAGATAAGATAAAGAGTTTATCTTCTTGTTTGGTTCCTGGTATGCTTATATGATATTCTATTTTGATGAAGGACTAAGTTTGATGAAGGACTAAGTTCAAAGGAGAAAGAAGTGAAGGACAGAATGTACAGTCCACCTGAGTGATTGTTGCCAGGTGGGTAAAATCCTTTCTAAAAATGTGAAATGATATGCTTTTGCATACAAAATGATATGATATGCATTTTTATGAAAAGTTGACTGACTTGCCAAGTTTTGAGCATGATGCATGATGCATGTTGCCTATCTACGAGAGATGGACGATATCGGCCCTATGCTGGACGAGCTGCCAGTAAGGGTTTGTGTACACAGAGTGATCGTGCGTAAAATGGCCGATCACGGTGTTTGAGAAGGAGGCCTACTTCTCAACACAAGAGTGCGTAGATATGGTTAATGAATGTGAAAATGTCTGCAGACGCATGTTTAATGTTGCATCTTGAATATATGAGCATGAAAGCAAGTAAGTTTATTTCAGAAGCATGCACATGTTATTTAACTGAAAACTCATATGTGTTGCAAATGTTATGGCAAGTCAATCTTATAGCTCTATGAGCAATGTTTTAAATGTTTTCGGCATATACCCACTGAGTGCATCTTGTACTCACGCCCTGCATATATTTCTAAATGTGCATGATGAGGTCGAGAGGATGCTGGAATCGAATGTTGTGCAGAGGAGCTTCTCTAGATGTTTTGTCTCATGATGATGTTGCTAATTTATTGATGTCAAGTTTTGTTTGCCCAGAGTCTTATGTCATCATACATGATTCTCAGCCACACTTCTTGTTGCCGAACTTTGGCCTTTGTTTGTTTTGTGTTTTGATGTTTGCCCTGATGACAGTTTCATTTTGTTGTTGGGATCTCGACATTTCTGTTATGATGTCGACTTGCTTCTATGAGCAAGGATTTATCGAAATGATTGTGTGAACAAGGATTTCTTTTGAAAATTTAGAATTGTTTTGTTAGAGTCAATAAGGTTTACATCAAGTCTTGGAAACATTGTTAAACCATGCTTGAAACGTCAATATTCTTAATGTTGTCAAAGCATGCTTGAAAATATACATTCTTGATATTGGTTATTCCTTTGTGATTATCCGTCCTCAGCCGTTGTTTTTCTACATTTGATCCTTTATTGTGGATTGAGGACCTAGAATCAATCTTTGTCAAATTCCATTCTACTTCTTTGAACAATAAATATTTAATTCTTTCATGATGAAAGTTGAGGTCAAATATTGTTTGATATGTATTTTCGGTCGAAATTGTTGTTATTGATTATTAGAAGTTCTTTCTTAACCCACGTCATGGCCTAATTACTTGATTAAGTAGTCGGGCTGTGACAGAATGGTATCAGAGCAGTTTTGAATTCTGAACCTGTGAATCCTTGTAAATCCTTGTGCAGCTGTGCACCTTGAGCATGTAGATTCTTTTGAATTGATGATGATTTGAGAATCTAAGTTTATAGAGTCAGTTGTTTGACTCTATTTTGAGAATATGAATTTATGGAGTCATTTGTTTGACTCTGTTTTGAGAGTCTGAGTTATAGAGTCAGTTGTTATTAAGAGAAGCTCAACATTTCGATTCCATCATCTCTAGCTCACCAGGTAAGAGCTTATGATTATGATTATTATATATTATAATTGAGCATGTGCTTTATTGAATGAATTGAGTTGATGTTGAGTATATGCCTTATTAAAAGAATTGCTACATGTAAATGTATGCTTGAAATGAGTTATTGCTTATTGAGCTAAAGTTGAGAAGTGATCCTGAGAAAAGACGGCAGAGCAACATGAGTATGTTTTTCTGCAAGTATTTGAGCATTCTTTTTATTTAAGAAGGTAAGGACCTTCTGGACAGCTCGAAAAAATATGGCTCGTTTGTCACCATCAGCAAGGATCAGAGAGCGCTTCTATCTGTTTATGCCAGATGAGCAGCTTACTTTGGTCGAATTTCTCGCTCAATTCCATCGCTTGTGGAGAGAGGAGGCATTTGAGCACGGCGTATCGGGACTAGATGGAATGCTCCGATTGATTTGTTTATTGCCTAAGGAGTGGCAAGATTGGGATGTTACTGTTGCCATTGATTACATTGAGCCTGGTTTTGTAGCTTACGAGCAAGTGATCTTCCTGCACTCTAGCTACCATCGCCTCTCGATATTATGTGTACTTGAGTCTTCCTACTGGTTCATTTTCTCCTGTTGTTGATTTTATTTCAGTTGTTCATCAGCTTTAGTTGGCTGGTGTCCCTTCTTTTCCTTTTAATGATGATGATGATGTGGATCTTGAACCCATTGATGTTAATTCTTCTATTCCTGAGAATGATGCTAATACCTCTACTCTAGAGATAGAGTCATCTTTACCAGATACTCAGTTGTCTATACCCGAGTCTGATGTAGATCCTACACAGTTTGATTACTCTTATCTCGGTACTGAGATGTTTCCTATTGACCTAGATTGGTATGGTCAGCCTTTCACATCTCCTGAGATCCCTACACCGATTAAGTCTATTCCTTTCTCTCATGCTCCTGAGACTTCTTCTTTAGAGGTCCCAGAAGAGACTCAAGCTAGTTCATCGAGACCTTCAGGTGTCTCAAGATCTTTCATGTATGAACCTGAGTTTTTACCAGTTGTTGGCACAACACAACTCTGATCCCTAGATATCGATCAAATGCCTTTTGTGGTGATCACGATATCCTTTATCCCGAGTAATTCCTTGTACTCATTTCCGGCGTGCTATTGATCCGTTATCTCACGAGATTGAGGAAGATGTAGAGATGCTAGACTCCAATGAAGCCGTTGATGGCAGTGAGAATGGAGTAGTAGAGATGGAAGAAGGAAATGATGATGATGATAGCCTTTCGTGGGCAGAGTGAAGCTAGTAGTAACAACAGTGGAAGCTGGCAGTTTGTAGATAGTATGGATGCATATATATGTATATATGTATATATAGACTAGTGATGCCTATAGATATCTTATGATGCGGTAGCGTGCTTGAGAAGCCGTCATGGGATGTGTTTTCCGAGATACCAAAGCATCTATATGCCTAAAAACCTTCAATTTGCAAAAGTTTTCCCAGCTTTTGTAAATATATTGAAGAGGGAGAACAAGAAAGTGCAAATTCTCCTTAAGATTCACCTGTACCTTCTCCTCCTCAAATAGATTGTAGAATTGCAGAGCTTTTTCTGCGTCAGAATCCTCCATCTTTCAATGGAGTTGGTAGTCCAGCTGATGCTGAATAATGGGTTCGCTCTGTATAGCGAATTTTTAAGTTTTTGGAGTGCTATGATCGAGAGTGTCTCCTATGAATATCCTTCCAGTTAAAAGGGTCTGTAGATTTCTGGTAGGAATCATGTCAAAAAGTTCTTTCTCCTGAGCAATTAGAGAATTTTACGAGGGAACAATTCAAGGGAGAATTGTATGAAAAGTATATACCTCGAAGTTACCGCAAACAGAAAGAGATTGAATTTACGAACCTGAAGCAAGGTAGAAAGACTGTGGCAGAATATGATCGTGAATTCTGTAGTCTAGCCCGTTATGCTCCTTTTAAAGTTGAGACAGATGAGAAGATGGCGGAATTGTTTCGTGCTGGTTTATGCCAAGAGATCAGAATCATTTTGGCAAGCCAGCCTCCAACGTCATATGCAGAAACGTTAAATCGTGCGTTGGACATGGAGATGGAAATGCTACCAGACAAAGTGACGCCAGATCCAAATCCAGTACCTTTTTAGATTCAAGCCTCGCCAAGATTTCTTCTTACAGATCAGAAGTCAAAAAGAAAAAAGAATTTGAAAAATAAGACCTTCCCAAACAAGAGACGATGGCAGAAATCGAGTTAGTTTATGCAGAGACAATCTTTCCCAAGTCAGTCAAGAATGCAGATGTGCCCCAGATGTAGCAGTACATTCGGGTTTGCGAGATGGGAAGTAATAGCTTGTTATGCATGTGGACAAGTGGGCCACTATGCAAGTCAATGTCTGAACCTTCAGAGAACAACTACTGACGGAGGAAAATAGAATCATACGAGAGAGACGCAATCAATGAAAGCCGTAAGTGGATATCCAAAGTCACCGTTTTATCAGATCGAGATGCCGCTACATCAATCGCAACCGTCGTCGCAACCGCAACCACCGACGCCTCGATCGCACCAACCTCTATATCAAAGCGCATACGCCATCTCTCAAAAGCAACCTGAGAAGGACTCCAGCAACTTGACAGGTATGGGTACATTGAAAGGTGTACCTATCAAAATCCTTTTCGATACAGGAGCTTCGCATTCTTTTATTTTAGCATCATGTATAGATGTTCTTAAGCTCAACAGCGAACGTGCTACACAAGATTTAAATGTGCTTACCCCGTTGGGTGGAGCTACTGTTATCATGCATGTGTGTTCTAACCTAGATTTCGAACTAGGATCCCTTAAGCTTAGAGCAAGATCGCTGCAGTTGTTGCACATGAAGGACGTGGAGTTTATATTAGGAATGGATTGGTTGACAGCATATTATGCAACGATATGATACAAGCAAAGAGAAATAGCACATCAGCCACCAGGAAGAGAACCTACCTGTTTTTATGGTATTGAGAAGAGAAGAAGCCATGTTCCTATGATCTCAGCCTTACAAACCGAGAAGCTGATGAAGAACGAGGAAGCTTGTGCTTACCTTGTATATCTGAATGTCGATGATAAGTCCGAGAAGAAGGTAGGAGATGTACCCGTGGTTAGAGAATTTCAGGATGTTTTTCCTGAAACATTACAAAGGCTACCTTCGGACAGACAATTAGAGTTTTCCATTGAGTTAGAACCAGGATCAGCACCTGTTTCAAAAAGTACCTTATAGAATGGCCCCAAAAGAATTGCAGGAGTTAAGATCCAATTGCAAGAGCTTTTGGACCTAGGTTTTACTCGACCTAGTGTATCTCCTTGGGGAGTGCCAGTTCTATTTTTCAAGAAGAAGGATGAAACTCTAAGGATGTGTATTGATTACAAGAGAGTTGAACAAGTTAACCTTGAAGAATATCTATTCTTTACCCAGGATCGATGACTTGTTTGATCAGCTGAAAGGTGCCAGTGTTTTCTCAAAGATTGACCTGAAGTCAGGATATCATCAATTAAAGATTTGTCAGAAGGATATAGCTAAGACTGCTTTTCGAACGCGGTATGGCCACTACGAGTTCGTAGTAATGCCATTTGGCTTGACGAATGCACCAGCTGTGTTTATGGATTTGATGAATTTTGTTTTCCATAATAATCTCGATAAATTTGTTTTGGTATTTATCGATGATATTCTCGTGTACTCGAAGAACGAGCAAGAACATGAAAAACAGTTGAGAATCGTTCTACAAATGTTGAGAATAGAACGATTGTTTGCTAAGTTTAGTAAATGTGAGTTTTGGCTAAGGGAAGTGAATTCCTTGGACATATCATTACAACAGATGGAATCAGAGTTAACCCCGCTAGAGTTCAAGCGGTACGCGATTGGAAATCACCGACGACACATACAAAGATTCGAAGTTTCTTGGGTTTAGCAGGATATTACCGAAGGTTCATAGAAGGATTCTCCAAGATTGTGAGACCTATGACTCAATACCTTCGAAAAGGAATTAAGTTCCAATGGACCCAAGAGTTAAAGAACAGATTGACTACAGCGCCAGTTTTGGCAATACCAGAATCATACAAAGGGTATACTCTGTATACCGATGCATCAAAGAGTGGACTAGGATTTGTCCTGATGCAAGAAGGAAGAGTGATAGCTTATGCTTCACGATAGTTGAAACCTTACAAGCTAATATATCCTACACACGATCTAGAGTTGGCAGCTGTTGTTCATGCTCTGAAGAATTGGAGACATCTTTTGTATGGATCCAAGTGTGAGATCTTTACTGATTACAAGAGCTTGAAGTATTTCTTCGAGCAGAAAGATTTAAACATGCGCCAAAGAAGATGGCTTAAGTTGGTAAAAGATTATGATTGTGATATCAAGTATCTCCCTGGAAAAACGAATGTTATCGCTGATGCTTTGAGTAGAAAAAGCCAAATCCAACTAGGAGTTTGAAAAGATGAGTTTGCAAGTGGTGCTACCACCTGAATCTACGAAAAAGATTATAACCGCTCTTGTCGTTACCCCCGATTTGAGAGCAAGAATTGTGAAAGCTTAAAGATAAAATCAACAGATAGAAAAGCTACGAGTTAAGATTAAAACAGAAAAGGCCAGAAGAATATCATGAAGCTGCGGATAACACAATCATGTTCAGAAACAGGATTTACGTACCCAATGATGATGATTTAAAGAACGAGATTATGAGTGAAGCTCATAACACGCCCTACACCGCACACCTAGGAAGCATAAAGATGTATCTGTATGCAAATTAAAAGTACCGAATTAATTAAATGTAATTCCAAAATTAAATATATGTAATTGATATTTAATTATGTGGATTTATGGTATAATCAAAGTTACCATATGTCAAATTCTACATAAAAAGGAAATAAATCTAGAAGATCATGCCATGGGCCCAAAATCTATGGGTTTAAGCTAAAAGCCCATTCCTGAACTTCCTAAATTAAGTTTTCCTACAACTATAAATATGGGGTTTAGGAGGCTCATAAACACACACAAATTAATTGAAGAGTTCAAGTATTGGAGAAATTATCTACAAAGTCTCTCCACACATTCAAGAAGTTCTTCAATATTCAAAGCATTCTACCTCCAAAAGACGGCGTTCAATCCGGAAACAAAGGTGAAAACCCTCCGTATCGACGTTCAAATTTGAAGATCTTCACGGCGTTCTTCAAGATATCAAGTTAAATTCAACAAACAAATCTGAAAACAAGACGAAGGTCCTTCAGATCAACATCATCAAATCCAAACTTCAAGTTCAAGGAGATCAAAGAATCACATCCCCTCCAAACAACTTGAAGAATATTCGAAGATCGTTCAACAAATCAAATCGAAGAGTAGAATCAGAGGAGACAATAGAGATCGGATTCACACAATTGTACTTTGATCCAAATCATATTGATTTTGTATACAATTTCGTGTTTATAAAATTAAATACGAAAATTTGTGTTACAAATTTTGGCACGCCCGGTGGGACATCTCTACCTCTCATCTCTACTCTCCACCAAAGCTAACGATGGTCACCTCCAGAATTTCTTCGGAGAGCATTGGTGTCCTCACGCGAAGCAAAGCTAAACAAATTCAAGAAGCTTCTAAATCAGCCATTGCCGCGGAAAAGGAGCAACACCTTGCCACCATAAAAGAAAAGAGCGCTGGAAAAGGCTTCGCTTCCCCTGCTCCACATTCCATCACAAGTTACTCATTTGATGCTCCTGTTATGATGACAAACACCTCCACTGTGGAGGAACAACTTGCGAATCTCACGAAGTTGGTTGAATCTTTGAATAAACATATCCAGTGCAAGATGCACAAATTACAAAGCTCAAAGGAGAAAAGGAGAGTCGAAGCCACGTAAATGATGAGGAAAGTGAAAGGGATGATGAGGACGAAGAGCTCCACGAGAGGCAACAAGAAAGAAAATCAACCGGAAAAAACCTTCAAGTTTCATCCGATGGTTTCATCCCGATAGATCAACTAAAGGAATTCATCGAGGTAACTATGAAGAATCGATTCGATGGAAGCTCCAAGTCATCTTTAATCTACTCTAAGCCGTACACTCAAAGGATCGACAACTTGAGAATGCCTCATGGTTACCAACCACCCAAATTCCAACAATTTGACGGAAAAGGCAATCGAAGGCAACATGTAGCTCACTTTGTTGAAACATGTAACAACGCCGCACCTTTGGAGATAATCTAGTTAAGCAATTTGTTCGTTCTCTTAAAGGAAATGCATTCGATTGGTACCTGATTTGGAGGCAAACTCTTTCGATAGTGGGAACAACTAGAGCATGAGTTCCTCAATCGCTTTTATAGCACGAGAAGGACGGTCGACATGGTGGAACTTACAAGTTCTCGCCAATTTAAAGAAGAGCCGATGATCGACTACATCAATAGATGGAGGAACTTATGCCTTAATTGCAAGGATCGATTATCCGAATCATCCGCCATCGAGATGTGTATTCAAGGGATGCATTGGGGCCTACAATACATTCTACGAGGAATTGACCCGCAACATTTGAAGAGTTGGCAACGAGCTCACGATATGGAGCTAAGCATGGCGGCCATGGAATTGAAGAGCCTCCAATCCATGAACCTCGTGGGTTCAAGGAGAAGCCGAATTCAAAAGAGGGCAAAACCATTTGACAAGGCACGAAGAAAGAATCGATGGCGGTGAAGGCAACGGTGTCAAGTTTTAAAGAAGGATTCGATCAAGGCAACAATCAAAATACTTCTCGAGAAATAAGTCGAAAGGAAGTCGACATTAAAAGAAATGCAACAAAATAATACCCTTTCTTGGACTCTGATGTCTCTGGAATCTTTGACGACTTGCTCAAAGAAGGACTCATCGAGCTACCTGAGATGAAGCGGCCAAATGAGGCGGGACGAACTGATGACCCAAAGTACTGTAAATACCATCGATTGGTTGGGCACCCCATACATGACTGCTTCATATTCAAGGATAGAGTCATGCGCTTATCTCGAGAAGGAAAAATATCACTTGAAGAAGATAGTGCCGCCGTAAATGTTCTCACCACCGAATTTAGTGACATAATTGAAGGGGTTGCGGCTCTATATGACATGACAAATCATGTAAGAGAGCAGTTCAGATCAAATGCTATGGACGGCGAAGATGTCTTAACAATCACATTCTCCGACAAAGATTTGCAGCTTGGGTCTGAGCCTCATAATAGACCACTATTTGTGAGTTGCTTCACCTATGAACAAAAAGTCAATAGAGTTCTTATCGATGGAGGGTCGGCAGTCAATATCCTACCTTTAAGAACATTAAATGAATTAGGAATTGAAGAGAAAGAGTTATCCAAAGATCGGTTGATGATTCAAGGATTGAACCATGAAGGACAAAGAGCTCTTGCACCATAAGATTGAAATTGTTAATGGATGACATGAGTTCAAGTGTATTGCTCCATGTAATTGACGCCAAGACCTCTTACAACATGCTTCTTGGCCGACCATGGCTTCATGAAAATGGTGTTGTCCCTTCTACGTTGCACCAATGCTTCAAGTATCATCAAAATGGTGTCGTGAGAATAGTGGTTGGTGATCAAAAACCTTTCACGGAGGCTGAATCATACTTTGCTGATGCAAAGTATTATATGGTGAAGTCAAAGACTACAACGGCGGAAAATGATGAACGGCATAAAGAATCTGAATCCACTCACAAGACAAAGAAGGAAATACCTTCTCCAAAGATAGAAGGATTTGTTATGCCTTTAACAAAGATTGATGCCAAGAAGCCGGTTCCCCAACCACATGGAGGATTTGTTCGACCAAAACAAGGTAGTGCTATTGAACATGGAGAATTTTCGAGTAACGAAATCACTAAGCATTTTGGTCCAAAAGCGTATAAGCTTCTCGTCGGTGCTGGATACAATCCTCATGAGAGCTCGATGTCTAAACCACTCTTGAAAAAGAATGATCACACTACCCAAAACTCCAAGGCAGGTTTGGGACTTGTCACACATAGTCCTATTCGTATCGCCATCAAAAGGGCTACTGCTAACTGTGTATGCGAAGAGGGAACCTATGAATCCTCAATTGGAAGAAAAACTCAAAGAGTATCCGTTTTCAAAAGGATAGGTAAAAAAGAGGATCAACGAGTGTCTGTATTCAAAAGGCTTAGCAAAGGCAAGGATTTAAAGCGCAACATAGCCAAATACAGCAATGAACCACATATGACATCAAAGCTGAGGAGTTTGATTCCTTCTCGCAAGAAAAGATGTACCACATTACTTGTGTCATGTGATAAAGAATTGAAGGCTAAGATGAAAGCGCCTTCTTTACACAAGTCGCCATAAATGAAGAAGATAGAGAGAGTGTGGGTTCATCTTACTATACCACCAATAGTGAACAAATAAACGATGATGTTGTCATATCAAATCATATAACCTCATGTGAACAAGTGATCATCGAAGAGGAAGATGCTGAAATAGCTCCTCAACAATTTGAGGAAGGAGTCAAGTCTACTGTCGACGAGTTGAAAGAAATTAACTTGGGCTCCGTTAATGATCCACGACCCACTTATATCAGCGCATTGTTGACCGTTGATGAAGAATGCTTATATATTGAGCGCTTAAAGAGTTTAAAGACATATTTGCATGGTCATATAAGGAGATGCGAGATTGAATCCACATATAGCGATTCATCATTTAGCCATCGAGAGAGAAGCGCGACCCATTAAGCAAGCTCAACGTCGATTTCGACGGAGTTGATTCCGTTGATTGAGTCCGGTAAATAAACTCATCGATGTTGGATTCATTCGAGAAGTCAAGTACCCGACATGGATTTCAAGCATTGTTCGAGTGAGAAAGAAAAATGGATAGATTCGTGTATGTGTGGACTTCAGGGATCTAAATGAAGCATGCCCTAAGGATGACTTTCCTCTGCCTATCGCTGAATTGATGATCGATGCTACAACTGGGCATGAAGTATTGTCTTTCATGGATGGATCATCTGGATATAACCAGATCCTTATGTCACCAAGTGATGAGGAATTGATGGCGTTTCGTACTCCAAAAGGTATATATTGCTACAAAGTGATGCCATTTGGATTAAAAAATGCTGGCGCCACTTATCAAAGAGCCATGCAGAAAATCTTCGATGATATGCTTCACAAGAACATTGAGTGCTTGTGGATGATTTGGTGGTGAAGACCGACGACGGGATGATCATTTGCAAGACTTGAGAGTAATATTCGAGCGACTCCGAAAGTATCAATTGAAGATGAACCCGCTCAAATGTGCATTTGGGGTCAAGTCTGGCAAATTTCTTGGGTTCATCGTCCGTCATCAAGGGATAGAAATCGAACAAGCAAAGATTGATGCCATATTGAAGATGCCTGAGCCTCGGAACATCCACGACTTAAAAAGCTTGCAAGGAAAATTGGCATACCTGCGAAGGTTCATTTCAAATTTGGCCGGAAGATGTCAACCATTTAGCAGAATCATGAAGAAGGGTATACAATTCAAGTGGGACGAGTCATGTAGCAACGCTTTCAAAAGTATCAAATCTTACTTGATGAGACCTCCCGTTTTAGTGGCACCGGTAGCAGGCCGTCCCTTGATTTTGTATATTGCTGCTCAAGAACGTTCTATGGGGGCATTACTTGCACAAGAAAATGAAAATGGGAAAGAAAATGCGTTATACTACTTGAGCAGAACAATGACGCCAAATGAGTTAAAGTATTCCCCAATTGAGAAGCTATGTTTGGTCTTGATATTCTCCATCCAGAAGCTTAAGCATTACTTCCAAGCTCATACGGTGCGATTGATCTCCAAAGCAAACCCCTTGAAATTTGTGATGTCAAGGCCCGTCTTGTCAGATAGACTTGCACGATGGTATCTCCAGTTGCAACAATTTGAAATTGTATATGTTCCTCAAAAAGCAGTCAAAGGACAAGTATTGGCTGATTTCTTAGCGAGATCATCAATCCCAAAGAGTGGGAATTGAGCGATGACCTCCCGGATGAAGATGCACTTCCATAGAAATTTGCCTCCTTGGGTGATGTTTTTGATGGATCATCTCACGAGAGAAGGAGCGGTGCTGGTGTCGTGTTTGTGTCACTGAGCGACAAGTTTTGCCATATTCCTTCACTTTGACTAAAAATTGCTCCAATAATGTAGCAGAATATCAAGCGCTTGTCCTTGGTTTAGAAATGGCGGTGGATACAAAACGGCTACACCTCAAAGTATATGGAGATTCCAAATTGGTGGTGAACCAAATACTTGGTGTATATGAAGTCAAGAAACTTGAGTTACTTCCATATGTCAAGTATGCCCAAAAACTCATTAGATGGTTGGGGGACGTTGAAATTGAACATGTCCAAAGAAGCGAAAATAAGCAAGCAGATGCATTGGCTAAACTCGCGTCCACAATAGCCATGTCCGAAGGAGAAATCCATATACCAATATGCCAGAGTTGGGTTGTACCACCTATATTTGACGAAGAAGATTGCAAAGATAGTGAAAGCAATATTGTTGAAGTCTTTGAAATTGAAGAAGAGGACTGGCGCCAATTGTTGGTCGACTATTTGAAATATGATAAGTTGCCAAGTGACCCACATCGAAGAATCGACATTCGGCGGCGCGCCACCCGCTTTATATTTTTCAAAGGTACACTTTATAGACGATCATTTGATGGAGTCTTTTTGAGATGCTTAAATAATGAAGAAGCTATCAAAGCCATGGAAGAAGCGCATTCTGGAGTGTGTGGCGCCCATCAATCTGGACCAAAGTTACACTTTCGAATCAAAAGAATGGGTTATTACTGGCCAACAATGGTGAAAGATTGCATGGATTATGCGCAAAGATGTCAAGCTTGCCAATTTCACGCAAATCTCATTCACCAACCGCCTGAGCCACTTCATCCCACAATTGCTTCTTGGCCCTTCGATGCTTGGGGCATGGATGTCGTAGGACCTTTGACGAAATCATCAGGGGGGCATCTGTATATCTTGGCAGCAACCGACTACTTCTCTAAATGGGCAGAAGCTCTTCCCTTAAGAGAAGTAAAGAAAGAAACTGTTGTTGATTTCATCAAAGCCCACATCATCTATCGTTATGGGATTCCACGATATATCGTCACTGATAATGGAACACCTTTCAGCAATACTTTGATGAATAAACTCTGTGAAAAGTTTGGATTTAAGCAAAGAAAATCATCCATGTACAATGCGCCCGCTAATGGATTAGCTGAAGCCTTCAATAAGACTCTGTGCAACTTGTTGAAAAAGGTCGTGGCCAAATCAGCGTGATTGGCATGAGCGAATGGAGAAGCATTGTGGGCATACCGAACCACCCATAGGACTCCTACACAAGCAACTCCATATTCTTTGGTATATGGAGTGGAAGTCTGTGATTCCACTTGAGCGACAAATTCCATCACTAAAATTGCTATCGAGAAGGCTTAGCGAAGAAGAAAACGCTCGTCTGCGCCTTTGAAGAACTGGAAGCTTTAGGCGAGAAGAGACTAGAAGCCAACAAAGATTAGAATGTTATCAAGCCCGTCTTTCAAAAGCTTACAACAAAAAGTGCGAATCGTTCTTTCCAAGTTGGAGACTTAGTGCTCATTGTGAGAAGGCCGATTATTACCACGCATCGTGTGGGAACAAGTTCATATCAAGATGGGATGGTCCGTATGTCGTCAAGGAAGTCTACACCAATGGGGCGTATAAGTTGATTTCGGAAGACAATGTGAGAATGGGCGATCAATGGAAAGTTTACGAGCGCTATTATCCTTGAAAAGTAGCGATGAAGCATGTATGTATACCAAAAACAAAAAAAAAAAAAACAAAAACAAAGAGGCAAGACGACTCCATGACGCACGAGCCTAAATCGCATGTTACTCGACCCGCATGAGTATAAAGCGTGCATGGTGACCACCAAAGAAAGTGTATGTGGTTAAACTACTAAACTTCTCCCACCAAAAGGTAAACTTATGTGGTTAAACTATTATATACTCCACTTTATGCGTATAGTGGTTAAAGAAATAGTCACTCTGCCCGCAAGAGTTTAAGCGTATGCGGCTCCCACATCTTCAAAATATAAGTTGATCTTTTGAACTACGTTTTGACTTGATCCTCTTAAAAGTGCGTAGGCAACTTAGATTTTCTAAGTTCGACCATGATTTATGTTCATGTTTGGTGTTGTGATTATGATTCATCGTTTGGATCAATTTGTTTAAAGAACACAAATATTCAAGATGAAATCGTGAACTTTGAGAGAAATCATGAGTAAAGCAAAGTACCAAATATTTTATTGCACGAGTGTCCACCACGAAGAAACAAGCAAAGGATAAGCAAAGTAAAAAGAGGAAACTAAGCTAAGCAAATGGGTCTTGATCTTCCAGGACTTTTGAGCAACTTCGAAGATGTTCGAATTCTTCAGTTCTCCAACACTTCAAATCAATAAGAGGGCTTTTGAACTTATCAATCTCTCCTTTAAAGCCTTTGATTTCACTTTGAGCCATTTGTAGTGATGTATGGCGTCTCTTTAAAGACATAGTCAACTCATTCCTCTGTTTGTCAAGCTCGCAAGCTCCTTTTGATAAGTTCGACTTGGGAGATCTCTTCTTCTCCTTAACTCGAGCATCACGAAGGCAAGCTTTAACTTCTTTGGAGTCGTTCTTGAGAATGCTCCCGACGTTACGAGATTACGATCTTGCCTTATCATAGCGCGACCTTGACAAAAGTGTGTTGATACTCGCTTCAAGATGAGAAAGATCAAATCTTGTTGTAAGCGCTTTATCTGAGACATGCCATCTCGTATCTCATCTTCAATTGATGATAAAATTGCAATGGTGTCCTTGTTACCTTGCTACGAAGAACACCCCAAATGTTTTGAGACATATCCTAAACTACGTGTCAAAGATATTCTTACTATTGAATTCAGATATAGCCCCTGCTCTTGGTACCGGCTTAGCACTTGCTTTCACACCAAGGTTGGACGTCTCGTTTAAATGGTCAGACTCAACAGACTCATGGCTGGCTTGTGAACTTTCTTCGTCATCAGTTCCAAGAACCTCTGATTGTACCTAACAAGAAGGAAGGTCAATTTAGAGATAAAAAAATACCAACAAATGAACAAGGAAAGATTTGAAGAATACCTCATCCGTAAAGACATTCGGGTTTTGGTGGTCACTTTAGTCATGTTCCTCAATAGGTTCCGGAGACTTAGTATGTTTCTTCTTCTTCCAATGGCGTTCAACACTGCTGCTCATAGAATCATCTAAATGAATCGAAGTCACTTTACGTTTTTCCTTAGAAGAGCCCGCTTCAACAGTTTTTTCAACAATATCTTCCACTCTGTCATGACCTTTGGAAATATCATTTGCCTTTGGTTGAGCTGAAGTTAAGATGTTTTCCTCAAATGAGCTTCTATACACTTGATCCCACCAATTTTTGTAATCAACGCTTGAGAATTTCTTCGCGTTTGAAGTCAAACATGGAAAGAAAGCCTTTGACGCAGATCTCACGCAGACGCATGCACGCCAATACTTAAGGCCATCGTCAAAAGCAACTTCCGAATGTTTTGAGAAAGGGCGCTGGAAGAACTTGATAGTACCCAAACTGGCGGCTAAAGCGATGTGGGCTGTAGGGCTCAATGATAAAGCAATCGTCCAATCTCCGAGCAAGGTAGTTGGAACGGATGGCCATGAAGAAACAATAGTCAGACTCCTTTGCATTATCGCCATCAATATATGTGATGTCTTTGTTCTTCGTGAACATTGCGCAACTCCATGCGATTTGATCCCATTTGTGAATTCGCCTCCGAGCTTCGATATGGTCGTAGTATCTCGCCCCTCCTTCACCAGAATATTGAATCATCTTCGGAACATAAGAATTTCGCTCAAGCGGGAAATGAGTCTTGAAGTAGTGCGCCATCCAAGCATAAACAAAGTGGACAGGGAATGTTGTTCGAACTCGAGAAGGCTCTACAGAATTTGCAATTTTGTTTAGGCCTCTAAATATGCTAGTCAGAACTGGAATCGTAAGAACCACCCTTTGTTGATTTGCCATCATACTTGCCATTTTGAATGTGTTGGGCCTAATCAATGTAGCATCGCCATCGGGAAGAACAAAGCACACAACCAACAAGCAATGTAGGCGACTAAGTGTGTCTCGTCCCAATACCTCTCCTTGGCCGAGCCTTATAAATAAACCCTTCTCGTGAAGTCCATGACTCATGAGCCTTAAATTCGCCTGTAGGATTGTGAGTAAGTTTGTAGCGAGCTGATTTCTTCTCTTTGCGCGGAGGAGGCTGTTGGTACCACGAGTTCTTTCTTGACCAGAACTTGATCCATTCTTCAATCTGAACTGAGCATCTTGGACTCTTACCATCCTCGTTCCCAAGAAGATGATAAGCATGGAATAAATGTCGGCAGCTTGTAGGAACATATTGTTTTTCTTCTCGATCCACACCAACGAGCTCTCTCGTGCAAGGTATCACCTCGTCATAAAATTTCCCCATTGCTGGGAGTCCAGACAAAAATTGCAAATCCCACAATGAAATAGATAGCTCGCCTGTTGAAGTTAGCAAGGTATTTGTTGATGGACACCATGCTTCACAAAACGCTTTGATCACTTCAGTGTTTCGATCATAGGTGAAAAGGGAAGCATATACTGGATCATAGATTCCAGCATTGCGAAGCTCGTTTCCAAACCGGCTAAGGACATCCTCGCTCCATTCCCAATATCCTTTGAAATAATGAAATTCTCCAAGAAACTCCATGTTTTCTCCCCACTTGGCATTTTCTTCGGCAATTCGGCGACCCAAAGTCAACAATGGGTTAATCTCTTTGGTTGGTCGATGATGAGTGATTCGATGTCCACGCCACGATGTTTTGGTCACATTAGTCTCTTTGGTCCACACCGGTTTATGAAGAGGACTTTTGAATCTAGGCGATTCTTGGTAAGTGGCCAATTAATGGATCGTAAGTTTTGAGGCGTGTTCCTTTGTCGGTGGGTTGTTCCTTGTTGTCCAAGATCACCAAATAATTTTGTCGAGAGACAGTAACATCTTTGAAGTAAACCATGTTATGACTGCAAAAAAAAAAAAAATAAATAAATAAATAAACGTGGGAATTGATGCGGTTTATGCATACGATGTTACAAAGCATAAAATGCATGCTCTCGACTATAGTGCTTGAGTCGTCAAGTCCAATTGGGTTCTCAAAAATGGAGTTTTTGATAGGATATTGAGGTAGGTCCTCAAGAAGTGATTGAGGTAGACCCTCAAGTAGTGATTGAGAAAGATCATCGAGAAATGATTGAGGTAGACCCTCAAGTAGTGATCGAGAAAGATTCTCGAGAAGTTATTGAGGTAGACCCTCAAGTAGTAGTCGAGAAAGATTCTCGAGAAGTTATTGAGGTAGACCCTCAAGTAGTGATTGAGAAAGATCATCGAGAAGTGATTGAGGTAGACCCTCAAGTAGTGATCGAGAAAGATTCTCGAGAAGTTATTGAGGTAGACCCTCAAGTAGTAGTCGAGAAAGATTCTCGAGAAGTTATTGAGATAGACCCTCAAGTAGTAGTCGAGAAAGATCCTCGAGTAGTGGTTGAGGTAGACCCCCAAGTAGTTTTAAAAAGGAAGCTCCTCATTTGAATGCGACAGATCAAGATTTGAAAGTATGATGAAGATAAAAAAAATGAGGACATACAGTTGCGCATATTTAAAAAATAAAGCTTTAGTTGACGAACTAAAATAAAGCTTGACAAAGAGTGATTACTTGGAAGCAATATGATCGGGGCAACAACAACGGTAAGGAATTCCTTTCAAGTCAAGCTCCTACACAACTAGGCGAACCCTACAAGTCAAAAAAATCGAAGCATGGTCAGAAGCTAAAAAAAAAACGCAGCAAGAAAATTCAAGAAAATGAGTTGAAAGATGAAAAATATTCTCTCAAGCAATTTGTCAAACACATGACATGTAGCACTTATGAATTGATAGAGCTGATGAGCCTAAATCACCTCTCTGCTCAGCTGGATGGTTTGCCACGAATCCACTCAACGCCACCCTCTAATCGTTTATGGACATTAACTGGCAGCCAACGAAGTTTTTCATTGAGTCCACCTCTCGGCCGATTAACACGCTGCAACCATTGGAGAGATTATGAGCAGATATCACAACACAAATGCAGCTATTGACCAAATCATATGATGTTTAAATATGAAACACCGCATAGCACATTTCAGCAGTTGAATCATGTTTGAGTAGCATACTTTACAGCAATCAATTTGAAAAGTTTCGCAAATGGAATTCGTGAATTGAGAAAGAAATTGCTTACATATAGTGTGTATTTATCGGAGAGACCCAAAGCTCGAAGCAAGCCGATGCACTGATTTTGGGCGCCTTCGCAATCACCAATGGATGAAAGGCTTAAGTAGAAGTCGACGCTTTTTTTTAAGTTTTTGTCAAAAATCCTATGCCATGGCACCCTTTATATAGTTGATGTGCACATCTCATACATGGAAAATTTCCTTCGTCAATTGATTGATGAAAAGAAGAAATAAAAGATTGAGAAAAGATAAAAAGGCAAGAAATCATGAATAGGCTGCAAGAAATTGGAAGAAAATAATCTGCCATATCAAAAATAAATCTCGCATTCTCTGAAAAAAAAAGGTTGGCTTATACTGCATAATTATGGCAATGTTGGGAGCAAAAGCTGACTCCTAATCCCTCTCACGACCACACGTACACACATACAAAACCCTACACAAATCTCTCTCTCTATCTCTCACAACCATGCGCAGCCGCCTGCCACCTCCATCGTCGGCTGAGGTTGCCGCCTTCTCTGTTGAAGGTTGCCGTCGGCGGTAACTCCTCAGACCGTCGCCACTGTGCATCGTTCTCCCCCTCGCACCGCCTCTGCCCCGGTCAAATCACGCCACCTCCTCCAGTAAGAGTCGTCACTTGCAAGCAGCACCGCACCAGCCACCGCCGTGGTCCTCCATATCTCCCATCGCTCCGCTACTGCAGCGACGTCATTAAGTGTCTCAACCAAACAGCCAGCTGCCGCCTTCGGCGTTGTGATCCAGACACCGTTGTCGCCTCCTCTGTCCGGATCTCGTCTTACCACAACGAAGCGGCCGTCTCTGCTCCGGTCAAGATCGCCATCTCCGCCCAACTCCTTTGAACTCGCCTGCTCCACCACGCGCCATCGTTTGCATTACGCGTGGGTCGAACTCCAGCAAGCCGAAGCTGCCGCCAAACACCTCCATCCTCGACGCTGCTCCAGTCGACCTCGCCACCTCTACTCCATCACATAGCCTCCGCCGCCCTCAATCTTCGCCGGCAACGGCGAAGCTCGAGGTCGGAACCCCTCTCCGAAAACCCTGCTCCGCTACAGCAATATGACATTGGTGCCTCCATCCTCCTCTCGACACGCACCTCGACCGCGTCGCCTATCCGAGTTGGCGAAGAAGTTGCTGGACGAAAGGTTGGACAAGAAGATCAAACTTAATTCTATGACGTATGGCCATTTGATTCACGGGTTTTGCAAGGAAGAGAAATTGGAGGAGGCGAAGGATTTGTTCAAGGAGATGGTTGATCGAAAGTTGAAACTGGGGACGGAGAGTTACTTCACTTTCTTTCTCTATTTGTGCAAAGGGAAGGATTGTGAGGGTCCTTTAGAAATTTCTAAAGAATGCATTGCAAAGGGTTGGGTTCCTAAACAACAATGAAGTCTCTTGTGAATGGTCCGATAAGCAGTGAGAAGGTGGATGAGGCGAAAAAAAATCATTGGCACACTCAAGGATAAGTTGTCGAGACAAGATTATATGTAATGAAGATGAAGCAAGTGTACAGCTATAGATAAGAGGATAAGGAAAGGTAACTAAAGAGTGGGCTGCGTTGCAAACTAAATGGAATCACTATTTATAGGGCAAGTTATCTCACCAAAACCCTAGTTTTAGGGTCTGCATGTACTTGAAAAAAAAAAAAAACCACATCTCTCTGCATATCTCAACAAACTCCAAACTATCAAACAAACTGGTTTAATGCTCAAGTATATGTTCCTGCAGAGCATATCCTGAACTGAGCTCAAACTGAAAAGGAGTTGTCCAGTGGGAAGTGAGGAATAGTTGTGTAAAACAAATTTACGAGACTGGTTTATTTCTTTAGTTGTACACCGTGGCATTATTACCTGCAAGATGAAACAAATCTCATTTAATGAACTGAAGGACGACTACGAAATAGGACATATCTTGCACAACTTTGCTCAAGGCATGGACGAGCTGCTGCGCTCTAAAACAAATGATAGTTACTTTGTTTTGTTTTCATGCTACAGAACTTGTAACTGTTGTTAAGGCTGCCATTTTAAAAAGAAAAGAAAAACCCAAGCATCAAATCATGAAGGGGTTGCCATTTAAAATGAAGGGAAACCCGAGCATTAAATCGCTACATGGGCTGCTGAAAAATGGACCCTATTTTGAAATGATTTCAAGTTGGAAGAGGATGTGGAGGTATATTAAAATAGCCCAATTGATAATCTCATACGTGGGCTACCAAATCAAGACAAGTATATGGGCCGAAAGTATGGGCTTCCAATTTCAATAGCCCACCCAATGAGATTAATTGGAGAAATATGGGCCTTCCAATTAAAATAAATACATGGGCCTAATTTTGGAGCAAAATTCTGAAGCTCAAATTCAAATCAAGTTCAAGAACTCCTAAATATGAGTATAAACTGTTTACAAATTCAAGTTCAAAATCAAATTCAAATCCAAGAACTCCTAAATACGAGTATAAACTGTTTAAACTATCTAAATGAATCTCGAGATTCGTCCATTTCCAAGACAACTCGTCCATGAACGAACCTCGATGGGGCAATTTGTATGCAAATTAAAAGTACCGAATTAATTAAATGTAATTCCAAAATTAAATATATGTAATTGATATTTAATTATGTGGATTTATGGTATAATCAAAGTTACCATATGTCAAATTCTACATAAAAAGGAAATAAATCTAGAAGATCATGCCATGGGCCCAAAATCTATGGGTTTAAGCTAAAAGCCCATTCCTGAACTTCCTAAATTAAGTTTTCCTACAACTATAAATATGGGGTTTAGGAGGCTCATAAACACACACAAATTAATTGAAGAGTTCAAGTATTGGAGGAATTATCTACAAAGTCTCTCACACATTCAAGAAGTTCTTCAATATTCAAAGCATTCTACCTCCAAAGGCGGCGTTCAATCCGAAACAAAGGTGAAAACCCTCCGTATCGGCGTTCAAATTTGAAGATCTTCACGGCGTTCTTCAAGATATCAAGTCAAATTCAACAAACAAATCGAAAACAAGGCGAAGGTCCTTGGATCAACATCATCAAATCGAACTTCAAGTTCATGAGATCAAAGAATCACATCCCTCCAAACAACTTGAAGAATATTCAAGATCGTTCAACAAATCAAATCGAAGAGTAGAATCAGAGGAGACAATAGAGATCGGATTCACACAATTGTACTTTGATCCAAATCATATTGATTTTGTATACAATTTCGTGTTTATAAAATTAAATACGAAAATTTGTGTTACAGTATCAAGATCTAAAGCAAAGGTTTGTGTGGGTAGGAATGAAGCGAGAGATAGCTGATCGAGCTACAAACACACTCAAATTCACTCGCAATCGTACGAGGTAATTGTAGCGTGATAAGTTAACACGAGTCGTCTCTCAAGGAAAACTTAACAGGGCGATTGTTCGTATCGTGCACAGAAAGAAATTAAATCTAAACATTCTAATACCAACGAGGGTTTGGAACATGCGAGAATTGAAATACGAGAAATAAGCAATGATCTAAGCTAGGGGTTGTCGATCCCGAGCTATAAAAATAAAACAATAAATCTAAACTAGGGTTGTCGATCCCTAGTTGAACTATAAAGCCATAAATCAGCGATAAATAAAAGCATATGCAATTCTATTATTCTTAGGGTTTGTCGAGCCTAATCTAAATCTAATTGCGGATAAATCATAATCATCAATCCATCACAAAGAACATGAGTTAATCGAAAGCGATATAAATTAAAGCAACATGAAAACAATTCACATCACTATGAATTGAATCCAATAAAACCATCACACAAGAATACTTTGAAAATTAATCCGAAAGAACAAATGAATCCAAAGCATAAATTGATAAATTAATCATTCAAAGATGAAACTAAAAGATGAATTAAAATTAGGATTATCTGTCTATCCGTCGTCGAAGATAAGCTGTAGTAACCCTAAAATCTTATAGTATTAATTAAAGCCTAATTAAGTATAATTAGGGGCTTAAAAGCCATTTAATTCCTAGAAATTTCAATGAAATAATATTTAAATGAAATAAATACGGGAATAAATATGTTATATTTATGATATTGAGTGATAAGAAAGATGAAAGCTTGAGAACAATGTTTTTGGAAAATCGTTTTTATTAACGTTTATAAGAGATTTATTTATAAAAATGGAAGAAATAGTATTTGAATTATTTTTAGCCCTAAATAATTTTATTGAATGATATTTGATGATGGAAAATTTAGAAAGTAATTTGAAAGATTTAAGAGTCAATGGAATATTTTATTCCATTATTTGCATAAAATGAAATTTAATCTCTATTTTTTTAAGTGAGTTCCTAATATATATTTTATGGTTTGGGACTTTATATTGATGAAAATAATGAATTTAAGGTGTTAATAAAATAAGATGTAATATTGGAATTTTTTAGAATTTATTATGGAATTTTCTAGACTATTTTGGAAAAATACATGAAAATATATTATTATTATTATTATTATTATTAATTACGAAAATTCATGGATAAATGTGTGGAGATTATTTTGTAGAATTATCTAGAATATGTTGTGTTGGCACCATTACTTTTGAGTAAAAATAAAAGGAAATTTATTTGATAATATGAAATTACTATTTTGCCCTTACTTATTAATAATTTAATACACTAATGAAGGGGTATTAGTTGGATCACTCAAAATTTCTTCTTCCTCCTTCATGAGAGCCGTAGCTCGCTCTCTCTTTCTTCACCACCATTCTTCAATTTCTTTGTAAGATTTTGGCTAGATTTCAACGTATAATTTTCGTATAATCGCAAAACCGAGGTAAATATTCAATATACTCAAGCTTTTATGGTTTAAATTTTGAGAAATTCATTGTAATATTCCAAAGAAACGAATATACGATTACGGTTTTCTAAACCCGTAATTAGGGTTTTTGCCGTATATTATCTTTTTACGACATCGAATCTTGTGATTTCGATACGATATCGTTATAACGAATTCCTTTTATAATTCACTAAGGATTGTGAATTAAAGGATTGAAATATTACGAAATGATTAAATCGATATATTTTAACGTCGAGCGCGTATCAAGCGTCGACTTTTCATGAAATTTTCTGGCGGTGAAGCTTGGAATTAATTTCCATCTTAATTCCTTTATTAAAGGGATATATTTGTTTAGTAAGTATGAACTTACTGCGACCATTTGAGATGAGTCGATTACATGCGTTTGAGGCGTTTGACGTTAACGTCTGAGGCGATTTGAAAAATGAGTTTAATGCTCAGGAAATTATAATAATTAATTTCCTATTATTATTTTATATAATTTCAGTATTATTAATTATTAAAATCGAATTTTCGAGTTATTGAATTCGATAATTTGAGATTGAAATTTTCAAAACCCTAAGTTTATAAACTTTGGTTTTCACATGAAATGACACTATTAAATTATCATATGATATCTAAACTTTATAATATGATATATATGAGTGTTATTAAGCTATGAAATCAGTTTTAGATCATTAAAAATCGATATGATTTTTATAAATTTGAAATCTAAATTTGAAATTAGGGTTTCTTATGCATTAATTAATGCTATAATTTTATCCTATGATATTATTTAATATCTAAATCATATATTATGATATATATGGGTATATTTGGGACGAAAATTACATGAGTATCAATAATAGGTGTAAATTGTATTTTATTCCTATTATTCCTAATTTTCTATCGGTATTTTCGAAATTATAGTATATGCTTGATTTAATTATTTTTATGGCATGTATTATATATCTATGACCTATACTATGATTAATACATAGTATTAATGTATAACAAAAATTAAACCACCCCTACACACCCTAAAACCGCCGGCCATCATCACTAAACCAAGCATGAGCTCCACCTCTATTTGGACCAATACATGGCTTACCTTTTAACCTAGCCTAATCATCACATAATCCTCATCATTGCTACAGATTTTTCTCCCCATTTTGGGCTGAAAATCGGTGAGAGTGAGAGAGATAGTATAGGGGGAGACTCTTCCCATTCACCCCATTTCCCATATACACATTTTCAAACAACTAACACTCCAAACACTCTCCATTTTCCTCTCCCATTCAGCAGAAAAATCGAGCTCCTCTCCCCCATTATTTTCGAAAACTCTCTTCTCTTCTTCCTCATTTCTTCTTCCAAACATTTATACTATATTGCTTCTTGTTAATCCTATACCATTCCAAGGTAAACATGGACCATAAGTGTCGATTCTTACCTCATTTATTTCATGAAAATCGAAACTGTTTCATGTATATATTCATGTGTATTTCGAATGCTATATGTATGTATATATATGTTTTAATGTTCATAAGCATGAGATGTTTTATTCTTGATGATTTTATTTTCAAATATATGAAAATGTATGCTTAGATAATCATATGTTGTTGTTCATTTGATTTTTTTAATGGATCTAGCATGCTATATTATTTTCGAACCATATAGTATGTTTGAAATAATTTTTGAAAATGTTAAAAATACATATGAGATGACCGAATGCTTCCCAATAATTTCTAAGCATGTATTATTGATCTATGTTATGATTTAAGACTATAGTATGTTATTTAAAATTTTTGGAAAACCCTAGCTAATTATTTCATGAATGCCGTGAGCATGTATGTACCATACCTTGGTGTATAAATTTTATTTTAAGCATGTGATGACATATAAATGCTTCAATGTATTGTTTATATGTTCTATGATTTATTTAGGATTTTTGAAAATCAAATGCTTGATTTTATAAAAAGGCCGAGAGCTTTGGAAAATATATGTTGATGTATGATTTTATTTTTGAACATGTAATGGTGTTTTAATGCTTTAGTATATTGTTTATACATTGTGTGAATTAATTAGAATTTTTGGAAATCAATTAACTATTTAAATCAAATAAACCGAAAGCTTGCAAGCTTATATGGTGATGATTTAATTAGTTCTTGATGATTATATGATGTTATATTAATATACTATAGTGTATAGACATAGTATATAATTGTTGGAATTTTTGAAAACCAAATACCAAATTTAATCGAAAAAGCCGAGAGCTTGCAAAGCTCATATGGTGACGATTTAAATTATTTTGGTTGATGTTATGATGTTACAATGTTATAAAATAATGATTATTGATGTTGGAATTTATTTAGAATTTTTAGAAATTGTTTGCTATTTATTGGGTAATTATCTTTTATTACCGTGAATATTGTTACATTTTGTGAAATAAATGGTTATGATAAACTATGGGTTATATAAATATTATATACTGATGTTGGGATGTTATAATAAGTATATCTCAATTTTGGGAATTTTTGGATGATTATTCCTATTATTGTGAATTACCGTGAATATATATAGGTATATATATAAATAATTAGCAAACCGTATTATATGAATTTCATAAATTCATATTCTGGACTATAGTGTATAATAATACACTATATGAATTTAGATAAATTTTCAAAAGTCATTTAGTATTTTTAATCTAATTATCGAAAATTTCGATAATATAAAAGGATTTTAAAATCCTTTTTAAAACAGTTTATTTATGAAAATTTACTAAAATGATATTCGGACAGTTTTAAATGTTACAAAATTTTATAAACATAGATTGCTATGTTTGAGGCGAGCGTTCATTTTATAACGGTTTAAAATACCAAAATACGCTTTTATTTATAAAAGGAGGTATTAAAAATGCTAAAATAATCATAAGTCCTTGATTTACAAGATAAATCGAGCAATAGGACTTCGTTTTCAAATCGATCAAATTCGATTTATAAAACAAAATAGTAAAGTTCTATTATTTAATGGTGAAAATCGTTGACTTTGTTGATCGATGTTGACTTCGTTGACTTCGTTGACTTTCAAGTCAAGCGTGCGATTATACATTTATAAATCGTCGATGCACGCGTAAGATATACTAATTGAGTATGATACCCGTTAGTAAGAAGGATTTCACAATTGAAATCCATATATCGAAAACGTGCTTATCGTTGAAAGTATCTCGAAGAGCGAGAACAAGTCGATCGTATCGTATTAGAGGCGCGTTGAATCCACTAAGGAATTCAGTCTACATCGATATGAAATATCGAGTTTAACAGTTTTCAAAGTCTCGAAGACTTGAGCGACGTACTAAAGCCTCGCTTTTTATTAAAGGTGTGGGCCTTGCACGTGACGGGATTTTGACGAACAAACGAACTGGGACTTTACAACGAACCATAGTCCGGTGGGCTTTCCTTCTTATCTCAAAATGGGCTTTATCTTCAAAATGTGGGCCTTTTCTTACCCACTAAATGTGACTTTAATGTTATTCCAAATTAGTTTATTCTGATACTTATTCTACAACCGTTATCAAATGTTTCTTGCATTACACCGCCAAAATATTTCGTTTTGTGTATGGATCTATCTGTTATGCGGGTAGGGTGTGGAGATAGTTGGAACTATTATATCAATTGTTGTGGTAGCCCAACCTTTTTAATGTCGGGTCTGTCTTGGGATGATAAATGCAGCTAGGATTGGCGTGAAGGTTGGAACTATCTGTTGTGTTAACATATGCTTGCAGTAGTGTGTGTCTTTATGCGGGATTACGGCCGGTCACGGCGTCGTAGATGGGAGGCCTCACTCGGCGTTTATTATTTATTATTATTATGTATTGTGACTATGAGATATGGACCATACACGCCAAGAAAATGCTCGGCGAGCTATGTTTCTGACGAAAATGATTTGGTAAGCCTGAGGCATTTTAACTAAAACCACTGTGACTTACCCGATATTGGCGTAATCCAAATCAATCAAATGTTTTCGGCATGAGTCCACTAAGTGCAATTTCTTGTACTTAGCCTGCATGTTGTTTTAAATGTGCAGGTTGAGCTTTGATGGTGATGATGGGGAAAGTGTTGAGGAGTCGGTGTCCTTGACCGATTTACTTGAATTTGTGGTTTATACCTTGAATGCATATCGTCATATATGTATTCACACACTTTCCGCATATACTCTAAACTCCTTTATTTATGCTTCATATTACAAACTATTGAGGACCATCGGATCGGGCGAGTTTTGGGGTGCAGTGGCTAAACCTTTTCAAAAACAATATAACATCATCTCGTATTCTGCTCGAAGCATGTTAGCTTATTTTCACGCATCTCTATTTTATCCATGTAACCCTAAAGTACTACTCCTAGTACTAGTCACCCTCCAGTCCGGGTTGGTTCGGAATGGGGTCGTGACATTCATTCTTATAATTCTGCTATTTTCAAAAATTTAGGAAGTATAGATGAGTTGAATTTATTTAATTATTGTATTGTTTATTGCTTATTCTATGTTTAATATGCATAAATAGCAATATTAATGGTTTAAATCTTGGTTATTACTTGAAATAAAATATGATAAACCCTAAATTTTATATGTTGATTATATGATGATATGAGCTTGAATTGAGCATGGAAATGTGTTAATGGATAGGAATAAATATTCTATAATCAAAGAAATGAAAAATTAAATCATGTATATTAAAAATAGAAATTTTCAAAATGATAGATTGAAGGAACTTCTTGTTTTGATTTTATTTGATCCATTTCTTATGATATTTGGGATCTAGAGTATAAATAATGTATAGTATGAATTTATAAGAATTTAATACATATATATATGTAAGAACCGAAAATGTAAAGAAAAGGCAAGGAAGAAAGTTGATGTTCTTGATGTTATTTGATTAATTTGATATTATTTTGAGATCTAGAGTAAATATAATGCTTAGAATTAATTTATGAGAAATTTTGAACATATATATTAAAAGATGAAAAATTAAAGTTTAGTGTAAAGTTATGATTTATGTGATAACTTGATGAAGAATTTAAATGAATATGGAATAATGATCATTTGTGATGATTGATGGAGTTTGGGAATGAATTTTGATAAGTTTGGATTGATTGGGTTATTTAAATTACAAATGTTACTCTGCCGAAATTTCGGTAGAAATTGTCTATTAATAAGACGTTTGAAATTCTAATTAGTGAACTATTGATAAGTGGTTAAGTGGATAAGAAAGTATGCTAAATTCAATAAAAATTTTATGTTACAAGGATCAAGTAGGTCAAGGAAGGACGTAAAGAACGAACAATTTGAAAAAGTGGAGTAAAAAGTGACTACTAATCAGGTGGGCATTTCTTAACTATCTTTTAATGAGCGCTCAATGAATTGTTTATTTCTCAAAATGAAAGTGCATGTTTTATAAAGGAGTTGACTTGCCTATTTTAGCATATGCATTATGCCTATCTACGAGATCATAGACGACGTCGGGCTTGTGCTGGAGGAGCTCCCAGTACGAGTCGTGTGTACACAAGGATGATCGGGGAGCCTTCGGGACCGATCATGGTATTGAGAGGGAGGCCTACCTCTTGGTACCTAGAAAGAAGCGTAGATATGGTATCCGTGAGCGGGGAGCCTACGGGACCGACACGGAAAAATCGCCGGCATAGCATGAGATAGAATGTTAAGAAGCATGCATCATGAAATGTTTTATATGTGAAAAGCTAACACATGTTATTTCACTAAAACCCATGTGTTAGAAAAATAAGTGGCAAGTCAATTATGTTTTATGGCGCATACCATCGAGTATTTTTCTATGCTCACGCCTGCATATGTTTTCCTTATATGCGAGGTTAAGCGAGAGATGACGCAGAAAAGGACACTGAGCTAGGGTTTTTAATCATGTATATCGATATTTTGTCATGCCCCGGGAGTTGTGTCTTCATACACAATTCCCAGCCATCCTATCTGTTGTGCATACTCTGAATTTTTGTTGTTACTAATGATACCATCGCACTGGAATGTTCTTGAACTTGATATACTTCGATGTATATAGATGTGATGGTTGTTATTGATGATTTTGTTGGAGGCTGGGAATTGTTTCTGTTGGTTTATTGTTGTTTGTTGATTTTTGGGCTATCCTATTTCTAAACGAAACTCTGGCAAAATTTTTAGAAAACCTTGGTAACCTGAACATTTGAGTTATACCTATTGAGAAATTATGATCTAAACCACCCCATAGTCACAGCTTGTCTGCTTAATTAGCTAGTTAATTAAGTAATTAATAGTGATTACTTGATTAGTTAGTTAATTAAGTAGGCGGGTCGTGACAGAGTGGTATCAGAGCAGTGTTTGGCTCTGTGCCTGTTGGCTTATTTAGCCCAGCCTCTATTTGAAAAACCTTGAGTCCTAAAAGTTGAAGAATATGGTAATGCTCAGTGATCCAACTCCGCCTCTCCAGCTTAGCCAGGTATGATAATTTTTAATATTTTAAAGATTTAATGTAAGTGATGAATGAAATGTTAAGATGGACTATTATGGGAATGGCTAAGTATATATATATTTGCTTCTGCTCTTTTTCTGCGTTATAAATTTTATAAGAGGATGGCGAGAACTTGAATAACTTCAAAGAAGTTTACTTCTGCTAGACTTCACGAATAGGAAAAACGGGTGATGGTTATTAATACAAGGCTCCTATTCAGGATATAGATCCGTGATTAAGTGTGGAATGTAGTTAGAATGTATGGTGTAGTAGATTAAGATAGGCTGCTTCAGTTAGTGCAGGCCTTGCCTCTTAGATGTGTGGATGGGCCTCGGAGGTTGCCTAGATTTTGTTTGTCCAGAACTAGAGGATTTCATAAGTTTAGTACGGGAACAGTTTCGTATATTCAATATTTCTCCTGTTAGTTAAATTATTCTTTCAACTCAGTTGTGTTGATATTTATCGTGAATTAGATGATATTCTAGTTTTCTTTTTTTTTAGACCCTAAATGAACTTGAAAGTGTTAAATTGGAGTTGAAAATGTAAATCTGAGATCCAGTTGTTTGGTCTGATTACCTTGGGATTATTTGTTGATTGTATAGAATCCAGACTAAGTTCTTTGGATATGGATCTGTATGATCATTCTTTGTATAAGAACCCTTTCCATTTGAAATTTATTTTTTCTACTTCAGAGGTGATAATAACTTTCCTACTGCTCCTCGATACTTGAAATAGAAAATTTGTACTCAATGGGCACCTCTACCTTTCGACCTTTATCCACCCGGAATTGACTTTGTCATGGATGGCGGCGACACTTACGGAGAGTTAGCACACTTCACCTTAGATATTCTAGTAGTTTCGTAAGAGTTAATAGAAATATTAGATGTATAAGAGAATGAGTAAATTATGTGCAATGATGATATCAAAGTGGTGTGTAGGTATTAAAGGGGAAGGTCGGCCCCTGATATTCATTAAAAATAATTTTGTTTTGCCTTGTATCCTTTAGAAGGGTGTGAATTTTAATGAATCATATCCATTCTTGCTTTAATTACTTTTATGCTTAACCATTTGATTGTAACCTATTTGTGAAGATGTTGTTTCCTCCGTATTGCTATCCTATTAAACATTGTGAAAATTTCCTATTTTATTTAAATTATAGAATGCCTCCAAGAAGAAGAAGAATTGAATCAATTTCAATGGAAGCTCAACAAAGTGCTACAACCCCATCAATTGAACATGCCCTTCACCCCGGACTGCAAGAAAAATTTACAATTATTCCTCAAGCAGAATCCACCAACTTTCACTGGTGGCGATCCTGCTGAAGCGTAAGAGTGGGTCGATCAGAGAAAAGATTTTCGATTTTAGAATGTTCGGATCAAGAGTGTCTTACGTGTGTAGGATTTCTTCTCGAGGACCAGGTGATTATTGGTGGGAATCTCGCGAAAAACATTCTGCTGACCCAGTTAGAAAGCTTAACATGGGAAAGATTTAAAGAAGAGTCAGTATGTGAAGTTTATTCCTCGCAGCTCTAGGAGCGAAGGAGATCGAATTTATGAATTTGAGCGAGGTTCTAAGGCGGTAGCGAGAATATGACAGGAATTTTGTGCCTTAGCACGGTATGCACCGTACAAAGTGGAGTCGATGAGAAAATGGCCGAGCTGTTTCGTTCGGGACTCGATAAGAAATTAGGGTCGTGTTAGCTGCACAACCTTCCTCGACGTATCTTGAACGCTAAATCGAGCGTTGGATATGGAAATGGGCTGCAAGTTGAAAAGTCTGAGCCACTGTCTCAACTCGGACTCAACTTTCCTCAATCTGGACCAAGCAGAGCGCGTAGATTCAAAGGAAAAGAAGGTGGGAAGATAAGAGTTTTGCGAAAGAAGCCTTCCGGAGGCACAGTCAATCGTCGAAAGGGTCATTTCGACCACCATCCCAAGGATTTCTCAACCTCCTCGCGCCAACTTAGAGTGCCGATATGTCCCCGGTGTGGAAAAGCTCATTCGGGGATGCATGGTTTGGGAAGCAATACTTGTTACACTTGCGGACAATTCGGCCACTACTCTTTAATTGTCCAAATCGTGCCAAAATGCCGTGAAATAGTGGACTAAAAACTTCTTCCAAACCCACTCAACCTCTCGAAAGCAATTCTTGGATATTCTTCTCAACCTCAATCTCGGTGCACTGCAACCTTCCGGTACCATTGGTGCGGGATAACACCCCAAGTCGATTCAACCTCAATCCTTTCAAGTCTGCACTCCTCGAGCTTATGCTATCCATCGGAAGCAGCTGAAGAGAGCTCCAGAAATTTAACAGGTATGGGACGTCTGAATGGTGTACCTATTCTTATTCTTTTCGATACTGGAGCCTCGCATTCATTTATTTCATCTGCATGTGTAATTGCTTTTGAGCTTCCCATAAAGCAAGCTGAATCGAATTTTAATGTGTCTACCCTTTAGGCGGGTCAGCTTTAGTTAATCAAGTATGTCCTAACTTAGAATTTGAGTTAGGATCCCTAAAGCTAAAAGCTCAATCGTTGCGTTTATTGCCGATGAGGATGTAGACTTTATCCTAGGGATTGATTGGTTGACTAAAAATTTTGCTAAAATTCATTGTGAAAAAGGGGAGATAGCCTTTCAACCACCTGGAAAAGAATCCACTTGTTTCTATGGGATAGATGAAAAGAAGAGATGGATTCCCATAGTATACGCTGCGGATGGAGAAGATGATAAGATCGAAGAAGATCGGGTTTATCTAGTATACACGAATGAAAAGGATAAAATGGAAAAGAAAATAGAAGAGGTACACGTGGTAAGAGAATATTTAGATGTTTTTCCGAGAAATTGTCGAACTTACACGAATAGGCGATTAGATTTTGCGATAGATCTTGAACACGGATCGGCACCGTGTCGAAAGCTCCTTATCGAATGGCACCAAAGGAACTTCAAGAGTTGAAAGTTCGATTACAAGAACTTTTAGACATGGGTTTTACTCGACCTAGTGCATCGCCATGGGGAGCACAGATCCTTTTGTCGAAGAAAGATGGTACCTTAAGGATGTGCATTGATTACGTGGAGTTGAATAAATTGACATTAAAGAATAAGTATCCTCTCCTCGAATAGATGACTGTTCGATCAACTTGAGAAGCTCGTGTGTTCTCGAAGATCGACTTGAGATCCGGATATCACCGGTTGAAAGTTAAATCGGAAGATATACCTAAGACGACTTTTCGGACGAGATATGGTCACTACGAATTTTAGGTGATGCCATTCGGGTTGACAAATGCTCAATACCGTATTCATGGACTTGATGAACCGAGTATTCCATGAATACATTGATAAGTTCGTTCTAGTATTTATTGATGATATTCTAATCTATTCAAAAGCTTAACCGGAACATGAAATGCATTTAAGAATGGTGCTAGAAAAGTTGAGAGCGGAAAAGTTATACGCCAAGTTCAGTAAATGTGAATTCTGGCTCCAAGAAGTGAATTTTCTTGGCCATATCGTTTCGGCGGAAGGAATTAAAGTTGATCCAGCCAAAGTGCAAGCGGTGCTAGAATGGAAGACTCCATCGACCCAGAACGAGATTCGCAGTTTCTTAGGTCTAGCAGGATATTATAGAAGATTCATCGAAGGATTTTCGAAAATTGCTGACCTATGACCCAACTGCGGAAGGGAGTGAAGTTTCGATGGACTCAAGAATGTGAAAATAGCTTCCAGAACTCAAGGATAAGTGACTTACACACGGTATTGATTAGTTAAAAGGCCTTGTCTTACTAAAATCATTCGATTCGTAAAGTAGCTTGCCAAGCATTTTCTTGGTGTGTATGGTCCGTATCTCATAGTCACAATACATAATAATAATAAATAATAAACATCGAGAGGAGGCCTCCCGTCTACGACGCCGTGACCGGCCGTAATCCGTCTGACACAGACACACTCTCTGCGGCATATGTTAACACGGTATAGTTCCAACCTTCACGCCAATCCTAGCTGTGCATTTATCATCCGCACGGACCCGACATTTAAAAGGTTGGGTGCTACCACAACAATGATATAATAGTTCCAACTATCTCCACAATTTCTACCCGGCATAACAGATAGGATCCATACACAAACGAAATATTTTGGCGGTGTAATGCAAGAAAACACTTGTTAAACAGTTGTAGGATAAGTGCTGTAATAAACTCATTTGAAATAACAGTAAAGTCACGTTTTAGTGGGGTAAGAAAAGGCCCACATTTTAAAGATAAGAAGCCCACCTGGACTATGGTTCGTTGTAAAAAGTCCTAGGTTCGATCGTACGTCAAAATCCCGTCGCTGCGTTTGCATCCACACCTTTACGAAAAAGCGAGGCTTTAGTACGTCGCTCAAGTGATTAAACCCTAATTTATAAAGTTTAGATACCATATGATAAAGTTTAGATACCATATGATAATTTAATGGTATCATTTCATGTGATTAAACCCTAATTTATAAGATTAGGGTTTTCGAAATTCACTTTATAAAATAATCGAATTTAAATGCTAAAATTTGATTTTAATAATTATTAATACTGTAATTATATAAAATAATAATAGGAAATTAATTATTATAATTTCTCGAGCATTAAACTCATTTTTCAAAACGTCTCTAGACGTTAACGTTCAAAACGTCTCAAAACGTTCAAAAACGACTCATCTCAAAATGGTCGCAGTAAGTTCATACTTACTAAATAAACATATTCCTTTTAATAAAGGAATTGTTGAAATTAATTCCAAGCTTCACCGCCGAAAATTTCATGAAAAGTCGACGTTCGATCACGCTGTTTGGCGTTAAAAATATCGACGAATCATTTCGTAATATTTCAATCCTTTAATTCACAATCCTTAGTGAATTATGAACAGTCGTTATAACGATATCGTATCGAAATCACAAGATTCGATGTCGTAAAAAGATAATATACGGTAAAACCCTAATTACGGGTTTAGAAAACCGTAATCGTATATTCGTTTCTTTGGAATATTACATTCCACCCCCCTTACGAAAAATTTCGTCCCGAAATTTGTATACCTCTAGAAAAACAGATCGGGGTGTTTTTCCCTCATCGCTTCTTCAAGCTCCCACGTGGCTTCTTCTTGTCCGTGGTGTCTCCACATCACTTTGACTAACGGAATTGACTTGCTCCGTAGTTGCTGAACTTTGTGGTCAAGTATGGCTGCGGGTTCTTCCTTATAGCTCATGTCTGGCTCGAGGATCACGTCGTCTTGGTGAATCACGTGCTTTGGGTCGTGAACGTATTTTCGTAGTTGTGAGACGTGAAAAACATTATGGACATTCCCTAGGTTTGGCGGAAGGGCCAACCTATAAGCTACTGGACCTATCCTCTCTAGGATTTCATAAGGTCCTATGAAACGGGGTCTAAGCTTTCCTTTCAGGCCAAACCTGACAATCCCTTTCGATGGAGAGACCTTAAGAAATACTTTGTCTCCATCCTCAAACTGTAGCTCGGATCTACGCGTATCAGCGTAAGATTTCTGTCTGTCCTGAGCCTCTTTTATCCTCATCCTAATTTGTCGAACGATTTCGATCATTTCGTTCACCGCATCAGGCCCTATGACTTTTCTCTCACCGACTTCATCCCAATAAAGTGGTGATCTACACTTCTTGCCATACAAGGCTTCGTATGGGGCCATGCCGATCGTCGCTTGATAGCTGTTGTTGTAAGCAAATTCAATCAGAGGTAAAATATCTTCCCATTTTGCACCTCGATCCAAAATTACGGTTCTAAGCATATCTTCTAGCGTTTGGATCGTTCTCTCCGACCGTCCATCGGTTTGTGGGTGGAATCTTTGTCTTGAAGTTTAATCTGCACCAGCTCTCTCCGCAAGCTAATCAAAAATCGGATGTGAACTTGGGTCTCGATCGAGGTAATAGATTTGGCACTCCATGTAGTCGTACAATTTCCTTAATGTACAACCAACTTATCGGATCCATAAGTGCTTTGAATAGGTAGAAAGTGAGCACTTTTGGTAAGTCTATCCACAATTACCCATATGGCGGTGTTTCTCTTCTCGATTTGGGTAAGCTTGTAACGAAAT
Organism: Salvia rosmarinus; assembly: GCA_036937905.1. Lineage (NCBI taxonomy): Eukaryota > Viridiplantae > Streptophyta > Magnoliopsida > Lamiales > Lamiaceae > Salvia > Salvia rosmarinus. The sequence goes on along the minus strand of CM072819.1, from coordinate 77,019,452 downwards.
CCATCGTTATATCGTCCCACTTCCATTCGTGGATTTCCAACGGTTGTAACTTCCGTAGGAACGTTGGTGTAGTGCCTTCACTTGTTGACAAACAAGACAGTTCTCTAAAGAAGCTATGTCTCGTTTCATGCCTTCCCACCAAAACTTTTCCTTCAGGTCTTGGTATGTGACAGCCCGCCATTCCAAAGTACGGATTAGACGGGACTGTCATCAACTAAGCAGGGATTAAGAACATAATGACCAACAAAACTTCAAGACGTCAAACTTTTATAGATAAACACACAACGGTTTCATACAAACTAGACCAACAGACCATTAACAAAAGAATTCAACTGATCTGGAGGTAACATAAGTAATATCCAAAATATAATAAAGTGTTTTGAACAGCGGAAAACATGTGAATGCATATATGATGATATACATCCAAGGTGAACTATTAACGACAAAAACTCCGACTGCTCAACACTTGTCCATCCCATCAGCAGCTCAACCTGCACATTTAAAAACAAACATGCAGGGCTAAGTACAAGATTGCACTTAGTGCACTCATGCCAAAATCATTTCATAAAATTACACTGCCCATAAGTATAACACGAGGATTTTAGTTGAAATAACTCGTGAATACCAAAATACTTTATCTTTTCTCAAAAGATTCGCCTGCGCAGTATTTTCCGTTACGTATGATCCATATCATCCACATAATAATTCATAACTCATCTCATAAAGCGATCTCACGTCTGCGGTAGGCCTCTTCTACCGACGCCGTGATCGGCGAAGATGTTCTAACGGCTCCCAATCACATAGTCGTGGATTCTTCATCCGACTATGATCCATAACCGCCGATGATGTTGCTAACGACTCACGATACAAAAAGCGGTGTACACGTTAATCTTAGCGAGAATTACGCCTCGACTTAAGATCCGATATCGATTTAAAAATAAATTGGGAGCGACCCAATAACTGATTCACATACATCGTTGGCTCGCCCAACAACATGATAGGATCCATACGTTAAAACATAAATATTTTGGGCATGTAACAGTTCATAAACATTCTCAACTGAAAGCTTTGTAAATAAATACTTTTCGAAGAAAGCATCGTAAATAAAAGGGTTTTTGAGTAAAGCCCACCTCGTATACGTAGGTCTCTTAACTATGGTCCTTTCCCTACGTCAACGCTCCGTCCACGTATCACCTTAACGTAAGAATTATTTTTAGTACGTTGGTCACGTTCGATAGAGACGAACATAGTCTATAACGTTCTATGTATCAAATAAGGCTAACGTCGGACTTAATTTGACGTTTCTTAATCGATTGATGTTGATTATGAAATTTCTTAACATGAAAAGGGTATTCTACCTTTTTAGAATATAATGTATGTTTTAATGTACTTACGTAACGTAAGTAGCATTATTACTAAGCGTACTACGTTACATTGATCGCAGACATCGAATTGCGTGCCCGTTGACCTTGGTCGATGATTTTGGTCAACTATTTTGACCAAGTCGACCAAAAGTCAACAATTTTGACTTTGGTCAACGAAAAGTCAACATTTGACTTTCTAAGCTACATGTGTAATTTTATCATTTCATGTACAATTCTTGTTCTAAAAATTCCCCAAAAATCATAATATGTCTAAAACATTATTTTAGATCATATTATGTAATTATAATTGATAAAATAAATTTACATCATTAATGCACTAAACCTAACATTTTCGGTCATTATAGAATAAATAGCTTAGGTTTGTGCATAAATTCTTATAAATTCACATGTCACACTATTTTATCATATGATTAATAATATGTAATTACCTTAGTTCAAATAAAATTTATACACCTTAGTATTATAACCTAAGGTTTTCGGTTTTCACAATACACTAAGCAAATGATTTTTAAAAATTCCAATAAAATCATATCTCAATTAATCACCCTCAATTATGCTTACTACAACATAATTGTTATTTATTGTGACTTATTGAATAAAATTTACCAAGTCACTTAAATTTTCGACTTAGGTTAAAATAATATTTATAAATTTCAATAAATTTCCACAACCATATATTATGAATCTACACACTTAATATGCTATTATAACACTTAAACATGAATTATATCATAACATTATAACATATGCTATAGTTTTCGATATTTATAAAAATATAAGCTATAGTTTTCCAAAATTCTAAATAAATTCATATAAGCATAATTAATACTATAGATTATGATTCCATGCTCAAATCGACAATTAAAAATCAAAATCATCAACATATATCATCCCTAAGTTTTCGTCCAAACTTTGAATTTGATAGCATGTTTAATTTCATGATATAATTAATATACATGCTTAATAACATCATATAAACATAATATCTAAACATTTTAGCACAAGATCTATAATTTTCGAAAATCATATATATAAACTAAGATCATAACATAAATTCTAACGGACGAAATTCAAAAATTCTAGTACGTAATCGAAGCTCGTAAAATTTCTAACCTTTTAATCGGTTTCGATTTTATTGTTGAAGGCTTATATGATCTAGGTTTGGGTTTAAAATTGAAGAACACTCTCCTAAATTCTCTCTATGTTTCAAAATTGGGGTGCTAAAATGGGAGAATGGAGAGCATATGTTATATTTATAATCTTATGCAACTTGTAGTATAATTATTACATGATAAATATCTCATACACTTGTTAATTAAGGTCAAAGAAATCGGCACCTCCATAAGCTATGAGACAAAAATTTAATTCTTATCATGTACAACTCATAATGTATTTTGTCCTTAAGTTGCAATCTTGTGTTATAATTAGCATAAAACAATTAAATTCATATATGTATTAATATGTGTGTGTAGCCCATTTTCAATAGGCCTTAGGATTTATTTTTGTTTTATTCTTATATTATATATTTTATTATACTATATAATTAATTATTAATTTATTGCATAATTATCGAGAGAAAATGAATTAATCATATAATGTCACACTTGTGACATTCTCGCCACATTTTTAATTGAGAGAATTTTTTATTATTTTTATATTATATACTATATTATTATCATATTATTAATATAGTATAAATTTACTTTAAAAGTCAAAATTTCAACTATCTGAAATAGCACAATTATATAGTGTGAAATTAAGAAATTTTTCATCCAAATTTTCAATAATTTCGCCTATATAGTCCAAAGATTTTAGGATATTTATTCACTTGTTAATTAATGCTACTTTACAACTCATAATATGATAGGATCCAACTCATATTTAATTATTAATTATAAGATAATAATATTACATAAAATCATACAAAATTGGCTAAGTTTTACGCCACTTATGTACACAAGTGCACCTACACTTGTGCAACTTGTATATACCTCATTTTGTCCTTAATGACATCATAATAATATAATAATTATCATATATCATTAATTAGATAGGAATTAAATATTAAATCATACTTAAGAACTTCATATTTTCGAAAATCATTAAGGTAATCCCAAACATTTGATTTTCTTGTATAAAATAGTTATTACATATTTATGTGACATATTATATGTCTTAGATAATAAATTTAATCATGGAAAAGTATTTAAAATAATTTAGGACTTAAAACCCTAATTTAAACACTTAGGTTTTCAAACCCATGAAATAATGTACATTGCTTTCTTAAGTTTTCTAGCATTATTTAATGATAAATAATGCCCTTATATAATAATATAAATATAGAATTTGAATTTTATAATTCCGAGATCATATGCTAAAGTTATCGCATTATCTCTAAACGTAGACGTTTGAAACGTCTCTTAATTCTCATAGCTTAATTATCTCCAAAATGTTCAAAATAAAGTTTGTTACAACTTTATTTATTCCTATAATAATAGGAATTTCAAATTAAGCTAAACCGCTTAATAATTATGTAAGGCGAAAAGCGTCGAATTCATTCAACGTTGAAAATTACGTTCGAAGGAATATTGAAAATTATATTCCTTAATTCACTAAGGCTCAGTGAATCTCATACAGAAATTATCCAATTATGCTTGGTCAAAGTCAAGAGTTGACTAATTAAGATTTTAATTATTGAATTAATAATGCTAATTACGTAATTAATTATCGTAATCTAGTATTAAAATTACGGGATATTACATTCTACCCCCCTTAAAAAAAATTTCGTCCTCGAAATTTGCATACCTCAAAAGAGTTCGGGGTATCGCTTCCTTTCATGGCGTCCTCGAGTTCCCACGTAGCTTCTTCCTGTCCGTGGTGCCTCCATAGGACTTTCACTATTGGGATTGATTTATTTCTCAACTGTTGAACTTTATGGTCCAAAATGGCCACAGGTTCCTCTTCGTAGCTCATATCAGGATTTAAGACCACGTCATCATGATGTATTACGTGTTTCGGGTCATACACGTATTTCCTCAATTGTGACACGTGAAACACATTATGAACATTACCCAAGCTTGGTGGTAACGCTAATCTATAGGCTACAGGGCCTATTTTCTCAAGGATCTCGTAAGGTCCTATAAATCGTGGTTTCAACTTTCCCTTTACCCCAAATCTTACAATGCCTTTGGACGGAGAGGTTTTAAGGAAAACCTTGTCTCCACATTCAAATTCTAGCTCGGATCTACGAGTATCGGCATAAGATTTCTGCCTATCCTGAGCTTCTTTTATTCTTTGTCTTATCTGACGCACAATTTCAATCATTTCTCATCGATCGGGCCCTAAGATTTTCTTTCACCAACTTCATCCCAAAGAAAGTGGCGATCGACATTTTCTTCCATATAATGCTTCATATGGGGCCATGTTGATTGTCGCGATAACTATTATTGTGGCGAACTCAATAAGTGGTAAAACTTGTTCCCAAGTTGCGCCTCGATCCAATACTACGCTTCTCAACATATCCTCTAGCGTTTGGATCATTCGCTTCGGATCGGCCGTGCATACGTGGATGAAAAGTCGTCTTGAAATTCACCGTTCCCAATTCCTTTTGTAAGCTTACCCAAAATCTCGAGGTAAACTTGAATCTCTATCGAAGTGATAGATTTCGGTATTCCATGCGACGTACAATTTCCTTCACATATAGTGAGCTAGCTTGTCGGACCCATAGGTGATTCAGTATTGGTAGGAAATGAGCACACTTTGTAGCGCGATCCACTACTACCCATATAGCGTTGTTTCCTTTTGTGACTTGGGTAAACCCGTTACAAAATCCATAGCTATGTCGTCCCATTTCCATTCGGTATCTCCAAAGGTTGCAGCTTTCCATATGGCCTTTGATGTAACGCTTTACTTGTTGACAAGTAAGACAACGTTCGACGAATGAGGCTATATCCTCTTCATTCCTTCCCACCAGAATTTTCCTCGTAAGTCTTGGTACATTTAATCTTTGCCTGGATGGGCGGTATAAGGAGTATCATGAGCTTCACTCATGATTTCATTTCTAAGCTCGTCATTGTTTGGAATACATAGCCTTTCCTCAAACAATATAGCTTTATCACCGCTTCTTTGAAACCTTTACATTCTCCCTTTCTCACCTTAGTTCTTATCTTCCTAGTTCCTCATCCTTTCTTTGTTCTTTTATGATTTTATTCCTTAAATCGGACATCATAGTAAGTGTAGCAACATTATCCACGATTGTCCTTGGTGGTTCGACTATCTCTATTGACATCTTTTCAAACTCTTCAATGAGTTTTTCTTCCGTTGTCAAGAGACATCCAAGTTTTGATCGACCTTACGACTTAAGGCATCTCGCTACTACATTAGCTTTTCTGGATGATAGTTTATGCCACGATCGTGATCCTTTACTAATTCGAGCCATCTTCTTTGTCTCATATTCGGATCCTTTTGCTCGAAAAGTATTTTAAACTTTTGTGGTCAATAAGATTTCACATCTTACTCCATAAAGATGATGTCTCCAAATCTTTAATGCGTGAACCACACCGCCAATTCAAGTCATGAGACGGGTAGTTCAACTCATGTGGTCTAAGTTGTCGTGATGCGTAGCTATTACCTTTCCTTCTTGCATCGAGACACAACCAAGTCCATTTTGGAAGCATCGGTATAGATAACATATTCCTTGTTCGAATCTGGGACAGCCTAATACCGGTGCACTAGTCGGTTCTCTTTTAACGTTTGGAAACTCGCCTCACACTCATCGGTCCCATGTGAATTTGATCCCTTTCGAGTAGCTGCCATTGGTCTTGCTATCTTGGAGAATCCTTCAATGAATCTCCTATAGTAGCCACTAATCCTAGGAAACTCCGGATTTCGCTTTGAGTGGTCGGTGCCCATCCTTACACACCTCGACCTTTGCGGATCAACTTTTATTCCTTCTGGCGACACAATGTGTCCAAGGAATATCACTTCTTTAAGCCAAAATTCACACTTGCTGAATTTCGCATAAAGTTGCTTTCGGCTCGTAGGTCTGCAGAACACCGTTCTCAAGTGTTCCTATGTTCCTCCTCGTTCTTTGAATAGATGAGGATATCATCTATAAAGACTAAGACAAACTTGTCCAAGTATGGATGGAACACTCTGTTCATAAGATCCATAAACACGGCAGGTGCGTTTGTTAGTCCGAACGGCACTACTACAAACTCGTAGTGGCCATACCTTGTTCGGAATGCCGTCTTAGATATATCTTCCGGTCGTACCTTAAGTTGATGGTAGCCTGACTTAAGATCGATTTTCGAGAATACGCTTGCACCTCTCAATTGGTCGAACAAATCGTCTATCCTTGGTAGCGGATATTTGTTCTTAAGCGTCAATTTGTTTAATTCTCGGTAGTCGATACACATCCTTAACGAGCCATCCTTTTTCTTGACAAATAGGACAGGCGCTCCCCATGGTGAAACACTTGGCCTTATAAAACCCAAGTCTAATAACTCTTGAATTTGGATTTTCAACTCTTCGAGTTCCTTGGGTGCCATTCTGTAAGGCGCTTTTGATACTGGAGCTGATCCAGGCTCCAGATCGACTGTGAACTCTAGCTGCCTGTCTGGGGGTAGTCCTGGTAATGTCTCAGGAAAGACGTCTGGAAATTCTCGAACAATTTCCACATCTTCGACCCTTACTTCCGTCTTTTCCTCTCCATTTAGATATACAAGGAATGCTTGACATTCCTTCTTGTTCATCATTCTCCGGGCTTGGAGTGCGGATATTATTGGGATTTTCTTTCCCATACTAATCCCATAGAAATTCGTAGCTTCTTTTCCCGGTGGTTGCATCGAAATTCTTCTCTCCTTGCATAAGATCGTGGAATGGTTCTCGGCCAACCAATCCATCCCTAGGATTATATCTACATCCCCCATAGGTATTATGTTCAAGTTATTTGCTAGAACCTTAATTGAGCCTAAGTTCAATTCTAAGTTCGAGCAAGCCTGTGTAACGGTCATAATACCTCCTATAGGTGATGAGATTCTCATTTCCTGATTCGTTTCCTCAGGGTTAAGTTCTAACATATCAACGCATGCTTTTGAAATGAAAGAATCGCCAAGCACCAGACGAATGTAAGTATAATAGGCATATTGCAAAGTAATCCCATACCCGCTAGGTTACCTTGATTCTGCTCGTTCTGACGCCTATGTAGCGCATAGGCTCTGGCCTGAGCTGGTTGCGGCCGGCGAGGTGCTTGCCTCTGTTGATTTTGCTATTCTTTGCCGCATGTTCTTCTTGTCTCTGTGCTCTTTGTCATTTCTTTCTTTATTGTTCGTCTTTGTGGTTGTGGGGTTGGTCTTGAATGCCCTTAATGGTTGGGCAGGGCCTGTTTGATTCGGCCTCCCCATGGTTATCTGGCGGATCCCAGGGCATTCATTTGCATAGTGGCCCCTAACGCCACACTTATAGCAGATAGGATTTCTAGCCATGCACACCCCCGTGTGCCTTTTGTTGCATTTCGGGCATGGCTGAATCCTTACCATCTCTTGGGTAGGTGGAGTATATCTGGGTCTCCTCCAACCTTGCCTTGTGGAGCCATGTTATTCTCGCCATGGCCTCTTATTGTTATTGTTGAATCCTCCTGGTTGGCGTTGTTGTTATTGGAACTTCCTCCCATTTGCGCTTTCCTTTGTCACCCACATTTTGTGGCCGGGTCGGTCAGATTTCGCCGGGCATTGCCGCCTCTATGTCTAATGCCCTACTAAGAGCCTCCGATAAGTTAAGTCGCCGTGACCGCCAATGACATCCTTATCTCATGTCTTAGTCACGCTTGAATTTTTCTCGACATCTTCATGTCGATTATTCACTATGTCCGGGCGATCTAGACATATCGCGAGCGATCGGTCGTGCTCAATGACCGACATCTTCCTCGCTTCGGGTGAAAACTCAATCTCCTTCTTGTTCCGATAGCTTTTGGGAATGTACTTATCATACATTTCCGTCTTGAAGTCGCCCCTGTAAAGTATTCCATTTGTTCTGGGGGTGTCTTTCTCCTCGCTTCCCACCGTAAATCACCGTCCGTGAGTTGGAAAGTTACGCAAGATAACCTCTCAACAGTAGTGAACAAGAAAGTCGAATATTCGTTCTATAGCCCTGACCCACTGTTCGGCATCCTCAGGGCTCCCTTTACCATTGAAGGAGGGCGGGTTCTGCCTTAAGAAGAGTTCTTCCACTCTTCGGTCAGGTGGAGGTGGGGGTGGTACCGGGATTTCTTCACTTTCTGCCCGTGGTATCCTGCCTCTTCCCCTGCCCCTTCCTCTTCCCCTGCCTCTCACTTCCCGCTGAGGTGCACGTCTGGGCGGCATTCTGTTAATAAAACGTAATTAGTATTTGAATAACGTTCATTGCAGTTGAATATACGTAACATCTTTATAAATCGTATCATAAAACAACTTAAGCAGCCATCATTCTTAGTGCACAACTTGATGTTTATAAAAGCCCATCTTGGGTCATCATCATATATATATATGGAAAAACTTTGCCTCGAGGGACTATTCTGTACAAGTCATTAAGCGAAAAACTAAGTACACATCGTACTACGATATACTCATCGACTATATACTAGTTATAAGGCGTCTCAAAATACTATGCTTCTATAACTTTGTTAATATCACTACTACATACTACATACTACTCGGTATACTAATATCTGTCTTCGTCCATGTTTCGCTCACGTCTCCATGGTTCGCCTGCAGTTTCGTCCTCGCTTGGATCCTCCTGGGTCCTCCTCTTCTCCTCGGTCCTCTTGGATTCCTCCTCCGAGCTTTCCTCTCGAAACACGCCTACGTGACGGTCCAGCCCTCTCGTCCCCAATGGCATACACATCGCGCATAGAACATAGCCTTCTTGATGGCCGTATGCTTCCATGTATGTCCTCTCGTGATTGGGTGCCGTCATTGGTGGTGGGCTGGTGGTGCGGTCGCGTCGGATGTCCGAACGTCATAGGTGGAAGAACTGGCACTCCCAATGACCTGGGTCGCGATGCCCTCGTCACATGCTCGGGTCGATCTCCCGCTTCCATGAACCTCGGCACTGCAGGGTTGACCACTCGAGGAACCTCCGTATATAACCATTCCGGTGTGTCGTCCTGCCAAGTATACTCCCTTGGTGGCAGATAGGGCCCTCTCGGTGCAGCCCTATATACGCTGTAGACATATATAAGATGGCTGACGAACCTCGGCAAATCTCCAATCAGGTCATAGTCAATGCCCGCACGATAGATATAGTCACCCGAGATCTCTCTTGCATAGTCTTCCCAATCAACTGGCAATCGAGTGAGTAACCGCTTGATGCCGTCATATCCCGTCACACCGTACTCATGGGCGTCCATCCATAAGCGTAGATAACTCATCAGAAACTCTCCTAGACTGTCGCCCCAACCCATACTGTAAGTACGATAGGCTTGAAGGACTTCTCCTGGTGTGAATCTCGGCATCATCCTTCGCCTTGGAGAGTAATAACGACTGGCCATCTATCACAGATAATACTAGCGTAAGTCAATCTATATCTGATAAGCAGATAAAAGAAGAGAATATATCTGTTAAGCAGATAAAGCAAACACATCTGATAAGCAGATAAATGTTTACATCAAAGATCCTATGTTCATTCTTACATCACAATTATGCTTATGGAATTTCTACTTTCAACTCTTAAGTTCTCTATTTTCAACAAAAATTTTCAGTCTAACTTCAACTGTTCCTCACGAATTCTGGAGAAGGATTCAGGATTTCTGTCCTTCATATGAACTGAAGTTCGTTGAGATAAGAGTATGTGGGTGAAAACCGTTTGCAAAACGGAGTTCAAACGAATGAGAACGGGTCAAAACAAAAATACTGCGCAGTGCAGTTTTCTGCCTGCGCGATTATGCGCCGGAAATCACTTCCTCTCGGACAATTGTGAGCTCGTGCCCTGCTTCGTACGAGATTTTCATCAAAATTTGTTTAGCTTTCACTGGTCCTTATTGTACTCATACGTCTTGCACCTTTGATCCTTTTCTTGCTTTCGTCAGCTTTTCGTTGAAAACTTGAGTTCGTTTCCAATCGACTTTTCGTTTGTTCGTAAATCAATATCTCGCTATTGTTCTCGCAAAAGGGATCAAGCTCCTAGAATTCATACTTCTATGTTCAAGAGGTGAGCATGCTTCTTAGAGCATCTATGTTCTTGTGGGAATAACATACCCATTTTCAAAATGAACGATAAAACTTTGAATAAATATTTCAAAATCATAACATAATTTCTGCATTCATGCTTTCAATAAGCTAAGCATCACTTTTGACATTATCATGTCAACTATTACTCATTCTTCGTAAAATTGGTCTCATACCACTGATAACCCATTATCATATCATCTTTGACATAAAATTGTCAATTTTTTGCAAAACATTGAAAATTTCCTTTTAGAATACGTTCCAAAACTTTCATAACTTTCACTGCTTTCAAAATGTGCGTTCAAGCTCATTTTCCAAAATTTCACGTTCACTGTTTCAACTTTCAACTTTCAATATCAAAACTGAGGAAACAATTTACCTCTTTTCCCGGTTGAGCTTGATGTGATGGAGTGTTGAGCACAGTCAGCTAATTTCTAGAAGTCTAGTGACTCAATCTAGACTTAACTTTTGAAAGAAGGTTTTAGGGTTCAAAGAACGACTTTCTCGATATTAATCGTGATGACCGCCATTCCAAAGTACGGATTAGACGGGACTGTCATCAACTAAGCAGGGGATTAAGAACATAATGACCAACAAACCTTCAAACCTCAAACTTTTATAGATAAACACACAACGGTTTCATACAAACTAGACCAACAGACCATTAACAAAAGAATTCAACTGATCTGGAGGTAACATAAGTAATATCCAAAATATAATAAAGTGTTTTGAACAGCGGAAAACATGTGAATGCATATATGATGATATACATCCAAGGTGAACTATTAACGACAAAAACTCCGACTGCTCAACACTTGTCCATCCCATCAGCAGCTCAACCTGCACATTTAAAAACAAACATGCAGGGCTAAGTACAAGATTGCACTTAGTGGACTCATGCCAAAATCATTTCATAAAATTACACTGCCCATAAGTATAACACGAGGATTTTAGTTGAAATAACTCGTGAATACCAAAATACTTTATCTTTTCTCAAAAGATTCGCCTGCGCAGGCATTTTCCGTTACGTATGATCCATATCATCCACATAATAATTCATAACTCATCTCATAAACTGATCTCACGTCTGCAGAAGTAGGCCTTCTACCGACGCCGTGATCGGCAAGATGTTGCTAACGGCTCCCAATCACATAGTCAGGGATTCTTCATCCGACTAGGATCCACGATCGCCGATGATGTTGCTAACGGCTCACAGTCACAAAAACTGGTGTACACGTTAATCTTAGCCAGGAATTCTGCCTCTGACTTAAGATCCGATATCGATTTAAAAATAAATTGGGAGCGACCCAATAACTGATTCACATACATCGTTGGCTCGCCCAACAACATGATAGGATCCATACGTTAAAACATAAATATTTTGGGCATGTAACAGTTCATAAACATTCTCAACTGAAAGCTTTGTAAATAAATACTTTTCGAAGAAAGCATCGTAAATAAAAGGGTTTTTGAGTAAAGCCCACCTCGTATACGTAGGTCTCTTAACTATGGTCCTTTCCTACGTCAACGCTCCGTCCACGTATCACCTTAACGTAAGAATTATTTTTAGTACGTTGGTCACGTTCGATAGAGACGAACATAGTCTATAACGTTCTATGTATCAAATAAGGCTAACGTCGGACTTAATTTGACGTTTCTTAATCGATTGATGTTGATTATGAAATTTCTTAACATGAAAAGGGTATTCTACCTTTTTAGAATATAATGTACGTTTTAATGTACTTACGTAACGTAAGTAGCATTATTACTAAGCGTACTACGTTACATTGATCGCGTATTATCGAATTGCGTGCCCGTTGACCTTGGTCAACGATTTTGGTCAACTATTTTGACCAAGTCAACCAAAAGTCAACAATTTTGACTTTGGTCAACGAAAAGTCAACATTTTGACTTTCTAAGCCTACATGTGTAATTTTATCATTTCATGTACAATTCTTGTTCTAAAAATTCCCCAAAAATCATAATATGTCTAAAACATTATTTTAGATCATATTATGTAATTATAATTGATAAAATAAATTTACATCATTAATGCACTAAACCTAACATTTTCGGTCATTATAGAATAAATAGCTTGGGTTTGTGCATAAATTCTATAAATTCACATGTCACACTATTTTATCATATGATTAATAATATGTAATTACCTTAGTTCAAATAAAATTTATACACCTTAGTATTATAACCTAAGGTTTTCGGTTTCACAATACACTACAAATGATTTTTAAAATTCCAATAAAATCATATCTCGATTAATCACCCTCAATTATGCTTACTACAACATAATTGTTATTTATTGTGACTTATTGAATAAAATTTACCTAAGTCACTTCTTAAATTTTCGACTTAGGTTAAAATAATATTTATAAATTTCAATAAATTTCCACAACCATATATTATGAATCTACACACTTAATATGCTATTATAACACTTAAACATGAATTATATCATAACATTATAACATATGCTATAGTTTTCGATATTTATAAAAATATAAGCTATAGTTTTCCAAAAATTCTAAATAAATTCATATAAGCATAATTAATACTATAGATTATGATTCCATGCTCAAATCAACAATTAAAATCAAAATCATCAACATATATCATCCCTAAGTTTTGGTCCAAACTTTGAATTTGATAGCATGTTTAATTTCATGATATAATTAATATACATGCTTAATAACATCATATAAACATAATATCTAAACATTTTAGCACAAGATCTATAATTTTCTAAAATCATATATATAAACTAAGATCATAACATAAATTCTAACGGATTTAAATTCAAAATTCTAGTACGTAATCGAAGCTCGTAAAATTTCTAACCTTTTAATCGGTTTCGATTTTATTGTTGAAGGCTTATATGATCTAGGTTTGGGTTTAAAATTGAAGAACACTCTCCAAATTTCTCTATGTTTCAAAATTGGGGTGCTAAAATGGGAGAATGGAGAGCATATGTTATATTTATAAGCTTATGCAACTTGTAGTATAATTATTACATGATAAATATCTCATACACTTGTTAATTAAGGTCAAAGAAATCGGCACCTCCATAAGCTATGAGACAAAAATTTAATTCTTATCATGTACAACTCATAATGTATTTTTGTCCTTAAGTTGCAACTTGTGTTATAATTAGCATAAAACAATTAAATTCATATATGTATTAATATGTGTGTGTCGCCCATTTTCAATAGGCCTTAGGATTTATTTTTGTTTTATTCTTATATTATATATTTTATTATACTATATAATTAATTATTAATTTATTGCATAATTATCAAGAGAAAAATGAATTAATCATATAATGTCACACTTGTGACATTCTCGCCCATGCATTTTTAATTGGAGAGAATTTTTTTATTATTTTTATATTATATACTATATTATTATCATATTATTAATATAGTATAAAGTTACTTTTGAAAAGTCAAAAATTTCAACTATACAAATGGCACAATTATATAGTGTGAAATTAAGAAATTTTTCATCCAAATTTTCAATAATTTCGCCTATATAGTCCAAAGATTTTAGGATATTTATTCACTTGTTAATTAATGCTACTTTACAACTCATAATATGATAGGATCCAACTCATATTTAATTATTAATTATAAGATAATAATATTACATAAAATCATACAAAAATTGGCTAAGTTTTCGCCACTTATGTACACAAGTGCACCTACACTTGTGCAACTTGTATTATACCTCATTTTGTCCTTAATGACATCATAATAATATAATAATTATCATATATCATTAATTAGATAGGAATTAAATATTAAATCATACTTAAGAACTTCATATTTTCGAAAATCATTAAGGTAATCCCAAACATTTGATTTTCTTGTATAAAATAGTTATTACATATTTATGTGACATATTATATGTCTTAGATAATAAATTTAATCATGGAAAAGTATTTAAAATAATTTAGGACTTAAAAACCCTAATTTAAACACTTAGGGTTTTCGAAACCCATGAAATAATGTACATTGCTTTCTTAAGTTTTCTAGCATTATTTAATGATAAATAATGCCCTTATATAATAATATAAATATAGGAATTTGAATTTTATAATTCCGAGATCATATGCTAAAGTTATCGCATTATCTCTAAACGTAGACGTTTGAAACGTCTCTTAATTCTCATAGCTTAATTATCTCCAAAATGTTCAAAATAAAGTTTGTTACAACTTTATTTATTCCTATAATAATAGGAATTTCGAAATTAAGCTAAACTGCTTAATAATCTTGTAAGGCGTGGCGTCAATTCATTCAACGTTGAAAATTACGTTCGAAGGAATATTGAAAATTATATTCCTTAATTCACTAAGGCTCAGTGAATCTCATACAGAAATTATCCAATTATGCTTGGTCAAAGTCAAGAGTTGACTAATTAAGATTTTAATTATTGAATTAATAATGCTAATTACGTAATTAATTATCGTAATCTAGTATTAAAATTACGGGATATTACATGGTACATCTTAGTACTGCCTGGGTGGGCGGTGTAGGGCGATCGTGAGCCTCACTCATGATTTCGCTCGAAGCTCGCGTCGTCGAACGCATATCCTACCTTCAAACAATAAGGCGTTATCCGCGCCTCTTGAAATTCTTGAATCCTTCGCACCTTAGTCTTTCTCGGATTTTTCCAACTTTTCCTCCATCCTTGTCTCTCGACAATTCTTTTCTTAGATCGGATGTCGGTGTGAGTGTAGCGATCTGACTCACAATTATCTTGGGTGGTTCAACCAGCTTCAATCTTCATCCTACCAAACTCTTCAACGAGTTTTCCTCTTGTATAAAGAGACATCCTAACTCGGTATGGCTCTTATGACTCAGCGTCGGCTACTACATTCGCTTTGCCGGGTGATAGTTAATACCACGATCGTAATCTTTTACTAATTCTAGTCATCTTCTCTGTCTCATATTCAAATCTAGTTGTTCAAGAAGTACTTCAAACTTTGTGGTCCGTGAAGATCTCACATCTCACATCTCACACCATAGAGATGGTGTCTCCAAATTTTAGGGCATGAACTACATTTGCTAATTCCAAATCGTGGGTTGGGTAGTTCACTTCGTGGGTCCGAGTTGTCGGGATGCATAAGCTATCACTTTTCCTTCTTGCATCAAAACACAACCCACCCCGCCTTAGATGTGTCGGTATAGACCACATATCCCTTGTCCGCCTCGACCGCTAGAATCGTGCATCGTCAATTTTTCTTTGAGTATTTGGAAACTCATCTCGCACTCATCATCCATTTGAACTTGATTCCTTTCCGAAGTAGCTGGGTTATCAGCCTTGCAATTTTGGAGAACCCTTCGATAAATCTCCTATAGTAGCCAGCTAATCCTATGAAACTTCTAATCTCGTGCAGAGTCTTTGGTGATTTCCATTCTTGCACGGCCTCTACCTTGGCTGGATCTACTTTTATACCTTCAGCAGACACGATGTGTCCAAGGAACATAACTTCCTTCAGCCAAAACTCACATTTGCTAAACTTAGCAAAGAGTCTTTCATTTCTCAAGGTTTGCAAAACCGTTCTTAGATGTTCCTTATGCTCCTCTTCATTCTTTGAATAAATAAGGATGTCATCTATGAAGACCAACACAAATTTATCCAAAAATGGATGAAATACTACTCATGAGGTCCATGAATATGGTCATGCATTGGTTAATCCGAATGGCATAACTATGAACTCGTAGTGGCCATATCTCGGTTCTAATGCGCCTTAGGTACATCCTCGCACCGTATTTTCAGTGATGGTATCGACTTAAGATCAATTTTAGAGAATACACCGCCCTCGCAATTGATCAAACAGTCATCAATGCAGGTAAAGGGTATTTGTTCTTTAGTGTCATCTTATTTAGCTCCCTATAATCGATGCACATCCTCAAAGAACCATCCTTCTTCTTAACAAACAGAACAGGCGCTCCCCATGGTGAAACGCTCGGCCTAATGAATCCTAGATCCAAAAGCTCTTGGATTTGGATTTTCAGCTCTTCTAGCTCCTTTGGGGCCATCCTATAGGGCGCCTTCGACACTAGGGCTGATCCGGGCTCCAAGTCGATGGTAAACTCTAGTTGTCTATCAGGAGGCAGTCCTGGTAGATTCTCGGAAAATACGTCAGAAAATTCTTGGACGACTTCGATGTCTTCTACCCGCGCTTCGGGTTTATCTTCTTCGTTCAAATAAACAAGGAATGCAGGCATCCCTTCCGTTCATCATCCTCCCAGCTTGTAGTGCTGATACTATCGGGACTCTTCTTCCCATGCTGATCCCGTGAAACTACGTAGCTTCTTGTCCAGGAAAGTGAAACGAAATTTTCCTTTCCTTACAGAGAATCGTGGAATGATTCTTAGCTAACCAGTCCATTCCTAGGATTATGTCTACATCATCCATGGGTATTATGTTTAGATCGTTAGCCAGAACCTTAAGTGATCCTAATGTCAACTCTAGGTTCGAGCAAAAGTGTGTAACAGTCATAATCCCTCCGATAGGCGATGAGATTCTCATATCCTGGCTTGACCTTTCAGACCTAAGGCCCAAGATTTCTATGCATGATTTTGCAATAAAAGAATCTGAAGCACCGTGATCGAACAATACTATAACGGTAGGTTGAGTAGAACTCCCATACCGCCAAGTTTCCTTGGTTTTGTTCGCTCGCCTCTATGCTGGGCGTAAGCTCTACCTTGGCCTACCGAGGTCGACGGGCGCTGGTCCTGGCTGATTCGGCGGCTGTTACCTGGCCTGTTGCTGCCGCTGCTGGCGTTGGCGCGGTGGTTGCCGCCTCTGTTGTTGCGGTGGTTCTTTGCCACCGCTTTTTCTTTGGATTTGTTCTTTAATTTCTTTGCCATTATTGCTTGGCCGTTGGAGTTGTTGTTGAGGTGGGGTTGTTGCCGGAGTTGCGGGGTTGGGGCTGGGCCGCGGCGGGCTGGGGTTGAAGTCAGATAGCCCTTAGTGGTGAGCATTGCCGGTTGGTTCGGCCTTATATCCGAGCGTGACACCGGGCAATTGTTGGCGTAATGCCCGCTTGCCCGCACTTGTAACGACTTACCACGTTTGCCGTGCACACACCCTTGTGTGCTCTATGGCATCTAGGGCATTGAGGTGCCCTTGACTATTCTGTGGTCCCTTGCCGGTGGAGCATAAGTCGCTCTCTTCCTCTGTCCTCGCCGCACCGTGTTTCCTTGCCACGGCGCTTGTGACTTGCTTCTCCATAGTTTCATGGTTGTTATTCCGCGGTTGGGCTCCCAGTTCCTTTTCTTGTCCGAATTACCGTGTGCACGAGGCGACATTGACTTATTCTCGGTCATGGCCGCCTCAATATCCAAAGCTCGTGCGAGAGCTTGATGTATGATAGGTCTCCGTGGTGGCAAGAGACATGCGTATCTCCATTCTTAGCCCCGACACGAACTTTTCCGACCTTTTCAGTCGGTGTCCACCGATTCGGTGCATATCTCGACATTTCGCGAGAAGGTGCGATCATAGTCGATTCTGAGACATCCTTTCTTGCTTTAGCGGGAAAAATTCTCGCCCTTCTTCCTCTTATAGCTCTTAGGGATGTACTTCTCATACAACTCCTCTTGAAATCCTCCCACGAGAATTCCTCAAGTTGGGTTGAAAATGTCTTCTTCGGCCTCCCACCGTGTCACCGGTCGATCACCGGAAGGTAACACACGACATCCTTTCCTGTGCCGAGCACCTTAAGAAAGTAAAAATCCGTTCAATGGCTCTAACCCATTGTTCGGCTTCTTCCGGGCTCCCATTTCCGTTAAAAACAGGAGGGTTTTGCCTCATAAATAGGTCCGATCGCAGGCTTCGATCCTGCGATCGGGTTGAGGTGGAGGCGGTGGTTGGGGATTATCCTCTTGTTCTTGCTCGGGGATTCTACCCTTCCCTCTAGGTCTTCCTCGACCTCTGGGTTCTCTTTCTGGGTTTCTTCTCGGAGGCATTCTGCTATATAAAACATATCATCGTTAATTACTAAACGCTTACAACTTAACAACATAAGGTTTTCATAGCTTCTTCTTAAAGTGATATATAAAATAAAACAACTCATCCATAATATAGACAATTGTCACCAAAAACCCCCACTTGGGTCAAAAATATATGTAGATAGATAAACAAGGTTTGTCGAAAACAAGATGTCCAACATCGAGAATCATAGGAAAAAGAAAAAGCAAGGTTTCGGGCCCACACGGCCTAAAAAGAAAAATCCGAGTTCTAGAACCATGGTACTGAAATAAAAAGGGAAAAGCTAGCACACATGCTAGTCATCAAATTCTAATTAAAACATCGCCTAATGTCTTCACGAGTTTCCTTCCTACTCCGCGTCTTCCTCAGGGTCTTCCTCCTCTTCGGAGTCGTCTTCCCCATCCGAATCGTCCTCACGAGGTCGCACTGGATGGTCTGCATCACCGCTTCCATCATCGGTATGTCGCGCAGGGGTCCGAAGTTATCCGCGCCGTACAAGTCGTAGTTGTGGCGGATCGGGCTGTAGCATACTCGGGTCGGGTCATATCCGTGGAATGCATCGATACTCTCATCCGCTGTCCGTGGAAGAGCTCTTCGTCTTCGGTGGTGGTGGATCGGACGCAGTGGTAGGGGCGTAGCGGCGGACGTCTTGGGTGTCCAAAACTGCTGGTGGCAAGGCGGGCTCTCCCAAGGCTCTAGGCGTCTTGCCTATCTACCTCGTACATCCCGCCTCGTCCATCCGTGCAGGGGTATCATTTGATCAACCTGTCTCGGAACCTCAAGGTGCAGCCACTCTGGCGACTGTCACGCCAAGTGTACTCCGTGGAGGAGATAGGGTCCCATAGGTGCGGCTCGTGAATCTTGTATCGTAAGTCGGTGACTCACGAACACAGGCGGATCCTCAATCAAATCATAACCTCGGGGGATGCGATAGATGTAGTCTCCCGATACCTCTCGGGCATAACCATCCCAGGTACAAGGGAGTATAGCTAGGAGTCTCTTGATGCCATCGTAGTCGGTTGCGCCATAGGCTCGGGCGTTCCTCCACAACCGAAGGTAGTACGCCAGAAACTCGCCTAGGTCTTCCCCGGCGCACATCTAACATTCCCTATAGGTTCGCATCAGCTCCTCGGGTGGGGCATGAGGTCCTACCCTCCTCCTAGCGATATAGCGCATCTCCTCCATCTGCCACGATTAAAACTAACGTAAGTCAACTATCGTTATCTCAAAACAGAAAGGATAGCATAACGAGAAGCAACTAGGCTAGAACTAAACAATTCTATAAGGTAGGCAACATCATAATGTACAATACATACCACAACTTACCTTCTTAGTCTTACCCAAACGTATACATATAAGCTAATGATATTTTAATATACGCTACGAGATCCTTGTCTTATTTCAACCACTTAAGCTAGAGTTCAACAGCCTCTATCGTATTCTGGAGACAGAATTTGGGATTCTGTTCTTCATAACAAATGAAGATCAGTGCGTTAGGAGTACGTAGGTGAAAACCATGCGTAAATCGGAGTCCTAACGAGAGAGATCTAGCTAAAACATATTTACTGCGCAGTGCAGGAAATTTGCACGATCGTGCAAAAATGTCAATCGAGACGTACGTCGACGTAATACGTCTTCCATATTTGGGTCCTTAAGTCGAGGCGGAACATTCTGAAGCCGTAAGTGATGTCCATGTCGTGATTCGTGTTGCTGCTCACTCGTGTCAAAGTGATGATGAAGTGCCGACGTCGTTCAGCTTTAAGGTTGAGGTCGTCCTCGTTCATCCTTCTCGCTTATCTTTCGTCGTCCGTGTTCAAGGGTATCGTCACTTTCATTCTTCCTATCGTTCTTTTGTTCGCATAAGGGAAAGAAGTTCGTTCTTCTATGTTCTTTCACGATACGTGAGCATGCTCCTTAGAGTCTAAGTTCGTCTCATGATAACATATCGTTCATCATAAATAAAATTTTGAAAGTTGGAAAATAAAGTCTTATTTGAAAACTTTGGAAATATGATTTCAAAAAGACGATCATGATCAACTCATATACATATTCAAAAATGGATTCGTTCGTTCTATGTTGATCATTCAACTCAATACTACCATAGACTTCCATCTCAATACTTGAGCACTTGTATTAAAAAAAAAATTCGGAAAAATTTTCTTGCTCAACTTCAAAAATTTTCATAATAATAAAATTTCTCAAAAGTTCTTCTAACTTGCTCATCATGTAGAAATTTTCCATTTCATGAGTTTGAGAAAGAAATGCAGTTACCTTTTTCCCGGTTGAGCTCGATGTGATGGAGTGTTGAGAGGAGTCAGTAGATTTCTAGAACTCCAGTGACTCGATCTAGACTTATAATAAAAGGATTTGGGTTTACAAAGAGCAAAAGCGCTCTGATACCACTTCACTCACGACCCCACTCCGGACCAACCCGGACTGGAGGGCGACTAATACTAGGAGTAGTATTTTAGGGGTTACATGGATAAAATAGAGATGCATAAAAATAAACTAACATGCTTGAACAGAATATGAGATGATGTCATAATGTTTTTTTTTTTTTGGAAAAGGTTTAGGCCATCGGACCCCAAAACTTGGCCTGATCCGATGGACCTCGATAGTTTGTAAACATAAGGCATAAATAAAGGAGTTCGAGTATAGCAATGGAAAGTGTGTGAATACATATATGACGATATGCATTCAAGGTATAACCCATAAATTGAAGTAAATCGGTCGAGGACCTTTGGACTCCTCAACACATTCCCCATCATCACCATCGAAGCTCAACCCGCACATTTAAAACAAACATGCGGGGCTAAGTACAAGAAATTGCACTCGGTGGACTTATGCCGAAAACATTTGATCATATTTGGATTCTGTTGCCAATATCGAGTAAGTCATGAGGTTTTAGTTAAAAGGCCTTGTCTTACTAAAATCATTCGGTTCGTAAAGTAGCTTGGCGAAGCATTTTCTTGGTGTGTATGGTCCGTATCTCATAGTCACAATACATAAAATAATAAATAATAAGCGTCGAGAGGAGGCCTCCCATCTACGACGCCGTGACCGCCGTAATCCCGCATACACCACGATCACTCTGCAAGCATATGTTAACACAGACTATAGTTCCAACCTTCACGCCAATCCTAGCTGGCATTTATCATCCGCACAGACCCGACATTTAAAGGTTGGGTGCTACCACAACAATGATATAATAGTTCCAACCATCTCCACAATTTACCGGGCATAACGAGATAGGATCCGTACAAAACGAAATATTTTGGCGGTGTAATGCATAAAACACTTGTTAAGCAGGTTGTAGGATAAGTCTTTGTAAATAAACTCATTTGAAATAACGGTAAAGTCATGTTTTAGTGGGGTAAGAAAAGGCCCACATTTTAAAGATAAAAGCCCACCGGACTATGGTTCGTTGTAAAAGTCCTAGGTTCGATCGTGCGTCAAAATCCCGTCATTGCGTTTGCGTCCCACACTTTCTGGCGAGGCTTTAGTATCGTCGCTCAAGTCTCGAGACTTCCAAAAGCTAAGATAAACTTGATATTTCATATCGATGTAGACCGAATTCATTAGTGAATTGATACGTCTCTAACACGTATCTGATTGAATTGTTCTCGTTCGAGATCGTTCGGCGTATAAATGCGTTTTTCGATATATGGATTTCATTTGTGAAATCTTTTCTTACTAATGAGGTATCATACTCAATTAGTATATCTTACAGCGTCTTGGCGTATTTATAATCGTAATATCGCACGTTTGACTTAAAAAGTCAACGAAGTCGACATCGGTCGACAAAGTCAACGATTTTGACTTTTAAATAGTAATTTCTTACTATTTTGTTTTATAAATCGAATTTGATCGATTTGAAAGCGTAAAGTCCTATTTTCGATTTATCTCGTAAATCGGGACTTATAAATAATTTCGCGTTAAATAAACCTTTTTATAAATAAAATCGTATTTTGGTTTTTAAAGCGTTATAAAATGAGCGTTAAGTCTCAAACATAGCAATCTATGTTTATAAAATTTTGTAAAATTTAATCTGTCCAGAATATTAATTTAGCAAATATTTTATTAATAAACTGATTTAAAAAGGATTTAAAAATCCTTATTAATTATCGAAAACTCGATAATTAATTTAAAAATGTCAAATGACTTTTGAAAAATTTTCTAAATTAATATAGTGCATTATTATACACTATGGTCCAGAATATGAATTTGTAAAATTCATATGATATTATTTGCTATTTATTTATATATATACATATATACATTTACGGTAATTCCAATAATTAGGGAATAATTATCCTAAAATTCCCAAAATTGAAATATACCTAGTATAATATCCCAACATCAATATACACCACCAATATAACCTATAGTTCATCATAACCATTCATTTAATAATATATAGCAATTATTCATGGCAATAACTTGATAATTACCGAAAAATTAGCAAAAAATTTCTAAAAATTCTAAATAAATTCCAACATCATTAAACACTATATTATAACATTGTAACATCATAACATCAACCAAAAACATTTGAATCATCACCATATGGAGCTCAATAGCTCTCGCTTCTTTGATTCAATATGTTATTTGATTTTCAAAAATTCCAACAATTATATACTATGTTTATACACTATAGTATACTAATATAACATCATAATATTTATCAAAACTAATTAAATCATCACCTTCAAGAGCACAAAGCTCACGGCTTATTTGATTTAAAATAGTATTTGATTTCCAAAAATTCTAATAATTTCACACAATGCATAAATAATATACTAAAGCATTAAAACACCATTGCATGTTCAAAAATAAAATCATACACCAATCTATAAAATTATAATGCTCTCGGCCCTTTTAAAAAGAATAGCAATTGATTTTCAAAAATTCTAGTTAAATCATAGAATATATAATCAAGGTTCTAAAGCATCAATACACCATTACAAGCTTGAAATAAAAATTATACATTGGGGTACATACATAAATGGCTCACGGTATTTAGCAAAATTTAAGCTAGGGTTTTCCAAAATTTTTAAATAACATGCCATGGGTTCTAAACACATTATATGACAATAATCCAAGCTAAAAACATCTAAGAACATTCGGTCATCACCATTTTATTTTTATAGTTTTCGAAAGTTATTCCTAATACATACTATGGTTCGAAAATCATATATATACAAGCTAAATCCTTACAACATTTCATATACAACATCTCATGCTCATGCTTATATTTTTGAAAATAAAATCAACAAGAACATAAACATAACCATAGCTCATGCTCAAGAACACTTAAACATATATGTATACCTATACAAAACTTTCGAAACACACATACACATCAAAACAGTTTTCGATTTTTCTTGAATAAATGGAGAGGGAAATCGGTGCTAATGTCCATGTATTACCTTAGGAATGGTGTTGAATCACAAGGATAATGCTAGGTATCAACTTTGTGAAGAAAATGGAGAGGAGAATGGAAGAGAAAAATTTTAAAAATGAGAGAGGGTGCTCTCGGTTCTTAGGCGGTGGGAGAATGGAGAGGATAATGAGAGAGAGTAGAGTGTTTGAAATGGTTATTGAGTGTAGTAGAGTGTAATAGAGTGTAAGGTGAAGAGTTTCTCCCTAATGTCTCTCTCTCCCTCTCGATTTTCAGCCAACAAATGGGAGAAAAATCTGCAGCAATGATGAGGATTATAGTTATCATTTGCTAGGCTAAAAAGGGGCTTCATGGGTTGGGTGTTAAAAAGGTGGCATGCATGCTTGTTGGATAGGGGTAGCCGGCGCATTTAGGGGTTCCAAGGGTGGTTTTAATTTTTGTTGTACCATAATACAATGTATTAATCACATCATAGGTTATAGATATATAATACATGCCATAAAAATTATTAAATCAACACATAGCCTTAATTTCGAAAATACCGATAAGAATTTGAGAAAATAGGAAATAAAATATAAATTACACCTATAATTGATACTTATGTAATTTTCAATCATATATATCATAATATATGATTTAGATATTAAATAATAGCATAGGATAAAATTATTACACATTTTATGCAATAAAAACCCTAATTTCGAAAATAGGGTTTCAATTTTATAAAAACTGAAACTATCGAGTTTTATGGTTCAAAACTGATTTGAATGCTTAATAATATTCATATATATCATATTATAAAGTTTAGATACCATATGATAATTTAATGGTATCATTTCATGTGATTAAACCACTAATTTATAAGATTAGGATTTTGAAATTCACTTTGAAAATAATCAATTAAATGCTAAAATTCGATTTTAATAATTATTAATACTGTAATTATATAAAATAATAATAGGAAATTAATTATTATAATTTCTAGAGCATTAAACTCATTTTTCAAAACGTCTCAGGCGTTAACGTTAACGTCTCAAAGCGTTCAAAACGACTCATCTCAAAATGGTGTGATAAATTCATACTTACTAAATAAACATATTCCTTTTAATAAAGGAATTAAGTTGAAATTAATTCCAAGCTTCACTTTGCTCGAGAAAATTTCATGAAAAGGCGGCGTTCGATCTGCGTTTGGCGTTAAAATATTGACGAATCATTTCGTAATATTTCAATCCTTTAATTCACAATCCTTAGTGAATTATGAACAGAATTCGTTATAACGATATCGTATCGAAATCACAAGATTCGATGTCGTAAAAAGATAATATACGGTAAAACCCTAATTACGGGTTTAGAAAACCGTAATCGTATATTCGTTTCTTTGGAATATTACAGGTATTGATACTACCAGATCCGGATAAAGAGTACACTCTTTACACAGATGCGTCGAAGAAAGGAATTGGGGGTATCTTAATGCAAAATGGAAAAGTGATCGCGTATGTCTCACGCCAGTTAAGACCTCATGAGCTTAATTATCCTACGCATGACTTGGAGTTAGCCGCCGTCGTGCACGCATTAAAGATTTGGAGACATTATCTGTATGGATCAAAATGTGAGATCTATACGGATCACAAAAGTCTGAAGTATTTCTTGAACAAAAGGATCGAATATGCGACAACGAAGATGGCTAGAATTGGTTAAAGATTATGATTGCGAAATTAAGTACCATCCGGAAAAGCAAATGTTGTCGCCGATCGTTAAGCGAAAAAGTCGGAAAGATTAGGACATGTCCTAGCGAAAATGATGAATTGATTCGTGATTTCGAAAAGATTAGGTTGGAGATAATATTACCTCCACGGACTATTCGAGGTATCATCGCAGCGTTAGTTGTTGTGCGGACTTGAGGGCTCGAATAGTTAAAGCGCGGCGATGTGATGATCAACTCGAGAAGTTACGAATGAAAATCCGAGCAGAGAACTATCGGACTCTGAGAAGTGAAGATAATGCGATTATGTTAGGAAATCGTATTCGTGCCCAATGATATGAAGCTAAAGATGAGATTATGAGCGAAGCTCATAATGTCCGTATTCTGCTCATCACAGGAACACTAAGATGTACTGAGAGATCCGAGCGACATTTAAATGCGGGCAGAATGAAAAGAGAAATAGCATCTTTGTCGAGCGATGTTTGGCATGCCAACAAGTCAAAGCACTCCATCGAGACCACATGGAAAGTTGCACCACCGGAAATTCCGTAGTGGAAATGGGATCATGTAGCAATGGACTTTGTGACGGGATTGCCCAAGTCAAAACGTGGAAACACATCAAATTGGGTAATAGTTGATCGATTAACGAAGAGTGCTCACTTTATCCCGATCCATGTTACTTATGGAGCGAGATAAATTGGCACAAATATATATACGAAATAGTGCGATTGCATGGAGTGCCGATTTCGATTACTTTGGATCGCGACACCAAGTTCACCTCACGGTTTTGGGTGAGTTTTAAAAAGAATTAGGTACTAAATTGAACTTTAAATGAAAGATTCCACCCACAAACCGACGGTCAAACGAAAGAACTATCCGACGCTAGAAGATATGCTTAGAAACGGTGGTGTTAGATAGAGGTGATCAATGGAACAAGCACTTGCCGTTGGTTGAATTCGCATATAACAACGCTTATCGACTACGATTCAAATGGCTCCATCTGAAGCTTTATCGGCAAAAGTGCAGATCACCCTCTATTGGGATGAAGTCGGAGAAAGAAAAGTTTTAGGCTTGAGGCAATAGAAGAAATGATTGATTGTGAAGCAAATCGGGAAAAGGATGCTGAAGCTCAAGATGAGCGAAATCTTATGCGAGATAACCACGATCTGAATTGAAATTTGATCACGAGGAGATAAAGTTTTCCTAAAAGTCTTGCCAACCAAAGGAGTTCACCGCTTGAATTAAAGGAAAACTTAAGCCAAGATTTATTGGTCCTTATGAGATTATAGAAAAGTGGGACGATTGTTACCGACTAGCTCTGTCGCCTAGTTTCTGTAATATTCATGGCGTATTCCATGTGTCCCACTCGGAAATATATCTATGATCCTAAGCATATAATACATCAAGATGAGATTATTCTTGAGCCAAACTTGAGCTATGAAGAAAGACCGTAATGCATTTTAGGCGAAAAAGAGCGGGCTAAGGAATAAGTCCATTCCCCAGTAAAAGTTCATGGAGTCGTCATGGTTTAGAAGAAGCAACATGTGAATTAGAAGATCGATGAAAGAGAGATATCCAGAATTATTTTCTAAGGTACGAAATTTCGAGGACGAAATTGTTTTAAGAGGCGAGAATGTAGTAACCCTAAAATCTTATAGTATTAATTAAAGCTAATTAAGTAAAATTGGGGCTTAAAAGCCATTTAATTCCTAGAAATTTCAATGAAATAATATTTAAATGAAATAAATACGGAATAAATATGTTATATTTATGATATTGAGTGATAAGAAAGACTAAGAAAATAATTTTGAAAGCTTGAGAACAATGTTTTGGAAAATCGCTTTTATTAACGTTTATAAGAGATTTATTTATAAAATGGAAGAGATAGTATTTGAATTATTTTTAGCCCTAAATAATTTTATTGAATGATATTTGATGATGGAAAATTTAGAAAGTAATTTGAAAGATTTAAGAGTCGATGGAATATTTAATTCCATTATTTGCATAAAATAAATTTAATCTCTATTTTTTAAGTGAGTTCCTAATATATATTTTATGGTTTGGGACTTTATATTGATGAAAATCATGAATTTAAGGGGTTAATAAAATAAGATGTAATATTGGAATTTTTGAGAATTTATTATGGAATTTTCTAGACTATTTTGGAAAAATACATGAAAATATACTATTATTATTATTATTATTATTATTATTATTAATTACGAAAATTCATGGATAAATGTGTGGAGATTATTTTGTAGAATTATCTAGAATATGTTGTGTTGGCACCATTACTTTTGAGTAAAAATAAAAGGAAATTTAATTGATAATATGAAATTACTATTTTGCCCTTACTTATTAATAATTTAATACACTAATGAAGGGTATTAGTTGGATCACTCAAAATTTCTTCTTCCTCCTTCATGAGAGCCGTAGCTCTCTCTCTCTTCTTCACCACCATTCTTCAATTTCTTTGTAAGATTTTGGTTAGATTTCAACGATAATTTTAGTATAATCGCAAAACCGAGGTAAATATTCAATATACTCAAGCTTTTATGGTTTAAATTTTGAGAAATTCATTCTTATAATTCTGCTATTTTCTAAAATTTAGGAAGTATAGATGAGTTGAATTTATTTAATTATTGTATTGTTTATTGCTTATTCTATGTTTAATATGCATAAATAGCAATATTAATGGTTTAAATCTTGGTTATTACTTGAAATAAAATATGATAAACCCTAAATTTTATATGTTGATTATATGATGATATGAGCTTGAATTGAGCATGGAAATGTGTTAATGGATAGGAATAAATATTCTATAATCAAAGAAATGAAAATTAAATCATGTATATTAAAAATAGAAATTTTCAAAATGATAGATTGAAGGAACTTCTTGTTTTGATTTTATTTGATCCATTTGTTATGATATTTGGGATCTAGAGTATAAATAATGTATAGTATGAATTTATAAAATTTAATACATATATATATGTAAGAACCGAAAATGTAAAGAAAAGGCAAGGAAGAAAGTTGATGTTCTTGATGTTATTTGATTAATTTGATATTATTTTGAGATCTAGAGTAAATATAATGCTTAGAATTAATTTATGAGAAATTTTGAACATATATATTAAAAGATGAAAAATTAAAGTTTAGTGTAAAGTTATGATTTATGTGATAACTTGATGAAGAATTTAAATTAATATGGAATAATGATCATTTGTGACGATTGATGGAGTTTGGGAATGAATTTTGATAAGTTTGGATTGATTGGGTTATTTAAATTATAAATGTTACTCTGCCGAAATTTCGGTAGAAATTGTCTATTAATAAAACGTTTGAAATTCTAATTAGTGAACTATTGATAAGTGGTTAAGTGGATAAGAAAGTATGCTAAATTCAATAATAATTTTATGTTACAAGGATCAAGTGGGTCAAGGAAGGACGTAAAGAACGAACAATTTGAAAAAGTGGAGTAAAAAGTGACTACTAATCAGGTGGGCATTTCTTAACTATCTTTTAATGAGCGCTCAATGAATTGTTTATTTCTCAAAATGAAAGTGCATGTTTTATAAAGGAGTTGACTTGCCTATTTTAGCATATGCATTATGCCTATCTACGAGATCATAGACGACGTCGGGCTTGTCTTTGGAGGAGCTCCATGCAGTCGTGTGTACACTAGGATGATCGGGGAGCCTTCGGGACCGATCATGGTATTGAGAGGGAGGCCTACCTCTTGGTACCTAGAAAGAAGCGTAGATATGGTATCCGTGAGCGGGGAGCCTACGGGACCGACACGGAAAAATCGCCGGCATAGCATGAGATAGAATGTTAAGAAGCATGCATCATGAAATGTTTTATATGTGAAAAGCTAACACATGTTATTTCACTAAAACCCATGTGTTAGAAAAATAATTGGCAAGTCGATTATGTTTTATGGCGATACTAATCGAGTATTTTTCGGTGCTCATGCCCTGCATATGTTTTCCTTATATGTAGGTTAAGCGAGGAGATGGCGGCAGAAAGGACACTGAGCTAGGGTTTTTAATCATGTATATCGATATTTTGTCATGCCCCGAGTTGTGTCTTCATACACATTCCCGCCATCTATCTCACAGTGCATACTCGAATTTTGTTGTTACTAATGATACCATCGCACCGGAATGTTCTTGAACTTGATATACTTCGATGTATATAGATGTGATGGTTGTTATTGATGATTTTGTTGGAGGCTGGGAATTGTTTCTGTTGGTTTATTGTTGTTTGTTGATTTTTGGGCTATCCTATTTCTAAACGAAACTCTGGCAAAATTTTTAGAAAACCATGGTAACCTGAACATTTGAGTTATACCTATTCAGAAATTATGATCTAAACCACCCCATAGTCACAGCTTGTCTGCTTAATTAGCTAGTTAATTAAGTAATTAATAGTGATTAAGTGATTAGTTAGTTAATTAAGTAGGCGGGTCGTGACATAAGCTCCTGAAGAAATGGGTGAAAAGAAGCCGCGGCTCTGAAGAAAAACCAAAACTGAAGAACTGAGGAACTGAGAACGGCCCCCTCCTTTTGACCTAATGCGTGCATATATATATAAAATAGGAGTGAGCGCCGGTTCATAATGAGCTCACGCTCAGAAAACATTCTGACAAGAAAATGAACGCTGGCTGGGATTGAACGCCGGTTGAGGTGAAAAGGCATGAGCGAGCGCGGTGAATGGGCGCTGGGGCTGAATGCCGGGAGAGGCGCCCAGAAGCGTGCGGGAAGATTGCGCGCGCATGGGCGTGCGCCTCTGTTGTGAGCAGGCGCTGCGGGAGAGCGCCGCTGGCGGGCGAAAGCGTGCGGCGGCGACGTGGGCGAGGGAACGCGCGGCATGGGCGAAGCGCGGGCGATGGGGTGCGCGAAGGGTGGCGGATGCGAGGCGACGGGCGAGCGCTGGAAAGCGCGGGCGCCAGCGGCGCTGGCTCGGCGGGGCCCAGGTGTCTTTGGCTGGCGCGCGCGCCAGCCAGGCGCGCGAGCAGCGGCGGCGCGCGCTGTTGTTGAGCGCGAGTAAAATATCTGAATCTGGCGCTCGGTTAGCGCACTGGCTGGGTGACCGAGAGCTGGGCGCGCGGCATGGGTGTGAGGGTGCTCGCACGCGTGCGGGGTGTCCGGGTGCTCGGGCGCTCGTGCGCGACTTTGACGTTTCTCTCCGTTCTTCCTCGTTTGAACTCCGATTTTCGATCCGCTTTCGCCTACGAACTCCTATCGAAATGCTCTTCAATATATTTGATTCTTGGAGGATCCAATTCATCCTATTTTCTACCGTTTTCCTACAAAACATCGAAACGAACGAAGTAAGTCCGAATCGATAAATATTAATCGAACCAGCGGCATAAATAGGACAAACCATAGAAAATGACACGTAAAACAATACCAAGAATCATCACAAAATCATACCAAACAACTCCCCCACACTTATCCATTTGGTTGTCCTCAAGCAAAGTCTATACTAATAAGAGTTGAAAGATAACTCATGCAACTTTACCCTTATTCTAATCAATCAAACCTTATTGCATTTCCCCCACACTTGGTGTTTACGAATTCAAAGATAATGTGAAATAAATCAAAAACGGCAATTGACTTCCAATAAATAAAAAGGTAATCTCTGCTCAGACCCAACTCTCCGTTAGGGGTGAACTAACTAATGTGGTCACCTTTAGATTCAAGTTTCTTTTATAAAGCATAAAGAATGTTTTAACAGATTTTGGAATAATATTCGAAAGGTGCAGTCTCGATGAACTCGAGTCTCCTAACGTGGTTTCCCATGTCCATTTCTCAAATTTCGAGAAAGAGGGACATAATCCCATCCTCCATTTCAACAATCTCAACAAGATACTGGAGCTTTAATTCTCCTCATTTTCTTCTTCTTTTTCACTTTTTTTTTTTTAGAACGGCCCCCTCCTTTTGACAACACACACAAATTCACTCGCAATCGTACGAGGTAATTGTAGCGTGATAAGTTAACACGAGTCGTCTCTCAAGGAAAACTTAACAGGGCGATTGTTCGTATCGTGCACAGAAAGCAATTAAATCCTAAACATTCTAATACCAACGAGGGTTTGGAACATGCAGGAATTGAAATACGAGAAATAAACAGCGATCCTAAGCTAGGGGTTGTCAATCCCGAGCTATACTAATAAAGCAATAAATCTAAACTAGGGGTTGTCAATCCCTAGTTGAACTAGGAAAGCCATAAATCAAAAGCGATAAATAAAAGCATATGCAATTCTATTATTCATAGGGTTTGTCAAGCCCTAATCTAAATCTAATTGCAGATAAATCATAATCATCAATCCATCACAAAGAACATGAGTAAATCGAAAGCGATATAAATTAAAGCAACATGAAAACAATCCACTGTCACTATGAATTGAATCCAATAAAACCATCACACAAGAATACTTTGAAAATTAATCCGAAAGAACAAATGAATCCAAAGCATAAACTGATAAATTAATCATTCAAAGATGAAACTAAAAACATAAATTAAAACTAGGATTATCTGTCTATCCGTCGTCGAAGAGAAGCTCCTGAAGAAATTGGTGAAAAGAAGCCGCTGCTCAAGAAAAACAAAGCGAAGGCGAGGCGAGAACGGCCCTCCTTTGACCTAATGCGCGCATATATATATAAAATAGGAGTAAGCGCCGGTTCATGATGAGCTCACGCTCAGAAAACATTCTGACAAGAAAATGAACGCTGGTAGGGATTGAGCAGCGGTTGAGGTGAAAAGCGTGAGCGAGCTCGGTGAATGGGCGCCGGGCTGAGCGCCGGGAGAGGCGCCATGGCGTCTGGGAAGATTACGCGCATGGGCGTGCGCTGCTGCTGAGTGAGCGGGCGGCGGCGGCGAGCGCCGGCCGGCGGGCGAAGTGCGCAGCGGGCGAGCGCGCGTGGGCGAGGCAACGCGGCATGGGCGGCGTTGGGCGATGGGGTGCATAAAGGGTGGCGGAGGCGGCGATGGGCGAGCGCGGGATGCGGGATGGCGCCAGCGCTGCGCGCGGCGGCGCTGGCGCCAGCGGCGCGCGGGCGCGGCGGCAGGCGCAGCGCCGTTGTTGAGCGCACGAGTAAAATTTGCGAACGTGCGCTCGGTTAGCGCACTGGCTGGGTGACCGAGAGCTGGGCGCACGGCATGGGCGTGAGGGTGCTCGCACGCGTGCGGGGTGTGCGGGTGCTCGGGCGTTCGTGCGCAACTTTGACGTTTCGCTCCGTTCTTCCTCGTTTGAACTCCGATTTTCGATCCGCTTTCGCCTACGAACTCCTGTCGAAATGCTCTTCAATATATTTGATTCTTGGAGGATCCAGTTCATCCTATTTTCTGCCATTTTCCTACAAAACATCGAAACGAACGAAGTAAGTCCGAATCGTTAAATATTAATCGAACCAGCGGCATAAATAGGACAAACCATAGAAAATGACACGTAAAACAATACCAAGAATCATCACAAAATCATACCAAACAACTCCTCCACACTTATCCATTTGCTTCGCCTCAAGCAAAGTTTATACTAATAAGAGTCGAAAGATAACTCATGCAACTTTACCCTTATTCTAATCAATCAAACCTTATTGCATTTCCCCCACACTTGGTGTTTACGAATTCAAAGATAATGTGAAATAAATCAAGAACGGCAATTGACTTCCAATAAATAAAAGGTAATCTCGCTCGAGCCCAACTCTCCGTTAGGGGTGAACTAACTAATGTGGTCACCTTTAGCAACAAGTTTCTTTTATAAAGCATAAAGAATGTTTTATGATTTTGGAATAATATTCGAAGGTGCACTCTCGATGAACTCGAGTCTCCTAACGTGGTTTCCATGTCCATTTCTCAAATTTCGAGAAAGAGGACATAATCCCATCCTCCATTTTAACAATCTCAACAAGATCTGGAGCTTTCATTCTCCTCATTTTCTTCTTCTTTTCACAATTTTTTTTTATATATAAAATGAAACAAGTATATAGCAACCACAATGTTAACACTACCCCTAACATTAGCCGGACAAATCACATCAATTTCCCTATTAATTTTCTATCAATCACGCCTCGCGATTCACATTATACTCAAATCATATATCACCAAAAGTTTGGAAATTCAAAATCAATATGATCAATACCACAGAGTTCAGTTGCACAAATCAAAATCCTAACTTACTCGCATATACAATACTTGATTCCAAAGCATGAAAGCACGTCACAAAGCATACAAATAGATAAGACACACACACTAAACTGAGTAAACATCCCCCACACTAAATCGAAAGATCGTCCCCATGCTCAAAACATTAAAAGCACAAAAAGACCATAGAGGATAATACTTCCCTGATAATAAACAAGTGTGCGCTGTAGAGTTGGAGCATCACGACTTTATCTTGCTGCTACCAACGTTCCAAAACTGACAAAACAAACTCAACGACAACAGATAGATCAACAAGAACAACAAAACAAGAAAAAAGAAAGAAAGAAAAGAAAATAAAAATCTGTGGGTAAACTCCACGTAGTACTCGGTTAACGTCGTGAGCCCGGCGTATTCCGGTCGACAACGGACTATCCATAGTCCTTTACTGCAAATACCATCTCGGCGGAGCATCGGTGGTAACCATATAAGAACAGAGGACATTAAAGAAGACAAGTAATGCACAATTTAAGCTCAAGTCGAACATCCTATTCTCCAAAATAAAATAAATAATTTCAATTCCCAAAGTACAAGACTTTGGTGAATTAGGATGTTGACAAAAATTGATGTTTCCTCAACCTTTGTCCTCGATTTGTCCTCCTCTCGATCCGTACTCCAATTGTTGAGGCGAAGGCAATCACTTCCAGTGGGCTTTGGCATGTTTGCAACTTCACATGCCCACTCTTCCTCGCCGGCGCCCAGTATCAACTTCCCGTGGCTCGATTTTGCTCCTCATCCTCACGTGCCCATTTTTCCACCATTTCAACCTCCTCTGGCTGCAGCGGCTCTTCAGGTGGCTCTCCCACAACATCTTCAACAATTGGGTCATTTTCAAGAGTAGTGACCGTCGGAGATTGATCGGGTTGGTGTGGGAAAGTCGGCTCATCTGATGTCTCTTCCACCCAATTCTCAATACTTGGGTCACTATCTAGAACAGTGACCGACTGAATCCGATCGGATTGGTTTGGAAGTTCCCTCCCTTGCTGCAACAGCTTATCAAGCAGGCTCTGAACATATCCCATTTGCGTCTCCAAACGCAAAGATGAGGCGTTCTGAAGCATCTAAACTTTGGACTAAAGCATCCGTTTTTGAATGGACAGCTTCTCTTTTGAGTTAACTCATCCTCCCAAGCCGGCCTCGGAGGTGGATACGGCCGCTTGTACTGCTTGTGCGGTGGAGCGGAGGCGGCTGTTGGGGATATAGTCTTGAGGTGGAGGTGGTTGTTGCGGTACTCATATTGAGGTGGAGGATGTGGTTGCTCCCGGTGGGCATTGTAGGATTGATCCTCATAGTCTTTGCGGAGGCGGTTGTTCCAGTGAGGGATTGGAGGCTTGATCCTCATAGTACGGTGGAGGTGGTTGGTCCCAGTTGGGATCATAGGTTTGTTCCTCGTACTGCGGTGGAGGTGGTTGATCCCAGAAGGGATCGTATGCTTGTTGCTCAGGGTAGGGATCATAGGCTTGCTGCTCTTGCCCTGAAGGATATCCCCCAGACTGGTCGAACTGGGCTCCTTCTTCATAAGAAGAATTTGCCCAAAACGACGAACTTTCCTCCCCCCAGCCTGCTTGACCATACTCATATTGCTGGTAACCCTGCATTAACAGACACCAACAACAAAAACAAGATCACACGCACCGGGGGGAGAAATTAACAAAAGAAACACAGAAAATAAACAACACAAACAATATGCCTAAAGTTTTCCCCGGCATAGGCGCCAAAATTGATCGAGCTACAAACAAACTCAAATTCACTCGCAATCGTACGAGGTAATTGTAGCGTGATAAGTTAACACGAGTCGTCTCTCAAGGAAAACTTAACAGGGCGATTGTTCGTATCGTGCACAGAAAGCAATTAAATCCTAAACATTCTAATACCAACGAGGGTTTGGAAAATGCAGGAATTGAAATACGAGAAATTAACAGCGATCCTAAGCTAGGGGTTGTCAATCCCGAGCTATACTAATAAAGCAATAAATCTAAACTAGGGGTTGTCAATGCCTAGTTGAACTATGAAGGCCATAAATCAAAAGCGATAAATAAAAGCATATGTAATTCTATTATTCATAGGGTTTGTCAAGCCCTAATCTAAATCTAATTGCGTATAAATCATAATCATCAATCCATCACAAAGAACATGAGTAAATCGAAAGCGATATAAATTAAAGCAACATGAAAACAATCCATCGTCACTATGAATTGAATCGATAAAACCATCACACAAGAATACTTTTAAAATTAATCCGAAAGAACAAATGAATCCAAAGCATAAACCGATAAATTAATCATTCAAAGATGAAACTAAAACATGAATTAAAACTAGGATTATCATCTATCCGTCGTCAAGAGAAGCTCTCAAGAAATTGGTGAAAAGAAGCGCGCACTCAAGAAAACCAAAATCGAAGAACGAGGCGAGAACGCCCCTCCTTTTGACCTAATGCGTGCATATATATATAAATAGGGTGGCGCGGTTCATAATGAGCTCACGCCGTAAAACATTCTAACAAGAAATGAGCGCTGGCCGATTGAACGCGGTTGAGGTGAAAAGGCATGAGCGGCGCGTGAATGGGCGATGGGGCTGAACGCCGGAGAGGCGCCGCGAGCATGCGGGAAGATTGCGCACAGATGGGCGTGCGCCGCTGCTGATGAGCGGGCGCTGCAGGCGAACGCCGGCCGGCGGGTGAGTCTTGCGCGGGCGACGCGCGGGGGGAACGCGCGGCATGGGCGGCGCCGGGCGATGGGGTGCGCGAAGGGTGAGCGGAGGTGAGGCGGCGGGCGGCGCGGGATGCCAGGGCGCTGGCTCGGCGGGCATCGGGGTGGGTGGGGCGCGCGGCGGCGCCATGGCGCGAAGGGCGCGCTTGAGGCGGGCGGCGCGCGGCGGCGGCGGCGTTGTTGAGCGCACGAGTAAAATTTATGACGCGTGCTCGGTTAAGCGCCTTGGCTGGGTGACCGAGAGCTGGGCGCGGCATGGGCGTGAGGGTGCTCGCGCGCGCGGGTGTCTGGTGCTCGGGCACTCGTGCTTGCGACTTTGACGTTTCGCTCCGTTCTTCCTCGTTTGAACTCTGATTTTTGATCCGCTTTCACCTACGAACTCCTGTCGAAATGTTCTTCAATATATTTGATTCTTGGCGGATCCAATTCATCCTATTTTCTATCGTTTTCCTACAAAACATCGAAACGAACGAAGTAAGTCCGAATCGATAAATATTAATCAAACCAGCGGCATAAATAGGACAAACCATAGAAAATGACACGTAAAACAATACCAAGAATCATCCCAAAATCATACCAAACAATAGCCTCGTTTGTTGAACGATGTTTAGCATGTCAACAAGTTAAAGCTTTGCACCAACAGCGTATGGTAAGTTGCAACCACTGGAGATTCCTCAGTGGAAATGGGATCACATAGCCATGGATTTCGTGACTGGTTTACCCAAATCAAAGCATGGTAATACAACCATTTGGGTGATAATCGATCGACTCACGAAGTGCGCTCATTTTATCCCGATCTCTATTATGTATGGAGCTGACAAGTTAGCTCAGATATACGTTCGAGAGATAGTACGTTTGCATGGAGTACCCGTCTTAATCACCTCAGACAGAGACTCCAAGTTTACACCTCATTTTGGATGAGTTTTCAACAAGAGATGGGTACAAGATTGAATTTTAGTACAACATTTCATCCGCAAACAGATGGTCAATCTGAAAGGACCATTTAGACACTAGAAGATATGATCAGAACAGTGATATTAGATCAAGGAGATCAATGGCAGTGAGTTCTACCATTGATTGAATTCGCATACAACAACAGTTACCAATCAACAATTGATATTGTCACGACTCGATGATCGCTAATATTCTTACCAAATAAATGATAATAAATGTCACGACCCGGCCTGTCTAAGGAAAGCCAAGCTAGGTGAATTGCGACTAGGGAAAGGAAACAAGAAGAGGGGGATAGAAAGGTGAAAAGATATGGGACATTGACTCTACTCGACGTCATCCAATCAATGATAACATTACCAAAGAGACGACAAGATGTAAATAAATCTTAGTTATGCCCACTTGAATTAAGCATCAAGGAAAGAAACTTAAAATACAAGAGATCGATTCATCCTAACATCATTCTCCTACACATGGATAGTCAACGAAATATTCTCAAGATAAATAGAAGTCGATCCCAAAGATCCGAATCGAATAGTTTAACACAACAAAGGTCTTAATTGGACATAGGGTTGAGCTCGAATTAAGACTTGACAAAACGAGTGTACGCATCGGAAATAAACATAATACATGTATGAAGACATGTATAACTCTGACATTCTCAAAATAAGATAAAATCTTCGCTCGGCACTCCATCTTCAAACTTCACGTCTCAACCTGCACATTTAGAAAATATATGCAGGGCTGAGTATAGAGTACTCAGTGAACACGTGCCAAAACAGATACATGTATATACTTGTAAATATTTGTCATGCCTCCTTATCAGTAACGCAAGGGGGTTTTATCTTAAAAAGGCCCAAGCTTACTAAATTCTTCGTGATCTAAAAGTTCGACTGCAGTCTAAGTTCTTTTATAATCAATTCTATCTGCAATTTTTGTTCATGAAGGTGGCCCCCTTCAACGAACAATATCGGTGTAACGGAAAGTGGGTCACCTCTCCGTACACAATGACCGGCCCGTTCGCTCGTGGACTCACAGTCGTTAGGTGTACACTAGCCTGGCGGAGATAGCTATCAATCGCCAGACCCGAATTCGATTATCATATAATTGGCAAAGCCAACACAGATAGATCTCATACATAATTCTCAAAATATTCTTCGGCAAGACAAAACTTAAAAGATTTTCAATTCATAATGTTTTGAAAGAAAATCGTTGGTTAACATAGCATTAGCTTTATTCATACGTGAGAAAGCCCACCTGTTTGAAGTCTTAAATAGGTCTGACGTCTCTTGGCACAGCTCTTCCGTTACTCCTCCGCTGGACCTTAATCGAAGATTAGAGGGTAATGAGATGTCTAACCGAGAGAGTATTCTTTTAACGAGATTCATGTTAAAAGCTTGTTTAAGTTTTGCTTTTGTTGTTCGATCTTGATCTTAGTCGATTAAGTTAGATCGCTCTTGGAACTTCGTTATTTAGCTGCTTGTGAGCTGAATGGGTTCTCTTCTTTAGAATCTTCTTTAGAAGATTTAAATAGCTTGGTTAGAGTCGCGTTCGAGGTGGTCTAGTTTTGCTAACGTTATGAACGAGGTCTTCGATCAACGCATAGCGATAAGATGCGAACCAAAATTTCGGCATGACTTATTCGTAAGTAGGTCATCCTCTCAAATTCGAAGCGCGAGATATCAACGCGACAATTCGAACGTCGATCACTCTTGATTAGGCCGACAAGGCCTAATCACTTTCCTCACCTCTCAAACCCAACAATTCATCAAACAATTCTATTCATTCATAAACCCTCAATCTAGATGCATATATGATAGCACTCGTCTAACATAATCAACGAAATTCTTAACTAATTTAAATAATCAAGATCTAAGTGACATAAATAATTTAAGTTCAATTACCATGGTTAATTAATTAAGTCTAGGTGACTTAATTAATTAAAGTCCACTTAACTCAATTAGGATCAAAGAAAATTTGATTACTTAAGATCCACCCAAATTAATTAGTCAAAGTCAAATCTATTTAATTAATTAGACTTCTTCTAATTAATTAATAAGGTTCAACTAATTTAATTAAAGTCCAAGTGCTTTA
Organism: Salvia rosmarinus; assembly: GCA_036937905.1. Taxonomy (NCBI): domain Eukaryota; kingdom Viridiplantae; phylum Streptophyta; class Magnoliopsida; order Lamiales; family Lamiaceae; genus Salvia; species Salvia rosmarinus. The sequence goes on along the minus strand of CM072819.1, from coordinate 76,979,790 downwards.
ATTAATTTAATTACTTGAGGTCAATCTATCTTTAATTGATCAAGTCCAAATGACTTAATTGGTCAAGACCTAATTAAATTAATTAATTAAGGCCCAATGCTCTTAATTAATTAAAGTCCTCCTAAGCTAATTAATTAAGTTTAAGTAACTTAATTAATTAATTAAAGTCTAGCACAATTAATTATTAAGGTCCATCCAAATTAACCAATTAAGTTTAAGCAACTTAATTAATTAATGTCTAATTATAATTAATTAAATCTTATCAAATTTAATTAATTAAAGTTGATCTAAATAATTTCTCAAGTCTAAATGATTTAATTAATTAAACCCAACTTTAATTAATTAAGGTTCAATTAAACCTTGGTAGTCCATTTCTATTTAACTTAAGTCCAACACAATTAATTAGAGAGGCCCATATCCTAGAAGCCCATCCCTAAAAATAATTGGTCCAGCCAATTAATAAATTGCGGCCCAATGATTTCAGCCCAGTCAAATAAATCCTCTTGGTCCAACTATTTATTAGATCACGAATTTGGGCTAACAATTTAATCACTTAATTCGGCCCAACAGAGCAATCAACTCTCGGCCCAACTGATTATTCTATCTCGGCCCAACTCCTTGTTCAGCCCCAAATAAAATAAAAATACAAGGCCCACTATTTTGTTAACACATCCAGCCCAAATTAAATAAAACAATGCCCAACCCAAACCCACTACTAAACCTACACACACCCACTCCATTCCAAAACCCCTCTCCCCCACTCTCAGCGGTGCCACCGTCGCTCATCCTCCTTCACGGCGCCACTGCCACCGCCTCCTCGCGGTGGCGTGCTTCCGCCGCCACCTCGTATCTCTCTCACTCACACAAGATTCACGCCGCCTCTCTCTCCCTCTCATTCCAGCGGCACTTCACCAGCCGTCCGCCGCTCGCATCGCGTCGTCGCCGGAGTCGCGTCGCCGCCGTTGCTCGCCCATTTCTCTCTCTCTTACGTAGCTTACCCGACTTCCATTCCTTTCCACGGGACATCCGCGTCGAGCCTCTGCTTCGTCGTTCGTCGAGGGCAGCAGCCGCTGCCCCTCTTCTTTCTCGCAGAGGTCGACGAGCCTGGCTACTCCTCGCGCCGCCTCCTCATCGAAGGTCAGTGACGTTGCTGCCGTCGGGCCTTCCCGTCGAAGTTTGGAGGCCACGGAGGTCTTCGGTCCCTCCTTGTACACACACGCAAGAAGAGGGGAAGCAGAGAGCAGTAGAGATCGAGCATAACACCGTACTTGTATATTCATATTTTGTTGTTGTTCGTTGTTTGATTTTTTTTTTGGTAAGAAGTATGAAGCGGTATAAGATGGGAGAATGGGTATTGGAGCCTTACCTTGGCTGAAGGTTTTCTGCGTGTGTGTTCCTGTTTCAACCGAACGGTGGCCTTGAAGGTAGCCTTCTATGTATAAAAGAAATGGAAGTTGGTTGTTGATCAACAAAAAAACGTTAGGTTAGAAACTGAAATGGTTACCTTGTGGTCTTTTTTTTTTTTCTCTTCTTCTCTTTGCTTGTGTTGAGAAGTCTGAAAAATGAGGAGCTTGAAGTGGGAGTTGTAGTGTGTCTTGGGCAGTGAATGGAGTTTGGGTGAGGAGAATGAGAGATAACTGCTTTATGAGCAGAGGGGTAGGACGTTTCAGAATTCAGGAGTATGGACATTTGTCTCATGTTGCAGTGAATCAGATTTCCTTTTTTTTTTGCAGGGTAGGTGAGAGGTGTGTGAGAGAGATTAGGTTCTTGTTTGCTGGAGGTAGATATATACGTATAAGTAAAAAAATATATAAGAAATGGTCAACTTTCCATTTTTGGTAATTGCAGACTTCGAGAAGATTCACGATTACGACTTTTCACTTGTTTTGTTTGAATGGGAATCGGTGATCGTCACACATATTCGTAATCCGATTTATCGAATCCGATCATATTACGTTTTTGTTCGATTATCAACGATAAATTTTCTCGTTTATATAATTATAAAAAGAAAAGGTTTAATAACAATTCGGGTTAAATTCTTCGTTAACTACGATTTTATTTTACGGGGTATTACATTCTATCCCCCTTAAGAAAATTTAGTCCCGAAATTTAAGTACCTTGTGCGAAAAGATACGGGTATTCTTCCTTCATTGTATCCTTGAGCTCCCACGTAGCTTCTTCACGCCCATGGTGTCTCCACAGTATTTTCACTGATGTGATTGTTTTATTTCTGAGTTGTTGTACTTTTCGATCAAGGATTGCCTCAGGTCCTTCTTCATAGCTCAAATCTGGATTGAGGGTTACTTTCTCTTGGTGAATTACGTGTTTTGGGTCAAACACGTACTTTCTTAGTTGTGATATGTGGAAAACATTGTGGACGTTTCTGAAACTTGGCGGTAGAGCTAGTCTGTAGGCCACTTGGCCTATCATTTCTAAAATTTCATACGGCCCCACAAAACGTGGTCTCAACTTGCCTTTGACACCAAATCTGAGTATTCCTTTTGAGGGGGATACTTTTAAGAAAACCTGATCTCCCACCTCGAAGTTTAATTTCGATCGGCGTGTATCCGCATATGATTTTTTCCTGTCTTGGGCTTCCTTGATTCTTTCTCTGATTTGACGAATGATCTCAATCATCTCACTGACTGCATCGGGTCCTAGAATTTTCCTTTCTCCCACTTCATCCCAGTAAAGTGGTGATCTGCACTTCTTCCCGTATAGTGCCTCAAATGGTGCCATCTCGATAGTCGCTTGGTAACGTTGTTGTAGGAAAATTCGATAAGCGGTAGCATTGTCTCCCAGCTTCCACCCCTATCCAACACGACTGTCCTCAACATGTCTTCCAGAGTTTGAATAGACCTCTCTGACTGCCCATCTGTTTGGGGGTGAAAGGCGGTGCTAAAATTCAACCTCGTTTCGAGTTCCTTTTGCAAGCTCGTCCAGAACCTTGATGTGAATTTTGAATCTCGATCCGATGTGATTGATACTGGTATACCGTGAAGGCGTACAATCTCTCGGATATAAAGCTGAGCTAGCCTGTCTGATCCATGGGTGATTGAGATTGGTAAGAAATGAGCGCATTTAGTGAGGCGATCCACTATCACCCAGATAGTGGTGTTCCCTCTCTTTGACCTTGGTAACCCGGTTACAAAGTCCATTGTAATGTGCTCCTACTTCCACTCTGGAATCTCCAAGGGTTGTAACTTCCCGTACGGTCGTTGGTGTAAAGCTTTGACTTGTTGACATGCCAGACATCTCTCAACAAATGAAGCGACATCATTTTTCATACCGTCCCACCAGAACTTTTTCTTCAAGTCTTGATACATCTTTGTACTCCCGGGGTGGGCGGTATACGGAGTTTCATGAGCTTCACTCATGATTTCGTTTCTAAGTTCCTCATCGCGGGGAACGCACAATCATCCTTCAAACATGATGGCATTATCCGGCGCCTCCTGACACCTCCCAGGGTTGTTTGTCCGTATTCTCAGTCGAAGTTTCTCAAGTTCATCGTCCTTTCTTTGCGAGCTAATGATGTGCTCTCTCAGGTCAGGCTTTGAAACTAAAGTGGCAACAATCTCCTCCACTGACTTTGGTGGTTGCAACACCTCTAAATTCATCATTTGAAATTCTTGTATGAGTCTTTCCTCTTGAGTAAGAAGAAATCCAAACTTGGAATGAGTCTTACGACTTAAGGCATCAGCTACTACATTAGCTTTGCCTGGGTGATAGTTTATACCACAATCGTAATCTTTCACCAATTCCAACCATCTCCTTTGTCTCATGTTAAGGTCCTTCTGTTCAAATAAATACTTGAGACTCTTGTGATCTGTGTAGATTTCGCACCGAACTCCATCGAGATGGTGCCTCCAAATCTTTAGGGCATGCACCACAGCAGCCAGTTCCAGATCATGGGTGGGATAGTTCAACTCGTGTGGTCTGAGTTGTCGTGAGGCATAGGCTATCACCTTCCCCTCTTGCATGAGTACACAGCCTAGTCCATTCTTAGACGCATCCGTATAAATCATGTACTCCTTGTCCGCTGTCGGGATAGCTAGGACTGGTGTTGTGGTTAACTTCTCCTTGAGTTCTTGGAAATTCTTCTCGCACTCATCTGTCCATGCGTATTTGATTCCCTTTCTAAGCAATTGCGTCATCGGTCTTTCTATTCTAGAGAATCCTTTAATGAATCTCCGATAATAACCTGATAATCCCAAGAAGCTCCTGATCTCATTTGGATTAGTAGGCGATTTCCAATCGTGCACTGCTTGCACTTTAACGGGATCCACCTTAATCCCTTCTGATGATACAATGTGTCTAAGAAACATGACTTCACTGAGCCAAAATTCACACATGCTGAATTTGCATAAAGCTTCTCTGTTCGTAGGGTTTCTAAGATGACCTTAAGGTGTATTTTGTGTTCCTTTTCATCCTTGGAATAGATGAGGACATCATCTATGAATAATAAGACAAACTTGTCTAAGTACATGATAAACGCGCATTTTACACGTTTATTGTTGATGTTTAAAGATGATTTTAGATCAATAAAGTGCGTTTATATCTTGGATCTCAATGCTTTTACATATTTTTGGAAGATACTGCTCTTGAGTTCCGTTTTGGTGTTTTGTAGGCTTATAAGTTTAAAATCGAAGCATGGAACGAGGAACGAGCAGACGAAGGGCAAAAACTAGGCCTAGCGACCGCCCTCGCGGCCGTTAGCCCGAGCGCGAGCGCAAGCCAAATGCAAAACTGATGGCACGCGACCGGCCTAGCGACCGCTAGGTCGGCCGCGAGGAAATACCATTGACGCGCCACCCCCGGTGCCGGGAGATAGTGCCATGAGCTACCCAACGTGCGAAGGAGCTACTGCCAGATTTCTCGCGACCATACCTAGCGATCGCGAGCGTGTCATGAGGCAAGCAGCGCGCGCTCCGCTTGAGAACCCAAGACCGGCTAAGCGAGGATGTTCCTCGTGACCAAGTTCGCGATCATGAGCCCGGTCATGAGTGTGATGAGACTCCAAAATTAGGGTTTCAACCCTAATTCTATAAATAGGCATTATCCCTCGCCCCAACCTTCCCCCAGTAGCAATTTAGACGTTTTTCCTCAGTTTTTCATTATTTTCCATTTATTTTCATTCTAGCTTTGATTTAGATTGATTCTAGCTTTAGTTTTCCATCATTCTACATTAGTTCTACGGTTGTTAATGATTTGGAACGTTTTCGTCCGAACGAATTGCATCCTTTTCCCGTTTTCCGCTGAGGTTGGGATTTGAACCCAACGATTGTTCTTCAGACGCTACATCACGGCTTTTATCAATTTAATTCTTGTTTTTATGATTATTTCGTATTTAATTCCGTTAATTATGTCTAGCTAAATTTCTGTTCTAATCCTAGGATTTGCAAGATTCTATCCTATATGTTGTGATTTATGCTATTGTTATTTACCTTCTAGGCATTGATTCATGATTCTTGGTGCGTAATTATATGTGTTGATTTCTGATCAATCTTGATGCATATCATAGTTGCCAGTTAATTACTTGACCGTTTTAATTGTCAATTGATCTTGAATGCATGATACGGATAAGCCTTGAGTCGTAACTAAGATAGGAACATTCGAAGGAAGCATATTCTTTGTGATCCTTTTGGAGTTGCTTATTTTCCTCTAGAGACGTAACAGTAATAGGAAAAATTAGTAATCAATCGCCACAATTATAAATGAATCAAGTTGTTGGTTATATGTGTGATCTTCCATCTTGTCTGGATTAAAATTGGTTAATAATAAGCAGGATAAACATACGTTGTGGGTAGGATTAATGCATCCCTAGGGTTAGTCTGTCTCTCTTATTATCTCTTTGAGTTTTTATTGCTTTAGTTTATTTTCAAGTTGTCACCTTTTCTTTGGATTTAATATCCGAAGCCTTAAAACCTTTAAAACCAATTTTGTTGCTTGGATAATGATGAATTAGTGTTGAGTTAGATTCTGTGTTTTCGCATTACAATCCATGTGGATACGATACTCTGCTTACCTTATACTTGCGCGTTTTTCGTGTTAGAAAAGTGAGCGATCAAATTTTGGCGCCGTTGCCGGGGATTGTTAAGATCACATAGGAATAATTTGACGATTTGGAGTTATTAATTCAAGTTATTGTATATACGCAAGTGCACGTAGTCAACAAGTAATAAATCGGAAGTACTCCAAGATCGTCTCCACAGGGATTGCAAATTAAAATAATACGTCTACTTCAATTAGCTAAAACAAGGAATAAAACAATTATACTAAGAGATGATTTTTTTTTGGTTTTCTTTACGGGCAACAAACTAAACAAATTACAGAATAAATTACTTGAAAGAAATAGATAAACAACTATTTAAAAGATTCGAACAGATTTTGATTTGGTAAGGGAAAGATAGACTTGGATTTTCGAATCCCTCTATGTCTTAAAAATGGCTTCGTTGCTCTTAGCATCAATTACACGGTGACGTGATTTCTCAAGGTATTTAGGATTTTTCCAAAGCCTAAAAATTATATCAACAACTCATTTCTACATATTCCTATGCTTTACAGGTTATGATATTTTGTTTTAGCACATATCACAATGATCACATAAGGCAACAACATATTCCTATGCTAAATACCTCATTCCATTCATCTTAATCATGCTTTCTTTATATTTTCCAATATTCAGGAAGCTAAGTATTCTTGGAGAGATGGCCAATCACAACAAGAAATTATCAATAAAAATAGAAGCATGGACAGTAAAAGATTTGCTAAGATAGAGTGCAAGAAATTATAATCTAGACATAGAGTTCATCTCAAATACAGGTCTCAAGGTTCTAGCTCATGCTAGAATTCAAAATAGAAAATAAAAGATTCAGGAATTCCATGTTCTACAGCAACGAAAATTACAAAACAGATATAAAGAGGAAGACAAGAGAAAACGATTCTGGAATGTGGATTCCTCATTCTTGGCCTCTCGCTATTCAGCTCTCTGTTCTCCTCCCTCTTCTTTCCTGGAAATTCTCTCTGTGTAATTCTTTCTTTGTTTCTCTCCGCCAGCTTCTGTCTATACCTCCCTGTTCATTTTCTTTTCCTTTTATCTTGCGGCTCCCAGCACATAGCTTAGGAACTAGGTTTCCTTATTTAGCATGTTGAAAGTCTAAGTTACCCTCCAAGATGTGTGCAGTCAGGTGCTCCCATTTTATTTGTTGGACTTTGAGCTGAAGTGTGCATAAATGCCTCCACGTCAAAGCTGAATCAAGTGGTCCATCCACTTTAATTCAGATTTCTCTACTATTCACCGAATTGTTGATGCTGCAGCAAAATTCCAGCAGCGAGTAATCTGCACCAACAATGATAATGCGATTTCAAAGCCCTTTTTCTTTCAAATTCAGCTCAATTAACTTCAAAAACATCACATATCTCAACTCTAGAACAAACATGAGCAAAACACACACGAAACACAACACAAAACGAGGAAGAAAGATAAACGAAGACACAAAACATGCATCAAACATTACTCAAAAAGCTTTTGAGATTAGAAAATAACTCTTTTTACAAGACTTATCACACCCCCAAACTTAGACCATTACTCGTCCTCGAGTGATGCAAAGAGAAAGAAGAAAAGGAAAAACAAAGAACAAACAACCGAAAACAAAACACACAAAAGATAAAGAAGGGAAAGATATGCCTTGTTCTTGCTAAAGATTTACACGGGCAAAGCTCTCAATAATTTCAACAAAAAGGAGCTAAGAGTTACTCATATTTCAAGCCTTGCACCAACCATCCTTAAACTGCTATGCTGCCAAAATAACTTTTAAAACATTTTCAAAATCTTTGCAATGCATAGTTCTTCCCAAGGTATCCCAATCACTCTAAATCATGCTAGATCTTGTTCCTCAAGCTTAATTCGTGTTTCTATAAATTGATTTAGCAAATCTCTCTCCACTAATGTAGGTAAACGCTAAATTAAGGATCACAAGGACTTCAAAAGCTTATAATGTTAGGCTCGGGTAAGGGTAGGATAAATGAGAATATTTGTAGCTAAGAACACCTGAGCACCTCAATCATTTAAGACCAAAAGATTCCCCACTGTCACTCCCATCGAAAAGGATCTATCATCTTAATTCATGCCAAAATTTATTAGCAAGAATAACCATTCATAACTCAACAAAACAGCCCCAATTTTTCTTCTCTTCTCTTCCTTTTTCTGCACATATCTGCAAATTTTTTTTTTAGTTTTTTTTTTTGCTTCACAGCTTTCTGTTTTCTGCTTTCTATTTTCTGTTTTTTTTTTTATATGGAAATCAAGGTAGCACCCAACACTCTCCACCCCCAAACTTAAAGATCAACATTGCCCTCAATGTTGGAGCAAGAATACAGGAGAGTGATGTGTGCAGAAAATTTCTAGAGCAACACATCATTCTTCTAATTCCCATACCCAAATCAAGGTGCTCAAAATGTCAAGTGGAGTGAGTTGATGATTAAATTTTAATGAAAGATAAAATGCGGTCAAGGAAAGAAAAGATCAATAAGGCTCAAAAGAGGTGACAAGGGATAAAATATGTAGAATGGTGGGCTTGAAAGGCTCAAACGGTCCAAAAATGGCCTAGATCATATCCTTCATTTAGTACTTCCAAAAATTTCTTCTCAAGAGAATGTACTTAAGCAATTCTAGAAACTTAAACTCTCACAAGAACTAACATAATCCAGAATTTTCAAGATTTCTTAGTTGAACTATGCATGCAGTAATACTTTTAAATCATCTTTTCAAAACAAATTCTAGCAACAAAATAGCCAAGGATGATTAAACCAGAACTTATCAACACGAGGACTCAAAGTTCCAACATTTTAGCATAAAAGGATTTTTAAATCATCATCGAGCCCCCGTGCAAAAATCTATTCATTTCATACAGCATAATCTTCCTATTCATCACCGACAAGACAACAAAAACAAACAAACAACAAAACAACCAACATATATAACAACAACAACCAACAAGAACAGACCAACTTGAACATACCAAACGACAACAAAAAAAACAAAGCACAAAACAAGAGTTGAGAATATGTGAACTCCCATTGCCTACTCTTCGGGCTCGGCCGGAGAAGTAGGGGCTGCATCATCTTCAGGTAAAGTAGGCCATGGTTCGAAAATCACCTGTGGAAATTTGGGCAGATTTGGCAGTGGACGAGCTGAGATTTTGTTGAGAGAGGTACTCAACACAGTGTCGCGCTGCTGGGCAAATTTCCAATATGTGTGCAGCTGCGCTTCCATCATTTTCGAGCGGCGTAGAAGGAGGGCTTGCTAGGCCAAAATCTGATTCTGCTTCTGCTCGAAGGAAGTCATGTCTGAAGCTGGAGGAGGCGGAGGGCATGCTGAGGTAGATGGCACATCAGTTGGGGGTTGCGCGCTATGCCTATTCTGTAAGGCTCATATGTCAATCACTCGGCGCTCAAAAAACATCTCTTCATCTTCCCTGTAAGGCACTCCAGCATCCATACACAGGTGAGCGATCAACGATGGGAAGAAAAGCTTCTCTATCCTCTTCCTCGAGCAAGTCTCGATCTCCCTCCAAATGGTGAGCCCGATGTCGACACTCCTCCTCACAAGGGTACAATAAAGAAGCAGCATTCTGTCTTCTGAAACGGTGGTATCGTGTGTGGTGGGGAGGAGCCTTGTAATACCCCGAGTTTTTAAACGCCAAAATGCGATAATAAAAATCGCTAATTAGGGTTTTTGTTCCGATAATCGAAATAGTAATTTATCGAAACTGGATTTTGACTATCCTTTATACGAGGATTATTATATTGTATTCACTAACGCTTAGTGAATTAAGGAATATGGTTTCTAATGTTCCTTCGAACGTATATTTCTAACATCGATAAAATTTGACAGTTTAGTCTTACGATATGTCTAAGCAATGAAGCTTAGATTTTAATTTCCTTATTTTCAAAGGAATGAAGAGAAGTGACTACAATGTTCTTATGATCATTTAGAGATGATTCGGTTATCAAACGAATTGAGACGATTAGAACGTCAACGTTTAGAGATGAGTCGAAAACTTAGTCTAACAATTAAGGAATTATGTTTTACTAATTCCTATGATTATTCTATGTTATAAGAACACTATTTATATATAATGTAGCATTTAAAATAATGCTAGAAAATTTAGGAACAATTATTGGATAAATTGTTCCTATTTTCGAAATATGATTTGAACATATTAAATTGTGACATGGGATTAATTTAATAATTTTTCCTATGATTTAATTTATCATCTAGGACATATATTATGTCATGTAGCTATTAATTGCAAGAAAATGAAATGTGTAGCAATTACTACCTATAAGTACCGAAAGTGCACCACTTATATGTATTAATGGATGAAATCCTTGTCATATTAATAATGTTACGTGATAACTAGGATAAGGAAACATTATTAAGATATAATATGGGGTGTTTAATCAAAGTTATGCAAGTTGAATTGTTTGTCTAGATCATGGACGAAAATTTCAATTGTTTATGTACAAATAAATAAAATCCTTATCTTTAGATGATGCTATGCATTAATTATTATAGTGAGACATTATTAATGTATAAGATAAGGTATATTATGATTTAAACAAGTGGGTTGTGTGTTGTGCTAGAAAGTGCCGAAAATTTGTGTATTTTTATGTGATAAAATTCACAAATATCATACTACAATTAATGAATGATTATGAGTAGGATCTTATCATGTATGAGTTGTAAAGTAGAGTTAGTTATCAATTAGAACAAGTAACTATAGCCTAATTAATGAAATAGCCGAAAATGTTGAAAATAAAGTGTGAACAAATGTGAACTTAATTAAAAGTCATAGTTGAGATTTTTGACTTTTCAAATATAATCTTATTTTATTATATTAATAAAGTATATAATATAGAAAAATAAAGAAATTATTCCTAAAAATCTAAGGGTGGCCGAGACCCACGTATATATATAGGAATTGGTAAAATTTTGATTTTTGTGATAATTGGTAATATATAAAATTATAGGATAGGATGACTTATTAATATATAATGAAATAAGGGAAAAACTTTGTCTTATGCTAAAGCAAGTGGGCCGAAAATTTGGCAAGTGGTGTACAAATGTACTAGTTGTAATTTCATGTAATAATTATGGACAAGTGGGCAAAGTCTATAAATAATAGCACAAGGTTACATTTATTCCATTTTGCTCTCTTTGGGGTCGAAAATATTGAGAGAAAATAGGAGAGTGTTCATCAAATTCTTTCCCAAATCTTAGATAGAAAAACGTTGCCGATCAAAATCGACACCGATTAAAAGGTTAGAAATCTTCCGATCTTCGTATACATGCTAGAATTTTCAAGTTTCGTCCGTTAAATTTTAAGTTATGTGCTTAGTTCATTTATGATATTTTCGAAAATTATAAACCATGTGCTAAGATGTTTAGAAATCATGTTTATATGATATTATTAAGCATGTACTATGATTATATTACAAAGATAAGCATAATATTAAAAGTTACATGTTGACCGAAAATGTGTAGGCATGGTATATTGATGATTTTGATTTTTAATTATTGATTTGAGCATGAAATAATAATCTAGGGTATTAAATAAGCTTATATGAATTTATATAGGATTTTTGGAAAACTTTAGTACCTAAGTTCAAGAATTTTGAAAATTATAATATATGATATGATATTGAGATATGATCCATATTTAAGTGCTATCATATCATATTGATGATGTAGATTCATAATATATGGTTGTGAATTTATTGAAATTTATAAAAATTATTTTGACCTAAATCAAAATTTTCGAAAGTGACTTAGGTAAATTTTATTAAATAGTTCATAATAAATAACAATTATGTTATAATAAGGATAGTTAAAGGTGATTAAGTGTTATGTGAATTTATTGGAATTTTTGAAAAATGTTTAGTTGATTAATTAAGATGACCGTAAACTATACCTTATGTGTATTAATGTTATAAATTTATTTTATCAAGTATAATTACATAATATGTTCTAAAATAATGTTTTAGACATAGTATGATTTTATAGGAATTTTTGGAACAAGAATTGTACATTAAAATAAAAAATTTCATAAGAAATTGAAAAAGTCAAAATGTTGACTTTGAGTTGACTAAAGTCAAAATAGTTGACTAAAGGTTGACTTGGTCAAAATTGTTGACCAAAACATTGACCAGGTCGAAAGGGCACGTAATTCGATGTCGTGATCTATGTGACGTGAATGCGTTTAGTAACAATGTAACTTACGTTACGTAAGTACATTAAAACGTACATTATGTGCTAAAAAGATAGAATATCTCTTATATGTTAAGAAAATTTATAATCGACATTAAATTAGCGTAAGTCATTATGTGCTAAAATGTTAGATAGAATATCTCTTATATGTTAAGAAAATTTATAATCGACATCAATTTGTACTTACAATGTTTTCTTTAAAATGAAAAGTATTTATTTACAAAGCTGAGAAATTGTTTTAAATCCTATCATGTTGTTGCAAGCCAACTATGAAAGTATATGAGTTGCGAGTTGAGTTACGATGGATGGGATGGAGTTTATGCGAGATATGTTGATATGGATCATCTGATGCTCGGTCTTTTAAAACCTCTGTCGTGATAGTTAAATTATTTGTACTCACCGCATGTTTGTTTTAAATGATGGATGGGATGGAGCGGTTGAGCGATCGTCTTTTGTGTATTCCACGTGTTTTCCATTGCTAGATTATGAATTCATATGTATGTTATGTATTTGTCATCCCTTAAACACTGAAATTTCGTAGATATTCCCGATATATGTCACACCGTTCAGTGTTCTATATTATTATCCGTTTCTTAATCCCGTTTCAATTAACAGTCCCTGCTAATCCGTACTTTGGGTTGGCGGGCTGTTACAAAGTGGTATCAGAGCAGTTCGTCCTTGAAACCCAAAACTTTTTTTCAAAAGTTAAGTCTAGATTGTGTCACTAGACTTCTAGAGATCAGCTGACTATGCTCAACACTCCATCACATCAAGCTCAACCGGGAAAGAGGTAAATGATTTTTCGAGTTTTGAAAATGAGAATAAGAAGTTTGAAAGTAAAAGTTATTAAAGTGAAATGATTTTTTTTCAAGAAAATGAAAGTTTTGAAATAAAGAGATTCCAAGAATATGCAGGTATGGGACTGCATATTCAAGGAAAGCTTAAAGGATTCCAAGGATATACAGGTATGGGACTGCATATTCATGGAAAACTTAAAAGATTTGATGTGCATTAAGTAAATGATTCTCTCAGTTTTGAAAGTGAAAAGTTGAAAGTAAATGCCCCTTTCTCAAAGTTTTGAAATGAAAAGTTTGAAAATGAAAAACGATGTTTCCAAAGAGATGAAAGTTATGAGGATTGTTGAAAGTGAAAGTAATTGCAAATGTGCAATGATGTTTTATGATGTGAAAAGTTGAAAGTGATATGAGAAAAGCATTGACATTGATATGTCAAAAGAGAAATCTTTGAATTCGTGGAATTCAATGAGAATTTTTGATGTGAAAGTTGTTGGTTCGCTACCAACATATGATAATGTTATTGTGATATTGATAGTTGTTGGATCATTACCAACATATTGTGATGTTATGAGGATATTCAAAGTTGTTGGTTCGCTACCAACGTATGATTATGATATGATTATGTTATATGAGAAAGTGTTGACATTGTTATGTCAGTAAAATCTTTGAATTCATGAAATTGATGAGCATGATTATTATGAAAGAATTATGTTATGAATGTTTTAAGTTACGAAATTTCCAGTTATTTTGATAATGGATATGTCATCCCAAAAGAACATAGACTGTTTAAGTCGCATAATCCCTTTTGCGAAGGAACATAGGAAGAGAACTATGAGAATTTTAGTCTGTCATGAGACAGAAACGAGATCGAAATTAGAATCTCGAGTTGAATAACGAGAATGACGAGAACAAAGAGAAGAAAATCAAAGAGCAAAGAAGGGGATAATGATGAATGTCACTATACTACAGTGACATGAGTATAGTCTTCTGTTTGGATGTTCACGTATGACGGAAATCCAAATTGATTATGACTTGCTCGTTAGAAACAAAATAAGAATGTGATCAAAGAAACAGTTGATACTGATCTTGTGACGTACATAGAACAAGAACTCTACAATGTGACAGGGATCTTAGAATGCTACTAGAAAGTAGATTCCCAATAATATATGAGAAGCTATAGCATATGTGTACATGAGAACCTTGGATGACAACTAGAATAAGTTGTATAAAGTCTCAAATCTTATTCATAATCCCAAATTCTTTCATTGAGTTTAACTCTATGATCTAGTTTCGATTGAGATATCAATTAAACTCTTACCTGTTCAAAAAAAGAAGTTTTGCAACCGGAAATTTCATAAAGCGTTCATTCGAAAACAAACCTCCATGTGACTGAGAAAGTATTTGTGACGGGTCTGGCCACCCCATATGACCAAAGAAATCTCAGAAATTATTATTCTGGTCTTCGGACCCTAGCTCCCGATTATTCAATTCAAAGAACATATTATTCCAAACCTTCAGAATTGTTATCTTCAATTATGAACCCATACCTCTTGTGAGTCCTCATGATGAGTTTTCTTCAATCCTTGAAACCAATAATTATGATAAAGGATGACGTATCTTGTCACCTAAAAGCTACAGATCAGTAGAGTGATAGACATCAGGATATGATGTAAAGAAGTTCTCGATGAGACAAGATATATACTTTTATGATACAAATAGGTGGATCGACCCTTGATGGGTTTTCCCAATACTGATGACAGTACAGTTATACCTCCACGCGAGTATATAATAACTAAGTTATGAACGAGATACTCTTTAGCATTTAGTGCTGGAATAAAGTAAATAAAAGTGTATGAGATCCTTGGAATATATACTCCTCTTATTATGACGTAATGAGAAAGAATACAACTTATCTGTAAGATAGTTGATTGTCCCTAAAAACCTCGTTAGTAGGTTGGATGTGTTTAAAAGTATAAAGATAAATAAGACTAAGTTGATGAATATAAAAGAAGAATAGTATCTCAGTATCAAGTTTTACGTTTTATCCATAAATCGATAAAGATTATGTTTAAATAGAATCGTTCCCAAGTATTTGAGACTTTGGTTAAACCAAAGATAGTGTGATCAATGGATCAAATAACGAGATATGTGAACAGCCAGGCTATTCCTAGTGTTTAAACCAAGAATGGGGGGAAAGATACCCCGAAGTTGAGACTTGGCAATAGAATATTGGTACTTGGAATTTAAGTTATAGTGTACGAACGTACTACCTTACCCGCATAGATTAGAATGATGATGGTCTTAATCCTAAAAGTGAGAATCAAAGTATAATGAAAGTAATATGACTTTCGGATATCATGCTCAAGAAAAGAAGCAAGTGTTAAGAATAGCTGAGGAAATTACCAGCTATACAGTTATGAGAAAGCCCGGAACATGAGATAAGTTTTACAAACAGTTTGATTACGATAAGTAAAGTAAATCCTTTGAAGGAAGGAAGTGGATTAAGAAGTAGATTTGTTATTTGAGATGAAGCCGTCATACTCTAAGATATATAGAGACAAAACACTTATCTTATGCACGATTTAGTAATTATTAAGCAAGATAATTGTTAAAGACATATGCGAAGGAAATACGTTCAAGCGAACAACGAAAAGGATTCACAAGGAAGGACCTTAAGGTGAATCTAATTGGAAGGTTATTCCTCATACTTATGCAAAGGACCAATAAAGTGAAATATTGGGTACCTCAAAGATTGAAATGAAGTAAACATAGAATGTCGAGAAGATAGTAAAGATATATATGACGTCAAGGCAAAAGTATGATGCGTTCTCAGCGAACAAGGGATTTTAATTTATGCGAAACCACTTAGTCAAACCAATGAAGATTAAGGGAAATGACGTATATCCAAAAAGGATATTACGTATGATAGCATAGTAACTGCTAATATAGGAATTCTTCTTGAAAGGATTTTAAAAGAAAGAATATATGGAAGATATATTCTTAAGAGCGATAAAGAAGAGAAAGGAAGCTGAATCATTCATACTAGTTAGAAAGTATGATAATGATGGAACGAATAAAACCAGGAAAGCTTTGTAGGCACGAGAAAACTTCTCAGTATACCTAAAATACTTTTGTTTGAGACAAGTGCTTCACATTCTGTTATCACGAGAATAGTAATGCGTGGACACGTTAGAACTCAAATCAGAATAAGCGAATCAAAGGATGAGGATTTCTTTACTTAAAAGAAGGATCATGGTCGCCACACGTATTTACTCGAACTTAGAATTGAACCTAGGATCACTTAAGGTTAGGCAAATGACTTGAGCGTAATACCTATAGAAGATGTAGATACGACCTAAGAAAGGGATGAATCGCAAATCATTCTACGAGCATGTGCAAGAAAAGTAAAAGTACGTACCATTTTCCGGTAAAGGAACTACAAGTCCTATGGAATCAGCATGGAGAAGAAAATTCCAATAATACCCACACTACCTCTAAAGAGAATGATGAATAAGGAAGAATGACGACCATTCCTTGGCTATCTAACCAAAGGAGAGAAAGCAGAGATAAAGATCAAGGATATGGAAATTATTTAAGAATTGCCAAACGTTTTCCCTAGCAATTTACCAAGAATTACCCTGATAGGCAGCTAGAGATTATCTATGAATCTAGAACCCTGATTAGCCCGTATCAAAAGCACGTGTAATGAATGGCTTCAAGGAAGTTGGAAGAACAAAGGAGTAAATCTAAGAATTATAGGATTTAAGTTTTATCGAACCTAGTGTATCACCTTGGGAAACACCGGCTTATTTACAAAGGAGAAGGATGGTTTTTTTTAGAATATGTATTGATTATCAAGAATTTAACCAACTGATGCTTAAAGAACAAAAATACACCACCAAAGATAAACGATTGCTCGATCAGTTAAAAGATGTGGGATTATCCTCGAGAATCGACCTTAAATGAGGATGTCATTAGCTGAAGGTACAAACTGACAATGTACCCAAAATGGCTTTCCGAACAAGTTATGGCTACTATGAGCTTATAGTTAAGCCGTTTAGACTAACGAATGTACTAGCCATATTCATGAGCCTCAAAAATCGAGTGTTCCACCCTTACTTAGATAAATTTGTCTTAGTTTTCATAAGAGATATCCTTATCCATACAAAGAGAAAGGAAGGACATAAGTAACACTAAGGATTGTCTTAAAAATCTTAAGAGCCTAATAATTTTTGCCAAGTCTAGTAAATGAGAAGTTTGGCTTAAAGAAATAATGTTCCTCGGACATATCGTGTCATCAAAAAGGAATTAAAGTAGATTTGGCTAAGGTTAAAGCAGTGCAAGAATAAAACTACTCCTCTCACAACTTAGAACTAGCAACAGTAATACACAGGCTAAGTTTTGGAGATATCACCTCTAAGAAATGATGTGTGAAATTTTCATCGATCATAAAAGCTCGAAATACTTCTTCGAGCAAAGAGTTTTGAACATGGGAAAAAGAGATAAGCTCGAATTAGTAAAAGATTACGACTATAGTATAAAATATAACCCAAGAAAGGCACACGTAGTAGCTGAGGTCTTGAATTGTAAAAGTCAATCCAAGCAAGGATGTCTCTTAGCAAGAAAAGAGAAACTCGCTAAAAGATTTAAGGCGAATGAGCAAGAGAAGCACATGTTAGTGTCATATTGTTTAAGGAAGGATACGTGTTCCCAACAATAATGAGTTAAAGAATGAAATCATGAGTAAAGCTCATGATACTCCTTATACCACCCATCCAGCAAGATTAAGACGTATCAAGATTTATGAGAAAAGTTCGATGGGAAGAGTGGAAACAAGATATAGTCTCATTCGTCAAAAGTAGAGGCATTACATTAACAAACTATGAGAAAGTTATAGCCTTTGGAGATGCCCCATGGGAATGAAATGACATCGTAATGAAGTTCGTAACGGATTATCAACGTCGAAAGAAGTAACACTACTATATGAGTAGTAGTGGATCGACTTGATAAATGCGCTCATTATTCGACTTATTCAGATTACTTATGAATCCGATAAGCTAGCTCAAGAAGACGTAAAAGAAATCATGCGTTACGAGAATACCAAAATCTATCATATTTGATAGAGATTCCAAGTCCCAAATCGGATTAGTTAACAAAAGAATTGGAAACGAGATTGAACTAGAGCATAATTTTCGCTCATGAGATAGATGGACAATCGAAGACAATACAAACGTTTTAAGATATGTTAAAGACATTAGTGTCGAATCGAGTGCAATTGGAAACAAGTTTTTCCAATCGATGTAGCATCGCCACGACAATGAGTCACGAGAAATGGTCAATATGGGCCATATGAGATATTGTACGAAAGAAAGTGTAGATCACTTCTTTATTATGATGAGATATGTAAGAGGAAAGTTCCAGAGTCTAACACCCTGAGTAAAATGATTGAGATTGTCTGTCAGAAACAGATAAACAATAATGAAGCTCATGAGAACAAAAGTCTTACGCAAATACGCATAAATAAAGTTTTCTTAAGGTCTCTCCATCGAGAGGAGTTAAAGTTGAGTAAAATGCAAGTTAGAATCACGTTTTATAAGACCTTATGGGGATCTTAGAAAGGATAGGCCCAATAGTCTATAGAGTGGTACTTCCACCAGGTATGGGGAATGTACGTAATGATTTCCGTGTGTCACAGTTAAGAAAGTACGTGTATTATCCAAAACACGTGAGTTATTATGATAATGATGTTCTTAATCCAGATATGGATTATGGGGAAAAGTTTATGACAATGTTAAATCATAGAGTATAACGGTTAAGAAACAAGTTTTTACCGTTAGTAACAGCCCAATGGAGAAACCATGGACAAGAGAAAGGGCCATGTGAAAACATGAGAATAAGATGACGAGAAAAGTGTCCCATGCTTGTAGGTGTGCAAATTTCAGGACGAATTTTTTTAAGGGGTGGAATGTAATACCCCGAGTTTTTAAACGCCAAAATGCGATAATAAAAATCGCTAATTAGGGTTTTTGTTCCGATAATCGAAATAGTAATTTATCGAAACTGGATTTTGACTATCCTTTATACGAGGATTTTTATATTGTATTCACTAACGCTTAGTGAATTAAGGAATATGGTTTCTAATGTTCCTTCGAACGTATATTTCTAACATCGATAAAATTTGACAGTTTAGTCTTACGATATGTCTAAGCAATGAAGCTTAGATTTTAAATTCCTTATTTTCAAAGGAATGAAGAGAAGTGACTACAATGTTCTTATGAACATTTAGAGATGATTCGGTTATCAAACGAATTGAGACGATTAGAACGTCAACGTTTAGAGATGAGTCGAAAACTTACTCTAACAATTAAGGAATTATGTTTTACTAATTCCTATGATTATTCTATGTTATAAGAACGCTATTTATATATAATGTAGCATTTAAAATAATGTTAGAAAATTTAGGAACAATTATCGATAAATTGTTCCTATTTTAAAAATATGATTCGAAAATATTAAATTGTGACATGGGATTAATTTAATAATTTTCCTATGATTTAATTTATCATCTAGGACATATATTATGTCATGTAGCTATTAATTGCAAGAAAATGAAATGTGTAGCAATTACTACCTATAAGTACCGAAAGTGCACCACTTATATGTATTAATGGATGAAATCCTTGTCATATTAATAATGTTACGTGATAACTGGGATAAGGAAATATTATTAAGATATAATATGGGGTGTTTAATCAAAGTTATGCAAGTTAAATTGTTTGTCTAGATCATGGACGAAAATTTCAATTGTTTATGTACAAATAAATAAAATCCTTATCTTTAGATGATGCTATGCATTAATTATTATAGTGAGACATTATTAATGTATAAGATAAGGTATATTATGATTTAAACAAGTGGGTTGTGTGTTGTGCTAGAAAGTGCCGAAAATTTGTGTATTTTTATGTGATAAAATTCACAAATATCATACTACAATTAATGAATGATTATGAGTAGGATCTTATCATGTATGAGTTGTAAAGTAGAGTTAGTTATCAATTAGAACAAGTAACTATAGCCTAATTAATGAAATAGCCGAAAATGTTGAAAATAAAGTGTGAACAAATGTGAACTTAATTAAAAGTCATATTTGAAATTTTTGACTTTTCAAATATAATCTTATTTTATTATATTAATAAAGTATATAATATAGAAAAATAAAGAAATTATTCCTAAAATCTAAGGGTGGCGAGACCCACGATATATATAGGAATTGGTAAAATTTTATTTTGTGATAATTGGTAATATATAAAATTATAGGATAGGATGACTTATTAATATATAATGAAATAAGGGAAAAACTTTGTCTTATGCTAAAGCAAGTGGGCCGAAAATTTGGCAAGTGGTGTACAAATGTACTAGTTGTAATTTCATGTAATAATTATGGACAAGTGGGCAAAGTCTATAAATAATAGCACAAGGTTACATTTATTCCATTTTGCTCTCTTTGGGGTCGAAAATATTGAGAGAAAATAGGAGAGTGTTCATCAAATTCTTTCCCAAATCTTAGATAGAAAACGTTGCGATCAAAATCGACACCGATTAAAAGGTTAGAAATCTTCCGATCTTCGTATACATGCTAGAATTTTCAAGTTTCGTCTGTTAAATTTTAAGTTATGTGCTTAGTTCATTTATGATATTTTCGAAAATTATAAACCATGTGCTAAGATGTTTAGAAATCATGTTTATATGATATTATTAAGCATGTACTATGATTATATTACAAAGATAAGCATAATATTAAAAGTTACATGTTGACCGAAAATGTGTAGGCATGGTATATTGATGATTTTGATTTTTAATTATTGATTTGAGCATGAAATAATAATCTAGGGTATTAAATAAGCTTATATGAATTTATATAGGATTTTTGGAAAACTTTAGTACCTAAGTTCAAGAATTTTGAAAATTATAATATATGATATGATATTGAGATATGATCCATATTTAAGTGCTATCATATCATATTGATGATGTAGATTCATAATATATGGTTGTGTGAATTTATTGAAATTTATAAAAATTATTTTGACCTAAGTCAAAATTTTCGAAAGTGACTTAGGTAAATTTTATTAAATAGTTCATAATAAATAACAATTATGTTATAATAAGGATAGTTAAAGGTGATTAAGTGTTATGTGAATTTATTGGAATTTTTGAAAAATGTTTAGTTGATTAATTAAGATGATCGAAAACTATACCTTATGTGTATTAATGTTATAAATTTATTTTATCAAGTATAATTACATAATATGTTCTAAAATAATGTTTTAGACATAGTATGATTTTATAGGAATTTTTGGAACAAGAATTGTACATTAAAATAAAAAATTTCATAAGAAATTGAAAAAGTCAAAATGTTGACTTTGAGTTGACTAAAGTCAAAATAGTTGACTAAAGGTTGACTTGGTCAAAATTGTTGATCAAAAACATTGACCAAGGTCAAAGGGCACGTACTTCGATAATACGTGATCTATGTGACGTAGTACGTTTAGTAACAATGTAACTTACGTTACGTAAGTACATTAAAACGTACATTATGTGCTAAAAAGATAGAATATCTCTTATATGTTAAGAAAATTTATAATCGACATCAATTGATTAGGAAATGTCAAAATAAGTCCAACGTTAACCTTATTTGATGCATAGAACGTTATAGACGATGTTCGTCGCTATCGAAAGTGACCAATGTACTAAAGTAGTTCTTACGTTAAGGTGAGACGTGGATTGAACGTTGACGAAGAAAGGGGATTATAGAAAGGAAATCAGTTTTGAAAGGAAGACCATACCAGGTGGGCTTTACTCGAAAACCCTTTTATTTACAATGTTTTCTTTAAAATGAAAAGTATTTATTTACAAAGCTTTCAGTTGAGAAATGATATGATTACCTGCCCAAAGTGTTTATGTTTTATGTATGGATCCTATCATGTTGTTGGGCAAGCCAACTATGAAAGTATATGAGCTGTTGGTTCGCCAACTGATTTCAGTCGTTGGGTAGCTCCCCGACTGATGAGAAAATCGATATCGGACCCTATGTCAGATGCAGAATTCCTGGTTAGGGTTACGTGCACGAGTAAGGTGACTGTGTGCCGAAAGGACAATTCTCGGCCGGTCACTGCGCCCGTAGTAGGTGGCCACCTCTACGGTGCGAGATGAGTTTATGAGATGATGATGTGAAATGAGATATGTGAATGATATGGATCATCTGAAGAGAAAATGCTCGGTAGCGATGTTTGAGAAATGAGAAAATGTTTTAGTAAGCCTGAGGCATTTTCAATTAAAACCCTGTGTCTTACTTATGGGCGGTGTAATTTAAAGAAAATGTTTTGCAATGAGTCCACTGGGTGCATTATTTGTACTCGACCGCATGTTTGTTTTAAATGTGCGGTTGAGTGATGGATGGGATGGAGCGGTGTTGAGTAGTCGTCTTTTGTCGTGATAGTTAAACCTTGGATACGCATCGTCATATGTGTATTCCACATGTTTTCATTGCTAGATTATGAAGTCATATGTATGTTATGTATTTGTCATCCCTAAACACTTGAAATTTCGTAGATATTCCGATATATGTCACAATTCGGTGTTCTATATTATTATTCGTTTCTTAATCTCGTTTCAATTAACAGTCCCTGCTAATCCGTACTTTGGGTTGGCGGGCTGTTACAAGCCTACTCTTGAAGAAATGCAGCCACACGTGAGCTTCCGGCTTCAAAAGAGTGGCTCGCAAGGTGCGCACTCCACTAGTTGAGAAATCCCATTGGGCTCCTTCAATGGCTACAACTTCCAGAGCCCTTTCAAAATTTTCGTCCATGGGCGACAGTACCATTGTGTTGAAAGGCATCCCTGGTGAATCGCTCCAATCCATAGAAGTTATCAATGGATGTCGGGGTTGCCACCACCTTCTTTCCTCGCACTATGGCTTCAAGCTCAATGCTTTCAGGTTTTAGCCCCACATTGGCATAGTATTCCCGTACCAACGGGATAATGGGCTGAACAGGGATTGAGCAAAATTTTTCCCATTTATGTGTAGCCATAACTGTGCTAACAAAATCTGGTAGCTGCCCCGACATATCAAAGCCTCTCTCGGTCAGCAATTTCCTATTTTTAAGTCCTTCAAATCGCAGCTGCGCGTTGGCTGTGGCAAATTTTTCAATTGTTTCAGCATCTCCATACGAGCTTGGCATGGCAGATTTTTTCTTGGACTTAGGCCTCTTGGCCATGGGCTACCTTTCCTTGACTGTCTCAACCTCTCGGACAGAGGATTTGGATGGCTGAGATTTTCTAGCAGAATTCCGGGCAGCCGGGTTTGAAGGCTCAGCTTTGGAAATGTCAGTATGGGATACCGGAAGCCCAGGTTCGGTGACTGGAATCTCGGAACTAGGGGGAGATGGTTCGGCAACTGGGGGCTCGGGGGTCGGGCTGAGGTTGCGCTTCTGCACGCGGGTTCGACGGAGAGCCATTTTTTTCCGAAGAGAAATCCTCAAAATTTCAGCCAACTTCTCAAGATTTCAGCCTCCTCTTTAAAATTTCAAACACCCAAATGTACAGCTTCCTCCTCAAAAATTTCGAACACCCCCTGCGCTGAAATTCAACCCCTTTTAAAACCACACTAAAAAAAAAAAATTCAGCTTCCTGAAAATATTCGAACAAACCCGTCGAGTTCAACACCCAAAAAAATGAGCTTCCTGTAGAATATTTTGAACAGCCCACTTCAATGTTAACACCAAAAATTGAAGCTGAAATCCAACCCCTTCAATACCACACTGAACAGAATTTTCGAACAGCCCACTTTTATATTTCACACCCAAAATGTCAGCCCCCTCTTGAAATTTTCGAACCACCCAAACGATTTTTCAACACCTATTCCTTCAAAATTTCTAAACTCAACAAAGCTTCCCTCCAATTTTCACCAACCACCCACCAAAAAATATTACAGAATGTAGTACAACTTCAATTCACAACCCCTAGTCTCAATTCGTGCTGGTGAAGAAAGAGCAAAAATTTCAATCAAGTGGAGGGATGATGTTACCTCTGTTCGAAACCTGATTTTTGAGAACCCAACAGTGGCTCGACTCCACAATGGCAGACTTTTCCTTGAAAACAGCGATGAATGGCGATGGGGAGAGGTTCCGACGAGCTGCGGTCTGGGCGTGTTTGGGAGGGGCCGAGTGCTTGGGTGTTTGTTTTCTGTGTTCGCAAACTCAAAATAGAGAGGGAAAAATGGCAGGAAAAGCTTGGACTAACGTGTCTTCTCTCTCTATTTTGATTTTTTTTTTTAATGGGCCGAGGCTGAGGGGCTGGGGATTTTTAATGGGCTAAGGTTGGGGCCCGTTTCAATTTTACGGCCGGAATGGGCCGAGAATGGGACTGAAATATTGAAAACAAATTTAAATAGGTCCCAATCCTGAGCTGGCCCAACTGGAGCTTTCTCTCTCTTCTTCGAAAATTAAACAAACCCACTTCACACAGTAGGCTGAAATTTTGGTCGCTTCTGCACGTTGCTACCACAATAATCAGCACTGAAACCACTTTTTCTCCTTTCCAGACTTAATTTTTATCGCCTCTCTCCTCCAATAAAGGCTCTTACTTGCCATTAAAAATCGAGCACACATAAGAAAAGGAAAAGAAAAGGCTGCAACACTTAAAGGAAAGGAAAAACAACAAGATGAAACAGAAAGGAAATTGAACAAACATATTTTTTTTTTGTTTTCAAATTTTTGGAAAAAAAAAAGCAACAGACAAAAATATTTACATATCCTTAAAATAGTGCCTGGTTCACTGGACAACCCAAGATACTCCATTTTCATAGGTCGATTCGAGAGGGTAGAGGTCTTCTCCTGGTTGACCTCTCTCGCCCCAAAATGCTTCACCCTTTGCCTGTTCATAGTGAATTCACGGCGGATCGATTTTCTCTTAGCATAACAACTCCATAAGGATAAACCTTGATGATAGTGAATGGTCCGACCACCGCGATTTCGATTTTCCACAAACAATTTCGACGGGAGTTAAAAGTAACACTTGTCGGCCTTCTTCAAAGACTCGAGGTCAATCCTTTTGTCATGCCATCTCTTGGTTTTCTCCTTGTATAGTTTAGCATTTTCATAGGAAAATAACCTCATCTCCTCAAGCTCATTCAACTGAGTCTTGAATTGCACCGCAGCTTTTAGATCCAAATTAAGCTTTTGATGGCCCAAATGCGGTGCACTAACTCCAAAGGTAAATGGCATGCTTTCCGAAACCGGCCGATATGGTAACATTCCCAATGGTGTTTTGAAGGTCATTTGGTAGGCCCACAAGGCGTCATCTAAGCGTAGAGACCAGTACTTTCGGTTGGGATTCACCACTTTCTCGAGTATCCCTCGATTTCTATTGAAAGCTCTGCTTGACCATTTGTTTGAGGATGATATGCAGTAGCCACCTTGTGCATGACATTGTACTTAGCCAAAACGCTTGCAAGAGCTTTGTTCACAAAGTGCGTCCCTCACATCGATGAGTGCTCTCGGTGTACCAAACCGAGTGAAGATGTGTTTGTGCAGAAATTTTATCACCACTTTGGAGTCATTCGTGGGGGTGGCGATCGCTTCAATCCATTTCGACACATACTCGATGACCCACCAAGATGTATAAATTATTGAAGGAAGAAGGAATGGTCCCATAAAATCTATCCCCACACATCAAACAACTCAACTTCCGAATGTTATTCAACGACATCTCATTTCTAGAAGAGATATTTCCACACGTTGGCATCGATCACACTTCTTTGCAAACTCATGTGCATCTTTAAAGAGAAGGCCAAAATAACTTTGATTGAAGGACTTTCTTTGCCCTCGTCCTCCGAAATGGCCTCCATATGGGGCAGCGTGGCGAATCCGAATCGAGATTTCTTCTGCACACAACGCCTCAACACTTGATCGCACCCTTGCTTGTATAGGAACGGATCATCCCAAAATAAGTTCTCACATCATGCAAGAACCTCTTGAATTGCTTGATGATTCAAGTCCGTGGACGCAACCCGCTACCGTAAAATTTACAAAATCAAGAAACCACGGAGTTGGCACTGTTCACTTGCAAGAGCTGCTCGTCGGGAACGCGTTTCCTTGATTGGCTCAACAAACTCATTCTCGTATTCCATTATCCAAACGAGAGAGATGGTCTCAACTTGATTCTCGGTACCTTTTACGTCCCGAATTTCCAAATCAAATTCTTGAAGAAGAAGACCCATCGAATGAGGCGTGGTTTTGTATCTTTTTCGAAATGAGATATTTGATTGTTTGAATGATCCGTAGACCACCACTTTGGTTCCCACGAGATAGGACCCGAACTTATCAAATCACGAAGACCACGGCCGTGAGTTCTTTTTCGTGGTCGTAATTCACCGAGCTTGACGAGTGTCCCGCTAGCGTAGTAAATGGTGTGAAAAATTGCTTTCCTCCGCCCAAGCACAACACCTACAAAGAAAATCACTCGCATCGCACATCAATTTAAGCGGGAGAGACCAATCCGGAGCAACTATAATAGGGTGACACCAAAGCCTTTTTCAATGTAGGAATGCATCATGACATTCCTTGGTGAAGTCGAATGATCCGCTCGCTCTAGTAAGGAGCAGTGGGTTTAGATTTTGGAGAAGTCTTTAATGAACCTTCAGAGAAACCAGCGTGGCGAAAAACATTGAACTCCCTCGATCGATGTAGGTGGTGGTGATAGCTCACTTTTCTAACACGAAACGCAAGTATATAGGTAAGGCAGTATCGTATCCACGGGGATTGTGTCTGAAAACACGAGGCTAGCTCAGCGATAATTTATTATTATTCAAGCACGATTTGGGTTTGGAAGGCTTTAGGGCTTGAAATTAATCAAAGCGAGAGGTAACAAAGCGTAAAATAAAAGAAAGCAATAAATATCAAAGATGATAAAATGATAAAAAGACAAACCCAGGGATGCATAAATCCTATCCACAATGTATGTTTATCCTGCTTTCCTATTAGCCAATTTTAATCCGCACAATATGGAAGATCACATATATAACCAACAACTTGATTCGACAATTGTGGCGATGAGATTACGAGTTTTCCTACCATTCTAGGTGAAAACAAATAACTCCAAAAGGATCACTAAGAATATGCTTCCTCTGAATATCCTATTTCACCACGACTCGAGGTTTATTCGTATCATGCATTCAAGATCGATTGACAATTAATACGATTCGTCGTTAATCGGCAACTAAATATGCTTCAAGATTGATCGAAATTAATACATATAAATAAGCACCAAGAATCATGAATCAATGCCTAGAAGGTAAATAGCGATAACAGGAATCACAACATATAGGATCGAATCATGAAACCCTAGGATTAGAACGGAAAATTACCTAGACATAATAAACGGAATAAAATACGAATAAATCATAAAAACGGAAATTAAATGCATAAAACCCGGATAAAAGCGTTGGATGAACAATGGTTGGTCTTGAATCCAATCCTGCGAAAAGCGGAAAACAACGAAAACGATCGGACAAAACGTTCCGATCGATAACAAAGCAATAAACTAAACTAGAACAACGAAAAACTAAAGCTAGAACAGAACTAAATCGAAACTAAAGCGAAAATAAGATGAAAAACTGAAAATAAACTGAGGAGAAAGGTTCTCTCTATTTATAAACCCTGTATAAAAGCCCACGAAATCACCGAATATAGGCCCAAAATCTCACGTCCAGCGCCGGACGGGGCGAAGCTCCGGATGCGAGCGTTCTTTGGAAAGGTAGCCCAGCGCCGGACGGAGTGAAGCGCCGGACGCGAGCACTCTCTGGAGTGAATAGTGAGAGGATCCCAGCGCCGGCGGATTCAGAGCGTCGGACGCACGGCGAGAAGCTTCTGGAGGCAGCGCCGGACGATGGACGAGGCACCGGACGCGGTTGGGCTGGAAGCGTGCGCTGGGTGATGTGTTGAACGTATGAAGAGGTGCCGGACGCGGATGAGGCTGGGTGCGAAACGTGCGCTGGGTGATGCCCGGCGCCGGCTGAGGACGTACCGCACGCTGAGGCGCCGGACGCGCATCAGAGCGCCGGACGCACGGCGAGATGCTTATGGAGTCAGCGCCGGACGATGGACGAGGCGCCGGACGCGACCTGGTTGGTTGGCAAATGCTGGCTGGGCGCACCCAGCGCGGACGGCGCGCAGCGTCGGACGCGCCGCTGCTCGTGTGCGTGATTACCGATTCGCCGTTCTCTCTTTCGAACTCCGAATTGCGATCCGTTCGTGCCTGTGGACTCCTATCGAGATACTCTTTAACATTGTAAGATTTTCACAACCATATTTGTCATATCCATTGGTCATCTTTGATTACATCTTTGTCTTATGCATCGATTATCACCTGAAAAGCCTACAAAACACCACAGAAGAAACCAAGAGCAGTATCTTCTAAAATAGATAAAATCATTAAGATCCGATACATAAACACATTTAATAGATCTAAAATCATCTTTAAATATCATAAATAAACGTGTAAAACGTGCGCTTATCTCACCCCCAAACTTGAAGCATTGTTTGTCCTCAAACAAAAACAGAACAGAAAGACGAACGAAGGACACAACAAAAGATCAACGAGTATAGCAAAGGTGATAAACACAATCAAGCCTCGGAAATATCTGTCAACGCTCGAAAATATTAGCACACATGACGACATTAGTCAATTTGACACAAACAACCGTTAAAAGCAAAAACTCATTCAATTCAACCCTCACACAAGCATGTGTGTAAAATATAGGATACACTCAACTCATAAAGAAATTAAGGATGTGTATACACTCATAGATCAATGCAATGCAACATCTTACCATAAGCTTGCCATTTCTCTAATATCTCCACCGCGTCAAATGTGTTCAAATAAGGATCAAAAAGGTCTTTTCATAGGTTATAATGTAGGCACATTGGTTAAGGTAGGATAATATATGGCTAAGTGACTCAAAGATACTCCAAGTACCCCCATTTATACAATTCGACACAAATGGACTTTGTCCATTTTCCTCTTCTTTTCCAACGTGCTAAATCGACGTTTTATCCCTCATAAGGTACCTATACTTTGATTAACGACCCTTTATGCTCAAAACACATAATGAACTTATCATTGCTTTTTCTTTTCTTTTCTAGAGCTTATAGGGTTTATCATTCACAACAAAGGTACTATTCTTCACCAAAGATGTACTTCTCTAATAACAATTTTTTTTCGCCATAACTACATCAAAATTTCAACCCCTTTTTATTCCCATATCCATCCTCACCTCCTATCATCCGGTTAATCGAAAGAATAAAGTCTAATAACGGCTCAAAGAAGGCGACAAATGATAGATATTATTGGGCTAGTGTTTGGGTAAATATGTGGTTGACAAAGATGGCCTTTTATCCTATCCAAATTCGAAACACATATTGCAGTCTCGACACAGAAAAATGGCAAGTTCTAGGAGAGAATCACATGCATGATATCACACAATTAAAAGAAACTGTATCAAGATGTTTATACAGTGAAGCTCAAGTCTCACGGGTTAAGCAAATGGTGAAAAACAACAAGTTTAAGCAATCTCGCGTCGTTCATGCGTCATTTTCTAACATATCATGTGCACTATCATTAAATTTCATAAAAAATTTCTATCGTCATTGGCCACATGGATTAAAACACTTCACTCAACTCGTTGATCGACAGACACAACACGAAAAGAAAGACAAAAACACGACAAAAAGCAACAAAAACGAAAAACAAAACAAAGAAAACGTTGGGTTACCTCCCAACAAGTGCTAATTCTTTAGCTAGACCATCACATACCTTGTTCAATCCGGCGTTTTGGTGGCAACATAAATCTTTCCCAATTTGTGGATTCTCCTATACTTAACATTCACGGATGAGCACCACTGACTATGGAAGTGCCCCCCCCCCAAACTTGAATGATTCACTCGGAGTTCCATGCCGAGTCCACTTCTTCCTTCTCGCAGCTTCCTCGATTGGTCGAGTACCCTCTAAGCGCGCGACTTGTGCGGTAGCCGCAGTCGTGATCGAATAGCAATCTTCCGGCTTTTCACTGTCGTGTTGCTTGATGGCGTCATATATGGAAATCTTGAGCTCCTCATCGTTAACCCGAAATGTGAGATTACCTTCCTGCACATCAATCAAAGCACGACCAGTTGCTAGAAAAGGTCTGCCCAGGTTTAGTGGTTGTTGTTTGAATTCGGAATATCTAAAATCACAAAATCGATA
The DNA here is from genome assembly GCA_036937905.1 of Salvia rosmarinus. Lineage (NCBI taxonomy): Eukaryota > Viridiplantae > Streptophyta > Magnoliopsida > Lamiales > Lamiaceae > Salvia > Salvia rosmarinus. Next base: position 76,949,421 of record CM072819.1, on the reverse strand, counting down.
AGAAAACCAAATCCAATTCTTACCAACACATCTTCGACGATACCTTTAGGATATGTGACCGACCGTCGACCATCATCGATGAGATCTTCGTCGGCTTCATCTTTCCTAGGTGCAGCCGGTTGAATACGTTCAAAGGCATCAGATTAATGCTCGCCCCAAGTCGCACAACACATTTGGAAAAGTATGCTCGGCGATCTCGCATTCTAACGTAAACCGCCGGATCCTTCATTTGAGGCGACTTCTTACGCAAGACGGCCTCGCATTCTTCTGATAGGGTAATTTTTAAAATTTCCCAATTTCTTCTTGCTTGTAAGCTGCCTTTAAAAATTTCACGTATCCGGCATGTTTCGCAGCAGCTCAAAGAGAGGCAAATTGATTTCAACTTTTGGAAAAATCTCTTTAAAACGAGCAAACTCCTCGTCATATTTCGATTTGGCTAGTCGACTCGGAAACGGGACCGGAGGAGTGTACGTGCGACGATTTGCTTCTGGGGGTGCCTCACGTCGACCTCGCGATCACCGGGTCGTCAGCGAGATCCGCTTGCGCCGCAATCTTTATTCGCGTCTTGCGAAGCTTGCGGGCTTGATTCGTTCGCTACCGACTCTTCATCGAAATACTTGCGGTCGCGCTTTCGGTATTGGGTCGCTCGTGAACAAATCTGGGGTGCGCACAATCTGATGGCTCGTGGTCGGGTGCGCGGGCACGTGCTCGGTCGCGAGTGTCTGTGGACAATACTCTGGACTCCTCGCGATTGGGCTCGCGGTCGCGAGCTCGGTCGTGAGTTTCTGCTTCAGATTGCTTTCTTGCTCCGTATGGCTTGGGCTAGCTTATCCACTCCTCGTCTGGATGGCGAAGCACTGATTTTTCGGGTTCACCGCCGTATTACTCGGAAATTGACCCGTCTTTTGTTGTGCATTTAATTGTACGGCTTCTTGACCAATCTGATTTTCCAACATCTTTACGTGTTTCCCCATAGCCGTCACAGTCGACTCCAGATGAGTTATTTTCTGCCCGGTACTGCTTATAAATGCACTCTGTTGAGTCGCCATCTGTTGCACCATATCTTCTAAACTTGGCTTGTCACGCCCCAATTCCCGAGGGAAGGCACGGATGCCGGGGTGTGATTAGGGTGGGGTTAAGCGGGGAAGAAGGGGAATACATATAACATACATGATAAGAAGAGGTGACCATGAAACCGGCATCTCCTCTATAACTAGGACATATCACGAAGGGAGGGTGCACAAACAATCCACCAATGTAATAATATCGATATCATAACTTTAGAAAACATGATCTCGGTTTATTATAAGTAATGCAAGAAAGCAAAATAGCATTACATCACATCGACTAGACACATCAACCATATAGCATGCTCATATCGAGACTCACAAAGAATAACATAACAAATCTTGTTCCCAATCGTAAAGTAAATAAGGGACAAGAATACATAATTATCGAGTACGTATATAACACAACATCGCGGAAGCATAGCATGAAGAACCCGCAGCTCCACCCCTCGGTCGCGTCCAACCCTCCTCCATCCGTGAAAAGATTTGAAAAGAGTTTGGGGTGAGTACTAGCGCTTTCACCGTGGTTTTATCATAAATCAAAAGGATCATGAGGTCGTGTTTAGAGCACTTACCTTAGAAGGTTTTAAAGCGTAAATCCGCTTCTAAGTAAGCAAAATAGATTTTCATTTTTCGATACGATCCGTTATTATGTTACTCCCATCATGTAGAACCATGAACCACGGCTCGGAGCGTATCCCGCCACCCATCACATGACATTCATTCGGCCGGAACATTTCCGGTCGGCCCATGCCCGAACGTATCCAAAGGCTAACTCGGTGTGGACTTGGGTGAAATCCCGTCGTAACCATAACCACCTCATTACCATTTTCGTGTGGACTTCGGGGTCTATCCCATTCGTAACCATAACCACGTGTTCGGGTCTATCCCTTATGATCAATACTCAAGATGGTGATCAACCCACGAATAGAGATCCGTGCACAACCATGATAGAACCATATCTTGGATCGGAGAGCGATAATAATTTCACAAAACATTTTACGGCGTACATGTTTTATTTTGAAATATCGAGTAAATAACTCAAAATAAGCATATATAACCTAACCCGAATGACGAAAACGTCAACCGAGAGATATCTACTGGATCCGATGACTTCACCGATCGACTTTGGTAGGTACACAGTAACAAGACGGAACAAATTTTGGGGTCACTTCCCACAAAGCAAAGCAACAACGTGATCCAAACGACGATCGTAGCAAAACTAGGGTTTTCGACTTTCGAACCCACATTTGCACTCTCCGGGTTTTCAAATCAACTCGATGCGTAAGGAAATATATTCGTGGCATCAAGACCTATAATAGGGTACTTTCAAAATATGCATGCATGCAAGTTGACTCAAATCTTAGCGGTGAAGAAGCTTCAAAACCGATGCTATCCTCGGATCTAGGATAAACCATCCAAAATCAATGCATGAAAATGGAAACATAAGCAATATGCATAACGACTAACATGGAATGACAAGCGACGTTGAAAATGGATAACCCGGCATGTACTTCCTTTAGAAAACTCAAGCAATGGAAAACATCCCGACATGCGTAAACGCTAAAAATGTAAAACGGAATCGGTATTTTAGTAGAATGCATAGCCTGAACTCAAACCTAAAGGACCAGTGGCAAAGGTGGGCCGTCGACCACCAAATCGGCGACCAACAACCACCAAATCGGCGGCAATGGGCGGCGGCGGCAATAACCGGCCGGCCTCCGACCGCTTTTCAGCGTCGTCCCTTTAGATTCCCGAGTTCTATGTTATACGATCTACTAAAAGACGGAATCAAAACAAGAAAAGGACAAAATAGAAAAACGGGTTGCTCGGGGTGGTTGATCGGCGGTGGCTCGGCGGCAAGAATGGCGCCAGCCCGAGCCTCCCTACGATCCCCACTCCTCCAGCCCTCATAGCAGTGCAGGAGCTGCTCGGCTCTTCCGTAAACACAGAGAGACGAAGGAAATGAGCGTTGAAAATGAAGGCCCTAGCCTCCTATTTATAGGAAAGAGGGTCAAGTAGCATTGCTTCATAAGCGCCCTTTTCAAAACGCAAAGCGACGTAACTTTTGCAAACGGACTCCAAATTTAGCAAACTTAGTACCCATGGACACGAAATAAAATATCGGACACAACGACTATAAACAAGATATGCTTTAAAAGATCCATGAAAAGTCCGGTTTTTCGATAACTTCCGGTGCGAAACCTTCATGGGTGGTCGAAAACACTGCATACTTAGTGTCATGAATTCGTCATAAGACACTCTTCACAACGCCCGAGGTTTCGTGGCGATCGCATCATCGAAACAAAAGTCAACCTTTGACCTTTTCTCGGCGTGCGTACATGCGAAATGCTTAAAAAGACGGGGTATTACACGGCTTCTTCTCTTGGATCATACCATTCTGCACTGTGAAGCTTCTTTGAGGTTGCTGAAAATTATTCGGGTTGGCATCTGACGGAGTTCGAATGATTTCTATTGTTTGGAGGGTATGCGGATTCTCCTCCGGTTCCTTTGATTTATAAAATGTCGTCCTCCGCCTCAATCGGCTCTTCAACAGTGAATTGCCTCATCACTCGTCGTATCTCGAATCGGCCTCGACGGCCGCTTTAACCACTTCTCCCATTGGCCATTGATAGCTGTTGGCCCATCTCCTCTAAATACGGCTCGCCTCGCTCACTCGTCGGTTCAATACACAGCCCCTGCAAGACGCATCCACAATGCTCCTCGTCTCGAAATGTCACCCGATGTAGAAGCTGCGTGATTTGTTGCTCCTTGGAGAATCCATGCTATGGACATCGCCTCAATAGACCTCTGAATCTCTCCCATACCTCAAATAGTGATTCGTCGTGGTTTTAGCAAAATGGGAGATTTCGCGATGATCTTCTGCGCTTTCGCGGCGGAAAATATTTCGAGAGAAACTTCGCAAAGTTTCCCCAAGTGTCGATGGCGATTCGGTCCAAACTCTTGAACCAATCTTCGCTTTGGTCAAGAACGAGAAACCAAACATGCGCATCCGATCGTGTCTTGTGGCACCCCATTCATTTGATGGTGTCACAAATATCGAAAGGTCTCGAGATGCGCTGGTCTTCAATGACTCCTCCCCAAACCGCTCTCCTTGGACCATCTTGATCGTAGGCGGGCTTGACTCAAAATTGTTTGCTTCCACGCAGGGCCCCATCCGCCTCCTTGGAACTGTTCAGTAGGAGGTCGGTACATAAATTTTAGCGGTCGCGTCTCTGGGGTAGGGACAAGGAGTCCCATATTCGCCATCTAGCGCTGCATCTCTGCGAAATCGGCCAGCATACGTGCAGCTTGCTCGGGGGGGATACCCCCGTTTATCGGATTAGCTGCCATTTCTTGCTGTTTCTCCTCTCGTCCAGTTCTCCTTTGAGAGCTTTCGATCTCGGGATCTAATAATATTTCATGGGGTTCCTGAGATCTTGTACGCATAAACTACCTGAGAAAAGAGAGAATTCAGTTCTTGCAAAAATAAATAAATAATAATATATAACTTGAATTAATAAATCCAAATCGTCAAAGTATTCCTATGTAATCTTAACAATCCCGACAGCGGCGCCTAAAATTTGATCGCTCACTTTTCTTACACGAAAACGTAAAAGTATATAGGTAAGGCAGTATCGTATCCACGAGGATTGTAATACAAAACACGAGGCTAGCTCAGCGATAATTTATTATTATTCAAGCACGCATTTGGGTTTGGAAGGCTTTGGGGCTTCGGAAATTAATCAGCGAGAGGTAACAAAGCGTAAAATAAAAGAAAGCAATAAATATCAAAGATGATAAAACAGATAAAAGACTAACCCTAGGGATGCATAAATCCTATCCACAATGTATGTTTATCCTGCTTCCTATTAGCCAATTTTAATCCGCATACAGATGGAAGATCACATATATAACCAACAACTTCGATTCACGACAATTGCGGCGAGATTACGAGTTTTCCTACCATTCTAGGTGAAAACAAGTAACTCAAAAAGGATCACTAAGAATATGCTTCCTACGAATATACTATTTCAGCTAAGACTCAAGGTTTATTCGTATCATGCATTCAAGATCGATCGACAATTAATACAGTTACGTCATTAACTGGCAACTAAATATGCTTCAAGATTGATCAGAAATTAATACATATAAATAAGCAACAAGAATCATGAATCAATGCCTAGAAGGTAAATAGCGATAACAGGAATCACAACATATAGGATCGAATCATGAAACCCTAGGATTAGAACGGAAAATTACCTAGACATAATAAACGGAATAAAATACGAATAAATCATAAAACGAAATTAAATGCATAAAACCCGATAAAAGCGTTGGATGAACAATGGTTGGTCTTGAATCCAATCCCAAGCGAAAAACGGAAAACAACGGAAAACGATCGGACAAAATGTTCCGATCGATAACAAAGCAATAAACTAAACTAGAACAACGGAAAACTAAAGCTAGAATGGAATTAAATCGAAACTAAAGCGAAAATAAGATGAAAAACTGAAAATAAACTGAGGAGAAATGTGCTTGGTAGGACTGGAGGCGTGTTCTCTCTATTTATAAACCCTGGATGAAAGCCCACGAAATCACCGAATATAGGCCCAAAATCTCACGTCCAGCACCGGACGGGGCAAAGCTCCGGACGGCGTTCTCTAGAGAAAGGTAGCCCGCGGACGGAGTGAAGCGCGGACGCGAGCACTCTGCAGTGAATAGTGAGTGATCCCAGCCACCGACGGAGTCGGCGCGGACGCACGGCGAAGCTTCGGGGCGGGCGGACGATGGACGAGCGCGGGCGGTTGGGCTGGAAGCGTCTGTTGGGTGATTTGTTGAGCGTATGAAGAGGCGCTAGACGCGGATGAGGCTAGGTGCAAAAAGTCTGTTGGGTGATGCCAACGGCCGAGGACGCACCGCCTGAGGCGCGGACGCCGCATCGAAAGCACCGGACGACGGCGAGATGCTCATGGAGTCAGCGCCGGACGATGGGCGAGGTGTCGGACGTGACTTGGTTGGTTGGCAAATCTGCGCTGGGCGCACCAGTAGCGGGACGGCGCAGAAGCGCCGACGCGCTGCGCGTCGTGGTCTTGTGACTTGATTAACCGTTCTCTCTCTTCCAAGTCCGACCACGATCCGTTTGTGCTGTGGACTCCTATCGAGATACTCTTTAACATTGTAAGCTTTTAACAACCATATTTGTCATATCCATTGGTCATCTTTGATTACATCTTTGTCTTATGCATCGATTATCACCTGAAAAGCCTACAAAACACCAAAAAGAAACCAAGAGCAGTATCTTCTAAAATAGATAAAATCATTAAGATCCGATACATAAACGCATTTAATAAATCTAAAATCATCTTTAAATATCGTAAATAAACGTGTAAAATGTGCGTTTATCATACCCCCAAACTTGAAGCATTGTTTGTCCTCAAACCAAAACAGAACAGAAAGACAAACGAAGGACACAACAAAAGATCAACGAGTATAGCAAAGGTGATAAACACAATCAAGCCTCGTAAATATCATCAACGCCGAAAATATTAGCACACATGACGACATTAGTCAATTTGACACAAACAACCGTTGAAAGCAAAAACTCATTCAATTCAACCCTCACACAGGCATGTGTGTAAAATATAGGATACACTCAACTCATAAAGAAATTAAGGATGTGTATACACTCATAGATCAATGCAATGCAACATCTTACCATAGGCTTGCCATTTCTCTAATATCTCCACCACGTCAAATGTGTTCAAATAAGGATCAAAAGGTCTTTTCATAGGTTATAATGTAGGCACATTGGTTAAGGTAGGATAATATATGGCTAAGTGACTCAAAGATACTCAAGTACCCCGTTTATACAATTCGACACATATGGACTTTGTCCATTTTCTCTTCTTTTCCATCATGCTAAATCGACGTTTTATCCCTCATAAGGTACCTATACTTTGATTAACGACCCTTTATGCTCAAAACACATAATGAACTTATCATTGCTTTTCTTTTCTTTTCTAGAGCTTATAGGGTTTATCATTCACAACAAATGTACTATTCTTCACCACGTATGTACTTCTCCAATAACAATTTTTTTCGCCATAACTACATCAAAATTTCAACCCTTTTTATTCCCATATCCATCCTCACCTCCAATCATCCGGTTAATCGAAGAATAAAGTCTAATAACGGCTCAAAGAAGGCGACAAATGATAGATATTATTGGGCTAGTGTTTGGGTAAATATGTGGTTGACAAAGATGGCCTTTATCTATCCAAATTGAAACACATATTGCGGTCTCGACACGTAAAACGGCAAGTTCTAGAAGAGAATCACATGCATGATATCACACAATTAAAAGAAACTATATCAAGATGTTTATACGATGAAGCTCAAGTCTCACGGGTTAAGCAAATGGTGAAAACAACAAGTTTAAGCAATCTCGCGTCGTTAAATGCGTCGTTTTCTAACATATCATGTGCACTATCATTAAATTTCATAAAAATTTCTATCGTCATTGGCCACATGGTTAAAACACTTCACTTAACTCGTTGATCGACGCACAAAACACGAAAAGAAAGACAAAACACACAAAAAGCAACACAAACGAAAACAAAACAAAACACAAAACAAAACAAAGAAAACGTTGGGTTACCTCCCAACAAGTGCTAATTAATGTCTTTAGCTAGACCATCACATACCTTGTTCAATCCGGCGTTTTGGTGGCAATAGAAATCTTTCCCAATTTGTGGATTCTCCTATACTTAACATTCACGGATGAGCACCACCGACTATGGAAGTGCCCCCAAACTTGAATGATTCACTCGAGTTCCATGCCGAGTCCACTTCTTCCTTCTCGCACTTCCTCGATTGGTGAGTACCCTCTAGCCAGCGACTTGTGCGATAGCGGCGATCGTGATCGAGTAGCAATCTTAGGCTTTTATTGTCGTGTTGCTTGATGGCGTCGTATATGAAAATCTTGAGCTCCTCATCGTTAACCCGAAGCGTGAGATTACCTTCAAGCACATCAATCAAAGCACGACCGGTTGCTAGAAAAGGCGCCGAGGATTAGTGGTTGTTGTTTGAATTCGGAATATCTAAAATCACAAAATCGGCGAAAGTATGCTCGGCGATCTCACATTCTAACGTAAGCGCCGGATCATACATTTGAGGCGAGCTTTCCGCAAGACGGCACCTTGCATTCTTCGGATTAGGGTAATTTTTTCAAATTTCCCAATTTCTTCTTGCTTGTAAGTCGTCATTTAAAAATTTCACGTATCTGGCATGTTTCGCACAGCTTCAAAGAGAGGCAAATTGATTTCGACTTTTTGAAAATCTCTTTGAAATGAGCAAACTCCTCGTCATATTTCGATTTGGCTAGTCGACTCGGAAGCGGGACCGGAGGAGTGTGCGTACGCGACGATTTATGCAGGGGTGCCTCGCGGTCGACCTCACGACCATTGCGGTCGGTCGCGAGGATCCGCTGCGCTGCAATCCTTCTTCGCGTCTGAGCTTACGGCACGAGTTCACGCTACCGACTCTTCATCGTAATACTTGCTGTCGCTTTCGGCGCTGGTCGCTCGCGAACAAATGCGGTCGCATAATCGATGGCTCGTGGTCGGTTGCGGGGCGCGTGCTCGATCGCGAGTGTCTCGTGGACAATTCTGCGACTCGCCGCGATCGGGCTCATGATCGCGAGCTTCGGTCGTGAGTTTCGCTCAGATTGCTTTCTTGCTCCGTAAGGCTTGGGCAAGCTTGTCCACCTCGTCCGGATGGCGGCACCGATATTCGGGTTCACCTCCAGTATTACTCGGAAATTGGCCCGTCTTTTGTTGTGCATTCAATTGTACGGCTACTTGACCAATCGATTTTCCAACATCTTTACGTGTTTCCCATAGCCGTCACGATCGACTCGGATGAGTTATTTTACGCCCGATAATGCTTATAAATGCACTCTGTTGAGTCGCCATCTGTTGCACCATATCTTCTAAACTTGGCTTCTTGGCTCTTGGATCATACCATTACATGCACTGTGAAAGCTTCTTTGGAGGTTCTTGAAAATTATTCGGGTTGGCATCTGACGAGTTCGAATGATTTCTATTGTTTGGAGGGTATGCCGATTCTCCCCAGCGGTTCCTTTGATTTATAAAATGTCGTCCTCCGTCTCAATCGGCTCTTCAACGAGTGAATTGCCTCGTCGGCTCGTCGTATCTCGAATCGACCTCGACGGTCACGCTTTAACCAGCGGCGTTCTCTCCGTTGGCCATTGATAGCTGTTGGCAGCCATCTCCTCTAAATACGGCTCGCCTCGTCTACTCGTCGGTTCGATAAACAGCCCGTGCGCCGACGCATCCACAATCTCCTCGTGCGAAATGTCGGTCCACGGTGAAGCTGCGTGATTTGTTGCTCCTTGGAGAATCCATCTTTGTGGACATCGTCTCAATAGACCTCTGAATCTCTCCATACCTCGAATAGTGATTAAGTCGTGGTTTTGGCAAAATGGAGATTTCGGCGATGATCTTCTGCGCTTTCGCGGCGGAAAATATTTCGAGAGAAACTTCTGTAAAGTTTCCCCCAAGTGTCAATACCAGTTCGGTCCAAACTCTTGAACCAATCTTTCGCCTGGTTGCGCAACGAGAAACCGAAAATGCTCATCCGGATCGTGTCTTGTGGCACCCCATTCTGTTTGATGGTGTCACAAATATCGAGAAAAGTCTCGAGATGCGCATTCGGTCTTGATGACTCCTCCCCAAACCGCTCTCCTTGGACCATCTTGATCGGGGCGGCTTGACTCAAAATTGTTTGCATCCACGTCAGGGCCCCATCCGCCTCCTTGGGCTGCTTCGGTGGGAGGTCGGTACATAAAGTTCGATGGTCGCGTCTGCAGGGTAGGGACAAGGAGTCCCATATTCGCCATCTGGCCGCATCTCTGAATCGGCCGGCATGCGTGCGGCTTGCTCGGGGATACCCCGTTTATCGGATTAGCTGCCATTTCTTCTTTGTTTCTCTCGTCCTCTTCTCCTTTGAGAGCTTTTGATCTCGGGATCTAATAATATTCGGGGGTTCACGAGATCTTGTACGCATAAACTACACGAGAAAAGAGAATTGACTCTTGCAAAATAAATAAATAATAATATATAAATTGAATTAATAAATCCAAATCGTCAAATTATTCATATGTAATCTTAACAATCCCGAACACGCCAAAATTTTATCGCTCACTTTTCTAACACGAAACGTGCAAGTATATAGGTAAGGCGGTGTATCGTATCCACGGGGATTGTGTCTGGCACTGAGGCTAGCTCAGCGATAATTTATTATTATTCAAGCACGATTTTGGTTTGGAAGGCTTTAGGGCTTGGAAATTAATCAGCGCAGAGGTAACAAAGCAAAAATAAAAGAAAGCAATAAATATCAAAGATGATAAAGCAGATAAAAAACTAACCCTAGGGATGCATAAATCCTATCCACAATGTATGTTTATCACATTTCCTATTAGCCAATTTTAATCGAGACAAGATGGAAGATCACATATATAACCAACAACTTCATTCGACAATTGCGGCGATGAATTACGAGTTTTCCTACCATTCTAGGTGAAAACAAGTAACTCCAAAAGGATCACTAAGAATATGCTTCCTCTGAATATCCTATTTCATTTCGACTCGAGGTTTATTCGTATCATGCATTCAAGATCGATCGACAATTAATCGATTCGTCGTTAGCGGCAACTAAATATGCTTCAAGATTGATCGAAATTAATACATATAAATAAGCAACAAGAATCATGAATCGATGCCTAGAAGGTAAATAGCGATAACAGGAATCACAACATATAGGATCGAATCATGAAACCCTAGGATTAGAACGGAAAATTACCTAGACATAATAAACGGAATAAAATACGAATAAATCATAAAAACGGAAATTAAATGCATAAAACCCGGATAAAAGCGTTGGATGAACAATGGTTGGTCTTGAATCCAATCCCAAGCGAAAAACGGAAAACAACGGAAAACGATCGGACAAAATGTTCCGATCGATAACAAAGCAATAAACTAAACTAGAACAACGGAAAACTAAAGCTAGAATGGAATTAAATCGAAACTAAAGCGAAAATAAGATGAAAAACTGAAAATAAACTGAGGAGAAATGTGCTTGGTAGGACTGGAGGCGTGTTCTCTCTATTTATAAACCCTGGATGAAAGCCCACGAAATCACCGAATATAGGCCCAAAATCTCACGTCCAGCACCGGACGGGGCGAAGTTCCGGACGCGAGCGTTCTCTAGAAAGGTAGCCCAGCGCTGGACGGAGTGAAGCGCCGGACGCGAGCACTCTCTGGAGTGAATAGTGAGTGGATCCCGCCGTGGAGTCGGCGCGGGGACGCCTGGCGAAGCTTCGGAGGCGGGCGGACGATGGACGAGGCGCGGACGGTTGGGCTGGAAGCGTGCGCTGGGTGATTTGTTGAACGTATGAAGAGGCGCTGGACGCGGATGAGGCTAGGTGCAAAAAGTGCGCTGGGTGATGCCCAGCGCCGGCTGAGGACGCACCGCACGCTGAGGCGCCGGACGCGCATCAGAGCACCGGACGCACGGCGAGATGCTCATGGAGTCAGCACCGGACGATGGACGAGGTGTCGGACGTGACTTGGTTGGTTGGCAAATGCGCGCTGGGCGCACCCAGAGCCGGACGGCGCGCAGCGTCGGACGCGCTCGCGCGTTCGTGTGCGCGACTTCGCTGATTCGCTTCGTTCTCTCTCTTCCGAAGTCCGAATTACGATCCGTTTGTGCCTGTGGACTCCTATCGAGATACTCTTTAACATTGTAAGCTTTTAACAACCATATTTGTCATATCCATTGGTCATCTTTGATTACATCTTTGTCTTATGCATCGATTATCACCTGAAAAGCCTACAAAACACCACAGAAGAAACCAAGAGCAGTATCTTCTAAAATAGATAAAATCATTAAGATCCGATACATAAACGCATTTAATAAATCTAAAATCATCTTTAAATATCGTAAATAAACGTGTAAAACGTGCGTTTATCATACCCCCAAACTTGAAGCATTGTTTGTCCTCAAACCAAAATGCAATGTAAAGACAAACGAAGGACACAACAAAAGATCAGCGAGTATAGCAAAGGTGATAAACACAATCAAGCCTCGTAAATATCATCGTCAACGCCGAAAATATTAGCACACATGACGACATTAGTCAATTTGACACAAACAACCGTTGAAAGCAAAACTCATTCAATTCGACCTCACACGTGCATGTGTGTAAAATATAGGATACACTCAACTCATAAAGAAATTAAGGATGTGTATACACTCATAGATCAATGCAATGCAACATCTTACCATAGGCTTGCCATTTCTCTAATATCTCCACCACGTCAAATGTGTTCAAATAAGGATCAAAAAGGTCTTTTCATAGGTTATAATGTAGGCACATTGGTTAAGGTAGGATAATATATGGCTAAGTGACTCAAAGATACTCCAAGTACCCCCATTTATACAATTCGACACATATGGACTTTGTCCATTTTCCTCTTCTTTTCCATCATGCTAAATCGACGTTTTATCCCTCATAAGGTACCTATACTTTGATTAACGACCCTTTATGCTCAAAACATATAATGAACTTATCATTGCTTTTTCTTTTCTTTTCTAGAGCTTATAGGGTTTATCATTCACAACAAATGTACTATTCTTCACCACAGATGTACTTCTCCAATAACAATTTTTTTCGCCATAACTACATCAAAATTTCAACCCTTTTTATTCCCATATCCATCCTCACCTCCAATCATCCGGTTAATCGAAGAATAAAGTCTAATAACGGCTCAAAGAAGGCGACAAATGATAGATATTATTGGGCTAGTGTTTGGGTAAATATGTGGTTGACAAAGATGGCCTTTTATCCTATCCAAATTCGAAACACATATTGCAGTCTCGACACAGAAAAACGGCAAGTTCTAGAAGAGAATCACATGCATGATATCACACAATTAAAAGAAACTATATCAAGATGTTTATACAGTGAAGCTCAAGTCTCACGGGTTAAGCAAATGGTGAAAAACAACAAGTTTAAGCAATCTCGCGTCGTTCAATGCGTCATTTTCTAACATATCATGTGCACTATCATTAAATTTCATAAAAATTTCTATCGTCATTGGCCACATGGTTAAAACACTTCACTTAACTCGTTGATCGACGACAAAACACGAAAAGAAAGACAAAAACACGACAAAAAGCAACACAAACGAAAAACAAAACAAAACACAAAAACAAAACAAAGAAAACGTTGGGTTACCTCCCAACAAGTGCTAATTTAATGTCTTTAGCTAGACCATCACATACCTTGTTCAATCCGGCGTTTTGGTGGCAATAGAAATCTTTCCCAATTTGTGGATTCTCCTATACTTAACATTCACGGATGAGCACCACTGACTATGGAAGTGCCCCCCAAACTTGAATGATTCACTCGGAGTTCCATGCCGAGTCCACTTCTTCCTTCTCGCAGCTTCCTCGATTGGTCGAGTACCCTCTAAGCGCGCGACTTGTGCGGTAGCAGCAGTCGTGATCGAGTAGCAATCTTCCGGCTTTTCGCTGTCGTGTTGCTTGATGGCGTCATATATGAAAATCTTGAGCTCCTCATCGTTAACCCGAAACGTGAGATTACCTTCCTGCACATCAATCAAAGCACGACCAGTTGCTAGAAAAGGTCTGCCCAGGATTAGTGGTTGTTGTTTGAATTCGGGAATATCTAAAATCACAAAATCGGCAGGAAAGTATGCTCGGCGATCTCACATTCTAACGTAAAACTGCCGGGATCATTCATTTGAGGCGCTTTCTTCTTAAGACAACCTTTGCATTCTTCGGATTAGGGTAATTTTTTCAAATTTCCCCAATTTCTTCTTGCTTGTAAGTGCGTCATTTAAAAATTTCACGTATCCTGGCATGTTTCGCAGCGCTTCAAAGAGAGGCAAATTGATTTCGACTTTTTGAAAAATCTCTTTGAAACGAGCAAACTCCTCGTCATATTCGATTTGGCTAGTCGACTCGGAACGGGACCGGAGGAGTGTCGTGCGACGATTTATACGGGGTGCCTCGCGGTCGACCTCACGACCGGCCGGGTCGGTCGCGAGGATACGCTGCGCGCAATCCTTCTTCGCGTGCGAGCTTACGGGCGCGAGTTCACGCTACGACTCTTCATCGAATACTTGCGGTTCTTGCGCTTTCGGCGCACTGGTCGCCGCGAACAAATGGGTGCGCATAACCGATGGCTCGTGGTCGGTTGCGGGGCGCGTGCTCGATCGCGAGTGTCGTGGACAATTCTCTCTCGCGCGATCGGGCTCGCGGTCGCGAGCTCGGTCGTGAGTTTCTGCTTCAGATTGCTTTCTTGCTCCGTATGGCTTGGGCAAGCTTGTCCACTCCTCGTCTGGATGGCGAAGCACTGATTTTTCGGGTTCACCTCCGTATTACTCGGAAATTGGCCCGTCTTTTGTTGTGCATTCAATTGTACGGCTACTTGACCAATCTGATTTTCCAACATCTTTACGTGTTTCCCCATAGCCGTCACAGTCGACTCCAGATGAGTTATTTTCTGCCCGGTACTGCTTATAAATGCACTCTGTTGAGTCGCCATCTGTTGCACCATATCTTCTAAACTTGGCTTCTTCGGCTCTTGGATCATACCATTCTGTACCGTGAAGCCTGCTGGAGGTTGCTGAAAATTATTCGGGTTGGCATCTGACGAGTTCGAATGATTTCTATTGTTTGGAGGGTATGCCGGATTCTCCTCCTGACGGTTCCTTTGATTTATAAAATGTACGTCCTCCGTCTCAATCTGGCTCTTCAACAGAGTGAATTGCTTCATCAGCTCGTCGTATCTCGAATCAGCCTCGACGGCCGCTGCTTTAACCACTGGCGTTCTCTCCGTTGGCCATTGATAGCTGTTGGCAGCCATCTCCTCTAAAATACGGCTCGCCTCGTCTACTCGTCGGTTCAATAAACAGCCCCCTGCCGACGCATCCACAATGCTCCTCGTCTGAAATGTCAGTCCACTGTAGAACTGCGTGATTTGTTGCTCCTTGGAGAATCCATGCTGTGGACATCGCCTCAATAGACCTCTGAATCTCTCCCATGCCTCGAATAGTGATTCGTCGTGGTTTTGGCAAAAATGGGAGATTTCGGCGATGATCTTCTGCGCTTTCGCCGGCGGAAAATATTTCGAGAGAAACTTCTCGCAAAGTTTCCCCCAAGTGTCAATGCCAGTTCGGTCCAAACTCTTGAACCAATCTTTCGCCTGGTTGCGCAACGAGAAACCGAAAATGCTCATCCGGATCGTGTCTTGTGGCACCCCATTCTGTTTGATGGTGTCACAAATATCGAGAAAAGTCTCGAGATGCGCATTCGGTCTTGATGACTCCTCCCCAAACCGCTCTCCTTGGACCATCTTGATCGGGCGGGCTTGACTCAAAATTGTTTGCATCCACGCAGGGCCCCATCCGCCTCCTTGGGCTGCTCGGTGGGAGGTCGGTACATAAAGTTCGATGGTCGCGTCTGCGGGTAGGGACAAGGAGTCCCATATTCGCCATCTGGCGCTGCATCTCTACGAAATCGGCCAGCATGCGTGCAGCTTGCTCGGGGGGGATACCCCCGTTTATCGGATTAGCTGCCATTTCTTGCTGTTTCTCCTCTCGTCCTCTTCTCCTTTGAGAGCTTTTGATCTCGGGATCTAATAATATTTCAGGGGGTTCCTGAGATCTTGTACGCATAAACTACCTGAGAAAAGAGAGAATTCAGCTCTTGCAAAAATAAATAAATAATAATATATAAATTGAATTAATAAATCCAAATCGTCAAATTATTCATATGTAATCTTAACAATCCCCGGCAACGACGCCAAAATTTTATCGCTCACTTTTCTAACACGAAAACGTGCAAGTATATAGGTAAGGCGGTATCGTATCCACGAGGATTATGTCTGAAAACACGAGGCTAGCTCAGCGATAATTTATTATTATTCAAGCCTGATTTTGGTTTGGAAGGCTTTAGGGCTTGAAATTAATCAGCGAGAGGTAACAAAGCAAAAAATAAAAGAAAGCAATAAATATCAAAGATGATAAAAGCAGATAAAAAGACTAACCCAGGGATGCATAAATCCTATCCACAATGTATGTTTATCCTGTTTCCTATTAGCCAATTTTAATCCGAGACAAGATGGAAGATCACATATATAACCAACAACTTGATTCGACAATTGCGGCGATGAATTACGAGTTTTCCCTACCATTCTAGGTGAAAACAAGTAACTCCAAAAGGATCACTAAGAATATGCTTCCTACGAATATCCTATTTCATTACGACTCGAGGTTTATTCAGTATCATGCATTCAAGATCGATCGACAATTAATACGATTCGTCATTAGCGGCAACTAAATATGCTTCAAGATTGATCGAGAAATTAATACATATAAATAAGCAACAAGAATCATGAATCGATGCACAGAAGGTAAATAGCGATAACAGAATCACAACATATAGGATCGAATCATGAAACCCTAGGATTAGAGCGGAAAATTACCTAGACATAATAAGCGGAATAAAATACTTAATAAATCATAAAAGCGAAATTAAATGCATAAAACCCGATAAAAGCGTTGGATGAACAATGGTTGGTCTTGAATCCAATCCCAAGCGAAAACGGAAAACAACGGAAAACGATCGGACAAAATGTTCGATCGATAACAAAGCAATAAACTAAACTAGAACAACGGAAAACTAAAGCTAGAATGGAATTAAATCGAAACTAAAGCGAAAATAAGATGAAAACTGAAAATAAGCGAGGAGAAATGTGCTTGGTAGAGATGGGCGTGTTCTCTCTATTTATAAACCACGGATGAAAGCCCACGAAATCACCGAATATAGGCCCAAAATCTCACGTCCAGCACCGGACGGGGCGAAGCTCCGGATGCGAGCGTTCTCTAGAAAGGTAGCCCAGCGCTGGACGGAGTGAAGCGCCGGACGCGAGCACTCTCTGGAGTGAATAGTGAGTGGATCCCAGCGCCGACGGAGTCAGGGCGCCGGACGCACGGCGAGAAGCTTCTGGAGGCAGGCCGGACGATGGACGAGGCGCCGGACGCGGTTGGGCTGGAAGCGTGCGCTGGGTGATTTGTTGAACGTATGAAGAGGCGCTGGACGCGGATGAGGCTAGGTGCAAAAGTCTGTTGGGTGATGCCAGGCGGCCGAGGACGCACCGCCGCGCCGAGGCGCGGACGCGCATCGAGCACCGGACGCATGGCGAGATGCTCATGGAGTCAGCGCCGGATGATGGACGAGGTGTCGGACGTGACTTGGTTGGTTGGCAAATGCGCGCTGGGCGCACCTGAGCCGGACGGCGCGCAGCGTCCGGACGCGCTCGCTGCGCGTTCGGTGTCTTGCGACTTGATTTCGCTTTCTCTCTCTTCCAAGTCCGACCACGATCCGTTTGTGCTGTGGACTCCTATCGAGATACTCTTTAACATTGTAAGCTTTTAACAACCATATTTGTCATATCCATTGGTCATCTTTGATTACATCTTTGTCTTATGCATCGATTATCACCTGAAAAGCCTACAAAACACCACGTAAGAAACCAAGAGCGATATCTTCTAAAATAGATAAAATCATTAAGATCCGATACATAAGCGCATTTAATAAATCTAAAATCATCTTTAAATATCATAAATAAACGTGTAAAACGTGCGTTTATCATACCCCCAAACTTGAAGCATTGTTTGTCCTCAAACCAAAACAGAACAGAAAGACAAACGAAGGACACAACAAAAGATCAACGAGTATAGCAAAGGTGATAAACACAATCAAGCCTCAGAAATATCTGTCAACGCTCGAAAATATTAGCACACATGACGACATTAGTCAATTTGACACAAACAACCGTTGAAAGCAAAACTCATTCAATTCAACCTCACACGTGCATGTGTGTAAAATATAGGATACACTCGACTCATAAAGAAATTAAGGATGTGTATACACTCATAGATCAATGCAATGCAACATCTTACCATAGGCTTGCCATTTCTAATATCTCCACCACGTCAAATGTGTTCAAATAAGGATCAAAAAGGTCTTTTCATAGGTTATAATGTAGGCACATTGGTTAAGGTAGGATAATATATGGCTAAGTGACTCAAAGATACTCCAAGTACCCCCATTTATACAATTCGACACATATGGACTTTGTCCATTTTCCTCTTCTTTTCCATCATGCTAAATCGACGTTTTATCCCTCATAAGGTACCTATACTTTGATTAACGACCCTTTATGCTCAAAACACATAATGAACTTATCATTGCTTTTTCTTTTCTTTTCTAGAGCTTATAGGGTTTATCATTCACAACAAATGTACTATTCTTCACCACAGATGTACTTCTCCAATAACAATTTTTTTTCGCCATAACTACATCAAAATTTCAACCCCTTTTTATTCCCATATCCATCCTCACCTCCAATCATCCGGTTAATCGAAAGAATAAAGTCTAATAACGGCTCAAAGAAGGCGACAAATGATAGATATTATTGGGCTAGTGTTTGGGTAAATATGTGGTTGACAAAGATGGCCTTTTATCCTATCCAAATTCGAAACACATATTGCAGTCTCGACACAGAAAAACGGCAAGTTCTAGAAGAGAATCACATGCATGATATCACACAATTAAAAGAAACTATATCAAGATGTTTATACAGTGAAGCTCAAGTCTCACGGGTTAAGCAAATGGTGAAAAACAACAAGTTTAAGCAATCTCGCGTCGTTCATGCGTCATTTTCTAACATATCATGTGCACTATCATTAAATTTCATAAAAAATTTCTATCGTCATTGGCCACATGGATTAAAACACTTCACTTAACTCGTTGATCGACAGACAAAACACGAAAAGAAAGACAAAAACACGACAAAAAGCAACACAAACGAAAAACAAAACAAAACACAAAAACAAAACAAAGAAAACGTTGGGTTACCTCCCAACAAGTGCTAATTTAATGTCTTTAGCTAGACCATCACATACCTTGTTCAATCCGGCGTTTTGGTGGCAATAGAAATCTTTCCCAATTTGTGGATTCTCCTATACTTAACATTCACGGATGAGCACCACTGACTATGGAAGTGCCCCCCCCCCAAACTTGAATGATTCACTCGGAGTTCCATGCCGAGTCCACTTCTTCCTTCTCGCAGCTTCCTCGATTGGTCGAGTACCCTCTAGCCTTGCGACTTGTGCGATAGCGGCGATCGTGATAGGTAGCAATCTTCCGCTTTTTATTTGTCGTGTTGCTTGATGGCGTCATATATGGAAATCTTGAGCTCCTCATCGTTAACCCGAAACGTGAGATTACCTTCCTGCACATCAATCAAAGCACGACCAGTTGCTAGAAAAGGTCTGCCCAGGATTAGTGGTTGTTGTTTGAATTCGGGAATATCTAAAATCACAAAATCGGCAGGAAAGTATGCTCGGCGATCTCACATTCTAACGTAAAACTGCCGGGATCATACATTTGAGGCGACTTCTTACGCAAGACGGCCTTTGCATTCTTCGGATTAGGGTAATTTTTCAAATTTCCCCAATTTCTTCTTGCTTGTAAGTCGTCATTTAAAAATTTCACGTATCTGGCATGTTTCGCAGCGCTTCAAAGAGAGGCAAATTGATTTCGACTTTTTGAAAAATCTCTTTGAAACGAGCAAACTCCTCGTCATATTTCGATTTGGCTAGTCGACTCGGAAACGGGACCGGAGGAGTGTACGTGCGACGATTTATACAGGGGTGCCTCGCGGTCGACCTCGCGACCACCGGTCGGTCGCGAGGATGCGCTGCGCTGCAATCCTTCTTCGCGTGCGAGCTTACGGGCACGAGTTCACGCGCTGACTCTTCATCAGAATACTTCGCGGTTGCGCTTTCGAGCGCTGGGTCGCTCGCGAACAAATCTGGGGTGCGCACAATCTGATGGCTCGTGGTCGGGTGCGGGGGCGCGTGCTCGGTCGCGAGTGTCTGTGGACAATTCTCTGGACTCCTCGCGATCGGGCTCGCGGTCGCGAGCTCGGTCGTGAGTTTCTGCTTCAGATTGCTTTCTTGCTCCGTAAGGCTTGGGCAAGCTTGTCCACTCCTCGTCTGGATGGCGAAGCACTGATATTTCGGGTTCACCTCCGTATTACTCGGAAATTGGCCCGTCTTTTGTTGTGCATTCAATTGTACGGCTACTTGACCAATCTGATTTTCCAACATCTTTACGTGTTTCCCCATAGCCGTCACAGTCGACTCCAGATGAGTTATTTTCTGCCCGATAATGCTTATAAATGCACTCTGTTGAGTCGCCATCATTGCACCATATCTTCTAAACTTGGCTTCTTGGCTCTTGGATCATACCATTACGTGCCGTGAAGCTCTTGGAGGTTCTTGAAAATTATTCGGGTTGGCATCTGACGAGTTGAATGATTTCTATTGTTTGGAGGGTATGCGGATTCTCCCCGACGGTTCCTTTGATTTATAAAATGTCGTCCTCGTCTCAATCGGCTCTTCAGCGAGTGAATTGCCTCATCACTCGTCGTATCTCGAATCGGCCTCGACGACGCTTGCTTTAACCAGGCGTTCTCTCCGTTGGCCATTGATAGCTGTTGGCGCCATCTCCTCTAAAATACGGCTCGCCTCGTCTACTCGTCGGTTGATAAACAGCCCGTGCCGACGCATCCACAATGCTCCTCGTGCGAAATGTCGGTCCACGGTGAAGCTGCGTGATTTGTTGCTCCTTGGAGAATCCATCTTGTGGACATCGTCTCAATAGACCTCTGAATCTCTCCCATGCCTCGAATAGTGATTAAGTCGTGGTTTTGGCAAAATGGGAGATTTCGGCGATGATCTTCTGCGCTTTCGCCGGCGGAAAATATTTGAGAGAAACTTCTCATAAAGTTTCCCCAAGTGTCAATACCGATTCGGTCCAAACTCTTGAACCAATCTTTACTTTGGTTGCGCAACGAGAAACCGAAAATGCTCATCCGGATCGTGTCTTGTGGCACCCCATTACATTTGATGGTGTCACAAATATCGAAAAAGTCTCGAGATGCGCATTCGGGTCTTGATGACTCCTCCCCAAATGCTCTCCTTGGACCATCTTGATCGGGGCGGATTGACTCAAAATTGTTTGCATCCACGTGCGGGCCCCATCCGCCTCCTTGGGCTGCTCGGTGGGAGGTCGGTACATAAAGTTCGATGGTCGCGTCTGGGGGTGGGACAAGGAGTCCCATATTCGCCATCTGGCCAGCATCTCTATGAAATCGGCCAAAGATGCGTGCGGCTTGCTCGGGGATACCCGTTTATCGGATTAGTTGCCATTTCTTCTTTTTCTCCTCTCGTCCTCTTCTCCTTTGAGAGCTTTTGATCTCGGGATCTAATAATATTTCGGGGTTCACGAGATCTTGTCGCATAAACTACACGAGAAAGAGAGAATTCACTCTTGCAAAAATAAATAAATAATAATATATAAATTGAATTAATAAATCCAAATCGTCAAATTATTCATATGTAATCTTAACAATCCCAAGAACGGCGCCAAAATTTTATCGCTCACTTTTCTAACATGGCGTGCAGTATATAGGTAAGGCGGTATCGTATCCACGTGGATTATGTCTGAAAACACGAGGCTAGCTCAGCGATAATTTATTATTATTGAAGCACGATTTTGGTTTGGAAGGCTTTAGGGCTTGGAAATTAATCAGCGAGGTAACAAAGCAAAAATAAAAAAAGCAATAAATATCAAAGATGATAAAACAGATAAAAAGACTAACCCTAGGGATGCATAAATCCTATCCACAATGTATGTTTATCCTGTTTCCTATTAGCCAATTTTAATCCAGACAAGATGGAAGATCACATATATAACCAACAACTTCAGTTACGACAATTGCGGCAGTAGATTACGAGTTTTCCCTACCATTCTAGGTGAAAACAAATAACTCCAAAAGGATCACTAAGAATATGTTTCCTACGAATATCCTATTTCAGCTACGACTCAAGGTTTATTCGTATCATGCATTCAAGATCGATTGACAATTTATACAGTTATGTCATTAACTGGCAACTAAATATGCATCAAGATTGATCAGAAATTAATACATATAAATAAGCACCAAGAATCATGAATCAATGCCTGGAAGGTAAATAGCGATAACAGGAATCACAACATATAGGATCGAATCATGCAAACCCTAGGATTAGAACGGAAAATTACCTAGACATAATAAACGGAATAAAATACGAATAAATCATAAAAACAGAAATTAAATGCATAAAACCCGGATAAAAGCGTTGGATGAACAATGGATGGTCTTGAATCCAATCCCCAAGCGAAAAACGGAAAACAACGGAAAATGATCGGACAAAACGTTCCGATCGATAACAATGCAATAAACTAAACTAGAACAACGGAAAACTAAAGCTAGAACGGAATTAAATCGAAACTAAAGCGAAAATAAGATGAAAAACTGAAAATAAACTGAGGAGAAAGGTGCTTGGTAGGTCTGGAGGAGTGTTCTCTCTATATATAAACCGTGGATAAAAGCCCACGAAATCACCGAATATAGGCCCAAAATCTCACGTCCAGCGCCGGACGGGGCGAAGCTCCGGACGCGAGCATTCTCTGGAAAGGTAGCCCAGCGCCGGACGGAGTGAAGCGCCGGACGCGAGCACTCTCTGGAGTGAATAGTGAGAGGATCCCAGCGCCGGCGGAGTCAGAGCGCCGGATGCACGGCGAGAAGCTTTTGGAGGCAGCGCCGGACGATGGACGAGGCGCCGGACGTGGTTGGGCTGGAAGCGTGCGCTGGGTGATGTGTTGAACGTATGAAGAGGCGCCGAATGCGGATGAGGCTGGGTGCGAAACGTGCGCTGGGTGATGCCCAGCGCCGGCTGAGGACGCACCGCACGCTGAGGCACCGGACGCTCATCAGAGCACCGGACGCATGGCGAGATGCTTATGGAGTCAGTGCGGACGATGGACGAGGCACCGGACGTGACCTGGTTGGTTGTCAAATGCACGCTGGGCGCACCCAGCACCGAACGGCGCACAGCGTCGGACGCGCTCGCGCGTTCGTGTCTTGCGACTTATTGATTAACCGTTCTCTCTCTTCCGAACTCCGAATTGCGATCCGTTTGCGCCTGTGGACTCCTATCGAGATACTCTTTAAAATTGTATGATTTTAACAACCATATTTTTCATATCCATTGGTCATCTTTGATTACATCTTTGTCTTATGCATCGATTATCACCTGAAAAGCCTACAAAACACCACAGAAGAAACCAAGAGCAGTATCTTCTAAAATAGATAAAATCATTAAGATCCGATACATAAACACATTTAATAGATCTAAAATCATCTTTAAATATCATAAATAAACATGTAAAACGTGCGTTTATCAGTGGCAACTTGTCTATAACCTCGATTTTTGCTCTGTCAACTTCAATGCCTTTACTGGAAACTCGATGGCCCAAGACCGTTCCTTCTTGCACCATGAAATGACATTTTTCCCAATTTAGAACCAGGTTCGTCTCTTCACATCGCTCCAATACTTTTCCCAAATTTATCAAGCAAGTATCGAAGGTGTCTCCAAAAACCGAGAAGTCATCCATGAAGATCTCTAACGATGTTTCCACCATATCGGAGAATATCGCCATCATACACCTTTGAAAAGTGGCAGGTGCATTACATAGCCCGAATGGCATTCTTCTACAAGCAAACGTACCGTAGGGGCATGTGAATGTGGTTTTATGTTGATCTTCGGGAGCTATGGCTATTTGGTGATAGCCAAAGTATCCGTCGAGGAAGCAAAAATATTCTTTACCTGCTAGCTTGTCAAGCATTTGATCGATGAATAGCAGCGGAAATGATCCTTCCTTGTAGCCTTGTTCAATTCGATAATCCACACAAACTTCGCCACCGGTCACTACCCTTGTAGAATCGGTTCATTTTATCATTGCGACCACCGTCCTCCTCATTTCTTGGGAACACATTGAATGGGGGTGACCCAAGAGCTGTCCGAAGTGGATATATAATCCCAAAGATCTAAAAGCTTGATCACCTCCTTTTCACCACTTTTTCATCAAGGGTTAAGGCGTCTCGATGTTCCACCGAGTTCTCGCATCCTTCTTCCAATGAATTTTGTGCATACAAATAGACGGACTTATCCTCGTATATCGACATCGTCCGGTAAAAGCCTTCTTATATCTTTTCAAAACTTCGGTAGCATTTCTTCCTTTTCAAAGACCAAGAATGGTCAAATAATAACTGCAATGTTTCATCAATTCTAAGTAAGCATACATTAGGTGAGTGGGCGAGGTTTCAAAACCAAGTGCGGAGGTTCTCGAATCGACCAGTTGGAAAGTTTGAAATCTCGGTTAGTGAGTCCCAAAGACTCAAACTTCGCTGAAAATTAGCAAGACCTTGTGCGATTCCAAACATGCTTCACATGCTTCTTCTTCGTCACCCAAATCTTGAACTCCTCTAGAGCCGCAACACTAATACCTTCTGCATTTTCAATGCTCAAGTTATCGACCACAATGTGGTCAATGATATTAAGAACGAGCATTCTTCAACCTCATCGGGAAAGTTCATGGCGTTGAACACATTGAAGGTAACTTGTTTGGTCATTCACTCTCATTGTTAATTCCCCTTTTGAACATCAATCAATGTTCTTCATGTTGCAAAAATGGTGCGCCCAAAATAATGGGAACTTCCCTATCCGCCTCATAATCAAGAATAATGAAATCCGCGGGAAAAATAAAAGTATCGACCTTGACCAGAACATCTTCAATCTTGCCTTCTGGATGTGCCATGAAACGGTTAGCCAACTGTAGAGTAACTGTGGTAGGCCTTGCTTATCCGATTCCCAGCTTTTTGAAAATAGATAACGGCATAAGATTTATGCTCGCTCCTAAATCGCATAGAGCTCGACCAACATCTCGGCCTCCAATAGAACATGGAATGGTGAAGCTACCGGGATTCTTCAACTTAGGTGGAATTTTATTCTTCAATATAGCGCTACTCCCCTCTGTCAAAGCCACTGTCTCGAATTCCCCAAGTCGAAAGTTTCTTCGTCAAAATGTCTTTCAAAAACTTCACGTAGTTGGGCATTTGCTCTAATGCCTCAACTAAGGGAATGTTGATATGAAGCTGCTTCAATACATCTAAAAATCTTCGGAACTTGACGTCTTCCTACTGGTTCTGGAAGCATTTCGGAAATGGTGGAGGTGGCTTTCCAGATGGCAGATTGGGGTTTCGGTCTTCTGAAACTTCGCAATGAGATTACTGTGTGATGTCTTTTGCCTTGCGAACGACTCTTCACATCGCTCCAAGTCAGTTTGGATTAAAGTGGGCTCAGTATTTTTCTTGGCATTTTGTCTGATATCTTCTTCATTAAATTACAACGTCTTGCCACTCCTCAAGGTGACCGCCTTGCAATTCTTTTTGTCTTTTCTTGGATTTTTCGTGTCACTTGGCAACGCACCGTGTTGCTTATTTCTTAGCTCAGTGGCTATTTGTCCCATTTGAACCTCCAAATTCCTCAATGAAATAGCTTGGCTCTAAATTACAGCATCATTCTTAGCCATGTACTCTTTCATCAATGCCTCTAACGGATTTGTATGCGGAGGTTGTTGTTGAGGGTACCCTTGTTGTTTTTGCTGTTGTTGGTACCCTTGCTGAAATTGACTTTTCTCTTGCATTTGCATACCACTTGTACCAGCTCCTTGTCCATTCCAAGAAAAATTTGGGTGTTGCCTCCAACCCGGATTATCGTTTGCGGTAAGGATTATTCTGACCGCATTTTGATTCCCACATAGCACACCGAGGTTTGGATTAGAGGGCAATTTTGAAGGCATGTCCTTCTCCACAATAAGCACACAAAATTTATGCCACCTTCCCAGTAGGTACAGATACAAGAGTAGGTGTAGGTGCTAAATTTCCCCCCAAACTTAAGTTTTTTAGCACATTGGTCATGGAAGCCACTTGAGCAGTTAATGCAGTCAAAGCATCGACTTCAAACACACCAGCCACCTTTTTGCCTTGAGGAGCTCTCGCATTTGACCATTTACAATTGTTGTTAGCAATTCTCTCCAAAATTTCATATGCTTCATTGTAAGATTTGGAGAGAATAACTCCATTTGCCGAAGCATCAAGAACCAAACGCGTAGAAGCATTTAGACCATTGTAGAAGGTCTCAATCTGAATACAGTGTGGAATACCATGGTGAGGGCATTTTCTAAGTGAGTCTTTGAATCATTCCCAGGCCTCACAAACCGACTCATCTTCCAACTGTTGGAACGACATAATCTCATTCCGTAGTTTGGCGTTTTTCGATGGAGGGAAGTACTTGATCAGGAACTTCTCGCCTAGCTCGTTCCATGTAGAAATAGAGTCAGGTGGAAGTGCATTTAGCCAAGCTCTGGCTCTGTCCCTCCCTGAGAATGGGAATAATCTCAGCCTTAACGCCTCCGCCGACACACCTTGCAACTTGAAGGAGTCGCTCACTTCCATGAATGAACGAAGGTGAAGGTGCGGATCTTCTGTGGCTTGTCCACTAAATTGGCCTACAGTTTGCAGCATTTGAAACATCACGGGCTTCGACTCGAACTGTGGAGATTGAATCTCCGGTCAAATTATGCCCGAATTAAGCTCATTGAACATCGGTGCGGCATAATCCCGTATAGCTCTCTCTTTATCATCGGCTATGACAATGACATTATTGTCTCTGTCATCTACTGGAATCATTTCAGCCATCCTTGCACGATGTCTGGTTCGTTGATCTCTTCTCCACCGCCGAAAAGTGCGTTCGATTTCTGGATCAAACTGGAGTGGTTCAGGACCTTGCTCACCGTTCATACACAAAGGACAACCTACAAAGTTCGGAAAGTAACACAAAATATGAGATGAAAATGTAAAAGCGAGCGAGAAATAAAATTAAAAATGAAGCTAACGTAATCCTAATTTCAATCCCCAGCAACGGCGCCAAAAACTTGTTGGTTGTAAAGTGTATATACGCAAGTGCACGTAATCAACAAGTAATAAATCGGAAGTACTCCAAGATCGTCTCCACAGGGATTGCAAATTAAAATAATACGTCTACTTCAATTAGCTAAAACAAGGAATAAAACAATTAAACTAAGAGATGATTTTTTTTTAGTTTTCTTTACGGGCAACAAACAAAACAAATTACAGAATAAATTACTTGAAAGAAATAGATAAACAACTATTTAAAAGATTCGAACAGATTTTGATTTGGTAAGGGAAAGATAGACTTGGATTTTCGAATCCCTCTATCTCTTAAAAATGGCTTCGTTGCTCTTAGCATCAATTACACGGTGACGTGATTTCTCAAGGTATTTAGGATTTTTCCAAAGCCTAAAAATTATATCAACAACTAATTTCCACATATTCCTATGCTTTACAGGTTATGATATTTTGTTTTAGCACATATCACAAATATCACATAAGGCAACAACATATTCCTATGCTAAATACCTCATTCCATTCATCTTAATCATGCTTTCTTTATATTTTCCATATTCAGGAAGCTAAGTATTCTTGGAGAGATGGCCAATCACAACAAGAAATTATCAATAAAAATAGAAGCATGGACAGTAAAAGATTTGCTAAGATAGAGTGCAAGAAATTATAATCTAGACATAGAGTTCATCTCAAATCCAAGTCTCAAGGTTCTAGCTCATGCTAGAATTCAAAATAGAAAATAAAAGATTCAGGAATTCCATGTTCTACAGCAACGAAAATTACAAAACAGATATAAAGAGGAAGACAAGAGAAAACGATTCTGGAATGTGGATTCCTCCTTCTTGGCCTCTCGCTCTTAAGCTCTCTGTTCTCCTCCCTCTTCTTTCCTGGAAATTCTCTCTGTGTATTTCTTTCTGTGTTTCTCTCCTTGACTTACATCTATACCTCCCTGTTCATTTCCTTTTCCTTTTATCTTGCGGCTCCCAGCACATAGCTTAGGAACTCGGTTTCCTTATTTAGCATGTTGAAAGTTTAAGTTACCCTCCAAGATGTGTGCAGTCAGGTGCTCCCATTTTATTTGTTGGACTTTGAGCTGAAGTGTGCACAAATGCCTCCACGTCAAAGCTGAATCAAGTGGTCCCTCCACTTTAATTCAGATTTCTCTACTATTCACCGAATTGTTGATGCTGCAGCAAAATTCCAGCAGCGAGTAATTTGTACCAACAATGATAATGCGATTTCAAAGCCCTTTTTCTTTCAAATTGAGCTTAATTAACTTCAAAAAGATCACATATCTCAACTCTAGAACAAACATGAGCAAAACACACGAAACACAACACAAAACGAGGAAGAAAGACAAACGAAGACACAAAACATGCATCAAACATTACTCAAAAAGTTTTTGAGATTAGAAAATAACTCTTTTTACAAGAGTTATCAGTTATATATTATTATATTTATTTATTCTTGCCAGAGTTAAGCTCTCTCTTTTTCTCCAGGTAGTTTATGATCACAAGGTCCCAAGGACCTCCTGAGCAAACTCTTGACCAAGAGATCGAAAATTCCCAAAGGAGAAGGAGACGAGAAAGAAGAAGGCAAGCCATGGTAGTGAATCCGCATAACGGGGGCATTCCTCCCGAGCAAGCTACACGTCTGCTAGCTGAGTTCATAGAGATGCAGCGCCAGATGGCGAATATGGGACTCCTTGTCCCTATTCTAGAGACGAGACCTCTGAACTACATGTACCGACCTCCCACTGAGCAATTCCAAGGAGGCGGATGGGGCCCGAAAGTCAATGCAAACAATTTTGAGCTGAAACCAGCCCTGATCAGCATAGTTCAAGGGGAATAATTCGGAGGAGGAGTCATAGAGAACCCGAATTCGCATCTTGAGACATACCTCGATATTTTTGACACCATCAAACAAAATGGGATGCCACAAGACACAATCCGGATGCGCATGTTCGGATTCTCTCTGCGCAGCCAGACAAAAGATTGGTTCAAGATCCTGGACCGTACTGGGATAGATAGTTGGGGGAAACTTTGCGAGAAGTTTCTTTCGAAATATTTTCCGCGGTGGCCTTGAAGATTATAGCCGAGATCTCCCATTTCTGCCAACAAAGAGACGTGTCATTATTCGAGGCATGGGAGAGATTCAGGGGCCTATTGAGAAAGTGCCCACAACATGGATTCTCCAGGGAGCAGCAGATCACGCAGTTCTATAGTGGGCTGACATTGCATACGAGAAGCATTGTAGATCGTCGGCGAGGGAATGCTGTTGAATCGCCGAGTAGAGGAGGCCACGCATCATAGAAGAGATGGCGGCAGCGGTTATCAATGGCCGATGGAAGAACGCCGATGGTCAAAGCGATTCCGTAGAGGTTGGCTCAAGTACGACGATCTTATGAAGAAGTTCACTCTTTTGAAGAGCCAGATCGAGACAGAGGATGTCAATTACATCAATCAAAGGAACCATGGGGGAAATCCGGCGTACCATCCTTACAACAGGAATCATCCCAATTTGTCGTATGCCAACCCCAATAATTTCCAACAACCTCCAGCAGGCTTCACTGTGCAGAATGGTATAATTCAATAACCGAAGAAGCAGAGCCTAGAAGATATGATGCAGCAGTTGGTTGTGAGCAACCAACAATGGCGACCAAAGAAATTCATTCATCGATACTCGCCGAGAGGATAACACAGTTGGAATCCACCGTAGCAGCCATGGGTAAACACATGAAGATGATGGAAAATCAAATCGGACGATAGCTGCACAACAGAATGCACAGCAGAAGACGGGCAAATTTTCGAGTAATATGGAAGTGAACCCAAAGGATCAGTGCTTTGCTATCCAGTTGAGGAGTGGACGAGCTTATCAGAACCACACGGAGGAGAACGGCGAAAACGGGGCAACAAAGGAGCACCTCACGATCGAGCTCGCGACCGCGAGCCGGCTGCGAGGAATCAGCCCGCAAGTGCTCCAGAGGAACTTGCAAGAGACCCAGCGATCGAGATGAAGAAGGACGCGCTCGCGAGAAATCGGGCAGAGAGTTTGGGCGAAGAACCAGCGACCAGGCTCGCGACCGCGAGCTCGGCCGCGAAGAAGAATGCCGATGCTGCCCAGCTGCCTAGCGACCGCCCTCGCGGCCATGAGGATGGTCGCGAGGGACGCCCAGTAGATAAATATCCGACGAATACCCCTTTGATCCCGTTTCCGACTCGGCTAGCTAAGTCGAAATATGACGAGGAGTTCGCCCGATTCAAAGAGATATTCCAGAAAGTTGAAATAAATTTACCTCTCTTTGAGGCACTCAGAAAAATGCCCGGATATGTTAAATTCCTCAAAGATGCATTAGCGAGCAAGAAAAAGTTGGGTAAATTTGAAAAAATTAACCTCTCAGAAGAATGCAGTGCTATCTTACAAAGGAAGTTACCACTGAAGCAGAAGGATCCAGGGAGCTTCACATTGGAGTGCGAGATTGCTGAGCATACATTACCCAATGTGTTATGTGATTTGGGAGCGAGCATCAATCTGATGTCCTTATCTGTATACAATCGCCTGGGGCTTGGAAAGTTGAAGTCAACTAAAATTTCATTGATGATGGCTGACAGGTCAGTCATATATCCTAAAGGAATAGTTGAAGATGTGTTGGTAAGAATTCGGGAAATTATTTTTCCTGCTGATTTTGTTATCTTAGACATACCCGAATCAACCACTAATCTTGGGTAGGCCTTTCCTAGCCATTGGTCGTGCTTTAATTGATGTGCAGGAAGGTGATCTCACGTTTCGTGTCAATGATGAGGAGCTAAAAATTTCAATATATGATGCCATCAAGCAACACGATAGTTCAGAGCATGAGAAGTGCTATTCAATCACCACTGCCACAGCTAGACAAGTCTCGCACTTGAATGTCCATCGACCATCGGACGAACATGCTACAAAGAAGAGATGGACTCGGCATAAAAATCCGAGTGATTCGTTCAAGTTTGGGGGGAGGAAATTTGACACGCATTGGTGGTCTGTTGTCAATGATAAGTACAAAGGCAAGCAAAAGTTTGGAAAGACCACAGTTGTCAAATTGCCCGATTGATGAGAGGTACCGTCGAGCTAGCGACGATAAATCTAGCACTGGTTGGGAGGTAACCCAACATTTTACATGCTTTATGTTTTTCGTTTTTTTTCCTTGTTTTTCTTTGTTTTGTTGTGTCTTGTTTGTTCATTTTTAAGTCCCAAGGTATATCATCAATGGCGAGGATTCTATCCACCGCCGGAGTAGCGCGACATTTGAGGTAAGATCTCTCCCAATCACTCTCTTCTGCAAACCTTATTGCCTCCATTGTACACTTTTGACAATAAGTTTGGGGAGGAGTGGTCGAGTTTGATTTGGTTGAAAGTCCTTTTTATGTTTTGCTTTGTTTTGTTAAGTTGTAATATTTTGGGGCTTTTGTCGTGTCTTTTGTTTTCGTTGTTGTGTCGGTCGATCAACGAGTTGAAGTGAAATGTGTTAATCCATGTGGCCAATGATGATAGAAATTTTCTGAAAAATATGTTGATAGTGCACATGATATGTTAGAAAATGATGCATGGATAGCTTGAGATCGCTTAGTGATAAACGCGTATTTTACACGTTTATTGTTGATATTTAAAGATGATTTTAGATCTATAAAGAGCGTTTATATCTTGGATTTCAATGCTTTTACATATTTTTGAAAGATACTGCTCTTGGGTTCCGTTTTGGTGTTTTGTAGGCTTATAAGTTGAAAACCGAAGCATGGAATGAAGGACGAGCAGACGAGGGCAAAATGAGTGCCTAGCGACCTCCCTCGCGGCCGCTAGCCAGGCCGCGAGCCATCAACCCAGCGGGCGTGAGCGCATGCGTGCGAAGGAGATACCTCACGATCGGCCTAGCAACCGCCAGGTCGGCCGCGAGGCAAAGCTGAAGCCAGCGAGACGAAGGCCATGCACGCGAGCACTCCCAGCGGGCGCGAGACGTGCCCGCGGCGATTTTATGTACGACGCGACCACACTTAGCGACCGCGAGGCCAAAGAGGACGCGCGCACTACCGAGAATTTGACGCCCGGCCGAGACGAGATGGATGCCTCGCGACCGCGATCTCGGCCGCGAAGAGAGGCGGCTGAAGCAAATTTTAGGGTTTCACCCTAAATCTATAAATAGGGCTCTACCCCCTCGCGCCTCCAACCTGGTCCAGACCTATTTTTACACGTTTTCTTCAGTTTTTCTCTAGTTTTTCATTTATTTTCACTCTACCTTTGATTTAGATTCATTCTAGCTTTAGTTTACCATCATTCTACATTAGTTATACGCATTGTTAACCTTTGGAACGATTTCGTCCGAAGGAATTCCATCGTTTTCCCGTTTTCCATTGGGTTTGGATACGAACCCAACCATTGTTCTCAGACGTTTTCCTACGGGTTTGATCTATTTAATTCGTATTTTTATGATTATTTCGTATTTAATTTTGTTAATTATGTTTAGCTAAATTTATGTTCTAATCCTAGGGTTTGCATGATTCTATCCTATATGTTGTGATTCCTGTTATTGTTATTTACCTTCCAAGCATTGATTCATGATTCTTGGTGCTTATTTATATGTGTTGATTTTTGATCAATCTTGATGCATATCATAGTTGCCAGTTAATTACGTAACAATTTTAATTGTCAATCGATCTTGAATACATGATACGGATAAGCGCGAGTAAATGGCGAGATAGGAACATTCGTAGGAAGCATATTCTTTGTGATCCTTTTGGGTTGCTTATTTTCCTCTAGAGGCGTATGAATAGGGAAAATTAGTAATCAACCGTCACAATTGTCGTAACTGAAGTTGTTGGCTGCATATGTGATCTTCCATCTTGTCTGGATTAAAACGGTTAATAATAAGCAGGATAAACATCGTTGTGGATGGGATTAGTGCATCCCTAGGGCTAGTCTTTATCTCTTATATTCATCTTTGAGTATTTATTGCTTTTGTTTATTTTCAAGTTGTTACCTTTGCTTTGGATTTAATTATCTGAAGCCTTAAAACCTTTCAAACCATATTCTGTTGCTTGGATAATGATGAAGGATTAGAGAGTTAGCTTCTGTGTTTTCGGATTGCAATCCCTGTTGATACGATACTCGACTTACCCATATACATCGCGCGTTAATTTACGTGCGACCAAATTCTATCGATCACTTAGCTTGTTGTTTTTCGCCATTTGCTTAAACCGTGAGACTTGAGCTTTAATAAACATCTTATTACAGTTTCTTTTAATTGTGTGATATCGTGCATGTTATTATCTTCTAGAACTTGCCGTTTTTTCTGTGTCAAGGCTGCAATATGTGTTTTGAATATGGAAATGATAAAGTGTCATCTTTGTTAAACAACAAATTTACCCAAACACTAGCCCAATGATATATACCGTTTTTCGCCTTCTTTGAGCCTTTATTAGACTTTATTCTTTCGATTAACCGGATGATAGGAGGTGAGGATGGATATGGGAATCAAATGGGAGGTAAATTTTGTAATACCCCATCCTTTTTAAGCTTCTGTTTTGTATGGCACGTTTTTCGAGAAAAGGTCAAAGGGTTGACTTTTTGTTTCGGTGATGCGATCGTTACGAAACCTCAGGCGTTGTGAAGAGTGTCTTATGACGAATTCATAGACACTAAGTATGCAGGTTTTCGATCACCCATCAAGGTTTGGCACTCCGGGGAAGTTATCGAAAAATCAGACTTTTTCATTGGTCTTTTAAAAGCATATCTTGTTTATAGTCGTTGTGTCCGGTATTTTATTTCGTGTCCATGGGTACCAAGTTTGCTAAATTTGAGTCCGTTTGCAAAAGTTGCGTCGCTTTTGCGTTTTGAAAAAGGCGGCTTGCAAGCTCACAAGACCCTCTTTCCTATAAATAGGAGGCTAGGGCCTTCATTTTCAACGTTCATTTTCCTTCGCTCTCTGTGTTTACGGAAGAGCCGAGCAGCTCAGTGCGTTCTATGGAGCTGCTGAGGAGTGGGGATCGAGCCGGGGAGGCTCCGCGGCGGCGCCATTGCGCTGCTGCCGAGCCACCACCGCCGATCATCCCCTCCCCGGTAGCCCCGTTTTTCTGTTTTTGTCCTTTTCTTGTTTTGATTCCGCCTTTTAGTAGATCGTATAGCATAGAACTCGGGATCCTAAAGGGACGGGACGAGAAAACGGCCGGAGGCCGGCCTATTTTGCCGGCGCATTGCCGCCGTTCACGCCGCCGATTGTCGTGGCT
This sequence comes from Salvia rosmarinus, assembly GCA_036937905.1. Lineage (NCBI taxonomy): Eukaryota > Viridiplantae > Streptophyta > Magnoliopsida > Lamiales > Lamiaceae > Salvia > Salvia rosmarinus. Next base: position 76,915,036 of record CM072819.1, on the reverse strand, counting down.
GTTGGCCGCCGTTTGGTGGTCAACGGACCACCTTTTGGCTACGGGTCCTTTAGGTTTTGAGTTCCGGGCTATGCATTCCACTAAAGTACCGATTCCATTTTTCTGTTTTTTGCGTTTCTGCATGTCGGGATGTTTTCCGTTGCTTCGAGTTTTCTAAAGGAAGTACATGCCCGGGTTATCCTTTTTCAACATAGTTTGTCATTCCATGTTCATCGTTATGCATATTGCTTATGTTTCCATTTTCATGCATCGATTTTCGATGGTTTATCCTAGATCTGAGGATAGGCATCGATTTTTGAAGCTTCTTCGCTGCTAAGATTTGAGTCAACTTGCATGCATGCATATTCTAAAAGTACCCTATTATAGGTCTTGATGCCCTAAATATATTTCCATTCTGCATCGAGTTGATTTGAAAACCCGGAGAGTGCCAAATATGGGTTCAGAAAGTCGAAAACCTTAGTTTTGCTTCGATCTTCGTTTGGGTCACAATGTTGCTTTGATTTGTGGGATGTGACCCCAAAAGTTGTTCCGTCTTGTTACCAGGTACCTACCAGTGCGATCGGTGAAGTCATCGGATCCGTAAATACCTCCCGATTAACGTTTTCGTCTGTTCAGGTTGGGTTATATATGCTTATTTTGAGTTATTTACTCTGATATTTCAAGATAAAACATGTGCGCCGTAAAATATTTTTGTGAAGTTATTACTGTTCTCTGATCCGAGATATGGTTATATTGTGATTGTGCACGGATCTCTATTCGGTGGGTTGATCACCATCTTGAGTATTGATCGTAAGGATAGACCCCAACACGTGGTTATGGTTACGAAGGGATAGACCCCTAAGTCCACACGAAATGGTAATGAGGTGGTTATGGTTACGGCGGGATTTGACCTCAAGTCCACACCGAGTTAGCCTACCGATACGTTCGGGTATGGGCCATTGGATATGTTCGGGCGAATGAATGAGATGTGATGGGCTGGCGAGATACGTTCCGAGCCGTGGTTCTTGGTATCATGATGGGAGTAACAGTAATAACGGATCAGGTATCGAAAATGAAAATCTATTTTGCTTACTTAGAAGTGGATTCGTTTTAAAACCTTCTAAGGTAAGTGCTCAACACTCTGCATCATGATTCTTTTGATTTATGATAAAACCCGGTGAGTGCGCTAGTACTCACCCCAAACTCTTTTTCAAATCTTTTCACGGATGGAGGAGGGCGGACGGGCGACGCCGAGGGTGGGCTGCGGGTTCTTCATGCTATGCTTCCGCGATGTGGTGTTATATCGTACTACGATATTGATGTATTCTTGTCCCTTATTTTGCTTTCGATTGGGAACAAGATTTGTTATGTTTATTATCTTTGTGAGTCTCGACACGAGCATGCTATGTGGTTGACGGTCTAGTCAATGTGGTGTAATGCTATTTTGCTTCCTTGCATTACTTATTATAAACCAAGATCATGTTTTACGAGGTTATGATATCGATATTATTACATTGGTGGATTGTTTGTGCACCCTCCCTTCGTGGATATGTCCTAGTTATAGAGGAGATCTTGCCCGATTTCATGGTCACATCTTCTTATCATGTATGTTATATGTATCCCCTTTCTTCCCCGCTTCTTAACCCCACCCCTAATCACACCCCGCATCCGTGCCTTCCCTCGGGGAATTGGGCGTGATGACTGGTATCGAGTAACGATCTTGGTTTTGACATCTAGCTTTGTCATCCGATACCAGCTTGGTATCAGAGCAATTTTCTGGCTTTGGGTATGTGTCTATGTTGTTTGATATCAAAGCAGTTTGTTTGCTTTATATCATGTGCGTTCTTGAAATTGAGTGTTTAGAACTTGTCCTTCTAAACTGTTCATCGTGTCTGACTACCCTCACCACCGTCGATCGCCACCTTTCAAAAAGGGGATGAGGTATGTGTTTATTTGTTGGTGCTTTATGTGGCTATGTGAGCTTGATATGATCTTGGTTTCATGTGCTTTGGCATGGTAAGAGTTTACGTGAAGTAAACGTGATGTGGATGAGATGTGGTTGGATGATGATGTGGATGTGGAAGTGATTGTTGATGGAACAAAAAGGCCTGTGTGGCTGTGATATGAAAATCGTTTATATGATATGATGTGATTGATATGATCACAAATGGATGATGTGAATCTATGTGTTTACATAGAAATGTATTGTTGATTGAAAATCTTGTTTATTTTGATAAACGAGTGTCTGTAAGTGAATCCTGTATTTGCTTACGTGATTATTATGATGAATATCGATAATGATATTGATATGTGTTGAAATGAACATGTGTTTGAGACATGATTACCCAGATGACTGGGGCAGAAAAAGGGAACGTGAATATTTGTTGTTATGTTGATAAACTAACATGTAGGTTTATGGATATTCAGTGGCCCAGACAACGTTGGTTAAGATCCCATGGATGGATGAGCGGATCCGTAAGTTCGTGGAATGTACCATGAATGTCCATGAGCCGTTGGGAGTATTTACGGGAGATTTGTTGGATTATGGAGAAAGATCCGAGACAAAGGGAAAGTATCGAAATATGAGGCTTACTATCGGTTGTGAGAGGCTACCAACAGGGTTGGCGGCCGTGGGCGAAAGCAAGGATACGTGATGTTCGACGAGATCCTATCACCGTGCACCTTACCTTGGATTTCACCGAGTTCGCTGCTCGAGTATGGAGACAAAGTGGACCGATCATCGAGTATACCATCGAGGAGGATGTGATAGCAAGGCATGTTCGAGGACCGATCCAGTTGATGATAGTGATGATGTTCCCAAGAGCCTTTGGGAGAGCGACCATCGCCGACGATCACGATGCATCGGGATACACGGTCACTACACCTCCATCGACGATTCTTACCTTCCAAGGACCCGTAACGATTTTGAGGCAGGAACCTCCCGGGCGAGAGAGATTGTCCATCCAATAGTAGCAGGAAAGAGGCCCAGGATCAGAATTTTCATGCCACCGAACTGTATCAGGTTGGCATCCACGGGAGGAGACTCCGAGGAGGAGAAAGACCCGGAGGAGGATGAGGAGGACAGTGAGGACTCAGAGGACCCGGTGATCCAGATAGCCGATGACTCTGATGAGGTCGGGCATGTTGAGGAAGGGCAAGCGCCAGAGATAGGGACTCGAGCACGCTTTCACCGATACTCGAGCGATCGAGGCACGGCTTGGATGGGATCATACCCACGAGGCTTGCTTCCATGCGGATCGCTTTTAAGCGGCGGCCAATTCAAGCCACGATAGGAAGGAAAGAGAGGATGAGGAAAGGCGAGAATGGAACCACCGGGACGAGCGGAGAATAGTGGGCGGATATGGAGGATGAGATCTAGGTACTCGGTGTGTGCGATGGCGCAGTGAGTCTTCTAGAAGCATGGACAGAGCGGCATCTTTTGACAGTAACCGGAGTCAGATTCTTTTGCTCATATCTGACCTTTTTGACTGACATACCTTGATCTTGTATTTTTACAGTCCTTCATGGACACTGAATATTACTGATACTAACGCTGTCTATGACAAGATGTTTATGTTTAATGCTTATATGTGATATGAGCTATGCCATGATGATATATGATCTATGTGATGTGTGATGATAATGTTATGTGAAATGCATAACGATGATATGTTGACAGGATTGCATGATTATATGTGATCGTGCGTGATATGTGATATATGTGATGATATGTGATATGAGTGATAATATATGTTGTGCGATGATACCCGGTTATCTATGCGAAAGCGTTTCTAATGTTTTAAACGTCGGTAGAGAATGCCGAGAACAAGGAACCAGAGGAACAATAACGTGGAAGAAGCCAAGGAACCACCTTTGGTTCAGCGGCATGCGATCGAGAGTTTTCGTAGGCAGAATCCCCCTACATTCGACGGTCTCGGCGAACCGATCGGCCGAGAACTGGATACGATCCACGAAAGGATCTTGAATACATCGGCCGCAAAGCGAGAAAAAGCTGAATTGCGCGATCTTTCGCCTAACCGATGAGGCTGATTTTGGTGGGAATCTGTGAGGAGGACCCAACACCGTGACGATGGGGAAGGTATCGTGGGAAGATTTCAAGGAAGAACTCATGGAAAAATGCGTGCTGGCGTTCTGACGAGAGAAGGCAAAACGAGTTCGGAATCTTCGCCGAGGAGAAGGACGGTCACCGAGTACGATCGCTCGTTCAATCGCCCATCGCGTTATGCTACGTGCACTGGTCGGCACCGAGGCTGCCGGTGGTAGATGAGTTCGAGAGGACTCACCGGAGATCGAAATTTCGCTCGTCGACCGGGAGATCGGACGATGCGTAGTCCTCGAACCGGCTTTAAACATTGAGTCAATGTTGCCCGGGAAAGAACGATGCCACCGGACAGCCACCGACGGAGGAAGAGGTAAGAAGAAATGGGAAGATCGAGGAAAGGCAATCGGTGTTCCAAGGAACCAGAGCGATCGATGATTCCAAGGAATCAAGGCATTCAAGTGAGAGAAAGCGGCGTTGGGAAGGAATTTCCAACCCATGCGGCAGTGTGGAAAACCTTGGTGCGAAATGCCAAAGGAATCATTTTGACGTGCGAGCAAGGTAGCACCGAGTGCTATCGTTGTAAGAAGTCCGGACATTACGCCGAGATTGTCCATTAGGAGGTCGGCGGTGCCCGCCAAGATGGCAAAGATCCAGCTCGCGAGGCGTAATCGAGCTCGCCGAGGACAAACAACGGAGCAGAGGTCACCCTAGGCCAAGAAACCAAAGGCCACCGCAGCAAGCATGGGTGTACGCCATGAATCGGCAGCAGCGGCTCAAGCTCCGGAAATCTTACAGGTATAATCCTTGTGAGTGCTATACCGTTTTGCTTTGTTTGATACAGGAGCCTCACATTCTTTTGTTTCGAGAATCGCGTGTGAGAGGTTGGGTTTGGTACCCAAGAAATCACAGAAGTACCACAAAATTAGCATCCCATCGTGGAAGTGCTAAAGGCAAAAGAGATTTGCGAACCGGAGGTAGAAATCAGGAGCGTAAGGTCCTTGTCAATTTGCATGTCATCGGAATGGAAGATTTCGATGTCATCTTTAGCATGGATTGGTTGGAAAAGCACAGGGCAACTATACATTATCTCGAGAGAGAAGTTGCTTTTCGAACAGCCGAAGGGGTGGAAGTTTGTTTCCACGGCATAAGGATGGGTGTTTGCGTGCCAATGATCTCAGCACTGAAGGCAGTGAGGATGATCAGGAAGGGAAGCTGTCAAAATTTCTTGGTAAGTTTGACAGGGCACGCTGAAGAGCGCAAACAGTTGCAAGAGGAGCCAGTGGTGTGTGAATATCCGGACGTGTTTCCCGAGGACTTGCCAGGTTTACCGCCTGATAGACAAGTGGAATTCACTATTGATCTGGAACCAGGAGCAACGCCAGTATCAAAGGCACCATACGGAATGGCACCTAAGGAATTGCAAGAACTGAAAGCGCAGTTGCAGGAGCTGTTGGATCTAGGTTTTATCCGACCTAGCGTGTCGCCGTGGGGAGCGCCAGTTCTATTCGTCAAGAAGAAGGATGGGTCCATGAGAAGCGATCGTGAGCGCGCAGCGAGGAGATGAGTTCTTGGAAAAGATGCGTCTGAAAGCAAGGCTAGAAGATAGCAAGGGGTTCACAGAAGCGAAGGACAACGCGCTACTATTCCAAGGAAGGTTATGTGTGCCACTCAATAGGGAATTGAGAGATAAAATCATGAGTGAAGCTCATGAGGCACCATATACAGCTCATCCTGGAAGCACCAAAATGTACAGAGACCTTAAAAGGAACTTTTGGTGGGAATGGATGAAAAAGGATGTAGCCGCGTTTGTGGAACGATTTTTGGCTTGTCAGCAAGTGAAAGCTGTACACCAACGTCCGTCAGGTTTGTTGCAACCGCTACTAATCCCAGAGTGGAAATGGGATCATATCGGTATGGATTTTGTGGTGAGTTTCCGAGGTCAGCGAGAGGAAACACCGCTATATGGGTTGTCGTCGATAGACTGACGAAGTCAGCTCATTTCTTATCGATTCGGATGACGTACGGGTTAGATAAGCTTGCTCAGCTTTACGTTAGAGAGATCGTACGGTTACATGGTGTGCCGGTATCGATTACGTCAGATCGTGACCCGAGGTTCACGTCAAGGTTTTGGAGGAGTCTGCAGGAAGCCATGGGGACCAAGCTGAATCTTAGTACAACATTCCATCCTCAAACGGACGGTCAGTCGGAAAGGATGATTCAGGTCTTGGAAGATATGCTGCGAGCAGTCGTGCCCGATAGAGGAGGAAATTGGGAAGAGATACTACCTTTGGTGGAGTTTGCCTATAACAACAGTTATCAGGTCACCATAGGAATGGCTCCCTATGAAGCGTTGTACGGAAGAAAGTGTCGATCGCCACTTTATTGGGACGAAGTGGGCGAGAGGAAGATGTTAGGACCGAGATGGTTCAATGATGGTCAAGGTTATCGATCGATCAGCGAAGGATCAAGGAAGCTCGGATGCGCGAAGTCCTATGCGGACAAGCGTCGTCGGATCTTCGCCCATGATCCGAGATTGCGTTTTCATAAGGTTTCCGACGAGAGGAGTCGTTCGCTTTGGGAAGCGAGGTGAGACGACCGAGGTTCGTTGGACCTTCAAGTTCTTGAGAGAATAGGCCCCGCTGCTATAGGTTAGCTTTGCCACCTAGCATCGGAGATGTTCATGACGTGTTTCACGTTTCTCAGCTGAGAAAGTACGTGTTCGACCCAAAACACGTGATCAAGCATGACCAAGTGGTTCTTACTCAGGATCTGAGTTACGAGGAGAGACCAGTGGCTACCTTGGAACGAGAAGTTAAGGAATTGAGGAACAAGCAGATTCCGTTGGTGAAGGTGTTGTGGAATCACCACGGAGAGGAGGAAGCTACGTGGAGTTCAGGGCTCAGTACCCTGAGTTGTTTTCTCCACGTGTTTGAAATTTAAGGGATGAAATTTTTCTAAGGAGGGAGGGATGTAATACCCCGTCCTTTTTAAGCTTCTGTTTTGCATTGCACGTTTTTTCGAGAAAAGATCAAAGGGTTGACTTTTTGTTTCGGTGATGCAACCGTCACGAAACCTCAGGCGTTGTGAAGAGTGTCTTATGACGAATTCATAGACACTAAGTATGCAGGTTTTCGATCACCCATGAAGGTTTGGCACTCCGGGGATGTTATCGAAAAACTAGACTTTTCATTGGTCTTTAAAAGCATATCTTATTTATAGTCGTTGTGTCCGTATTTTATTTCGTGTCCATGGTACCAAGTTTGCTAAATTTGAGTCCGTTTGCAAAGTTGTGTCGCTTTTTGCGTTTTCGAAAAGGTCGCTATGCAAGCAATGCTGACCTCCTCTTTCCTATAAATAGGAGGCTAGGGCCTTCATTTTCAACGCTCATTTTCCATCGCCTCCGTGTTTATGGAAGAGCCGAGCAGCTCAGTGCACTGAGCGGAAGCTGGAGGAGGATCGGGATCGAGCCGGGAGGCTCGGCGGCAAGGCGCCATTCTTGGCGCCGCCGAGCCACCACCGCCGATCATCCCTCCCGACAGCCCGTTTTTGTTTTGTCCTTTTCTTGTTTTGATTCCACCTTTTAGTAGATCGTATAGCATAGAACTCGGGATCCTAAAGGGACGGGACGAGAAAACGGCCGGAGGCCGGCCAATTTGGCCGGCGCATTACCGCCGTTCACGCCACCGATTGCCGTGGCTGTTGGCCGCCGTTTGGTGGTCAACGGACCACCTTTTGGCTACGGGTCCTTTAGGTTTTAAGTTCCGGGCTATGCATTCCACTAAAGTACCGATTCCATTTTGCTGTTTTTTGCGTTTCTACATGTCGGGATGTTTTCCGTTGCTTCGAGTTTTCTAAAGGAAGTACATGCCCGGGTTATCCTTTTTCAACATAGTTTCTCATTCCATGTTCGTCGTTATGCATATTGCTTATGTTTCCATTTTCATGCATCGATTTTGGATGGTTTATCCTAGATCTGAGGATAGGCATCGATTTTTGAAGCTTCTTCGCTGCTAAGATTTGAGTCAACTTACATGCATGCATATTTTGAAAGTACCCTATTATAGGTCTTGATGCCCTGAATATATTTCCCTTCTGCATTGAGTTGATTTGAAAACCCGGATAGTGCCAAATATGGGTTCAGAAAGTCGAAAACCCTAGTTTTGCTTCGATCTTCGTTTGGATCACGATGTTGCTTTGCTTTGTGGGATGTGACCCCAAAAGTTGTTCCGTCTTGTTACCAAGTACCTACCAGTGCGATCGGTGAAGTCATCAGATCCGTAGATACCTCCCGGTTAACGTTTTCGTCTGTTCAGGTTGGGTTATATATGCTTATTTTGAGTTATTTACTCTGATATTTCAAAATAAAACATGTGCGCCGTAAAATATTTTGGTGAAGTTATTACTGTTCTCTGATCCGAGATATGGTTATATTGTGATTGTGCACGAATCTCTATTCGGTGGGTTGATCACCATCTTGAGTATTGATCGTAAGGGGATAGACCCCGAACACGTGGTTATGGTTCTAAAGGGGATAGACCCCGGAAGTCCACACGGAAATGGTAATGAGGTGGTTATGGTTCGACGGAGATTTGACCCACAAGTCCACACCGAGTTAGCCACCGGATACGTTAGGAATGGGCCGATCGGATATGTTCCGGCGAATGAATGAGATGTGATGGGCTGGCGGGATACGTTCGAGCCGTGGTTCTTGGTTCTATGATGGGAGTAATGATAATAACGGATCGGTATCGAAAATGAAAAATCTATTTTGCTTACTTAGAAGTGGATTTACGCTTTAAAACCTTCTAAAGTAAGTGCTCAACACGCATCATGATTCTTTTGATTTATGATAAAACCCCACCGAGTGCGCTAGTACTCACCCCAAACTCTTTTTCAAATCTTTTCACAGATGGAGGAGGGTTGGACGGGCGACGCTGAGGAGTGGAGCTGCGGGTTCTTCATGCTATGCTTCCGCGATGTGGTGTTATATACGTACTCTGATATTGATGTATTCTTGTCCCTTATTTTGCTTTCTGATTGGGAACAAGATTTGTTATGTTGTATTATGTTTGTGAGTCTCGACTGAGCATGCTATGTGGTTGACGGTCTAGTTAACGTGGTGTAATGCTATTTTGCTTCCTTGCATTACTTATTATAAACCAAGATCATGTTTTCTGAGGTTATGATATCGATATTATTCTGTTGGTGGATTGTTTGTGCACCCCTCCCCGTCAGGATATGTCCTAGTTATAGAGGAGATGATGCCCGATTTCATGGTCACATCTTCTTATCATGTATGTTATATGTATCCCCTCATTCTTCCCCACTTCTTAACCCCCACCCCTAATCACACCCCGGCATCCGTGCCTTCCCTCGGGAATTGGGGCGTGATAAATTTTGTTTTGATATTATAAGTTGGGATAAAAGATAAAGGATGGTACCCGTGTGAAAAAGAATAGACCCTATAAGCTCTAGTACAAAGCCAAGAAAAGAAAAATTTTGTGAAAAAATGTGAGCATAAAGGAAGTCAATTATCATAGTATATGGTACCATGAGTTGAATAAATTTTGAATTAGCATGTTGGAAAGAAAAGGAGAAATGGACAAAGTCCATATGAGTTGAATGTATAAATGGAGATACTTGGAGGTATATTTGAGTCACTTAGCCATATATTATCCTACCTTAACCAATGTGCCTACATTACAACCTATGAAAAGTCCTTTTTTTATCTTAATTTGAACGCATTTGATGTGGTGGAGATATTAGAGAAATGGCAAGCCTATGGTGAGAATTTTGCATTGCATTGATTATTGAGTGTATACATGTCCTTTATTTCTTTATGAGTTTAGTGTACTCTATATATTATGCACATGCCGTTGTGAGGGTGGAATTGAATAAGATTTTTGCTTTCAATGGTTGTACATTGTCGAGTTGACTAATGTCGTCGTGTGCGCTAATGATTTTGAGCTTTGAGATGTTTCTGAGGCGTTATTGTGTTAATCACCTTTGCTGACGCTCGTTGATCTTTTGTTGTGTCTCTCTTTCCTTTTTGTTTTGTTTTTGTTTGAGGACAAACAATGCTTTAAGTTTGGGGGGTTTGATAAACGCGCACTTTACACGTTTATTGTTGATGTTTAAAGATGATTTTAGATCAATAAAGTGCGTTTATATCTTGGATCTCAATGCTTTTACATATTTTTGGAAGATACTGCTCTTGGGTTCCGTTTTGGTGTTTTGTAGGCTTATAAGTTGAAAATCGAAGCATGGAACGAGGAACGAGCAGACGAAGGGCAAAAACTGGGCCTAGTGACCGCCCTCGCGGCCGCTAGCCCGAGCGCGAGCGCAAGCCATACGCAAAACTGATGGCACGCGACCGGCCTAGCGACCGCTAGGTCGGCCGCGAGGAAATACCATTTGATGCGCCACCCCGGTGTCACGAGATAGTGCCCGCGAGCTACTCTACGTGCGAAGGAGCTACTGCCCGATTTCTCACGACCATACCTAGCGACCACGAGCCGGGTCGCGAGGCAAGCCGCGAGCGCGCACCCAGCCGAGAACCCGAAGACCAGCTGAGCGAGGATGTTCCATCGCGACCACGAGCCCGGTCGTGAGGTGTGGCGGCAGACTCCAAAATTAGGGTTTCAACCCTAATTCTATAAATAGGGCATTACCCCCTCGCGCCCCCAACATTCCCCACCGCGAATTTAGACGTTTTTCCTCAGTTTTTTCATTATTTTCCATTTATTTTCATTCTAGCTTTGATTTAGATTCATTCTAGCTTTAGTTTTCCATCATTCTATATTAGTTCTACGGTTTGTTATCGATTTGGAACGTTTTCTTCCGAACGAATTGCATCATTTTCCCGTTTTCCGCCGAGGTTGGGATTTAAACCCAACGATTGTTCTTCAGACGCTACATCACGGGTTTTATCAATTTAATTCTTGTTTTTATGATTATTTCGTATTTAATTCCGTTAATTATGTCTAGCTAAATTTCTGTTCTAATCCTAGGGTTTGCATGATTCTCTCCTATATGTTGTGATTTCTGCTATTGTTATTTACCTTCCAAGCATTGATTCATGATTCTTGGTGCGTAATTATATGTGTTGATTTCTGATCAATCTTGATGCATATCATAGTTGCCAGTTAATTACTTAACCTTTTTAATTGTCAATCGATCTTGAATGCATGATACGGATAAGCCTTGAGTCGTAACTGAGATAGGAACATTCGTAGGAAGCATATTCTTTGTGATCCTTTTAGAGTTGCTTATTTTCCTCTAGAGGAATAAGATAATAGGGAAAATTAGTAATCAATCGCCACAATTGTCGAATCGAAGTTGTTGGTTATATGTGTGATCTTCCATCTTGTCTGGATTAAAACAGGTTAATAATAAGCAGGATAAACATACGTTGTGGGTAGGATTAATGCATCCATATGGTTAGTCTGTCTCTCTTATTATCTCTTTGAGTTTTTATTGCTTTAGTTTATTTTCAAGTTGTCACCTTTGCTTTGGATTTAATATCCGAAGCCTTAAAACTTTTAAAACCAATTATGTTGCTTGGATAATGATGAATTATTGTTGAGTTAGATTCTGTGTTTCGCATTACAATCCCTGTGGATACGATACTCTGCTTACCTTATACTTGCGCGTTTTTCGTGTTAGAAAAGTGAGCGATCAGTACGGGTGAAACACCCTATTTATGAGGTCCATGAATACCGCTGGTGCGTTCGTCAATCCAAATGGTACAACTACGAATTCGTAGTGCCCATATCTGGTTCGGAAAGCTGTCTTGGGTACATCTGCTGGTCTAATCTTCAATTGGTGGTACCCTGACTTCACATCCATCTTCGAAAATACACTGGCTCCCTTCAGCTGATCAAATAAATCATCTATCCTCGGTAGAGGATATTTATTTTTCAGTGTCAACTTATTCAATTCCCGATAGTCTATACACATTCTCAGTGTTCCATCCTTTTTCTTTACGAACAACACCGGGGCTCCCCACGGAGAGACGCTTGGTCTGATGAAACCAAGGTCCAGAAGTTCCTGGAGCTGTATCTTGAGTTCTCCCAACTCCTTTGGGGCCATTCTATATGGTGCTTTTGATACTGGGGCTGATCCCGGCTCCAGATCAATAGTGAATTCTAATTGTCTGTCTGGCGGGAGTCCTGGCAGCTCATCTGGGAACACGTCTTGGTAGTCTCGCACTACTGCCACGTCGTCTATCTTTCTCTCAACTTCAGCTTCTCCGGTCAGATAGACTAAGTAAGCTGGATAACCCTTTTTCAGCATTGTCGTTGCTTGAAGGGCATAAATGATTGTCTTTCTTCCGCCCATGCTGATTCCATGAAAGTTTGTTGATTCCTTTCCCGGGGGTTGGAAAGAAATTTGTCTTTCGTTGCACAGTATGGTAGCATAGTTCTCAGCTAACCAATCCATTCCTAAAATTATGTCTATGTCTTTCATCTTCATGATTCTTAAGTTATGGGCTATGAGCTTAGATTCTCCGAGTTCCAATTCTAAGTTCGAGCAAGAGTGAGAGATCTCTATCTCTCCTCCTATGGGTGAGACTACCCTCATTCTAAGTTCAGCCTGTCCTGTTCTGAGTCCTAAGGTGTCTATGTAGGCACTAGATATGAATGAATGCGAAGCACCCGTATCAAACAGAATTATAACAGGTACGTTAAGGAGTTCGCCCATACCTGCCAAGTTGCCCTGGTTCTTCTCAGGCTGTTTCTGCCTCAATGCATATGCCCTTGTTCACTGCAGCTGCCTCTCCTGCTGGCGCTGTTGTTGGCGCGGTTGCTCCTGAGGTTGTTGGAAGGGTTGGGGTTGCCCTTGAATTGTTCGCAGCTGTGGCATCTGGGCTGGTGGATTTGGTCTCGTACCCATCCCTTGCTGCTTCTTCGGACATTGGTTGGCATAATGGCCTTTCTGGCCACAAGTAAAACAGGCATCACTGCTAACCTTACAGATTCCATCATGCACTCTCTTGCACTTTGGGCAGGGTGGTGTCTTTTGATAGTTCCCTCCGCCTTGGTTGGGAGCTACTCGTTTTCTTGAATCCTGTTGCTGATAAAATCGGCCCTGCCATGGTTTCCTTACCGGCTGGTCACGGTTAGGATTGTCCCACTTGCGTTTCTCTCTGTAATTCTGAGACTGAGTCTGTGGGGGTGCTGGAGTGGGGGTCCTCGGTGGCTTGTCCTTTAGCATTGCCCCTTCGATGTCTAGGGCTCACCGAGGACTCGGATAGGTAATCCCCATGGCTCGCCAATGTATCCTAATCTCGTGCCTCAGACCGGCACAAAATTTCTCCGCCATTTTCTCATCGGTATCCACCTGTTGGGGAGCATATCTCGACGTATCATAGAATACCCGTCAGATTCATCCACCGTCATTCTTCCCCGCTTAGGTTATAGAACTCGCCTCCTTCTTCTTTCGGTAGCTTTTGGGGACGATTTATCGTACATCCCTGTCTTAAATTGTTCCCAAGTGAACTCCTCCATCTGCTCGGTAGTCATTGTCTTTCTCCGTGCTTCCCACCGTGTCGCAGACCCGCTTAGTTGGAAGGTCACGAGGTCGACGTTCTTCGCCGCAGCAGCAGGAAATTGAATATGAGTTCCATCGCCTTATCCAAGTTTCGCTCACCGGGTCTCCTAGCCCGTTAAAAACAGACGGGTTTTGGCATAGAAATAACTCCTCGATTCTGCGTTCAGGATGTGGGGGTGTCGCTCTTTGCTCTCGTCCAGGGGTCCTCTGAGCATCTTGTTGGTCTCTTCCCCTACCCCTCCCTCTCGGACCTCGTCTTTTTGGCGGCATTCTGGTTAACAAGGAATAACTGTTAGAACACTTTCATAAGAATTTATTAGTGACCCATGCACATCAGACTATTGTTTCGAGCTTCCATGCTCAGGTTATAATAAGCGATGAAATTAAACAACAAAATTTTTATAACTGCCGCAAAAAGACCATCTTGGTCGTCGTATATATATACGAAAAGCAAATTTGCCTCATCGAGGACTTATACAATAAAGCGTCAAAAGGATGTACTTCTAAGTACATATCATGATGCACGATCCATCGACTCATCATCGTCGACTACCTAGACACGGAATACTGTTAATACATGTTTCCGCGCTACAAAAGGGCTACGAACTCTTATATAAAGGTTTAAGAGTCTATCGCTAAGTTCCTAACATCATGCATACATAATCAAAATGAATCGAACATTCCTAACTACCATATGGAAGTCGATCCCTGTGAACTCTCCGTAGTATCATATCCGGAGTCCTCCTCAAGGCCCTCCTCGGGGTCCTCCTCGGGCTCTTCCTTCGGGTCTTCCTCCGGCTCCTCTTCGAGGTCCTCCTCAGGATCCTCCTCGGGTTCTTCTTCAGGTTCTTCCTCGGGCTCTTCTTCAGATCCATCTTCAGGCTCTTCTTCGGGCTCTTCCTCGGGTTCTTCCTCGGGCTCTTCCTCGGGCTCTTCCTCGTTCCCCATGCCCCGCCTCTGTTGGCAATTGAGTTCCTCCTAGACGCCGTATGACCTCCTCGCAGTAAGATGAAATATCGTTGGACCCCTTATACCACGGGAGATGGGGCTGCATAGGAGCTGGGACGGGCAATGGCTCTAACTTGGTCGTGCCCACAGTGCGCGGCCCATAGGTCTTTTCCTTCTCATTCCTCTCGTACCTCCTAGCTTTGCCCTTGGCAGCAGCCTCATGCATATCAAAGTAATCTTGGATCCTACGATCCGCCTCAGATGAGTCGTGGGAGTCAGGTTCTATGAGTGGATGGGACGGTGGGGTCACCGCGGGCTCAGAGCATGAAGGACCACCTCAAGTCGCTTCGGCTCGACGACCGAGAACAGATCTCGGCATTGCCATCCTCTGGATCGGCAAGGGTGAAACCGCCCTGGTAGGAGTAAGAGTCGGCAGAAGTGGTCCTGTGCTCCTGGTGCGATACCTACCGGTGCCAGATCCTCGGGCCTCAGATATGGCCCTCTGGGTTCCTGGCCGAAAGCGTCGTAGAAATAGTGGATCGTCGCATTGAATCCCGGAAAGTTGCCTTCCACGTCGTAACTCGCCCCTCAGATATATATAATCCTCGCAATATCTCCGCCCATCCTCGCCACCGATGGCAAGCAATGGATCAGCGATAATCCCATCATAGTCTGTGACTCCATATGGGTGAGCCTCGTTCCATAGTCTGCGATAATGAGCTAGGAACTCTCCCAAATCATCGCCCGTACATGGGGCATAGGTCTGATACTCCCGCATGTAGCTTCTAGGGCTTGCCCACTATGACAGACGCTTTCTGGCCGTTCGCTTCATCCTCGCCATCTATCAATTAGCGGCACCAAACGATAAATTCCAAGGTGTATCGATAAAACAAATAAATAATAAAAACAAAGTAATAAATCTTATCATCTTTTAAATACTTATTTTCTTGGTAAGCAAGCACGGCTTACCGTGGTCAACTCCAGTCATGACGATTATCGTTCTTATTCTTATAGTTTATAACTTAGTTCAATAATCATAAGTACTAGTTGTTGGGTTGTTCAGCACGAGTCTTTTAATGCAACTAGTTACTGAATCGGTTTAGCCGATGTTTCTTATCTATAATGCTACATAGGCAAGGCGATAATCGTTTCAGTTTGCCGTCTAAAATGAACATCTGGACGTTGCGAACACATTCGTGTCGTTGACTTCGTGTGACATCACCTTCTACTTTCATCTTCCTTGACGTCTCTCGTTCGTCTTGAACATGATTAGATTTCTCGACTTCTTCATCTTTTGCGTGTCCTTTGAATCTCTGTTGCAAAGGAATGGGATGATTCCTCTCTTCCTAAGTTTATCCTTAGATTATTGGACTAGAAACTTAGTTTTTTTTTTCGTAGTGCGTAATTCTTGTAGCTGTACTATGATGTACTATCAGGACGAAGGTCCTTATAATCGCTTAGAAGCTACCACTGTCTATGCCTTCTCGTTGAACGTGATCTGATGGAGTGTTGAGCTTTTATCAACTGACTTGAATAATGTGGTAATTCCACGAAACTTGACTCAAAATTTCTAGGGTCAGAGCGAAAAGAGGTTCTGATACCACTCTGTCTGTCACATCCCGACCACTTAATCAAGTAATTAGGCCGTGACTTAAGCGGTGATGTGAGTTAAGAAAGAACTTCTGATAATCGATAACAACAATTTCGACCGAATATATTTATCAAAACAATTTATGACATCAGTTTTCATCAATAGGGAATCAAACATTTATGGTTCAAAGAAATGAAATGAAGTTTTACAAAGGTTGACTTTAAGTTTTCAAATTACAATGAAGAATCAAGTGTAAAAGAACTAATATCAAGAATGTGCATTCTTAAGCATGCTTCAACAATGATAAAAATTTTCGATGTTTCAAAGCATGGTTCGACAATGTTTCCAAACATTTTATATATCATATTGGATTCAACGAAAACAATTCTGAACTTTCGAGTAAATCCTTGTTCACAGAGCATTTCAATGAATCCATGTTTTCATAATCAAGTCGACATTATAACAACAATGCCGAGATCATATGAGCAAAATAAGGACTATTGTCAAGATTATGATCAATTCAGAGTAACAAAACTCTAAGGCAGGTAAAGGCCAAAGTTCGACAACGAGAAGAGTGGTTGAGAATTATGTGTGAAGACATAACTCTCTGGGCAACAAAACATGTTGACATGAAATGAATAACCTCAACAATTTATCAATATCATCATGAATCAAATTACTTAGAGAAGCTCCTTTGCACAACATTCGATTCCAGCATCCTCTCGAGCTCAACCTGCACGTTTAGAAATACATGCATGCGTGAGTATAAAAATGCACTCGGTGGGTATCGCGAAAACATAAAACATCGCCGCTTAGGGCTATATAATTGAATTGCCATAACGTTAGCAATGCATGGGGTTTTAGTGAAATAACCCGTGCATGCATCATAATAAACATAAACATTTACTTACTTGCTTTCATTTCATAGCCTTAAAACCAATGCATATGCATGATCTTTGTCTGCAGACATCTTTCTTTTCCCATATCCACAGATTCTGTCTATGTGTTGAGAAGTAGGCCTCCTTCTCAAACACGCTATGACCCGAAGGTCCATATCATACCCATGTTGATGGACCCGAAGGGTACCATGCCACGGTCATACCCGACGTCGGTAACATTCTTTCATTCTTTCTTTCATCATTTCTTTCTTTCATTTCCGTGGATAGGTAAATGTATCGTGCTCATGCTTATGCTCAAAACCGGCAAGTCATTTAACTTTGAAACTTTGCTCATAAATCATTTCATGTCATTTTGAAAATATGCAATCGCATAAGCATATCATATCATTTCAAAGTATGTAAAAGCATAATCATATCATATTATCTTAGAAAATAGTTTACCCACCTAGCGACAGTCACTCGACGACTGTACTTTTATCATTAATTCCTTTCTTCTTCTTTTTCTTCTTAGTCCTTCAATCAACATAGATCGGCGTAAAAGCCTACCAAGAATTAAACAAGAACATAACTTATTTTAGTCGTCAATACGACTATATCTTTTCGATATCAAGATACAATGGTGGATAACACTTGGGTCATCAGATCCTCTAATATCTTATACAAACAAATTCTAACGAAAATCGCGAATTACGCTTATAAAGCATCGCCATTTCAATACCAAATCAACCAAACTTCACCAAAGCATCACCATATGTCTAGATGAGCATAGAAACTCGGCAACAAGCTTAAACCATCAAATCTTAGCCAAAAACCCAACGCCCCCTTAAGACATAGCTTATGTCCGACGTCAAAATCACACGAGACATCATCTAATACCAACGAACCTCTAGACATGCTCAACTATCATTAGATATCATCAATCCATCATCAAAACACAAAGACAAAAGCTTTAGCATTGAAAACAATTTTTCGTCGGCAAACTAAAATTTTTCAACTTTTGAATACGTCGGCCGAAAAATTCGAATAAATCATTTTAAGATTTATTCATATCGTAGAATCTAAATATGAAGCCAAAATCATCAAATAAAATCAAAAATCCAACATAAGAATGGCTAGGATTTCGGCCAAAATGGAGTTTTTGCATAGGTTCGATTTCAATCGTTTTTCTCGTACAAAACATGTTTATATCAACTCCTCAACACATATATGAAATAATATTAAGCATTAAACATCATATATTCAAGATCAAGACCTTCCATATTTTCGAAAATTTCACAAAATTTCAAAGGATAAACATATGCTCAAAATTTCAACGTTAAACAACTTGTCGGCGATAATTCGAACATAGAACCAAGAATTATTCAAACAACAACATATCCCCTTCAAAATCTCAATATGACCGAATATTACACATGATCATAAGTTCATGACTTTCAAAATTTCAAACCATAGATGTGTTCTAAAGATTGAGATATACCTTAATTCGAAGACGGATTGAAAATCCAACGGTTGGATCTTCAAAAATTGAGCTTGAAATTTTTCATCTTGGAGTGTGTGTGAGTGTGTGTTTCGAAAATTTGAGGAAGAATAATGATGATGAATAGTGATAAGTTAGCTTATAACATAATCCACAAATTTCTAATTTATTTTTCATTTTCTTTAATAAATGTGATTATTCATCAATTTCTAGAGAATTCTCAAGAATTCTCAAAATTTCTACCATTTTTCCTTTTCTTTATTACATGATGAATAATCATGTTATGGAAAATTACAAAAATGTACACTTTTTATAAATAATACCAATGTTATAAATGCATACTATTAATCCATATCGTTCGATTTCAAACTCAATTTCTAATAAAATGTTCTCTACTTAAAATCCTCTTTTATAACTCAAATAACATATTATAATCATCAAAATTTGATTATAAAAACATTCTTGGCTTCAAAAACCATTTTAAACATTCAGCCGACGATTAGGGTTTAATCGGCAAACGTATGAAACAAAGAACAAAACTTTGAAATCAAAACTTTATTGAGCATGTATCTATCATCTCAAAACTCTCGAAATCTAGGTCTTCTTATTCTAAACAATACCTAAGAATCTTATCTTAGGTTCCATCTCGAATCGATCTCGAATAAATCTCAAATTCTATTTTTATCGACGCGAAGCTTAATATAAAAGCTTTTAACTTAAACAACTCTTTCTTAAGGATGCAATGCCCTTCTTATAAGCTCTTAATTAGGATCTAATCTACTCTACAGATCACTATGTAAATGCGGATATTACATTCCCACCCCTTTAAAAAAATTTCGTCCCGAAATTTAGAATTCAGGGTACGAAAACTTCTTTCTCATCTGATTTTCTAGCTCCTGTGTCGCTTCTTTTAAATCATGATACTTTCTTCGGACTTTAATTGAAGGAATTTATTTATTCCTTAGTTGTCGTTCTTTTCGATCTAAGATGCATTTCTGGTTTTTCTTCATAACGTAGTTCTTGTTCAGGAACAACGTTCTATTGATGTACAATGTGTTTTGGATTAACACATATCTTCTTAATTGTGACATAAGAAAAACATCATAAATATTATCGGAACTTGAAGGCATCATTAATCTATAGGCAGCGTGGCCCAATCTTTTCTTCAATCTCGTACGGTCGATACATCTTGGTTGAGCTTTCCTTTGATTCTAAAGCGATATATTCCTTTGGAAGAATATACTTTCATGAATATTTTATCTCCAATCTCGAAGCTTAGCTCTGTTCGTCTGGTATCTTTATAGAACTTCTAACGATCTTGAGCTTATTGGATTCTTTTCTTGAATTATCATACGATTACGACCCTTTCCTCAATTGCTTCAGTCCAACTACTTTTCTTTCTCCAATCGCGCGTCTTAGAAGAGCGGCGATCTACGGTTTCTGCTATAGAGGCTTCATAGGGCGTCATATCGATCGTTGCTTGGTAGTTGTCGTTATACGCAATTTAAATCTTTTACTCATCTCTTGTTAAAAACTCGTCCAGAACCAGATGTACGTATATTCGAACTAACTTATCAGCTTCATACATGATAGAGATCTCAAAGAAAGGACTTTCTGAGGAAATTCCCATCAGAAATTTGCAGACCCTCATAACTGAAACGATATACATATAAAACACTTTCGATTAAAACACTCCAAAACTTGGGAACTCAATTTATAGCGCAAACCCATCTTCAGCATTAGCTGGGTATCAATTTCATGGAAAGATGAAGGATTCTGTCTCAAAAAGGGCACAATTGGTTTAAAAGAGATAAGGTACAGATAAAGCTTAAGAAAATTTTACACTTTCTTGTTCCTCCTCTTTAAGATAAGGATTTCTTTTTCTGGGTGACACACTGCATTGCAAACAAATGCCAAAATGCAGCATGTTTCGTTTACTAAAACGGGAAAAATTTTCTTATTCAACAAACAGACTTATGTCTCAAGGATCTTCACAATTGTTTATCACAAAGTTATGGTATGAAATAACATAGTTGGATAGCAAAATGATCATATATGTCAAGGGAAGAAAGCAGGGAAATATTGCAATCTGGGGGTTTTCAGGCATATAGATAATTTAGCATTTCAGGAAAAACTTATCTGGTACGATTTCTCAAGCACGCTATCGCATCATAAAAATATCCATATGTTCACGATAGGCTATTATTGTCATCATTCTTTTCTTACGTCTTTACGATTCTGTCCTCACTGCCATCAACTACTTCATATGAGTCTGGCATTTCTATAATCTTTCTCAATCTCAAGAGATAGTAGATCGATAGCATAATCGGGAAATGAATACAAAAGAATGACTCCAGGATAAAGGATATCGTAATCGCCATAAAAGACATTTGACTGATATCTAGGGCTGTAGATATGTTGTGCCAATAACTGGCAAAACTCAGGTTTAGACATAAAAGATCTTAAGACATTTGGAGTCTCGATAAACTAACTTGAGTCTCTTCTCAAATCTCAAATGAGAAATTTCAAAAACATAAGAAAATTGAACAAACTGAATCGGAATAGAAATCTCAAGAGATGTGAAAGATTGACCATACAAATCTAGGTCAATAGAAAACATCTCAGTGTTGAGATAAAAATTATCAAACTGTATAGAATATACATCATACTCAGAGGTGGTAGGATCATCATTAATGGGTTCAACATTTTTTTTTTGTCATTAGGTATAACTGAAAAGTTACCAGCTAACTGGAGTTGATGAATGGCTGAGATAAAGTCGGCCATAGAGGAAAAAGAGCAAAAAAGGGAATTCACGTGTACGTAATAATGAAAACTAATGATAGTTAGGAATTTAGAAAATTAGCGAAATACGAGAGTTACGTGCCACTGGATGGTCCAGGTATTTATGGTTGATGGGTCGAAACCTTATTTCTCATCAGATCGTGATGCTTAGCGGTCGGATTAGCAATCGCGAAGTCAGTCGCTAGTTACAAGGCATAAACTTTTTGAAAGATTCTCGTGGCCAGGCTAGCGATCAAAGTGGTCACTAATCTCTTGTTCCTTTTATCTTTGGTTACTTCTTGCTTGGGCATTGATCATCACCGTTCTCATATACTTTCATCCACAAACGATGGAATTGAGCTAGAATTTCGTTCTAGGTAAGCTGTTCACCTGATCTTTACTGATAAAGGTAAAACGAGATAATGATAAACGACATAACGTCAAATGAGTCGTTTTCTTCCAAGTCCAAGCTTTCCGGATGGTCCTTGTCATTCTAGATAAAAGAATGCTCGGACGCTTCATGTTGCTCGCTGCCTCTTCTCATGATTTCTTTTCAATTTCAGCTCATAAAGCATTAGCTCATTTCGAGCATACATTTTCATATAGCAATTCATTCCATAAAGCATATACTCAACATCAACTCAATTCATACAAATAAAGCACATACTCAATCTTCAACTATGATAATCATAATCATCATAATCAAAAGCATAAGCTCATACCCGGTGAGCTCGAGATGATGGAATCCAAATGCTGAGCTTCTCTTAAGAACAACTGACTCTTTATCTTATTTCTCAAATCAGAATCAAACAACTAATTCCATAAACTCAGATTCTCAAGATAGAGTCGAACAAATGACTACATAAACTTAAATTCTCAAACAAGGTCAGCTCAAAAGAATTCACATGTTCAAAGTGCACAAACTGCACAAGACTTACAAAGATTCATGACTTTAGAATTCGAGACCGCGCACAAGCGGCACAAGGATTCGTAAGAATTTAGAAGTTCAGAATTCAAACTGTGCTCAACTGTGCAAAAGTTCACAAGGATTTACAAGCTCAGAATTCAAAATCGTATACAAATTGCACACAATTCTCAAGGATTTGCGGTTAAGAATTCAAACCGCCTGATACCGATCATCACACCCGACCACTTAATCAAGTAATTAGGCCGTGACTTAAGCGGTGACGTGAGTTAAGAAAGAACTTCTGATAATCGATAACAACAATTTCGACCGAATATATTTATCAAAACAATTTATGACATCGGTTTTCATCAATAGGAATCAAACATTTATGGTTCAAAGAAATGAAATGAAGTTTTACAAAGGTCGACTTTAAGTTTTCAAATTACAATGAAGAATCAAGTGTAAAGAACTAATATTAAGAATGTGCATTCTTAAGCATGCTTCAACAATGATAAAAATTTCGATGTTTCAAAGCATGGTTCGACAATGTTTCCAAACATTTTATATATCATATCGATTCAACGAAAACAATTACGAACTTTCGAGTAAATCTGTTCACGAGCATTTCAATGAATCCATGTTTTCATAATCAAGTTGACATTATAACAACAATGCCGAGATCATATGAGCAAAATAAGGACTATTGTCAAGATTATGATCAATTCGAGTAACAAAACTCTTAGGCGGTAAAGGCCAAAGTTCGCAACGAGAAGAGTGGTTGAGAATTATGTGTGAAGACATAACTCTCGGGCAACAAAACATGTTGACATGAAATGAATAACCTCAACAATTTATCAATATCATCATGAATCAAATTACTTAGAAAGCTCCTTTGCACAACATTCGATTCCAAAGATCCTCTCGAGCTCAACCTCGCACGCTTAGAAATACATGCGGGCGTGAGTACAAAAATGCACTCGGTGGGTATACTAAAACATAAAACATCGCCGCTTAGGGCTATATAATTGAATTGCCATAACGTTAGCAATGCACATGGGTTTTAGTGAAATAACCCGTGCATGCATCATAATAAACATAAACATTTACTTACTTGCTTTCATTTCATAGCCTTAAAACCAATGCATATGCATGATCTTTGTCTGCAGACATCTTTCTTTCCCATATCCACGATTCTCGTCTATGTGTTGAGAAGTAGGCCTCCTTCTCAAACACGCCATGACCAAGGTCCATATCATACCCATGTTGATGGACCAAGGGTACCATGCCACGGTCATACCCGACGCCGGTAATATTCTTTCATTCTTTCTTTCATCATTTCTTTCTTTCATTTCCGTGGATAGGTAAATGCATCGTGCTCATGCTTATGCTCAAAACCGGCAAGTCATTTAACTTTGAAACTTTGCTCATAAATCATTTCATGTCATTTTGAAAATATGCAATCGCATAAGCATATCATATCATTTCAAAGTATGTAAAAGCATAATCATATCATATTATCTTAGAAAATAGTTTACCCACCTAGCGACAGTCACTCAACGACTGTAGTTTTATCATTCATTCCTTTCTTCTTCTTTTTCTTCTTAGTCCTTCAATCAACATAGATCGGCGTAAAAGCCTACCAAGAATTAAACAAGAACATAACTTATTTTAGTCGTCAATACGACTATATCTTTCGATATCAAGATACAATGGTGGATAACACTGGGTCATCAGATCCTCTAATATCTTATACAAACAAATTCTAACGAAAATCGGCGAACTACGCTTATAAAACGCATCGCCATTTCAATACCAAATCAACCAAACTTCACCAAATCATCACCATATGTCTAGATGAGCATAGAAACTCGGCAACAAGCTTAAACCATCAAATCTTAGCCAAAAACCCAACGCCCCCTTAAGACATAGCTTATGTCCGACGTCAAAATCACACGAGACATCATCTAATACCAACGAACCTCTAGACATGCTCAACTATCATTAGATATCATCAATCCATCATCAAAACACAAAGATAAAAGCTTTAGCATTGAAAACAATTTTTCGTCGGCAAACTAAAATTTTTCAACTTTTGAATACGTCGGCCGAAAAATTCGAATAAATCATTTTAAGCTTTATTCATATCGTAGAATCTAAATATGAAGCCAAAATCATCAAATAAAATCAAAAATCCAACATAAGAATGGCTAGGGTTTCGGCCAAAATGGAGTTTTTGCATAGGTTCGATTTCAATCGTTTTTCTCGTACAAAACATTTTTATATCAACTCCTCAACACATATATGAAATAATATTAAGCATTAAACATCATATATTCAAGATCAAGACCTTCCATATTTTCAAAATTTCACAAAATTTCAAAGGATAAACATATGCTCAAAATTTCAACGTTAAACAACTTGTTTACGATAATTCGAACATAGAACCAAGAATTATTCAAACAACAACATATCCCCTTCAAAATCTCAATATGACCAAAATTACACATGATCATAAGTTCATGACTTTCAAAATTTCAAACCATAGATGTGTTCTAAAGATTGAGATATACATTAATTCGAAGACGGATTGAAAATCCAACGGTTGGATCTTCAAAAATTGAGCTTGAAAATTTTCACCTTGGAGTGTGTGTGAGTGTGTGTTTCGAAAATTTGAGGAAGAATAATGATGATGAATAGTGATAAGTTAGCTTATAACATAATCCACTAATTTCTAATTTATTTTTCATTTTCTTTAATAAATGTGATTATTCATCAATTTCTAGAGAATTCTCAAGAATTCTAAAAATTTCTACCATTTTTCCTTTTCTTTAATACATGATGAATAATCATGTTATGGAAAATTACAAAAATGTACACTTCTTCATAAATAATACCAATGTTATAAATGCATACTATTAATCCATATCGTTCCGATTTCAAAACTCAATTTCTAATAAAATGTTCTCTACTTAAAATCCTCTTTTATAACTCAAATAACATATTATAATCATCAAAATATTATTATAAAAACATTCTTGGCTTCAAAAACCATTTTAAACATTCAACCGACGATTAGGGTTTAATCGGCAAACGTATGAAACAAAGAACAAAACTTTGAAATCAAAACTTTATTGAGCATGTATCTATCATCTCAAAACTCTCGAAATCTAGGTCTTCTTATTCTAAACAATACCTAAGAATCTTATCTTAGGTTCCATCTCGAATCGATCTCGAATAAATCTCAAATTCTATTTTTATCGACGCGAAGCTTAATATAAAAGCTTTTAACTTAAACAACTCTTTCTTAAGGATGAAATGCCCTTCTTATAAGCTCTTAATTAGGATCTAATCTCTGCTATAGGACTGCTACAGAAATGCGGGATATTACACTGTCACGACCCGGCCTGTCTAAGGATAGCCAAGCTAGGTGAATTGCGACTAGGGAAGGGAAACAAGAAGAGGGGGATAGAAAGGGGAAAAGATATAGGACATTGACTCTACTCGACGTCATCCAATCAATGATAACATTACCAAAGAGATGACAAGATGTAAATAAATCTTAGTTATGCCTACTCGAATTAAGCATCAAGGAAAGAAACTTGAAATACAAGAGATCGATTCATCCTAACATCATTCTCCTACACATGGATAGTCAACGAAATATTCTCAAGATAAATAGAAGTCGATCCCAAAGATCCGAATCGAATAGTTTAACACAACAAAGGTCTTAATGGACATAGGGTTGAGCTCGAATTAAGACTTGACAAAACGAGTGTACGCAGCAAAAATAAACATAATACATGTATGAAGACATGTATAACTCTGACATTCTCAAAATAAGACAAAATCTTCGCTCGGCACTCTATCTTCAAACTTCACGTCTCAACCTGCATATTTAGAAAATATATGCAGGGCTGAGTACAGAGTACTCAGTGAACACGTGCCAAAACAGATACATGTATATACTTGTAAATATTTGACATGCCTCCTTATCAGTAACGCAAGGGGGTTTTATCTTAAAAAGGCCCAAGCTTACTAAATTCTTTGTGATCTAAAAGTTCGACTGCAGTCTAAGTTCTTTTGTAATCAATTCTATCTGCAATTTTTGTTCATGAAGGTGGCCCCCTTCGACGAAAAATATCGGTGTAACGGAAAGTGGGTCACCTCTCCATACACAATGACCGGCCCGTTCGCTCGCGGACTCACAGTCGTTAGGTGTACACTAGCCCTGACAGGATAGCTATCAACTGCTCAGGACCCGAATTCAATTATCATATAATTAGCAAAGCCAACACAAATAGATCTCATACATAATTCGTAAAATATTCTTCGGCAAGACAAAACTTAAAAGATTTTCAATTCATAACTTTTTGAAAGAAAATCGCTGGTTAACATAGCATTAGCTTTATTCATACGTAAGAATGCCCACCTGTTTGCAGTCTTAAATAGGTCTGACGTCTCTTGGCACAGCTCTTCCGTTACTCCTCTGCTGGACCTTAATCGAAGATTAGAGGGTAATGAGATGTCTAACCGAGAGAGTATTCTTTTAACGAGATTCATGTCAAAAGATTGTTTAGGTTTTGCTTTTGTTGTTCGATCTTGATCTTAGTCGATTAAGTTAGATCGTTCTTGGAACTTCGTTATTTAGCTGCTTATGAGCTGAATGGGTTCTCTTCTTTAGAAGATTTAAATAGCTTGGTTAGAGTCGCGTTCGAGGTGGTCTAGTTTTACTAATGTTATGAACGAGGTCTTCGATCAACGCGTAGCGATAAGATGCGAACCCAAATTTTGGCATGACTTATTCGTAAGTAGGTCATCCTCTCGAATTCGACGCGCGAGATATCAATGCGACAATTCGAACGTCGATCACTCTTGATTGGGCCGACAAGGCCTAATCACTTTCCTCACCTCTCAAACCCAACAATTCATCAAACAATTCTATTCATTCATAAACCCTCAATCTAGATGCATATATGATAGCACTCGTCTAACATAATCAACGAAATTCTTAACTAATTTAAATAATCAAGGTCTAAGTGACATAAGTAATTTAAGTTCAATTACCTTGGTTAATTAATTAAGTCTAGGTTACTTAATTAATTAAAGTCCACTTTACTTAATTAGGATCAAAGAAAATTTGATTACATAAGATCCACCCAAATTAATTAGTCAAAGTCTAATCTATTTAATTAATTAGAGTTCTTCTAATTAATTAATAAGGTTCAACTAATTTAATTAAAGTCCAAGTGCTTTAATTAATTATGACCTAAGTAATTTAATTACGTGAGGTCAATCTATCTTTAATTGATCAAGTCCAAATGACTTAATTGGTCAAGACCTAATTAAATTAATTAATTAAGGTCCAATGCTCTAAATTAATCAAAGTCCCCAAGCTAATTAATTAAGTTTAAGTAACTTAATTAATTAATTAAAGTCTAGCTCAATTAATTATTAAGGTCCATCCAAATTAATCAATTAAGTTTAAGTAACTTAATTAATTAATGTCTAATTATAATTAATTAAATCTTATCAACTTTAATTAATTAAAGTTGATCTAAATAATTTCTCAAGTCCAAATGATTTAATTAATTAAAGCCCAACTTTAATTAATTAAGGTTCAATTAAACCTTGGTAGTCCAATTCTATTTAACTTAAGTCCAACACAATTAATTAGAGAGGCCCATATCCTAGAAGCCCATCCCTAAAAATAATTGGTCTAGCCAATTAATAAATTGCGGCCCAATGATTTCAGCCCAGTCAAGTAAATCCTCTTGGTCCAACTATTTATTAGATCACGAATTTGGGCTAACCATTTAATCACTTAATTCGGCCCAACAGAGCAATCAACTCTCGGCCCAACTGAATATTCTATCTCGGCCCAACTCCTTGTTCAGCCCCAAATAAAATAAGAATACAAGGCCCACTATTTTTTTAACACATCCAGCCCAAATTAAATAAAACAAGGCCCAACCCAAACCCACTACTAAACCTACACACACCCCACCCAATTCTTGTAATAACCCAAAAAATTTAAAACTTTTATTTGTGATATTTAAATCACTTATTTGTGGTGCTTAGACCTTAATTATGTTTAAGGTAACCAATGAAACGAATTAGAATCGATTCGGAGATCGAAAACTAGAGAAATAAAAATTAGTGACTAGTCCTACCGGATTATGGTTTTCTGAATAGCCTGAACATAGAATGAAAGATCGAGAATGAATCTCAACAAAAGGATTTCATTTCTAGAATCCTCTCATAAAAACATGTGAGAAGCCAAAGAATGAGAATTTTCGGCATGATTGCCCTGGCCGCCTTAAAAGCACTATTCACGAGCCAAATAGCCATCCGTGCTAATCATGATAATTTGTGATAACAATCAAAATCATGAAGGGATAGTATTATTATGAATTTAGAAATTATAAGAATCAATTTCTGAAAGAAATTCCTGAAGAACTTAACCGAACGTCGGGAAAATATACCGAAAAAACCCTAAATTGATCAGAACAATCCGAAACTCGAACCAATGGTCAAAATAAATAAGAAATGATTTTTTAAGACTCAAATAAATTATTAAAGCTCAAGAATTCAATAGAATTTTGAATGAGCATAATTTAATCGCCGAACGCTGTTTTTCCGCGATAACTCGGAATTGACTTATCGGACGCCGTCCGAACTTAATGAAATTATTATAAACATTTAAATAAGTATTTTAAAGGCTATTTAAGAAAATAAAACCTTAAGGTTCCGAGAAATCAATCGAAAGCGCGTTAAAACTTAAAGAGTCGGTATTAACATGCCAAAACGGGTAATTTGACCATTCCTTCTCCCAACTACCACCAAGACCACCCCAAATGGGTAATGACATCCCTTAGGGCTGCCAATACAGTAAGGAGGACGTCCATTACAGCCTCTCATTCATGGAACTCAATTTCTCTCTCTTTTTCAAAATTCTCTCTTTGTTCTTCACACTTTTTAGCCTTTAATCCTCATTTCCAAACATTTCCAACCCTAAATAATTATTATAAGACCATAAAAAGGTATTAATTATAATTCTCTCCATTTGTAATGGAGTAGAATTTTTTTTACATTTTTCTTAAATTATTTCATGAAAAACCATAGTTTTGCTCCTCATTTTTTTCGTGACTTTTGAGACACTAAATTCTCTCAAGACATGAATTAAAAATTCTTAGAATGATATTCTAAGGCTTTATTTAAAATTTCAGAATTTTTGGAGCATGTTTGATATTTTTCAATTTATACTTTATTTCTTTTTATATGTGATAAAGCATGCTTTTGCGAATATTATTTGATATTGTTGCTTGTTGATGTATTAGGAGCATGTAGAATAAATATGGTAATTTTTAGAATATTTTTGGAATTTTCTTGTATTTTGATTTTATTTTTTGGAAAATAGTTGAGGTATAGTGTTTAATATATGATATGAACATCATATATTAATCTTGAAATTTTTGAAACACTACTCCTATTTTTCAAAAATGGGCAGAATATATTTAAGTATTTTTAAGCCATTGTTTGATTTTATTTGTTGAGAAATAGTTGAGATATAGTGTTTAATATATGTTATGAACATCATATATTAATCTTGAAATTTTTGAGACACTACACCTATTTTCCCTTTGAATACCGAAAACTATATGTATATATCTAAGGATTTATTTGATTTCATTTGTTGAAAATGATAGGATATATTATGTGTAGAAATAATATGAACCTAATATGCATGTTGGGAATTATTGAACAAATATGTAAAGTATGTGTGAGGACAAAAAGAATTCCAAGCATTTGGTTCATATTATAAATATTAATTGATGTTTAATGTTAATATTACATGTTATTGCATAATATAAACATGTTGTGAAGGAATGAAATTTATTGAGTATGTATATATATATGTGATTACCGAAAATATATAAGGGTGAAAAGCATGGGTTTAAATTTTAATGCATGATATGAAATGATATTTCATGTTTAGTATATGGTATAAGCATGATATAATTTTTGTGGAATTTATTGAACACCAAAGCTCATTAAATGGTGATTGCCGAAAACTATATGTTTTAACCTATGATTTAAAATTTTATATGATGATATTGAGTTGGTAATTAAACTCTATAGTATGATAGGAGTATAACATGATTTTATTGGAATTTATTGGACACATATGCTAATTGTTGCTAATTATCGAAAACGTAACAAAATGGCTAAGTATGGGTTTACTTCTAATGTTAAATAATGCTATGATAGTGAAATTATAAGCTTAGAATAAATGGTTGTGATTATGGTGAATGAATGGAACATTTATGCACACATACACAATGATTGTATATTATGTTAGAAATTAGGGTTTTCTAATGCTTTAGTATAGTTTATGTTGTGTATGGTTTTGTTTAGTGTTGAATGTTTATGTTCATGTTGTACCGACAAACCAAAACCCCAAACGTAAACAACATAATACTATATGTACGGGAATCCAAAAGAAATCGACCAATTTCAATAACTTAAGAAGGAATCAACAAGAATCGAAGTTAGACATAAATTAGGGTTTTCTACTATTAAAAGGATACTCAAACGTGAGTTCCTAAGTTAGAAAAACCAAAAGCCGAGCTACAATGTTGATACTCAATAACGACAACCCAATACGATATTAGATTGAGCATTAAAACAACTCGATAACGAATAGCGATTTTACGACTTATATAATCTCTGACGAGTTAAGAGAAACAAACCATGTCGTAATGTGTAAGCAAAGATTCGAACATAAGATGTCGATCCTTATGTCTCAAAAGTCGAGTTAATATTCCCGAAGCACTTCATTTATTCTTAAGTACTTACTTACATGATAGCATGTGCTCACTTGAATCATAAGTCAATACTCATCTTTTAATTGTCGTGCTAATACGACAAGTCGTCAAGCATAACCTACTAGGACGTAACTATAACTGTTAAGTCTAGTTAAGTGGCTTGAGAATATCCTAATATACCAATCACAACTTGAATACTAACAATCTATAACGTAATAACGTTTAGAAGAGCACTAAGGTTAAGAGTCGAGGATAGACTCGGAGTATATGATTCATAATTGAATTTCACCTATGAACGATGAAGTAATATAGCTTGGGAATTAGAAATGTAAGATAATAGAAATTATCTTAAAACAATCACATGAAATCACAAAGAAACCCTAATTGGGAACTTTAAGTCGTAATTTATAAACGATCTTCGATCGATAGAAAGAATCTAAGAAAGGTTATTTTCTTATGAAGGGTTTGATCATACGTAGTTGGCGAGGAAGAACAACTACACCCTGCTCATTTAGACTTACTAGTTTTGGATTAGCATGTGGGCTCTCTTGAAACAAAAATGACATGCATATCTATCTCAAAGCATGATTTACAAAAGCTTTATGAAATATTATTCCATGAACTGTTATTGATTGCCAAATGTTTATATTTTGTTGTGATCCTATCTGAGATTGGTATATCCAATGTGGTATGTGAATGAGTTGGTCCACCAACGTTAAAAAATGGTAACGATCGGATCCGACTTAGTTAAGGACTAACTCGGATTATGTACACGCAGACCGTGTGTTAAGGTTAGCTACCTCGATCGATCACGGCGACTATGTGTAGGTGGCCACCCATAGTGCGCGAATGAATGAATGATCGATATGGAAACAACGTGAATGAAATAGTCGCCCGACTTTTTTGAGAAATGATAAAATGTTTGATAGGCATGAGTCTTTCAACTAAAATCCTCATGTGCTATTGTGGGCGCTCAATAACTTTTGATAAAGAAAATATTTTCGGCAATGAGTCCACTGAGTACTTTTGTACTTAGCCCTGCATCTCGTTTTTGATGTGCAGGTTGAGCAAGGATCGATGATGGGTGCGAGGTGGTGCAAAGTAGCAGTTGTTTTGATGCTTTATTAGAAAGGTTTCTAGAACCTTGCGCATGCATCGTCATATGCATGTCCACACGTTTATTTACTGCCTAACTCTGATATTATTTTGATGTTTTGATTATAACCGCTTTCATACCGACGACCTTGAGGTCGCACTGCCCTCGAATTATGCCCCGATTAGGTTATATTTAAACCTCGAACCTTTGACGAGTCCTTCGTGACTCGAGTTGGTATCAATAGCCTATCCCTTTTAGATTATGCTATCGAGTAGTTAAATGGTTAATTGCATTGATTAGTCAGGTTTATATCCGCCGCTTATCATACCGGTGGACGATCCATATGATCCGTACTTCCTTGGGAAGTCGGGTCGTCACAATTCCAGAACCCCTATCCCCCACTCTCAGCGGCGCCACCGCCGCTCCTCCTCCTTCACGGCGCCACTGCTGTCGTCTTCGACGTTGGCCATCGTCGCCTCCTTGTGGTGGCGTGCTTCCGCCGCCACCTCGTAGCTCTCTCACTCACACAAGATTCATGCCGCCTCTCTCTCCCTCACATTCCAGCGGCGCTGTCGCGGCACTTCATCGGCCGTCCGCCGCTCGCATCGCGTCGTCGCCGGAGTCACGTCGCCGCCATTGCTCGCCCATTTCTCTCTCTCTTACGTAGCTCACCCGACTTCCATTCCTTTCCACGGGACATCCGCGTCGAGCCTCTGCTTCGTCGTTCATCCGAGGGCAGCAGCCGCTACTCCTCTTCTTTCTCGCAGAGGTCGATGAGCCTGGCTTCTCCTCGCGCCGCCTCCTCGCCGAAGGTCGCCGATGTTGCTGCCGTCGGGGCATCCCGTCGAAGTTTGGAGGCCACGGGGGTCTTCGGTCCCTCCTTCTACACACATGCAAGAAGAGGGGGGGAAGCAGAGAGCAGTAGAGATCGAGCATAATACCGTACTTGTATATTCATATTTTGTTGTTGTTCGTTGTTGGATTTTTTTTTTTTTAAGAAGTATGAAGCGGTATAAGATGGGAGAATGGGTATTGGAGCCTTACCTTGGCTGAAGGTTTTCTGCGTGTGTGTTCCTGTTTCAACCGAACGGTGGCCTTGAAGGCAGCCTTCTATGTATAAAAGAAATGGAAGTTGGTTGTTGATCAACAAAAAAAACGTTAGGTTAGAAACTGAAATGGTTACCTTGTGGTAT
The DNA here is from genome assembly GCA_036937905.1 of Salvia rosmarinus. Classification (NCBI taxonomy): domain Eukaryota; kingdom Viridiplantae; phylum Streptophyta; class Magnoliopsida; order Lamiales; family Lamiaceae; genus Salvia; species Salvia rosmarinus. The sequence goes on along the minus strand of CM072819.1, from coordinate 76,881,725 downwards.
TTTTTTTTTGTTTTCTCTGCTTCTCTTTGCTTGTGTTGAGAAGTCGGAAAAATGAGAAGCTTGAAGTGGGAGTTGTAGTGTGTCTTGGGCAGTGAATGGAGTTTGGGTGAGGAGAATGAGAGATTACTGCTTTATGAGCAGAGGGTGCAGGACGTTTCAGAATTCAGGAGTATGGACATTTGTCTCATGTTGCAGTGAATCATATTTCCTTTTTTTTTGTAGGGGAGGTGAGAGGTGTGTGAGAGAGATTAGGTTCTTGTTTGCTGGAGGTAGAGATATAAGTATAAGTAAAAAAAAATATAAGAAATGGTCAACTTTCCATTTTTGGTAATTGTAGGCTTCGAAACGATTCACGATTACGACTTTTCACTTGTTTTGTTTGAACGGGAATCGGTGATCGTCACACATATTCGTAATCCGATTTATCGAATCCGATCATAATACGTTTTTGTTCGATTACCAATGATAAATTTTCTCGTTTATATAATTATAAATAGAAAAGGTTTAATAACAATTCGGGTTAAATTCTTCGTTAACTACGATTTTATTTTACGGGATATTACAGTAAAACAACAAGTATATTATATCGTATCCACAGGGACTGCGACTCGAGAACACAACGATTAATTAACACGGAATCTTGATTATTATTCAGGCAACAATTTATCAAGAGAGAAATAATAATAAAACTAGACTCAGAAAATAAATAAGGAATAAAATCAGATATAAAAGACTGACCCTAGGGATGTACTTAACCTAACCAAATTCACACAATTAACCTATTAATCTGTTTACCAATTTAATCCACATTCATATGAAGGATCACTAATATAACTATAGTTTCCGTCAGGACAACCTATAGTAGTAGGTCAGCCTAAACTCTATCTCCGTCGGGTCTCAAGAGAAGTAGGCTAATTACCGAAAGCACACAAAGATTTAACCTCTTACAGTTCACCTATCTCCGCCAGGTCTCAAGGCAAAAACTGTATTATGAATTCAAGATATCGATTATGCAATTAATTCCGCCAAGACATCAATCACATAACTAGCATGCATTAATATTGGCTAGATACCAACACATGAGAATTAAAGCCAAGAATCATAAATCATGAATTGGACGGCAAAATAGTATCAATAGATCAATCATACAAATCTAGTCAGACATACAAACCCTAGGATCAATACGAATTTAGCTATGCATAATTAAATTACCAAAGCAATAAATAAATAAAAATAACATAAACTGAAATAGATAGATAAAACCGTAGGATTCCACGATGAACAATGTAGCACTTCGATCCGTAAAGAAATCTGAACTTGAAAAGAGACTGGAATCGAAAATTAAATACTGAAAGCTAAACTATTGAACTATTGTGGAATACTTGCAAAGAAATAATTGAAAGAAAAAAAACGTTCTATAAAACTAAAGAAGAAAAACGTTCTGCCCAAAAAAAAGCTTGGTGTAATGCGTCTCGTGTGTCCGCCGCAATGTGTTGAGATGTGCGTGTATATAAGCAAACCAAGGCACCCTATCTCGCGAGGCGCGCTCTCGGCCATTTCACACGAAGGTAATCCATGAAGACACCATTTTGTGTGTGATATCATTGTTTCCTCGCGAGTAAGCCTCGCGACCAAAGGTCGCGAGCACATCTCGCGAAGCGTTATTCCATGCGTGCGCGAATTCGCTGTTTCACTCCGTTCTCTCTCGTTCGAACTCCGAATTGCGATCTGTTTGCGCCTTCGGACTCCTATCGAGATTCTCTTTAACATAGTAAACTTTTAAAATCCATACTTGTCAAATCCATTTCATCATATTTAGCGTCGTATCTAAACAGATATTCTTCGCGTGAACTCGCGACCGGGCTAGGTAATTCCTCTTTATCGTGATCCACCTTTTTGGCATCAAAACCTGTGTTAAAATGACATGAAAAACACACGGCATAATATCTTCCAAGGAAAACATAAATATATCAAAAGACAGCTCAAAAGATCACTTATCAATTATAAACGAAACAAATATAGTCTTATAAATCAGGTAAAAATAAGGCTTATCAACTCCCCCAAACTTAACCTTTTGTTTGTCCTCAAACAAATCAGAACAAGAGAGAGACGACCAAAGACAGGCAAAGAGTCGAACGACAAAAACCAATAAGCCTCAGAGCAATGAGCAATGAACGATTCACTCAAATGAATCAAATCACAACATCTTTTGTTAAACTCCACACATCATAATAATCATAAGCACAAGCCTTCTCAAACTTGAATCCTCACGACATGAATATATATATAAGAAATCTCAAACACTCAAGTGTATCAAGGAGGATGTGTATACTCTCAAAGTTTAAAAACACATGGAATCTACCATAGGCTTGCAAATCATCTAATTCTCCATTGTTCAAATATGTGCTCAAGAACTAAGATAAAAAAAGTCTTATAAAAGGTTATAATGTAGGCTCTTTGGTAAGGTAGGATATATTTAGGCTAAATGACTAGTAATCCCATAATGAAAAACACCATAAGTTATAGGGAAATCTGATTTTAACCCTCTCCCGAGGATCTATCTTGGATGTTTAATTCACCATACATTGATTATATTTCTATCATGCACCTATATAATTAATTGCAACATGTAGGGGATTTCTCGTGTTTACCTTTGAATCTTGTCGAGGTAGAACGGATCGAGACTCCTGCTTTGATCTTCTGGACTGTATCCTGGTTGCCCAATCTCCAATATCGAGTGAGGATAATCTATGGAGAATGCTACAGAAAATCAACCTAATCCTCTCTAATATTTTTGGAAATTATCTCCTAAGAGCTATAGGAATTCTCGAAAATTGTGTGATGTGTAATTGAGGATTAGCTTCGATCTTATCTCTTACCTTATATTTATAATGCATTACCATAATCCCATAAGGAAAGGATCCATGCATATCCCATAAATATAATAATATCCTTATAGGATAAAGAGAATCAAATCCTTGCCATAGAGAGGAGATAGGCGCCGATTTTCTTCCTAGCTTCGGGCCTGGATAGGCCAACCCAGGGATCAAATGCAAGGAATAAAGATGGGCCTCAAATAAATTAATTATCTTATGGTTAGCCCAGAACATAAATTAATTTATAAACATTCATTCATGCCACTAGAGAATAAATGCTGACTTACCCCTTTATTACCGAAGTTGAGTCGGGCTTGCACTTAGACATTACGAATCCCCATATTTAAGATATCGCACGTCCATTAATTATTTAGAGCATTCTCGATCGCTTAAAATAATTAATATCTTTAATTTCTTAAGTAGTACCACTCAACCTTATTATTGTACTTGAGCTAACTCAACCGCGCAGGGTTTAGTACAATAAACCTTTGAGCTCCTTAAAGGACGCCATCATCCTAAACGGATACGGTGACTGACATGATAACTAGCATGACATACAAGCACCGCCACCACCCAAGATATGGAGAATATCAAGTTAGAACATATAATCCTCACCCATAACAAGTCAAAGTGATGGTCCGCAACTCATACTCACCTAATACCTTATCGAGGTTTAGATCATCGTAAGTCTCCGAGATCTAGGTTCTTCACGATACCGATAGAAGAACTCATCTCACCGTGATCCATCAATACGCCGAGACGCATCAAAGATAGACAAGCAACCAAGTCAAGTCACTTATCTATACAAGAGCCTATACCGACAACTCATCCTCAAGTTGTCTCACCGTGATTCTTTTATATCTCATTAAGCTCGACCAATCATACGCACTTCTATGATCTTCTACACATCGTATGATCTAACTTATATATGAGATAAGGGACACGATATATGCAATCAAGTAATCAATTCAGATAGAGATTGTAATAGCGGTAATAGAAACATTGTATACAAGCTCAACCAACACCGCTTTCAAGATACAAATCCAACAATCTCCCACTTATACTAAAGCAAACTTTAGTATACAATGTGTCTCTACTAGCTATTACAAACAAAACCATCACTTTGCTTCTCCCACTTATACAAAAGTTTCATTTCTAAGTGGTGCCATCAAGCTTAATCCAAGTCCTCGAACGCACTTCGTAGACTTTTGCGATGTGCTCTTTGTGAATGGATCCTCTAGTTATCCGTCGCTCAATCTTTTCAATCAATACGCCCCTCGCCTCACGATTTCTCGTATGACATGGTACTTTCTCTCTTTGTGTTTGGTCTCCTTGTGGGTCCGTGGTTCCTTCGAGTTTGCCACTGCAACTGAGTTATCACAGTAAACTATGATACTTTTGGGCAAACCAGGTACCACCTAGATCCATAAGGTAGTTCTTGAACCATACAGCCTCCTTAGCAGCCTCCAAAGCGGCTACATATTCGGCATCCATGGTAGAATCCGCACACATCATCGCTTTTGCACTCCGCCAGATACGGCCCACCTCCCAAGGTAAACACATAGCCCGAGGTAGACTTTTCTCATCACGGTCACTTGGAAACCGAGTCCAGATAACCCAAAGGCATTAGACTATCTCGCATGGTAAACCAGCCTATAATCTCGAGTCCTTTCGTGTACTTGAGTATATGCATTACTACAGCCCAATGAGCTTGTCCAGGTTAGATCGATATTCAGCTACTATGCCACCGTGATAGCGTATATCGGCCTCGACATAGCATTGCAGACATGAGACTTCCTACGGCGGAAGCGTATGAACTTGTCTCATTTCTCTATCTCATTTGCAAGATAGGTGATCGCTCCTTAGATAAAGGAATGCCATGTCCGAATGGTAGCAATCCTTTCTTGGCGGTCTTCATACTAAAACTAGTAATCACAAGATCAATGTAAGACGCCCGAGATAAGCTCAACATTTTCCTCTTGCGATCTCGGTAAACCTTGATCCCAAGAATGTACGCGCATCTCCTAAGTCTTTCATTTGAAACCGATCGATAACCAACTCTTTACGTCCGATAACAACTTCACATTGTTGCCAACTAGAGAGAATGTCATCTACATAAAGTGCAAGAAATACCACATCACCATCGACATCTAAACGATACACGCAACTCGCTAGGCAACCGGGTAAATCCATGGATTTTACCACCGCCAAAGCGTAAGTTCTAGGATCGTGAGGCTTGCTTAAGCCCATAAATGGACTTCTTAAGCTTCCATACTAGATGCTCTTCACCCTTCACCACATAACCTTCAAAGTTCTTGCATATAGATGTCTCTACCTTCCTCAAGGTAACCGCTTAGAAAAGCGATTTTCACATCCATTGCCAAACCTCAAGGTTCAAGTGGGTCGCTATGGCCGTAAGAATTCGATGGACTTGAGCATTGCTACAGCGAAAGGTCTCATCGAAATCGATGCCCTCAACTGAGTGTACCATTTCGCCACAAGCCCGGCTTTAAAAGCCCAAACCTCTCCATCTCGAATCTCTCTTCCTCAGATACCCACTTACTACCTATGGCTTCCTCGCCATCCGGTAGAGGTGTCTTTTCGTGATACATCCATAGCTGTTATGGACTCAATTTCTAAGTCCATAGCGGTGTGCCATGATCTTACATCAATGTCTTGTATCGCGCCGCATGTCCATGGGTCGATTATTGCCCGCCGCTTCCGGGACTAAATCGAAGATTCACCCACTACGACGAGGCGCCATCGCACAATGGCAACGTGGGTGCAAGAACTTGTTGTTCTCATCTTGCACTACTTGTTGGATATGAGCCACTTGTACGGCCGGTATCTCCAAAGGAACTCGACCCACTTCAATTTCTTCAAGTATCCGTGTCGATCCTCCCACTAGACACCACATCTCGCACCTTCGCTTAATCGGTGGTGGAATACGATCATCTTCTAATTCTCAAGAATGATTTCAACTTTGGATTTATGGTTTGTCATATAATCCTCTTCTAAGAATCGGCATTAGTGCTAATAATGACCTTCCGATCCTTAGACTATAGAATAAACCACCTTCGTCCCTCTAGATAGCCAATAAACACCTTGCGCCGGATCTAGCCTCCAACTTGTCGCCTTTCTTGTTCAAAGACATGTGCCGGATCGCCTCGATCGAGCTAAAACACACTCAAATTCACTCGCAATCGCACGAGGTAATCGTGGCGTGGTAAGTTAACACGAGTCGCTCTCAAGGAAAACTTAACAGGCGATTGTTAGTGTCGCATACGTAAAGCGATTAAAACCTAAACATTCTAATGCCAACGGGGGTTTGAAACATACTGGAATTGAAATACGAAAAATAAAACAGCGATCCTAGGCCAGGGGTTGTCAATCCCGAGCTAAACTAATAAAGCGATAAATCTAAACCAGGGGTTGTCAATCCCTAGTTGAACTATGAAAGCGATAAATCAAAGCGATAAACAAAAGCATATGCAATCATATTATTCATAGGGTTTGTCAATCCCTAATCTAAATCTAATTACAAATAAACGAAAGCAAGAAATCATTACAAATTAAACCAACGGAACATGAAAATCCAATCCATCGTCACTATGAATTGAATCGACAAAATCATCAAATAATAAATCAGAAATTGATTCCACAAAACCGATAATCCAAAGCATGAATTGATAACAAGATTATTCAATGATGAAAATAAGAATAGAAATTAAAATAAGAATTGTATCTGTTGTATCCATCTGTCGAAGAACTGTGGAAGAAAGCTGAAGAACAGCTCCGCGGCTGCGTGAACCAAAAACTGAGAACCGAAGAACAATCTCCTAAGCCCTAAACGCGCGTATATATATTAAAATAGGAGTGAGCGCCGGTTCATAATGAGCTCACGCTCAGAAAACATTCTGAATTCAATGCGAACGCCGGCTGGGTCCAAGCGCGCGAGGGAAATTCATTTGGCCAATTTTGAGCGCTGGCGCATTATGAGCGCGAGGGAGAGATGGTTGATGGTCGAGCCGCCGCTCAAGTGAGCGCCGGAGTTGCGCGCCGGGTGAAGATGGTGGGCGAGGCGCCGGGAGCGCGCGGTGAGGCGCTACCGGCGCGGGCTGTCGCGCGCGCGAGGAATGCATGCGGCGAGACTGGTCAAGGCCAGGACTCGCCACGGACGGGCCAGCAGTAGTGGCGCGGACGTGAGGTGCCAGGCGGGCGACGAGCGAACGCCGCCGCGAGAAGGAGGGCGCTGGGATGCAGCGCCGGGGCGCACGGGCGCCGAGGGGTCGCGTGGCGAGCGCCGGCCGAACCGAGCGCCGGAGTGAATTGGCGAACGCGCGCCGAGCTATCGTCGCGCTGGTGGAAGCGGGCGCTGGGCGCGGAACGGCGGGCGCAGGGCGGGTGCGCACTGGCAGGCGTAGGCGCACGGGCGTGCGCGAGGCGCCGCGCCATGCGACGGGTGCCGGCGCGATTTTAACATTTCGACTGCTCTCCTCGCTCGTCTGAACTCCGATTAGCGCACGGTTTTTGCCTACGAACTCCTATTGAGATGCTCTTCGTTATAATTGATTCTTGGCAGATCCAATTCATCCTATTTTCTGCCGTTTCCTACAAAACATCAAAACGAACGAAGTAAGTCCGAATCGATAAATCTTAATCAAACCAACGACATAAATAGGACAAACGCTAGAAAATGACACGTAAAACAATACCAAGAATCATCACAAAATCATACCAAACAACTCCCCCACACTTATCCATTTGCTTGTCCTCAAGCAAAGTCTATACTAATAAGAGTCGAAAGATAACTCATGCAACTTAACCCTTATTCTAATCAATCAAACCTTATTGCATTTCCACACTTGGTGTTTACGAATTCAAAGATAATGTGAAATAAATCAAGAACGGCAATCGACTTCCAATAAATAAAAGGTAATCTCCGCTCGCACCCAACTCTCCGTTAGGGGTGAACTAACTAATGTGGTCACCTTTAGCAACAAGTTTCTTTTATAAAGCACAAAGAATGTTTTAACAGATTTTGAATAATATTCGAAGGTGCACTCGATGAACTCGAGTCTCCTAACGTGGTTTCCCATGTCCATTTCTCAAATTACGAGAAGAGGGACATAATCCCATCCTCCATTTCAACAATCTCAACAAGATACTGAGCTTTCATTCTCCTCATTTTCTTCTATTTTTTTCACATCTTTTTTTTATATATATAAATGAAACAAGTATATAGGCAACCACAATGTTAACACTCCCCTAACATTAGCCTGACAAATCACATCAATTTCCCTATTCAATTTCTATCAATCACAGCCTCGCTAATTCACATTATACTCAAATCATATATCACCAAAAGTTTCAAAATTCAAAATCGGTTTGACCAATACCACAGAGTTCAGTTGCACAAATCAAGATCCTAACTTACTCGCATAGACACAAACTTAAGTCCAAACAATCAAAATAAGCACAAGGGCACATCATTAAGCATACAAAACTAAATATGAAACGACACAAAACCGAGTAAACATCCCCATTATTTTAAATCGAGCATCGTCCCCTGCTCAAAACATTAAAAGCTCAAATGACTATAGAGGATGATACTTCCACGATAATCGATTTAATGTGCTGCCGTAGAGTTGGAGCACCACGGCTTCATCTCGCTGCTGACAACTTTCCAGATCTGAGCATAACAAACTCAACAACAACAGATAGATCAAAGAACAACGAAAACCAAACGAAAAAGAAAGAAAAGAAAACAAAGCCAAAACGTGGGTTGCCTCCCACGGAGCGCTTGTTTAACGCCATTATCTCGACGTGTTTATTAGAGCAACGGTGATGGTCAATGTGGCGGTCCGCCATAATCATGATGCCATGAGCTCCATCGGTGCCCTGCAGGACTATACCAAGTGTTGCCCGTGATAGGGCATAGACACCCCTTATCGCCAGCCTCGTAAAAGCTTTCACCACCTCTATAAGCACCGAGGTCAACTCCGCTTTCTCCAAAAATTAGAAGCTCGACCGAAAAGATCACCGCTTTCTTTGCTCATCCTCCACGAACACATACTTCATCGGTAGTTCCTTCAATACCATTGTGGTCCGGGCATGCTAACAAATTCCCTTCCCAATCCTCTTCATCAACCGAAACCGCATGAACTACCTCAACCGTGTTCTCAAGGGTCGGCTCATACTTGTCGGAGTCTAACTCGAGACTACCACCCTTCCTCCATTTCTTGTGGTGGCGTAATATCTTCGATGGCTCTTCCACAACACGATCATCCGCCGATCACCTTGAAGGACAATGACCGCTGAGCCTCACAGGTGGCTCGAAGTTCTCTCACCGCAAGTTGTCGCTGATACTCAACCAACTTCACAGCCCATCAGTCCCACACGCGCCTCTAAACGCCAAGAGTTGCGCTCTATCATCCAATGGCGAACTCGATGGTCGCTGGTCGACGAGGCTCATAGGGTGAGCTTGAGGCTCCCTATCGCATCTTGTTGCAAAGAACTCGCCCATCTTCTCGCCATCATTTCTAGTTTTGCTTGCAAGCGCCGATTTTGGTGTCGTCAAGATCCAACCGCTGGTGGCGAGTCCGAATCAATTCGGTCTCCATATTATCCAACGGATACCTCGAGGTGGTGGAGAATAATACCCCCATTGCGGGTGGTACCACCGCTGTCGTGGAGGTTGTGGCTATTGGGATCATAATATCCATAGTCGGGTTGTGGGTCCCAACATCTCGAATCGGGATGTGGTTCCCACCATTCTCGAATCGGACCGAGGAGGTTGTTGTCGCTGTGGATCCCACCATCCCAAATCGGGTTGTGGATCCCAATATTCCGGTTGGGTTGATTCCACACCCGAGTCATTTGGTTATTCCACCCCAACCATATTGTTGCTCATAAACAGTCGATATCCTCAACATGGTCGAACCGGCCCTTCTTCGAAAGAAGAATTTGCCCAATGCGACGAACTTTCCTCCCCACTGCTTGACCACATCCGCATCGCCGTAACCCCGCATTAATGCACACCAACAACAAAAACAAGATCACACGCACTGTGGGAAAAAATAACCAAATGTAAAGAAAAGAAACACACGGAAAACAAACAACACAAACAATACGCCTAAAGTTTTCAAGCAAGCGCCAAAATTGATCGAGCTAAAACACACTCAAATTCACTGCAATCGTACGAGGTAATCGTAGCGTGGTAAGTTAACACGAGTCGTCTCTCAAGGAAAACTTAACAGGGCGATTGTTCGTGTCGCACACAGAAAGCGATTAAAACCTAAACATTCTAATGCCAACGGGGGTTTGAAACATACTGGAATTGAAATACGAGAAATAAAACAGCGATCCTAGGCCAGGGGTTGTCAATCCCGAGCTAAACTAATAAAGCGATAAATCTAAACCAGGGGTTGTCAATCCCTAGTTGAACTATGAAAGCGATAAATCAAAGCGATAAACAAAAGCATATGCAATCATATTATTCATAGGGTTTGTCAATCCCTAATCTAAATCTAATTGCAAATAAACGAAAGCAGTAAATCATTAAGAAAATTAAACCAACGGAACATGAAAATCCAATCCACTGTCACTATGAATTGAATTGACAAAAATCATCAAATAATAAACTGTAAAATTGATTCCACAAAACTGATAATCCAAAGCATGAATTGATAACAAGATTATTCAATGATGAAAATAAGAATAGAAATTAAAATAAGAATTGTATCTGTTGTATCCATCTGTCAAGAACTGTGGAAGAAAGTCAAGAACACTCATGCTGCGTGAACCAAAAACTGAGAACCCAAGAACCCTCTCCTCAGCCCTAAACGCGGGTATATATATTAAAATAGGAGTGAGCGCCGGTTCATAATGAGCTCACGCTCAGAAAACATTCTGACTTCAATGCGAACGCTGGCTGGGTCCAAGCGCGAGGGAAATTCATTTGGCCTCAATTTTGAGCGCTGGCGCATTATGAGCGCGCGGGAGAGCTAGTTGATGGTCGCAAGCCGTCAAGTGAGCGCCGGAGTTGCAGCACGGTGAAGATGGTGGGCGAGGCGCCGGGGAGCACGCTGGAGGATGCGCTGAGGGCGCTGGGCCGCTGCAGCGCGGGCGAGCGCTGGGAGCGACGGGAGGATGCACGCTGAGGCGCTGGGCCGCGCGTGCACGGCGAGGAATGGCGCGGCGAAGGCCGGGCTAGGCCGCGACTCAGCCACGGACGAGGCCAGCAGGAGTGGCGCGGACGTGAGGCGCCGTAGGGCGAGGGCGACTAGCGAACGCCGCTACGACGAGAAGGAGGCGCTAGGGATGCAGCGCCGAGGGCGCGGCGGGCGCCGAGGGTCGCGTGAGCGCCGGCCGCAATCGAGCGCCGGAGTGAATTAGCGAACGGCGCGGGAGCGAGCGCTGCCGAGTGGAAGCGGGCGCTGGGCGCGGGCGGGCGCCGGCGCTGGGCGGCGCGGCGCGGGCGTGGGCGCGGCAGGCAGGGTCGCGCGCTGGGCAGCGCGTGCGCGCACGGTGTGCGCGAGGCGCCGCGCCATGCAACGGGTACCGTGCGCGACTTTGACATTTCGACTCTTTCTCCCTCGTCTGAACTCCGATTAGCGCACGGTTTTTGCCTACGAACTCCTGTTGAGATGATCTTTGTTATAATTGATTCTTGGCGGATCCAATTCATCCTATTTTCTGCCGTTTTCCTACAAAACATCGAAACGAACGAAGTAAGTTCGAATCGATAAATCTTAATCAAACCAACGACATAAATAGGACAAACCATAGAAAATGACACGTAAAACAATACCAAGAATCATCACAAAATCATACCAAACATGCCCCATATCCTTATGTGGCTTAAACTAGGCTTGCGCCCAAACCATAACTCGAAAGGAGTCTTTTCGATTGACTTAGATGGTACTAGATTTAGCAAGTATGCCGCCGTTTCTAAGGCATACCCCCAGAACGAAATAGGAAATGTTGCATAACTCATCATTGATCTAACCATTTCTAAAAGAGTCCTATTTCTCCGCCTCGACACACCATTTTGTCAGTGTGCCTTGCAGTGAGTGGGATGTAATCCCACACTTCACCAAATAGTCCATAAACTCACATCGAGGTATTCACCACCGAGATCGCACCAAAGATGACTTGATACTCTTACCAAGCTTCGCTCCACTTCCGCCTTAAACTCTTTGAATTTCTCAAAGCATTCAGACTTACGGTGAAGCGGTATACGATCCGCACATTGAGTAATCATCAATGAAAGTGATAAAATACTGCATTCTCCACGAGCTTGTGTGGACATAGGTCCACACAGGTCAGAATGGACTAGCTCCAACACTTCTTTGGCTCTATAACCCTTCGCCTTGAAGGGTTTGGTCGACATCTTACCTTCTATACATGATTCGCAGACTGGGAACGGAGTAACTGTGAGATCACCCAACTCTCCATTCTTAGCCAGTCTTTGGATCCTATTTAGATTGATGTGACCTAATCTAAGATACCAGAGAAATATGGTGTCATCTTGCGAAGAAAACTTTCTCTTTTTAAGGTTTGAAGAAGATGCAACATAGTTATCGGTATTATGTTTTGAAGAAATAGTATAAAGCGAATTATATAAAGTGCCACCACAGATAACTTCATCATTTCTTATAATAGAAACCCCACTATCAAAAATAACTGAATATCCATGAATAAAAAGTTTCAAATGAAATAAGGTTTCACGAAACTCCGCACATATAAACGTCCTTTAAAACTAAAACTGTTCTATCAAAACATAAAGAAAAATCTCCGACTGCAACGGCCTCGACTTTCACTGCGTTGCCCATGGAGATCGTTATCTCGCCATCATGCAGCTCCCTTGTCCGCAGGAACCCCTTCAAGGTGTAACAAACATGATCGATCGACCAGATCTACCACCCATGAATGAGTAGAACAAGTCACTAAACATGTTTCACATTAAAGCAAATGGCGACTGAGCCTCGAGCATAGGGCACTGGCCTTCCAATGCCCGCCTCACAGACTCAAGCACTTGCCTCTCATTTGGCTTCTTTAAGCCTCCGGTGGCGAGCATGTTCTTGCTCCCATTACTCCCACTATTTCCTCGCCTCTACCACCTTTGGTGCCCTTTTCTTTTCCATTTTGCAACGGAAAATTTGGGCCCCTAGATGCGCTAGCAAGAGCATGTGCTCCTTTACCCATAACTCCTTCCACGGCCACGAGATCATTAAGCAACCGACTAAGTGTATACTCGGTCTTGCTCATGATCGCATTCACGCGAAAATTCTCAAAGACTTGGCAAAGTGTTGAGGATGATATCGACCTTGGCTTCGTCAATACCTCCTCCCAACCGATCAAGACTATCCATGAGATGAGTCATGGGAGACATGTTCATGGACCGAACTTCCTTCTTCCATCTTACATGCCAAGATTTCTCTCATTGTGTGGAAGCGGATCGTCCGATCCGATCGCCCAAACTTACTCTCGAGACTTGACCATATTTCATCAGATCTACCATCGATCGATGTCGCACCGCAAGCCTTTGGACATAGTAGTCATCATATAGCATTTGGTCATATTGTTCGACTTATGCCAAAGTCTCGCTGACTCGCCTCCTCATTAGTCGATGCGCCGGAAGGGCATAGGGTTTAGGAGTAGTGAGAACAAACATGTGTTCTTCAAATGATAAGAACATATTCCATGTTTCGCTTCCACCGATAAAATTTGGACCGGATAAGGGATTTTAAAGTAGTATATTGATAATCGTAAGAGACATATCCGAAAAGATAATTTAAAACACATAAGCATACGATCGCACATAATTCATAACAACAATATTGTAATCTTTTGATAAAAAATATTGATTGAAACCTCCAATCGCCAAGGAATTCCACAGCAAGCCACGCGTGTGGGCGCTACACATGAACCCCCGATCGCACTAAAATATACCTTTAGTCGCTTAATTTCAATCCATGTCAACTTATCCTTATGACAAATGAAATTAATGATTGGACCTTACTAGACCATATCACTATCGCAAGAAGGGACTTCATGAAGTTGTACTTGAGGTGATGTCTAAGCAATGACCACAATTTTAACAAAGAAAATGAATTCTTAGAATTGGCATACTCACTAGACCATACCGCCCAATCTAAATTCCTTTGTTATCTCATTTTAAATCCATCTCTAGAGAACTTATGAAAATCGCACATGCAAGCCACGCGTGTGGGACGCTTATAAATGAAACTCCCACTTCTCAATAGATTTAAAATGTTTTATTTAGAAATCTCATCTAACAAACTTATGATAAACAAAGCAAGCAAGCCATGCGTGTGGGCGCCACTCACGCATGTATCACTTTATTCAAAGATCGAAAAGTGGAGGTCTTGACATTTTAATTTAAAAAATTAATATGTCGGGTTACTTGCTTAGTCTTTTTGTTCAAAAGGTTTGTCCATGCATATCACGTAGTCCCAGCATGCTTTTCTATAGAACTCAACATGTAAAACATGCTCAGAGAATTCTAAAATATGCTTGAAAACGCGATAAACCTAGCATGCTTACTATGCGATCCAATCACGAAAACATATAATATGTTTGTCTCACGTAATTTAAACATACATAGCATGCTTCGATAATTTAAACATCCACGACATGCTATGAACGATAAAATAAAATAAAACGCTCATCGTGGCCCACTCGTGGAACTCGCACTTTCCCGCCTAATCTATTACATAGAATTGCAAAGCACAGATATTCATAAATTTTGAAAACGGGCCACGCGTATGGGCACGGACCGATTCGTCAAACCGGATTCGCCGAAAAATCGGGTTCGGGCCGAAAACGGGTCCGGGCCGGATTGGCCCAAATGGGCCGGGCAGCTAGGGCACAACCCACGCCGCCTGGCCGCCCTACGCCGCGCCTCGCGTGCTCCTCGCTGGCTGCCTCGCGGTCGCGGCGCGACCGCGACCGCCGAGCTCGCGTCGCGCTGCCATGCTCGCGCCGCGCCTATCGCCGCTACTCCAGCAAGATGTCGCGCGCTGCCTCGCGGCCGCCCTCACGGTCACGAGGTCGCCGCGAGGTGCCGGGGATCTCGCACGACAAACGCGCACCCCGTACGCCCGCGTGTGCATTGCGCTCACCGCCTCGTAGACGCGAGGGCGCCAGCGATCCACGACGAGCTGCCGAGAAAATCACACCCAGCGCAGAGGCGTTCTGAGGCGTCTGCATGAGAATCGCGCGACCCGCACGTCCAGGCTGCTGATGCCGCCGAGACCCGAGCCCCTGTTCGCCCACCTGCCGAGCTGCCGAGAAACGCGTGCCATGGCCGAGGGACGTGCTGCGAGCGCCGAGCACGCCACGCTGCCGCCGCCGGCATGCCCTCGTGCCGCATCCGGTTTTTCCGGCATACTCCGCTGCTTCGCTCTTCGTGCTTGCGTTTTGTTCTTCTTTACGTATAAGATTTACAGAAAAATAAATCTAATCTAACCACGGATTTTCTCGTGGTGAAAAACAAAATCCGACAAAAATAAAACCGAGCCACGATGAACGACAGATTCACATTTAATTAATTGCGCATGTTATAATCAAACATGAATTAATCCAACAGAGCCAAGATACTGATCCCAGGCTCTGATACCAATTGTAGGGAAATCTGATTTTAACCCTCTCCCGAGGATCTATCTTGGATGTTTAATTCACCATACATTGATTATATTCCTATCATGCACCTATATAATTAATTGCAACACGTAGGGGTTTTCTCGTGTTTACCTTTGAATCTTGTCGAGGTAGAACGGATCGAGACTCGTGCTTTGATCTTCCGGATCAGATACCGCTGCCCAATCTCCAATATCGAGCGAGGATAATCTATGGAGAATGCTACGTAAAATCACCCTAATCCTCTCTAATATTTTCAAAATTATCTCCTAAGAGCTATAAGAATTCTCGAAAATTGTGTGATGTGTAATTGAGGATTAGCTTTGATCTTATCTCTTACCTTATATTTATAATGCATTAACATAATCCCATAAGAAAAGGATCCATGCATATCCCATAAATATAATAATATCCTTATAGGATAAAGAGAATCAAATCCTTGCCATAGAGAGGAGATAGGCGCGATTTTCCTCCTAGCTTGGGCCCGACGGGCCAAACCAGTGGATCAAATGCAAGGAATAAAGATGGGCCTCAAATAAATTAATTATCTTATGTTCAAATTGTAACATAATTAATTTATAAACATTCATTCATGCCACTAGAGAATAAATGCCGACTTACCCTTTATTACCGGGTTGAGTCGGCTTGCACTTAGACATTACGAATCCCGTATTTAAGATATCGCACGTCCATTAATTATTTAGAGCATTCTCGATCGCTAAAATAATTAATATCTTTAATTCCTTAAGTAGTACCACTCAACCTTTTTATTGTACTTGAGCTAACTCAACCTCGCAGGTTTAGTACAATAAACCTTTGAGCTCCTTAAAGGACGCCATCATCCTAAACGGATACAATGACTGACATGTATAACTAGCGTGACATACAAGCACCGCCACCACCCAAGATGCGGAGAATATTGGGTTAGAACATATAACCTCACCCATAACAAGTCAAAGTGATGGTCAAGAAATCATACTCACCTAATACCTTATCGAGGTTTAGATCATCGTAAGTCACCGAGATCTAGGTTCTTCTCGACGGTCGATAGAAGAACTCATCTCACCGTGATCCATAAATACGCCGAGACGCATCAAAGATAGACAAGCAACTAAGTCAAGTCACTTCTTATCTATATCGCAGCCTATACCGACAACTCGTCCTCAAGTCGTCTCACCGTGATTCTTTTATATCTCATTAAGCTTCGACCAATCATACGACTTCGTGATCTTCTACACATCGTATGATCTAACTTATATACGAGTTAAGGGACACGATATATGAAATCAAGTAATCAATTCAGATAGGAGATTGTAATAGTGGTAACAGGAAACATTGTATATAAGCTCAACCAACACTGCTTTCAGTATACAAATCTAATATAAGTATCATAAGACACAATTCTCAAACTTTCACAAATTATTTCAATTCTCCATACCAAGAAGTCATTTTTCTATTAAGAACTTCACATTTATTATTTAAGTGATATACTCATGTCAAGCATTAGTTACTTACCCATTTATGTTCTTTTCACACACTTGTGTTACCTTCTTTTTTATACTTCCCATTTTTTTATTTTTTTATTTTTGAACTTATATGGGTAAGCAACTATTTTTAATAATCACTCTCTCAAAATCTATTTTCTTTCCTTTCTTTTTCTCAACCCTCGATTTCAAGCAACTAAAAATCACGCTAACAACATAACCCAACCCATGGCTATATAAAAGAATTAGGTAGGCTCAAACGGGCTCATCAAAGGATAATAAAATAACAAAGTTAGTGTTCGATAGTGTATAGCCGAGAAAAGAATACCTAATATCATCTCATAATTCTTAAGCACATCAATGCAACTTCAAAAGAACCGAGCAAGTTCTAGAGAAACACATGCTATTTCAAACTATTCACACGTAAAGAAACAAGACTGAAAAGATATGACAGTCAAAAGTTCAAGTCTCACAGGTTTCAAAAGTGTGATCAAGTTTTCAAAGGCTCAATACTCACAATAATCATAACATGCTTTGTCTCACAAAATCAGTTGCAATCAAATTTTCTAATAAAACAATTCTCAAGATCGATCGTCGTCATTCAACTCAACCCAAAATGTATACCTAAACCCAAACACGAAAAACAAAACAAAAACGAAAGAAAATGAAAACAAAACAAACAAAACAAAACAAAATAAAACAAAACAAAACAACGGAAAACATTGGGTTACCTCCCAACAAGTGCTAAATTTAAATGTCTTTAGCTAGACCAATACTAACCTCGATCAATCTGGCGTTTTGGCAGCAGACTTCTTCCCAAATCTTTGCTTGCCTCCATACTTTGCATTTACGTTAGACCACCACTGAGTGTGGAAGTGGCCTCCCCCAAACTTGAATAAATCACTCGGAGTTTCATGCCGAGTTCACTTCTTCTTTGTAGTAGTCTTGTCAACTGGTCGGTTGACATCCAAGCTCGAGATTTGGCTAGCTGCAACAGTGGTGATTGAATGACACTCTTCATGCTCTGAACTATCGTGTTGCTTGATGGCATCATATATTGAGATTTTTAGCTACTCATCATTTACACGAAAAGTAAGATCACCTTCCTGCACATCAATTAAAGCACGACCAGTTGCTAGAAAAGGCCGACCCAAGATTAGTGGTTGATTTTTAAATTCAGGAATGTCTAAAATAACAAAATCAACAGGAAAGACAAAATCCCGAATTCTTGCCAACACATCTTTAACTATTCCCTTAGGGTATGCGACTGACCTGTTAGCCATCATTAATGAAATGAAAATTTTCTTCATTTTGCCCAGCTCCAAGCGGTTGAACACAGATAAAGGCATCAGGTTTATGCTCGCTCCTAAATCACACAACACGTTGGGAAATGTGTTTTCTGCAATCTCGCACTTCAACGTGAAGCTCCCCGGATCTTTCTGTTTCAGCGGCAGCTTCCTTTGCAAAATAGCACTTCATTCTTCAGAAAGGTTAAATTTTTCAAATTTACCTAACTTCTTCTTGCTTGCCACTGCATTTTTGAGAAATTTAACGTATCCGGGCATGTTTCTGAGTGCTTCAAAGAGAGGTATGGTGATGTTAACTTTCTGGAATATCTCTTTGAATCTGGCAAACTCCTCATCATATTTTGTCTTCCCGAGGCGCTGAGGAAACGGAGCAGTAGGCTTTTGGCTTTTCTGATCCTTTGCGTCTTCAGCTCGCGAGTTTTCCCCCTTTTCCTTGGCTCGCGATGTCTCTTCGCCATTCTCCCTCTAGACGCTCTCTTCACTGGACCTCGCGGCTTTAGCTCGCGACAGAAGGTCGCGAGAACAGTCCGCTATGCCCTCATCGTCAGTCTTCGTGAATTTACTTCGCGGTCCTTCATCGTGAAGGCTTGTCGCGAGGCGGGCTTCTTCCTCTGGCGAGTCTTTCCTCGCGGGTTGAGGTCGCGTCAGAAAATTGCGAGTGTCACTCACGAGGCGAGAATTCAGCGCCTCATACGTATGATCTTCTTTGTCCCTTTCATACTCCGGATGATTTATGTAACATCTTTCACTTCTCAAAAAAATTATATTACACTGATTCGGAGGCATATGATTCTTAGGATTCTGTTCTATGTTGCTTGAAATTGTCCTTGCCTATGCAACCCAGCTCTCTCATTGGCCATCTGCCCCAATTGGTTCTCTATCATCTTTACTTGTTTTCCAAGGGCTATCACCGTGTTGTTAATGGCATCGATCGTGTTTCTAGAGCGTTCATCCTATTCCCAAGCTGCTGGATCTGAATATTTTGCTGAACCACAATTTGTTGGTGACTCGCTGCTATTTGATGATTGCTCGCCAACACTTGTTGCATCATATCTTGGAGGCTCGGCTTCTTGGGCTCCACAATCATTCCATTATTAACAGCAAAACCAAGTGGTAGTTGCTGAGCATTCTGCGCATTAGCATAGGAAAAATTTGGGTGATTCCTATTATTGGGATGATAGGGTGGGTTCCCACTCTGATTTCCTAGGCCATTACTCCTTTGGTTCACATATTGAACCTCCTCGATATTCTGCACCATGGCCATGGTCATCTGCCTTTTTCTCTGGGCTTCATACTCCTTCTGCAGAGATGCAAATTTCTCTAACAGATCATCATATCATTATCAAGCTCGACAAAAGAACTTTTCCGATGGGCCGCTCTCCATTGGTCATCGATAGTCGCTGGATGCCATCTCCTCAATTATTCTCAACGCTCATCTATTCCTCGATTGAGAAGACATCCTCCGGTGACGATCAACAATGCTCCGGTGTTAGCATTGAGTCCATCAGAAATTGGGTCACTTGTTGTTCAGGTGAAAACCCATGTTGTGGACACTTGCGGAGCAGGTTTCTGAATCGCTCCCAGGCTTCAAATAATGACTCATCTCCCAATTGTGAAAAATGGGATATCTCAGCAATTATCTTTTGTGCCTTGGCAGGTGGGAAGTATTTGGATAGAAACTTCTCACAGAGCTACTCCCACGTGGTAATCCCTGATATGTCCAAGCTCTTGAACCACTCTTTCGCTTGGCTCCTCAATGAGAATATAAACATCCGCATCCGGATGGCATCAGCTGGCACTCCGTTCTGCTTGATAGTATCACAGATATCCAAGAACGCTTCCAAGTGTGCACTGGGGTCTTCAGTCACCCCTCCCCCAAACTGCTCCGCTTAGATCATGCTGATGAAGGCAGGCTTTAACTCAAAATTATTAGCATTGACGTTCGGCCCCCATCCTCCACATTGAAACTGATCCGTCGATGGCCTATACATGTGATTGAGCGGTATAGGTTGTGCTCGTCCACCAATCTGACCCATCTGATTATTCAACACCAGTTGACGTTGCATTGCTGTTAGCATTTCCTCCATATCGGCCATCCGATCATGGCCTTAGGGCTGCCTTTCAGCCATTTCTTGTTGTCTTCTTTCTCGGCTCTCTCTCTTATGTGATCTTTCAATCTCACGATCCAATGAAATAATTTCTTTCCTTTGGGATCTTGTAATCATGCACTGCACATAGAGATAAAAACCAGATCAGATCCAAGAAGCAACAAAAAAATAATAAAAAAAAATTCTATTTTTTTAAACCAGAATTAATAACTACAATCCAGAAAATTATCAATATGTAATCTAAACGGTCCCCCGGCAACGGCGCCAAAATTTGATCGCTAATATTCCTACCAAATAAATGATAGTAAAACAACAAGTATATTATATCATATCCACAGGGACTGCGACTCGAGAACACAACAATTAATTAACACAGAATCTTGATTATTATTCAGACAACAATTTATCAAGAGAGAAATAATAATAAAACTAGACTCGGAAAATAAATAAGGAATAAAATCGATATAAAAGATCAATTTGGGATGTACTTAACCTAACCAAATTCACACAATTAACCTATTAACTGCTTACCAATTTAATCCACATTCATACGAAGGATCACTAATATAAATATAGTTTCACGATGCCCTATAGTAGTAGGTTAGCCTAAACTCTATCTCCGCGGGTCTCAAGAGAAGTAAGCTAATGACCAAAAGCACACAAAGATTTAACCTCCTACAGTTCACCTATCTCCGCCAGGACTCAAGGCAAAAACTGTATTATGAATTCAAGATATCGATTATGCAATTAATTCCGCCAAGACATCAATCACATAACTAGTATGCATTAATATTGGCCAGATACCAACACATGAGAATTAAAACCAAGAATCATAAATCATGAATGGGACGGCAAAACAGTATCAACAGATCAATCATACAAATCTAGTTAGACATACAAACCCTAGGATCAATACAGAATTTTGCTACGCATAATTAAATTACCAAAGCAATAAATAAATAAAAATAACATAAACTAAAATAGATAGATAAAACCGTAGGATTCCACGATGAACAATGTAGCACTTCGATCCGTAAAGAAATCTGAACTTGGAAACGAAACTGGAATCGAAAATTAAATACTGAAAGCTAAACTATTGAACTATTGTGGAATACGTGCAAAGAAATAATTGAAAGAAAAAACGTTCTATAAAACTAAAGAATAAAAACGTTCTGCCCAGAAAAAAAAGCTTGGTGTAATGCGTCTCGTGAGTCCGCCGCCAATGTGTTGAGATGTGCGTGTATATAAGCAAACCAAGGCACCCTATCTCGCGAGGCGTGCTCTCGGCCATTTCACGCGAAGGTAATCCGTGAAGACACCATTTTGTGTGTGATATCATTGTTTCCTCGCGAGTAAGCCTCGCGACCAAAGGTCGCGAGAACGTCTCGCGAAGCGTAATTCCATGCGTGCGCGACTTTGCTGTTTCACTCCGTTCTCTCTCGATCGGACTCCGAATTGCGATCCGTTTGCGCATACGGACTCCTATCGAGATTCTCTTTAACATAGTAAACTTTTCAAATCCATACTTGTCAAATCCATTTCATCATATTTAGCATCGTATCTAAACAGATATTCTTCGCATGAACTCGCGACCGGGCTAGTTAATTCCTCTTTATCGTGATCCACCTTTTTGACATCAAAACCTGTGCTAAAATGACATGAAACACACACGGCATAATATCTTCCAAGGTAAACATAAATATATCAAAAGACAGCTCAAAAGATCACTTATCAATTATAAATGAAACAAATATAGCCTTATAAATCAGGTAAAAATGAGGCTTATCACCCGACTACTTAATTAAGTAATTAACTAAGTAATCTGGTTATGACTAAATTTGAATAAATATATTAGTTTCTAATTTGAAATTTCTCCAAAATCCAATGAGTTTAACTAACTAATTGACAATCAACATAGAGACCAAAGTTAATATTTAATGATTTCATACATATCTACAATATACAAAAGAGATTATCAAAAGTCAATGTTAAGGACATATGAGTTTGACAACGGAAGGATGGGTGAATGTCATGTGTGAAGACAAGACATTCAGGGCATAACAATATTTAGAACAAAAGAACCCTAGCTCAGCATCCTCTTCCATCGTCATCTCCGAGCTCAACCTGCATAAAGATAAAAATGCAAAGTGTGAGTATCATCAAGTACTCAATAGGTTTTCGACAAACATTTAACTTAAACAACTTACCAAACTTTATCAACATACGAGTTGAAATAACTTTTCAGCGACAATAGATTTTATATCATTGTAACATTATAAGCTAATGAACGTCGTATTATACTGGTATTATCTTCATGTGTTGGACCCGAAGGTAACCATTCACAGCCCCGCCTCTATCTACGCTTGTTCTAGAATGGTAAGTAGGCCTCCTTCTCAATACCTGACCGTGTATATAATCTTAAACTTCCCGATCAGCGGGTATATTTATAAACTTCCCGGTCATTGCCGGTCTATGAAATTTTAACTTCCCTGTCGTTAACAAAATTCTTTCGTAGATAGGTAATATGAACTTATTCTCAATAATACTTAATCTTACGCACAACAACAACATGCATTTATATTCAACAATAATACTATATTTCATTCAACAAGGTATACGATCTTATGTTCAAAATATAACATGATATTATTTTCAACAATTCTCAGGATTTATGATGTGCAAGATATAAATGAAATATTCAATATCCAACACACATTAAAGAGAAGAAAACCTACCTGGCATGTCGTCAATCGAGAATTTCTTCCTTCTTGTCCTTTAGAACGCCCTTGTCTTTGCTTGGTCCTTGTAATTGAAATAATTATCGAATTTAGCAACATTATTGTTTACTTGAACATATTATATTTTAATTTTTATTTTACCAAATTCTAAGACTTAAGTAACATACGTATAGTTTTATTCATGTACAACAATTCAACCTTAATTTAAACAATCAAGTGAACAAATCTCACTTATATACTTATCATATGTTTGTTAATTAAATCCTTAAAACACCTTATTAATAAATAATTTCTAACGAAATTTCAGCATAGTAACGTTTATAATATGAATAGCCAATTTAATCCAAAATCAACCAAATTCATCCCAACCTCCACCAAATCAACACCATATGCCAAATAATATATTTAGGAACTTAAAACAAGTCCAAATTCATTCATTTACATCAAAATTCTACTATACCCTTCAACATACCTATTATGTAATTTCATAAATTTCATAATCAACAATCCATTTAATATCAAACAACTCACATTTATACTCATTTATCATTGATAAACGCGCTTTTTACATGTTTATTGTTGATAATTTACGATGAATTTAGATCTATTAAGTGCGTTTATGTATCGATCTTAATGCTTTTATATATTTTTGGAAGATATCGCTCTTGGGTTCCTCTTGGTGTTTTGTAGGCTTATAAGATGATAATCAAGCATGGAACGAAGCACGAGCAAAGAAGGGCAAAACAGGGGCTAGCGGCCACCTTCGCGACCGCTAGCCCAGTCGCGAGGCGAAGATGGGCCTCTGGACGATGTCTCGTGACCGACCTAGCGACCGCTAGGCCGGCCGCGAGGAAAAACCACACGACGCGACCACGCCACGCGACCGCGAGCAGCAACCGCGAGACATGGGCGCAAGATGCCTCCGAAAAAGAGCTCCTGCCCGATTTCTCGCGATCGTGGCTAGCGATCATGAGCCCGTCGCAAGCACACTTAACGACAAAGAAAGTCCACCAAGAAGTCAAGAAGACGCGGCGCCGATTCCTCCCGATTGCGAGCTTGGCCGCGAAGCGAGGCGGCTGGGCCAAATATTAGGGTTTCCAGCTTTGCTTATAAATAGGGCCCTCGCCCCCCTCGCGCCCACAGACCTCTCTAGCACGTTTTTACTCAATTTTTCATAGTTTTTCCTATTTTTGCACTCTAGCTTTGATTTGGATCCATCTAGCATTAGTATTTACGTTATTTTACATTAGTTCTACTATTTGTTAACGCTTTGAAACGCTTTTGTCGAACAAATTCCATTTTTTCCGTTTTCCGCTGAGGTTGGGATACGAACCCAACGATTGTTCTTCAAACGCCACATTACAGGTTTTATCTATATAAATTCTATTTCTATGTTTATTTCGTATTTTATTCCATTTATTATGTCTAGCTAAATTTCCGTTCTAATCTTAGGGTTTGCGTGATCCTATCCTAAATGTTGTGATTCCTGCTATTATTATTTACCTTCTAGGCATTGATTTATGATTCTTGGTGCTTAATAAT
Source organism: Salvia rosmarinus (assembly GCA_036937905.1). Classification (NCBI taxonomy): domain Eukaryota; kingdom Viridiplantae; phylum Streptophyta; class Magnoliopsida; order Lamiales; family Lamiaceae; genus Salvia; species Salvia rosmarinus. The sequence continues at coordinate 76,857,004 of CM072819.1, read as the reverse complement.
GTGTTAATTTCTGATCAATCTTGATGCATATCTAGTTGCCAGTTAATTACTTAATAGTTTTAATTGTCAATCGATCTTGAATGCATAATACGAATAAACCTTGAGTCGTAGCTGAGATAGGAACATTCGTAGGAAGCATATTCTTTGTGATCCTTTTGGAGTTGCTTATTTTCACCTAGAGACGTAATAGTAATAGGAAAAATTAGTAATCAACTACCACAATTGTCGTAACTGAAATTGTTGTTACATATGTGATCTTCCATCTTGTTTAGATTAAAATTGGTTAATAAGAAGCAGGATAAACATACGTTGTGGGTACGATTAATGCATCCCTAGGGTTAGTCTTTCTATCTTATTATCTCTTTGAGTGTTTATTGCTTTCGTTTATGTTTACATTGTGACCTTTGGCTTTGGATTTAATATTTAAAGCCCTAAAACCTTATCAATCCAAATCTGTTCTTGGATAATGATGAATTATTGTTGAGTTAGCTTCTGTGTTTTCGTATTACAATCTATGTGGATACAATACTTGACTTACCTTTATACTTGCACGTTTTCATGTTAGAAAAGTGAGCGATCAATCATCAATAATCATCACTCCATGATCACTTCAAACCTTAATCAATTTCATCATATAAATTCACAATTTGATACTAAACTTTAATTTTTCATCTTTTAATATATATGTTCAATAAATCCCATAAATTCAACTTAAGCATTATTTTTATCATAGATCTCAAAAATCATATCAACTAAATCAAATAAAATCAAGAAATCAAAGTTCATGCCTACCTCTTAATTTTTGAAAATTTGAGAATTAAGTTTATGCATAAGTTAAATTCTTATAAATTCATATCATGCATTATATATATCCTAAAGCTTAATATCATGCCAAATATATCAAATAAAATAAAAACCCCAAGTTCTAACAACCCCTATTTTTCAATAATTTAGGTGTTGAATAAACATGATTTAATTTTTTTCTTTCTTTGATCATATGGCGTTTATTCCATTCCTAAACATATATTTAAACTCAATTTAACTAAATCACAACACATAATTCACATACAAAAATTAGGGTTCATACCTCATACTTTAATTCACCAACTTTAGGAAATGCAAGAATTAAAACCATAGATCATGTTATTTATACTTCATAAGAATAACTAAATCAATAAACATAACAAAAATTAAACAAATCAATCTTAATTTAAATCTCATAATTTTCGAAAACAATAGATATGTAGAACATCATATTCATCAATTTAAATCACAAAAAATTAGCTTAAACATGATAATTACCTTCCTTGAAGTGATTTGCTACTAATTCCTTACTTAAATATGGATTAATAGTGAAAATAAAAATTTGGTATGTGCTTGGTGTGTGAGTGCCGAAAATGGAGGGAGAAATGGAGGTGGAAGATGATTTTTATTTGTTCTTAGTTCTAGAAGTATGTATATATAGATATTTAATCATTTATTAATTCATTTTCCCTTTTATTTCTAATTGATTTTCGAAAATACATATAAATATTGCTTTAAAAATTTCTAACATTGGAAATCAATATTCTTTAATCATAAAAACTCAATTTTTTCATTAATATAAAAATCCAAAACAATTAAATCCATTATTGGAATGCAACCTATATAAATATAAACTAAATTCCTTCATATGTTAAAAATTCAAATAATTATACTTAAATTCCATAAATTTCGAAAATCATGAAAAATAATTCCTTTATCACTAGATAATAATAAAATAAATTTATTCAAGCCATTTAATAGCTTGAACAATATTTCATCTCATTTTATAAATAAATCCCACATAGAAAATAATTAATTCATTTCTTTAGCACATTTTCTATTAATTGAAAATTTTCATTCAAACACATAATAATAATCACATATCTCACATTTCATCATAATAAAACTCATTTCTAATTAATCTCTATTTCTTCTAATCTCTATTCCTTCGATTAGGAATTAATTGAATTTCTATCGCTTAATAATCTATTATGCACTTCTTTATAAGTTTTTTTTAAGAAATGAATGCCTTTTAAACCCCTAATTATACTTAATTAGGCTCTAATTAAGACTAAAAGATTTTCGGGTTACTACATTCCCTCCCCTTTAAAATAAATTTTGTCCCCGAAATTTGGTACCTGGTAAAATAACTCCGGATATTTCTCCTTCATTTGGTCTTCTAGTTCTCAAGTTACTTCTTCTAGCCCATGTTGTCTCCATTGCACTTTGACTAAAGAAATAACCTTATTCCTTAGCTTTTGTTCTTTTCGGTCTAGAATAAGTTCTGGTTTCTCTCCATAGCTCAAATCAAGCTCGGGAACTATTTCCTCATAGTGAAGAATGTGCTTAGGGTCATACACAACTTCCTTAATTGGGAGATGTGGAATACATTATGAACATCAGTGAAATTGGGTGGTAATGCTAATCTGTATGCTACTGGTCTAATTCTTTCCAATATTTTGTAAGGTCCGATAAATCGTGGCTTAAGTTTCCCTTTAATTCCAAAACGATGAACTCCTTTAGTAGGGGAAACTTTAAGAAAGGCTTTATCTCCTACTTCAAAATTTAATTCTGTTCGACGATTGTCTGCGTAGGATTTTTTTCTATCTTGAGCTTCTTGCATTCTCTTCTTAATCTGCCGCACTATTTGAATAATTTCTTCTACTGTTTCGGGACCAAGGAGTTTTCTTTCTCCCACTTCGTCCCAATAAAGAGTCGACCTACATTTCTTACCATACAATGCTTCGTAAGGAGCCATGTTTATTGTTGCCTGATAACTGTTGTTATAAGCAAATTCGATCAACGGTAGAACTTATTCCCATTGATCTTCTCGGTCGAGCACCACAGTTCGGATCATGTCCTCGAGTGTTTGTATGGTTCTCTCAGTCTTACCATCAGTCTGTGGGTGAAATGTTGTACTGAAATTCAATTGAGCACCCAATTCCTTTTGGAAGCTTGTCCAAAATCGGGATGTAAACTTAGAATCTATGTCCGAAGTAATCGAGATTGGCACTCCATGTAACCGGACAATTTCACGAACATAAATTTGTGCTAATTTATCCGCTCCATATGTCACTGGAATCGGAATGAAATGAGCACTCTTTGTTAGCCGATCAACTATTACCCAGATTACTGTGTTTCCCTTTTTCGTTCTAGGTAATCCCGTTACGAAATCCATAGCTACGTGATCCCACTTCCATTCAGGAATTTCCAAAGGTTGCAGCTTTTCGTATGGCCTTTGATGCAATGCTTTAACTGTTGACAAGCTAAGCATCGTTCAACATATGACGCTATTTCTTGTATCATTCCCGTCCATACAAACCTTTGCTTGAGATCTTGATACATTTTCGTACTTCCCGGGTGTGCGGCGTACGGAACATTATGGGCTTCACTCAGAATTTCATTTTTCAATTTTTCATCATTGGGTACGAAAATACGATTACCTAGCATAATCGCATTATCTCCAGCTTCATGATATCCTTGATGGTCTCCAACTCGAATCCTTTGTCGTAATTTTTCAAGTTGTGCATCTTGTCGTTGTGCCTCAATTATTCGAGCTTTTAAATCTGGTGTCACCACTAAAGCTGCTACAATTTCTTGAGTAGTTTCAGGTGGTACTACCACTTCCAGTTTCATTCTTTCAAATTCTTTTAACAACTCTTCCTTTTCGGTTAGTTAACATTTCTTGGCTTTTTCTGCTCAATACATCAGCAACGACATTCGCTTTTCCCGGGTGGTATTTAATTTCACAATCATAATCCTTGACTAATTCGAGCCATCTTCGTTGCCTCATAGTTAAATCTCTCTGCTCAAAGAAGTATTTCAAACTTTTATGATCAGTGAAGATTTCACACTTTGATCTATATAAATAATGTCTCCATATCTTCAATGCATGAACCACTGCGGCTAACTCCAGGTCATGGGTGGGATAATTAAGTTCATGGGGTCTTAATTGTCGTGAAGCATAGGCGATCACTTCCCCCTCTTACATAAGAACACATCCTATCCCATTTCTAGATGCATCGGTATAAATGATGTATTCTTTTTCTGGATCGGGTACTATTAAGACAGGAGCAGTGGTCAATCTATCTTTGAGCTCTTGGAAATTGTCTTCACACTCCTGAGTCTATTGAAATTTTACTCCTTTCTTCAACAGCTGCGTCATCGGCCTAGCTATTTTAGAAAATCCTTCGATAAATCTGCTATAATAACCTGCTAAGCCCAGAAAACTTCGAATCTCATTTGGAGCTGTAGGCGATTTCCATTCCTGAACAGCTTGTACTTTCGTAGGATTAACTTTAATTCCCTTTGCCGAAACAATATGCCCAAGGAAATTTACTTCTTTCAACCAGAATTCACATTTACTGAATTTGGCATATAACTTTTCGGTCCTCAATTTCTCCAAAACGGTTCTTAAATGCATTTCATGCTCTTGTTAATTCCTTGAATATATTAAAATATCATCGATAAACACCAATACGAATTTATCGAGATATTCATGGAAGACATGATTCATAAGATCCATAAACACAGCAGGAGCATTGGTCAACCCAAACGGCATCACTACAAACTCATAGTGTCCGTATCTTGTATGAAATGCAGTTTTGGGTATATCTTCTGATTTAATCTTCACTTGATGATAACCCGATCTTAAGTCGATCTTTGAAAATACACTTGCTTCCCTTAATTGATCAAACAAATCATCTATCCGGGGAAGTGGATACTTGTTCTTTAAAGTCAACTTATTCAGCTCCCGATAATCAATACACATTCGCAATGTACCGTCTTTCTTTTTAACAAAAAGAACAGGCGCTCCCCAAGGTGACGCACTCGGCCGAATAAATCCTAAGTCCAAAAGTTCTTGCAATTGAATTTTCAACTCTTGTAATTCCTTAGGAGCCATTCGATATGGTGCCTTTGAAATTGGTGCTGAACCAAGTTCAAGATCAATAGCAAAGTCCAACTGTCGCTCCGGCGGCAATCCTGGTAGTTTTTCTGGGAAAACATCTTGATATTCTCGTACAATCGGTACATCTTCTATTTTCTTTTCTATCTTACCCTCATCACTCAAATGTACAAGGTAAGCATGGTTCCCTTCACCTTTCATCAATTTATCTACTTGAAGAGCATAAATTATGGGAACTCGCCTTTTCCTTTCATCAATCTGTAGAAGCAAGTAGATTCTTCCCCTGGTGGTTGAAATGCTATTTCTCGTTGTTCACAACGGATTGTTGCAAAATTCTTAGTTAACCAATCCATTCCCAAAATAATATCCACTTCTCTCATACACAAGAGACGTAACGATTCCGCTCTTAATCTGAGTGATCCTAACTCAAATTCTATGTTAGAACACACTTGGTTAACTACTGTTGTTCCACCTAATGGGGTAAGCACTTTAAAACTCATATCAACTTGTTCTACAGGAAGTTCAAGATTGTCTACGCATGCAGCTGAAATAAAGGAATGCGATGCTCCAGTATCAAATAAAACAATGATAAGCACACCTTTTAGTTGAGCCATACCTGTCAAATTTCCCGAACTCTTCTCTGTTTGTTTCTGTTTTAAAGCGTATGCTTTCTGGTGTTGAGATTGTAGTTGAGATGCTTGAGCCTGCATCTGTGAAAAAGATGTATCTGGACTATGTAGCAGAGGTGGGTGAGGAAATGAATACTGAATTTGCTGAGGGTATCCAGTAATAGCTTTCATTTGTTGCATTGGCCTGGAGGATTTTTTCCGTTCACCACGTCCAGACAGTTTTGATTTATATGGACATGTGGATGAGAAGTGACCAAACTATCCACAAGTATAACAATTATTGCTTCCAAACCTGCAAACACCTGAGTGTACTCGGTTGCATTGTGGGCAAGTTGGTGGTCTGGCCGGATTCTGAGAAGATTGATGTTGTCTAGGAAATGGTGGCCGAAACGGTCTCGGTGATTCAAATTTCGCTTGAAGAATGGTTTCTTGTTTGGAAATCCTTTACTTTCCCACTTCCGTTTGCCTTTGAATTTTTGTTCCATTTGTGAAAATTTTGGTGGAACCAGACTCGGAGGTAAATTTGGGTTGGTTTCCATAGTAGTTTTCTCTGTCTGCATCTCCATTTCCATGTCTAGTGCTTTGTTCAAAGTTTCAGCATATGACATAGGTGGTTGAGCAGCCAATATAACCTTAATTTTTGGTCGTAGCCCAGAACGAAACATCTCAGCCATCATCTCATCGGTTTCCACTTTGTAAGGTGCATATGGAGATAGGGAGCATAATTCTCTATCATATTCCGCTACACTCCTGTTTCCCTGCTTCAAACTCATGAATTCCATCTCCCTTTGCTTCTGATAGCTACGTGGAATAAACTTTGCATATAACTGTAATAACTAAAAATTTAAAACTTTTATTAGTGATGCTTAAACCAATTATTTGTGGTTCTTAGACCTTAATTGTGTTTAAGGTAACCGACGAAACGAATTAGAATCGATTCGGAGATCGAAAACTAGAGAAATCAAAAACTAGTGACTAGTCCTACCGGCTTAGGGTTTTTTGAATAGCCTGAACATAGAATGGAAGATCAAGAATGAATATTAACAAAGATATTTCATTTCTAGAATCCTCTCACGAAAACATGTGAGAAGCCAAAGAATGAGAATTTTCGAGATGCATCTTTTACGGCCTTAAAAATACTATTCACGAGCAGAAACAATTTCCAGTCCGTGCTAATCATGAAAATTAATGATAACAATCAAAATCATGAAGGAATATATTATTATGAATTTATATATTATAAGAATCAATTTCTGAAAGAAATTCCTGAAGAACTTAACCGAACGCCGGGAAAATATACCGGGAAAACCCTAAATTGATCCGAACGACCTGGAACTCGAATCAAGGGTATAAATCAATAAAATATAATTTATAAGACTCAAATTAATTATGAAAGCTCAAGAATTCAATAGAATTTCGAATGAGCATAATTTAATCGTCGGACGTTGTTTTTCCGCGATAACTCGAAATTGACTTATCGGATGCCATCCGAACTTCATGAAATTATTATAAACATTGAAATAATTCTTTTTAAGACTATTTAATAAAATAAAACCTTAAGTTTCCGAGAAATCAATCGAAAGCGCGTTAAAACTTAAAGAGTCGGTATTAACATGCCAAATCGGGTAATTTGATGAATCCTTCTCCCAACTACCACCAAGACCACCCCAAATGGGTTAATGACAGCCCTTTAGGCTGCCAAGACAGTAGAGAGTCGTTCATTTACAGCCTTCACTCTTGGAACCCAATTTATCTCTCTTTTTCAAACTTCTCTCTTTTGTTCTTCAAGTTTTTAATCTTTAAATCCCCCCTTCCAAACCTTTCCAACCCTCAAATAATTATTCTAAGACCATAAAAAGGTAGCATTCATCATTTTCTTCATTTATAATGGAGTAGAATTTGTTTTAGATTTTTCTTGAATTATTTCATGAAAAACCCTAGTTTTGCTCCTCTTTTTTTTCATGACTTTTGAGCCACCAAATACTCTCAAGCATGAATGAAAAATGCTTATAATAATGTTCTAACGCTGTAGTTAAAATTTGAGAATTTTTGGAGCATGTTTTATATTTTTTGATTTATGTTTTATTTCTTTTTATATGAGATAAAGCATGCTATTGTGAATATTATTTGATATTGTTGCTTTTTAATGTATTAGAAGCATGTAGAATAAATATGAGAATTTTTAGAAATTTGCTTGATTTTTTTTCAAAAATGTCGTGAGGTTTGGGGATTTATTAGGCAATGGTTTTAATTTTTTTTGTTGAAAATAGTTGAGATATGGTGTTTAATATATGATATGAACATCATATATTAATCTTGGAATTTTTGAAACACATCTCCTATTTTGTTTATAAAGGCCGAATACATATATATATTTTTGAGAATTATTTTGATTTTATTTGTTGAAAAATAGTTGAGGTATAGATGTTTAATATATGATATGAACATCATATATTAATCTTAAAATTAATGAGGCACTACTCCTATTTTTTTATAATGACCGAAAACTATATATATATATATATATAAGGATTTATTTGATTTCATTTGTTGGAAATGATAGGATATGTTATGTTTAGAAATAATATGAACCTAATATGCATTGTTGGGAATTATTGAACACATATGTAAAATATGTGTGAGGACAAAAATAATTCCAAGCATTTGGTTCATATTATAAATATTTGTTGATGTTTAATGTTAGTATTACATGTTTATTTCATATATAAACCTATTGTGAAGTAAATGAAAATTATTGTATATGTATATATGTGTAGTAATATTACCGAAAACATTATATGGTAATGAGCTTGTGTTTTAAATTTTAATGCATGATATGAAATGATATTTCATATTTAGCATATGATATAAGCATGATATAATTTTTGTGAAATTTATTGAACACCAATGCTCATTAATTCATCATTGCCGAAAACTTTGGGGTTTTTAACCTATGGTTTAAAACTTGATATGATGATATTGAATTGGAAATTAAATTTTGTAGTATGATAGGAGTATAACATGATTTTATTAGAATTTATTGAGTACATATGCTAATTATTGTTAATTATCGAAAACATAGCAAAATGGTTAAGTATAGGTTTAATTTTAATGATAAATGATGCTATGATAGTTAATCTATAAGCTTGAATGGATGGTTATGAATGTGATGAAAGAATGGAACACTTATGCACACATACACAATGATTGTGTATTATGTTAGAAATTAGGGTTTTCTAATGCTTTAGTATAGTTTATGTTGTGTATTGTATTGTTTGGTGTTGAATGGTTATGTTTATGTATGCCGACAAACAAAACCCCAAACATAAACAACATAATACTATATGTACGAGAATCCAAAAAAAATCGACCAATTTTGATAACTTAAGAAGGAATTAACGAGAATCGAAGTTAGACACAAATTATGGTTTTCTATTAATAATAGGCTACTCAAACGTGAGTTCCTAAGTTAAAGAAACCAAAATCCGGGTTACAACATTAAATACTCAACAACAATAATCTAATATGATATTAGATTGAGCGTTAAGATAACTCGACAACGAATAGCGATTATACAACTTATATAATCTCCGACGAGTTAAGAGAAATAAACAATGTCGTAATGTATAAGCAAAGATTCGAACATAAGATGTCGATCCTTAAGCCTCCAAGGTCGAGTTAATATTCCCGAAGAATTTCATCTATTCCTAAGTACTTACTTACATGATAGCATGTGCTCACTTGAATCATAAGTCAAGACTTTCTTTTATTCGTCGTGCTAATACGATAATTCATCAAGCATAACCTACTAGGACGTAACTATAATTGTAAAGTCTAGTTAGTGGCTTGAGAATATCCTAATATACCAATCACAACTTGAATACTAACAATCTATAACGTAATAACGTTTAGAAGAGCACTAAGGTGAAGAGTCGAGGATAGACTCTGAGTATGTGATTCATAAGTCAAGTTCACCCATGAACGATTTAATTAATATAGTTTGGGAATTTGGAATGTAAGATAATAGAAATTATCATAAAACAATCACTTGAAATCATAAAGAAGCCCTAATTGGGAACTTTAAGTCGTAATTTATAAACGACCTTCGATCGATAGAAAGAATCTAAGCACGACTATTTTCTTATGAAGGGTTCGATCGTGCGTAGTTGCTGAGGAAGGACACTCACACCCTGCTCACATAGAACATTTTGCTTCAGATTAGCAGGTGGGCTTTCTTGAAACAAAAATGTTATGCATAACTCAAAGCATGATTTGCAAAGCTCTATGGAATATTATCACATGAAATGTTATTGACTGCTAAATGTTTATGTTTTGTTGTTATCCTATCTGAGATTTGTATATCCAATGTGGTATGTGAATGTGTTGGTCCAACAACGTTAAAAAAGGGTAACGATCACATCCGACTTAGTTAAGGACTAACTCGGATTGTGTACACGTGTGACTGTGTGTTAAGGTTAGCTATCTCGACCGATCACGGCGACTATGTGTAGGTGGCCACCTCCATAGTGCGCGATTGAATGAATGAATGAATGATCAGATATGGAACAACGTGAATGAAATAGTCAGGCCTGATGCTTTTGAGAAATGATAAAATATTTGATATGCATGAGTCTTTCAACTAAAATCCTCATGTGCTATTGTGGGCAGTTCAATAACTCTAAATAAAGAAAATGTTTTCGGCAATGAGTCAACTGAGTACTTTTGTACTTAGCACTACATATTCGTTTTTGATGTGCAGGTTGAGCAAGGATTGATGATGGGTGCTAGGTGGTGCAGAGTGGCAATTATTTTGATGCTTTATTAGAAAGGTTTCTAGAATCTTGGGCATGTATCGTCATATGCATGTCCACACCTTATTGTTGCCTAACTCTGTTATTATTTTGATGCTTTGATTATAACTGCCTTCATACCGTATTGAACTTGAGGTCGTACCTCGTTCCTTGAATTGTGCCCTGATTGGGTTATATTTGAACCTTGAACCTTTTGACGAGTCCTTCTGTGACTTGAGTTGGTATTGAATAGCTTATCTCTTTTTAGTTCATGTGCTTATGAGTAGTTCAATTGTTAATTGCATTGATTAGTTATGTATATATATCAGCTGCATTATCATACCAGTGACGATCCGTATGATCCGTACTTCCTCGGGAAGTCGGGTCGTCACAAAGTGGTATCAGAGCACTTGTTCGCTCTGAACCTTAGAAACCCTTTTCTTGATTCCTAAGTTGGAAGTCGAGTCTAGAAATTGTTTATGTTTGACTGCTACTGCACTGCACCCCATCGTCGTCCTGCTCAACGAGAAAAGAGGTAACTATTTCAACTAAAAGTTGTTTTGAAATGATGGAAGTATATGAAATATGAATTGGAATTTCAATATTGACTTGTTGGGAAGTTGAAAAATACTTTGGAAAAACGAATATTTTGAAATTGGAAAGTTGTTTCAAATGATTGGTCATTAGTTTGAAAGAAAGTTGCAAACTTTAAGGACTTGGTAAATGAGTAAATGAGAATGCTTGATTATCGCACAATGTGTCGCGATTTGTGTTAATGTTGTATGCGAAGCATGATGTAAATGAGTATGTTTCCCCATGAGAACATAGACTCTTAAGACGCATGATCCCTTTGCGTCGAACTTAGTATGAGAACATAAGTATCCCCAATTGAACGGAATACGAAGGAAGAACGAGAACATAGAAATCCTAAGAATCACAATCCGAACGAATTCGAGGATGAGAACGCGACGAGTCTACAATGACGAAGCGATTGCTTAACTGGAGGTTCGCACTGTTATGAGTCTCAACCGCTCTACGTGAAGGAATTCGAGCATCATGCGTGTTGCCTCTATCGTAACAATAATGAAATGAATCAAAGTATAACTATAGGGAAGCATAAAAGGAAATATTGATTGTAAGTACATAATGAGAACGGATATGATGTGATGCGATAACGTGAGTAAAAATAAGAAATCCAAAACCCAATAAGATAGGGTGACCTCTTAGCCTTGACCCGAAGGCTAGACATCGATCGTTACTCTACTCTAAGAAACCATACCGTCTCTTCCTGGAGACCAAACCAAGAAAGTAATGCCATAAGGATTTAGGAATGTAGGTCACAGGATAATGTAGATTGCTATAACCTTCTTTGTATAGATGTTTATTGTTCACGTACCTTCTTCTAGATATACCGTTACGTTTACCGTGTCTGACCATAGTGATACATTCCATTTCAGATGGCTCGGACTATCTTCACGACTAGGTGCCCTTTATCCTCTAGGGCCCCACCCGAGGAGGTTATAAGTTCGTACTGCTCCTACCAGATGTGCCACGGAGATGACCTCGGTGAGTTTTTGGCGCACTTCACACGTCATTAGGCTCCTGCACATGCCCGAGGCACATCACATTATGATGGTGCAGTCCGACTGATCATGAGACTGCCATCCGACTGGCAGGGGTACGCCCGTGAGATATCGGCAGACTATATTTATCGACGCCGAGAGATCTTTGATCTGGAGGTGGACCTGCCTCGCTTTGTTAGCCACTTGAGCTATGTATTCATGGTGTACGAAGCTACACCACGTGGGCCGTATCTCCACGCACGGGAATACACTTGGCGCGACGAGATTCCAGAGTGGCTCCATCCAGAGGTGCCCCGTTTGGCATCTGATGGACCCGTGTTCTTACCTGGCAGTGGCAGGGACATGTTCAAGGTGGGACCTTCCCGTCCCCGACAGCTCACCTTCCCGGTCCTACCACCAGTAGGATTCCATCCTCACCAGTTCCCGCCCAGACCATCACCGCCGGTCCTGCCATGCCCGTCTCCACCTCCATCTGCCGGCTCTCCCCCAGTCCAGCCGCCGCCACAATTATGTGAAGAGTGAGGATCAACGTGACCTAGCTACAGGTACCGTGAGAGGAACCGATGTCCGTCCTGCTGTTGCCCCATTTCCGGATGATGTTTACGAGGAGGTCATGACTGAGATCCGCTGAGACCAAGCTGCTATGGAGGAAGCCAGGGCCGCTAGAGACCGGGAGCCCGTGGCTCCCGTACCTGACGTGGAAAAAGACCTAGAGAAAGATCCCGAGGAAGATCCGGAGGAAGACCCGGAGGAAGACCCCGAGGAAGATCCCAAGGAAGACCCAGAGGAAGACCCCGAGGAGGATCTAGCAGCCGATGATGAGATGGAGGGAGTGGATAGCTCCCATGCTTCCAGTCCTGACTCTTGACACATGGAGCCCTATCTACACCCCAGGCGATCATAGATCTAGTTCTTAGGACTAGATTGTCTTTTTGTCTATATACTTTGTATATCTTTTGCTACATACGGAAACGACGAGTCGTTCCGACATGAACCCTATTTTGATGACCACGGTAGCATTTAGACTTTTATACGAACCGTGACTAGGTAAACGGAGTGATGCTAATATTTGTTTTTGGGCATCAAACCCTGTACCTGGTATTTTGTAAAGCTTAAAAACGCTGATGAAAGTCCTCGTGGAGGCAATTGATATGATATGGTGATAGCTCCTCGAGAGCCTTTTGTTTTAATATTACGATATGTGGTGTTCGATTATGTACTAGATTTATGCTCATAATTATAAATACCGTGCTGATATGTATATACATTGATCCTGAGGGATAGTATAAGATAAATTTTTAATTGCGTGTGTTTATGAAGGATAGGATGCCGCCGAGAAGAAGAAATCGTGAAGTAACACCTAAGAGAGAAGACACTCCACCCCCACCACCACCACCGGCGAGGCGGATTGAGAAACTATTCCTCAGACAGAACCCGCCCACTTTCAACGGGACTGAGAATCCCGTGGATGCTGAACTATGGATTCGCGCGCTGGAGCAAATCTTCAACTTCCTCCTCTGCACCTCTCAAGAACGCTTGTCATGCGTTGCTTTTGAAATGACTGGTGTCGCCGACTTCTGGTGGAAGGCGAAGAGAAAGACTCTATCTGAGGAGGAGGCGTACGAGAAGTACATTCCTAAGAGCTACCGGAAGAGGAAAGAACATGAGTTCTATAACCTGCGCCAAGGAAAGACCACGGTCACAGATTACGATCGTGTATTCTGTGAGATGTCACGGTATGCGCCTCAGTTGGTCGACACCGACGAGAAGAGGACTGAGAAGTTTCGGGTGGGACTCCGCCATGAGATCAGGGTGTCGCTAGCTGGTCACAGAAATCTGACTTACCATGAGGCCCTCAGTCGGGCATTGGACATCGAGGCTGCTATACCTGAGGATAGGATTATCCTATGCACCCCCCGAATCACCAAGGGGATCGTGGGAAGGACCCCACCAAGGACAAGGATCCAATGCTGGCCAGGCCTACAGGAGGCCATGGCAAGGGAATAACGTGCCATCTGGGCACGGGCAAGGAAATGGACGCCCTATGGTACCCGCACCTGGCGGGGGAAATCAGAAATTCGTGAGGCTCCCTGTGTGCCCAAGGTTCCATAGGAGTCACAAGGGGACGTGCGCATTACCAACGATGGATGCTTCAAGTGTGGCCAGAAGGGTCACTACTCTAGAGACTGTCCTGGGGTACGCCTAGGGGGAAATGGCGGTCCCAATGTGCCCAATCAAGTCCAACCGTTCGGGCAATTCAAGCCCAACCGTTACAACAACAGTCCTCGGTCCAGTACTACCAGCCAAATCGGAGACCACATCAACCACGGCGGCAACGACAAAAATAATGGCGACACCACCCTGAAGAAGCATCGATGTACCTAACAAAGAATAAAGAACAGAAAGCAAAGAATCATGAAGAACAACAACAACATCATCAACAACAAAGAACCACCACCGTAAGTTGTGGCTCTCTTGTAATACCCGTATTTACAGAGCGTAGATTAGCTCATGATTAAGAGCTTGTTAAGAAGGGCATTGCATCCTTAAGAAAGAGTTGGTTAAGTTAGAAGCTTTTGCGTTAAGCTTCGAGTTGAGACGATAGAATTTCGGCAGATTTGAGATAGAATTTGAGATACGATCCTTAAATCTAGTTGAACATGAAAAGACCTAGATTTAAATATTCTTGAGATAATAGATACAAGCTCAACGAAGTCTTGATTTTGGAAAATTTAGAATTTCAAAATCTATGTTTTTATGACGTCGGCGTTTGCCGATTAAGCTCGAATGAAGAGCAAAATATTTTAAAAGGTTTTTAAGGTCAAAAATTTGTTTAATAAGTATATTTTGATATTTATGAGTAATTATTGGGGTTTAAAGTAGAGATTCAAAAGAGGTTGTTTTATCGGATAATTTGTGTCGATTTCTTGCGATAAAAACGTTATGCATTATTCTACAATAATTATATTTAATTTCTAATCAAAATCTATGATTTATGTATTAAAGAAGATGAGAAAAGAAAAGAAAAAGAAAAGGCTTCTAGAATAGGGGTGATTAATCACCTAATATAAGAAAATGAAAAATTAAATAAATTATTACATAACATAAGATAAGAACTTTAGACTTTTCAAACCATATTTCTTCCTCATTTCTCTCCTCAACTCACGGTTCACACACTCACACACACACTAAATTTCTAAATTTGCATGAGAAAAATAGGAAGATCCGACCGTTGAATTTCCGATCGATCTTCGAATAGAGGTATAATCTAGTACCTAGAACACATCTACGCTTTTAAATTTTTGAAAACATGCTCTTATGAACATATTAAATTTTCGGTCACATGCTGAAAATTTTAAGGATGATTTTTTGTTTAATTATTTCATGTTATTATGATAGATTCGACGTCTACGTATTGTTTAACGTTGAATTTGTAAAGCATATGTTTATTGTTTGTAAGTTCAAGTAATTTTCGAAAATAAGGGGCTGTTTGATCTTGAATTTATGATGTTTTTATGATTGAATTTCCTTCATATATATGTTATTGGATTGAAATAAATGTGTTTGGAACAAGAAAAACGTTTGAAATCGAAACTATATTGATTTTCCTAAAAGGACCGAAAACCCTAAGTGTTATAATGTTGGATTTTTGATTTTAATTGATCATTTTGACTTCGTATTTGGATTCTATGATATGAATAAAGCCTAAAATGATTTATTCGGATTTTTCCGCCGACGTATGCAAAAACGGTAAAATTTTAGTTTGTCGGCGAAAATTGGTTTTCAATGCCAAAGCTTTGTGTTTATTATGATTTTGTGATGATTCTTGGTATTGTTTTACAATTCATTTTCTATGGTTTGTCCTATTTATGCCTTTGGTTCGATTAATATTTATCGATTCGGACTTACTTCCTTCGTTTCGATGTTTTGTAGGAAAACGGCAGAAAATAGGATGAATTGGATCCACCAAGAATCAAATATATTGAAGAGCATTTTGACAGGAGTTTGTAGGCAAAAACCGTGCGTAAATCGGAGTTCAGACGAAGGAGAACGGGTCGAACGATCAAAGTCGCGCACGGCACCCGTCGCGTGGCCGCGCGGCCACACCGCTGCCCTGCGACTTCGGCCACCCACCCGCTTCGCTCGGCGCTGCGTTCCCATTCCTCGGCGCTCGAGTGAGCGCGCTCACCTTCCACGCCCGCTCGCCCGCGCCTCGCCTCCCGCAGCGCCGCCGCCCGCGCCGCTGCCCACGCCCGCGCCCGCCCGTGTGCCCAGCGCCCGCGCCTTCCGCTTCGCGCGCCGCGCCCGCCCCCCGCGCCCCAGCGCCCGCTCGACCACCCGTCTTCGCCCTTTCCGCGCCCAGCGCGCTTTCCAGCCAGCCAACGCCCTCCATCGCACGCCGCCTCTCGCCTTCTTCGCGCCTGCTGTTTCGTCCGTGCTCATTTCAACGCCAACCGGCTACTGGCTTCAAACGTCGTTCAGCACAATTTTCCTCGCAAGTTCATTCCCAGCCAGCGTTCAAGTTTAATATAGAATGTTTTCTGAGCGTGAGCTCATTGTGAATCGGCGCTCGTTCTTATTTATTATATATAAGCGCTAGGTCACGAATTAAAGGGGATTATCAGTTTTTTTTTGTTTCTCTTCACGCAGCCGCGGCTTCTTCACCATTTTCTTCAGGAACTTCTTTTCGACAACGGATAGAAGATATTTCTAGTTTTAATTCATGTTTTTAGTTTGATCTTTGAATGATTAATTTATCAGTTTATGCTTTGGATTCATGTGTTCTTTCGGATTAATTTTCAAAGTATTCTTGTATGATGGTTTTGTTGGATTCAATTCATAGTGACAGTGGATTGGATTTCCATTTTCCGTTGATTTACAATGCTTAATGATTTCCTGCTTTAGTTTATTTCAAGTTCTTGTTGGATGATTGATAGTTATAGTTTATGTGCAATTAGATTTAGATTAGGGATTGACAAACCCTATGAATAATAGAATTGCATATGCTTTTGTTTATCGCTTTCGTAGTTCAACTAGGGATTGACAACCCCTAGTTTAGATTTATTGCTTTATTAGTATAGCTCGGGATTGACAACCCCTAGCTTAGGATGCTGTTTAATTTCTCATATTTCAATTCTTGCATGTTCAACCCTCGTTGATGTTAGAATGTTTAGGATTTAATCGCTTTCTGTGCGCAACACGAACAATAGCCCTGTTAAGTTTTTCTTGAGAAACGACTCATGTTAACTTATCACGCTACGATTACCTCGTACGATTGCGAGTGAATTTGAGTGTGTTTTTAGCGCAATCAATTTTGGCGCCGTTGCCGGGGAAAACTTTAGGAGTATTGTTTGTGTTGTTTATTTTCTGTTTTTCTTTTCGTTTTTATTTTGTTATACTCCAGTTGCGCGTGATCCATTTTTGTGTGAGTGTTGTGAATGCTAGGTTGTCGCCGTTTGATGGAAGATGTATGCTTTTGACGGCAACGCCGGGGTCTATAACGCACATGGATTCCAATCCCGACAGGAATTTGAGCCTTACCAGCAACAATATGGTTGGGGTGGAATAACCAACCCAACTCGGAGTTGTGGAATCAACCCAACCCGGAATATTGGGATCCACAACCCGATTTGGGATGGTGGGATCCACAACAGCAACAACCTCCTCAGTCCGATTCAGAATGGTGGGAACCACATCCCGATTCGAGATGTTGGGACCCACAACCTGACTATGGATATTATGATCCACAATAGCCACAACCTCCACAGCAACAGTGGTACCACCCGCAACAGGAGTATTTTTCTCCACCACCTCCACCACCACCTCAGAGGTATCCGTTGGATAATATGGAGACCGGATTGATTCAGACTCGCCACCAACGGTTGGATGCTGATGACACCAAACTCAGTGCTTGCGGCTAAATTAGAAATGATGACCGAGAAGTTCGGACGAGTTCTCGCAACAAGATGCACAGTGAGCCTCCAAGCTCACCCTATGAGGCTCAAAGCGACCACCGACCATCGAGTTCGCCATTGGATGATAGAGACGCAACTCTTGAGCGCTTAGAGGCACGTGTGGGATGATGGTCGTGAAGTTGGTTGAGTATCAACGACAACTTGCGGTGAGAGAACTTCCGAGTCACACCGTGAGGCTCGGCGGTCATTGTCCTTCAAGGTGATCGAGCGGATGATCGTATTGTGGAAGAGCCATCGAAGATATTCTCGCCACTACAAGAAAAGGAGGAAGAGGTGGTAGTCTCCGAGTTAGACTCGACAAGTATGAGCCGACCCGAGAACACGATCGAGGTAGTTCATGCGGTTTCAGTTGATGAAGAGGATTGGGAAAGGGAATTTGTTAGCATGCCCAGACCCACAATGGTATTGAAGGAACTACCGATGAAGTATGTGTTCGTGGAGGATGAGCAAGGGAAGCCGGTGATCTTTTCAGTCGAGCTTCTAATTTTTGGAGAAACGGAGTTGACCTCGGTGCTTATAGAAGTGGTGAAAGCAGTTTTTCTGAAGCTGCTGATAAAGGGGTGTCTATGCCCTATCTGGAGCAACACTTGGTATAGTCCTCTGGGGCACCGATGGAGCTCATGGCATCATGATTATGGCGGTCCGCCACATTTACCACCACCGTTGCTCTAATAAACACGTCGAGCTAATGACGTTAAACAAGCGCTCCGTGGGAGGCAACCCACGTTTTGGCTTTGTTTTCTTTTTTTTCTTTTATATTTTATTCTGTGTCCTGTTTTTAATCCGTGTTTTGTCTTTGTCTGTGTGCAGGAGATGTCTTATGGAATATGATATGTTGAGAATGGGCAAGCCATTGGTTCACCCAACTTCAGGGAAGTTCTCGTCCCCTTATTATTTGCGCTTTTATTGTTTTGAGCACTGGGCACAGTGCTCGAATTAAGTGTGGGGGAGTTGATAGTATTTGGTTTTGTGGGCGTGATATATAGTTTTCGTATGCTTAATGACGTGCCCTTGTGCTTATTTTTATTGTTTGAACGTAAGCTTTGTCTATGCGAGTAAGTTAGGATCTTGATTTGTGCAACTGAACTCGTGGTATCGATCAAACCGATTAATTTTCAAACTTTTGGTGATATATGATTTGAGTATAATATGAATTAGACGAGACTGTGATTGATAGAAAATTAATAGGGGAAATTGAGGTGATTTGTCCGCTAATGTTAGGGAGTGTTAACATTGTGGTTGCCTATATACTTGTTTCATTTTATATATAAAAAAAAATGTGCGAAAAGAAGAAGAAAATGAGGAGAATGAAAACTCCAAGATCTTGTTGAGATTGTTGAAATGGAGGATGGGATTATGTCCTCTTCTAAATTTGAGAAATGGACATGGAAAACCACGTTAGGAGACTCGAGTTCATCGAGAGTGCACCTTTCAAATATTATTCCAAAATCATTAAAACATTCTTTGTGCTTTATAAAATAAACTTGTTGCTAAAGGTGACCACATTAGTTAGTTCACCCTAACGGAGAGTTGGGTCCGAGCAGATTACCTTTTATTTATTGAAATCAATTATCGCTCTTGATTTATTTCACTTTATCTTTGAATTAAGTAAACACCAAGTGTGAGGGAAATGCAATAAGGTTTGATTGATTAGAATAAGAGTAAAGTTGCATGAGTTATCTTTCGACTCTTATTAGCATAAACTTTGCTTGAGGACAAGCAAATGGATAAGTGTGGGGGAGTTGTTTAGTATGATTTTGTGATGATTCTTGGTATTGTTTTACAATTCATTTTCTATGGTTTGTCCTATTTATGCCTTTGGTTCGATTAATATTTATCGATTCGGACTTACTTCGTTTGTTTCGATGTTTTGTAGGAAAACGGTAGAAAATAGGATGAATTAGATCCGCCAAGAATCAAATATATTGAAGAGCATTTCGACAGGAGTTTGTAGGCGAAAACCGTGCGTAAATCGGAGTTCAGACGAAGGAGAACGGGTCGAACGACCAAAGTCACGCATGGCACCCCGTCGCATGGCGCGCCACAAGACACACGCCTGCGCCCGCTGCACGACTTCGGCCACCCAGCGCCGCGCTCGCTCCGAGCGTTCGCCATTCCTCGCGCGCTCGAGTGAGTGCGCCACCTCGCGCCCCACTCGCCCGGCGCCTCGCCTCCTGCCGTGCAGCACCCGCTGCGCCCAGCCCTTCGCCCACGCCCGCCGCGCCGCCCGCGCGCCAGCGCCCGCCGTGCCCCGCCTTCGCCCATGCCCGCGCCCTTCCGCGCGCCCAGCGCCCGCTCGACCACCCGTCTTCGCCTTCCCGCGCCGGCGCCCGTCGCGCTGGCGAAGCCCAGCGCTCAGCGCGCGTCCTCCATCGCACGCTGCCTCTCACGCCTTCTTTCGCGCACGCTGTTTCGTTCGGCGCTCATTTCCAACGCCCAACCGGCGCTGGCTTCAAACGCGCGTTCAACACAATTTTCCTCGCAAGTTCATTCCCAGCGAGCGTTCAAGTTTAATACAGAATGTTTTACGAGCGTGAGCTCATTGTGAACCGCGCCGTTTTATTTATTATATATAAGCGCTAGGTCACGAATTAAAGGGGGATTCTCAGTTTTTTTTGTTTCTCTTCACGCAGCCGCGGCTTCTTCACCATTTTCTTCAGGAGCTTCTCTTTGACGACGGATAGACAGATAATTCTAGTTTTAATTCATGTTTTTAGTTTGATCTTTGAATGATTAATTTATCAGTTTATGCTTTGGATTCATGTGTTCTTTCGGATTAATTTTAAAAGTATTCTTGTATGATGGTTTTGTTGGATTCAATTCATAGTGACAATGGATTGATTTCCATTTTCCGTTGATTTACAATGCTTAATGATTTCGCTTTAGTTTATTTCAAGTTCTTGTTGGATGATTGATAGTTATAGTTTATGTGCAATTAGATTTAGATTAGGATTGACAAACCCTATGAATAATAGAATTGCATATGCTTTTGTTTATCGCTTTCGTAGTTCAACTAGGGATTGACAACCCCTAGTTTAGATTTATTTCTTTATTAGTATAGCTCGGGATTGACAACCCCTAGCTTAGGATGCTGTTTAATTTCTCGTATTTCAATTCTTGCATGTTCAACCCTCGTTGATGTTAGAATGTTTAGGATTTAATCGCTTTCTGTGCGCAACATGAACAATAGCCCTGTTAAGTTTTCCTTGAGAGACGACTCGTGTTAACTTATCACACTATGATTACCTCGTACGATTGCGAGTGAATTTGAGTGTGTTTTTAGCTCGATCGCTTTGATCCTTATATTTCGTTGATAAAATGATGATATTTAAAGATAGTTGAGCATGTATATAGGTTCCTTGGTGTTAGATGTTGTCTCGCGTGAAAGTTTGACATTTAGACATAAACGACGTCTTAAGGGGATTTTCGGTTATTGATAAAGATTTGATAGTTGAAGCTTGTTATTAAGTTTCCTATGCATATTGTGATATATGGTGATGAATT
Organism: Salvia rosmarinus; assembly: GCA_036937905.1. Lineage (NCBI taxonomy): Eukaryota > Viridiplantae > Streptophyta > Magnoliopsida > Lamiales > Lamiaceae > Salvia > Salvia rosmarinus. The sequence goes on along the minus strand of CM072819.1, from coordinate 76,835,593 downwards.
GGTGGAGTTTGGGCTATGTTTGGTTGAGTTTGGTATTGATAAGGCGATGCGTTATAAACGTTACGCTGCCGAAATTTCGATAGAATTGGTTCGTTAATAAGATGTTAGAGGATGCAATGACCCAAGTTTTGATATACCTTAGAGTCTTAGTTTTGATATCGAAGAGAATAGTCGTGTCGACGACTAAAGATGAGTAATGTTTTTGTTTGGTTCTTGATAGACATATATGCCGTTTAATATGGATAAAGAAAGAAATGGAATTGGGAATTAGTTCCTTAGCTCTAAGGAACATCCAGGTGGGTATAAGTATTTTCTTTAATAATATGCTTATGCTTTTAAATGTTTTCAAATGATATGATTATGCATGAAAAATGACATGAGATTTTATGATATGCAATTATTTGAAAAGTTGATTGACCTGCCAATATTTTGAGCATGAGCATAAGCATAATGCACTACCTATCCACGGAAAAGAAAGAAAGAAATTACCGACGTCGGGTATGACCAAGTTGAGATCCTTCGGACCAACTCGGGTATGTAGTTAAAGTGTGTTGAGGAGGCCTACTCCTGATCAACATAAAGAAATGACGTGGATATGGGAAGAAAAGAAAGATGCATGCAAACATGAAACATTCATATGCATATGATATGATGATATGATAATATAATGATATGAGCATGCATGAACAGATTTTGAGAAACTCTATGCAGGTAATTTCACTAAAATCCCTGCATAAGTTTATTTTATGGCAAGTCAAGTTTATAGCCCTAAGGGCAAAGTTTTAAATGTTTTTGGCGTATACCCACTGAGTGCATTTTTGTACTCACGCCCGCATATATTTTTTTAAATATGCGGGTTGAGCTCGAGAGGATCTTTGGAATCGAATGTTTGCGTGAAGAAGCTTCTAAGTAATTTGATTTATGATTATATTGAGAATTGTTGATGTTATTCAATTGATGTTCATATGTTTTGATGCCCGTGAGAATTATGTCTTCACACATAATTCTCAACCAAACTTTCCTTTGATTTAACTCGGCTTTTATTTGTTATGTGTCCTGCTAGAACAAAGTGATCATGTTCAATGCTCATCATGAATCAAATTGTCGATAAATTTTTAAAGTTTTCAAAGTATGCTCAAATATTTACATTCTTGATGTTGGTCATTTCGTTGTGATCATTGTCCTCAGTTGTTGTTCTTCTCGATCTATTCTTTATTGTGATTTGAGGACCATAAAATCATCCTTCGTTCAACTTTAGTTTACTTCTTGAATTATAAAGGTTAAATTTAACTATGATAAAAATTGTTGTCATCCCTTCTCTTGACATATGTTTGAGTCCGTTGTCGTTAAATTTTCTCCTTAACCCCGAGTCACGGCCTAATTACCTAATTAGGTAGTCGGGTCGTGACAGAATGGTATTAGAGCAGTTTTGAGTTTTGAACCTGTGAGCCTTCGTAAAATTGTGCATTTTGTGCACAATCTTGAAATCTGAGCATGTAAATCCTTGCGAATCCTTGTGTAGTTTGTGTGTTGACTTGGATTTTAAATTCAAGAATCCTTGTGAGATTTATGCAGTTTGTGCACCTTGATTATGTAAATTCTTTTGGGCTGACTCTGTTTGAGAAAATGAGTTATAGAATCAGTTGTTTGATTCTGAATAAGAATATGAGTAAAGAGTCAGTTGTTCTTAAGAGAAGCTCAGCATTCGATTCCACCATCTCTAGCTCAACAGGTAAAAGTTTATGCTTATGATTATGATTATGTTTATGAGTATGATGATTATGGGTATTGCAGATGATATTTGGGTAAACGCCTTAATGAATGAATTGCCACATGAAAATGTATGATTGAAATGAGATTGTACTCATCGAGCTAATGTGGAAAAGAAATTTGAGAAAAGATGGCAGAATAATAGGAATATGTTTTCCGCTAGAATTCGAGTAATGTTTATCTGCGATGGCGAGGATCGTCCTGACAGTTTGGAAGAGAATGACTTGTTGGTCGTCATGACGCTTGTCGTCGCTTCGTTTATTTTCACAAGAAAGATCAAAGAGAATTTCTATCGATATGCATCGGACGAGTAGCTTATATCGACTAATTTCTCGTTTGATTCTATCGATTGTGAAAGGAGACGCTGAGCAAGACGTGTCGAGATTTGATGGAAAATTTCGATTGATCTCTTTATTTCCTAAAGAGTGGCAAGATTGGGTTGTTCTTGTTGCCATTGATTGTGTTGGTCCGGCTTTATTGTTTTGAGCAAATTGATTCTCCGCACCCTATTCACCATCAAATTCCAATATTATTTATCGAGCCTCTTCCTTTTGATTCATTTTTCCGATTGCTAAATCTATTTTAGTTGTTCATCAACTTCAGCTTGGTTGAAAATTTTCTTCTCAATTGAGGATGATGATGATGAAACCTTGAAATCATAGATGTTGATTCTTTTATGCCTGAGCATGATGCTAGTATCTCTACTCTAGAAATAGAGTCTTCTTTGTCAAATGCTCATCTAGTTATGTTTGAATCTGATGTAGATCTTGTACAAATTGATTATTCTTAAATCGATTTTGAAATTGCCCTTATTGATTCAGATTAATGCAATCAGTCCTTTGTATTTCTTGAGATTCATACATCGATTCAGTTGTTCTATTTTCTTATGTTTCCAAGACTTCTCCTTTGGAGATTTGAGAAAAGATTCAAGTTAGTTTATCAAGACCCCAAGTATCTCGAAATTTTGGTGTATGAACTCAGATTGTACAAGTTGTTGGCACAGTACAGCTATAACCCTAGATATCGATCAATTACCTTTCAAAGACAGCTTTTTGTGGACAGAGTGAAAGCTGATAGTTATAAATCGTATTGGATGTGTTTTGCTAGAGATATTCAAACATCCATATACCAAAACCTCAGATGACAAAGTTTTTCCTTATTTTTGTAAAAGTCCTCAGAAATACGAATACCTTTCCTGATATTTATACGATCATTTTGCTATCCAATTGTCTCATTTCACATCATAACTTTGTGATAAACAATTTTGAAGACCTTTGAGATCCGAGTTTGTTTGTTGATTGAAAACCCTTATCCTCGTTATTGATAAGCAAGATATGTCATAGCTTGGTATTCATTTGCAATGCAAGATGTCACCCGTAAGAAGAAATTCTCGATCCGAAAGAATAAGAAAGTACAATTCTTTTCAAAATTCACTTGTAGTTTCTTTTCCCCTTAAACCAATTGTAAAATGACAGATTTTTCGGTGTCAGATCCTTATCCTTAATGAAGTTGATAACCCAGCAGATGTTAAAGATGAGTTCACATCATTGAGCGAGTTTTCAAGTTTTGGAGAACTATAATTGAGAATATCTCCTACATACATTGTTAATGTTGAAGGATCAACAGTTTTCGGATAAAGATTTTGTCAGAAAGTTCATTCTTCCTAGCGATTAAAGAATTTCACGTGAAAGCAAATCAAGGAAGAATCGTACAAAAAGTATACCTCGTGATTCTGCAACAGAGAGAAATTTAGTTTTAGAGCAGGAAGCAAAGAAAGAAGATTGTCACATTATATGATCGTGAATTTTACAGATCAATTCGTGTTGTTCTTTATAAAGATGAAAAGATGAGAAGACATACGTGTTAGTTACCCAAGTCGAAACGTGGGTAACAATCGATCGACTCACGAAATACGCTAATGTTATTCTGACTCTTATCACGTATGGAGCTTACAAGTTAGCTCAAGTGTACGTCGAAAGATGGTATGTTTGCATGGAGTGCTCGTCTTAATAATCTCAAACAGAGACTCCAAGTCTATATCTCATTTCAGATGAGTTTCGACAAGAAATAGATGCAAGATTTAATCAGCAATTAATAGCAGCTACCAAGTAACAATTGATATGACAATGATGGTACTCTCTATGATAAAGTGTAGATCGTCGCTTTTCAAAAATGCGGTTGAAGAATGAAAAGTGACTAATCCAGAAGCGATTAAAGAAACGGTCGTAATAGTACGACAAGTCAAGAAAAGAATTCGAGAAGCTATCGAGACATATCGAATTGTACGAGATTCTAAAGAAGATTAGCTAGTCGTCTACAGATTATCGTTTTCCCCTAGTCTCGCCAATATTTGTGATATGTTCCATATGCCACAGATACGAAGATATGTGTTTAATCCAAACACATTATACATCAAGAGAACAAATGTTCGTGAACATGATTTAAGCTATGAAAGAAAGCCAGAATGAGTCTTAAATCGACATGGAAGCATGATGATTTAGAAGAAACGACACGGAAGTTAAAGATCAGATGAGAAAGAAGTATTCTGAGCTTTTGATGACGTACAAAATTTCGAGGACGAAATTTTTGTAAGGGGGTGAGAATGTAATACCTCGTATTTCTGTAGCAGAGATTAGCTCATGATTAAGATCTTGTTAAGAAGGGCATTGCATCCTTAAGAAAGAGTTGGTTAAGTTAGAAGCTTATGACGTGGCGTTAGCCGATTAAGCTCGAATGAAGAGCAAAATATTTAAAAAGGTTTTTAAGGTCAAAAATATGTTTAATAAGTATATTTTGATATTTATGAGTAATTATTGGGGTTTAAAGTAGAGATTCAAAAGAGGTTGTTTTATCGGATAATTTGTGTCGATTTCTTGCGATAAAAACGTTATGCATTATTCTACAATAATTATATTTAATTTCTAATCAAAATCTATGATTTATGTATTAAAGAAAATGAGAAAAGAAAAGAAAAAGAAAAGGCTTCTAGAATAGGGGTGATTAATCACCTAATATAAGAAAATGAAAAATTAAATAAATTATTACATAACATAAGATAAGAACTTTAGACTTTTCAAACCATATTTCTTCCTCATTTCTCTCCCACAACTCAAGGTTCACACACTCACACACATACTAAATTTTGAAATTTGCATGAGAGAAATAGGAAGATCCGACCATTGAATTTTCTATCGGTCTTCGAATAGAGGTATAATCTCGTACCGAGAACACATCTACGGTTTTAAATTTTTGAAAACATACTCTTATGAACATATTAAATTTTCGGTCACATGCTGAAAATTTTAAGGATGATGTTTTGTTTAATTATTTCATGTTATTATGACAGATTCTGTAATACCCCGTCTTTTCTAAGCATCAGGTTTGCATGGCACATGTCGGGATGTTTTCCGTTGCTTCGAGTTTTCTAAAGGAAGTACATGCCCGGGTTATCCATTTTCAACATAGCTTGTCATTCCATGTTCGTCGTTATGCATATTGCTTATGTTTCCATTTTCATGCATCGATTTTGGATGGTTTATCCTAGATCTGAGGATAGGCATCGATTTTTGAAGCTTCTTCGCTGCTAAGATTTGAGTCAACTTGCATGCATGCATATTTTGAAAGTACCCTATTATAGGTCTTGATGCCCTGAATATATTTCCCTTCTGCATCAAGTTGATTTGAAAACCCGGAGAGTGCCAAATGTGGGTTCAGAAAGTCGAAAACCCTAGTTTTGCTTCGATCTTCGTTTGGATCACGATGTTGCTTTGCTTTGTGGGATGTGACCCAAAAGTTGTTCCGACTTGTTACCGTGTACCTACCAAAGGCGATCGGTGAAGTCATCGATTCGTAGATATCTCCGGTTGACGTTTTAAATGCTTCGAGTTGGGTTATATATGCTTATTTTGAGTTATTTACTTTGATATTTCAAAATAAAACATGTGCGCCAGAAATGTTTTGGTGAAGTTATTCTTGTTCTCCGATCCGAGATGTGGTTCTATTGTGATTGTGCACGGATCTCTATTCGGTGGGTTGATCACCATCTTGAGTATTGATCGTGAGGGGATAGACCCGAACACGTGGTTATGGTTACGAAGGGATGACCCCTAAGTCCACAAGGAAATGGTAATGAGGTGGTTATGGTTCGACGAGATTTGACCCACAAGTCCACACCGAGTTAGTGGCTAGAGATGTTCCGGGCATGGGTGACCGATATGTTCCGGTCGAGATATTGTGGGTCGGGTGGATATGTTCCGGCGAATAAGATGTGATGGGTCATGGCGGGATCGTTCCGAGCCGTGGTTCTATGATGAGAACAACGGTAATAACGGATCGGTGTCGAAAACTAAAATCTATTTTGCTTACTTAGAAGTGGATTTACGTTTTAAAACCTTCTAAGGTAAGTGCTCAACACGGCATCATGATTCTTTTGATTTATGATAAAACCCGGTTGAGTGCGCTAGTACTCACCCCAAACTCTTTTTCAAATCTTTTCACGGATGGAGGAGGGCCGGACGGGCGACGCGGGAGGGTGGAGCTGCATGGTTCTTCATGCTATGCTTCCGCGATGTTGTGTTATATCGATATTCGATGTTGATGTATTCTTGTCCCTTATTTTGCTTTACGATTGGGAACAAGATTTGCTATTATGTTATTATCTTTGTGAGTCTCGATATGAGCATGCTATATGGTTGACCGGTCTAGTCAATGTGGTGTAATGCTAATTTTCTTTCTTGCATTACTTGTTATAAACCAAGATCATGTTTTACGAGGTTATGATATCGATATTATTACATTGGTGGATTGTTTGCGCACCCTCCCTTTCGTGATATGTCCTAGTTATAGAGGAGATCTTTTGATTTCATGGTCACATCTTCTTATCATGTATGTTATATGTATTCCCCCTTCTTAACCCCCATCCCTAATCACACCCCGGCATCCGTGCCTTCCCTCGGGAATTGGGGCATGACAATGTGGTATCAGAGAAGTTTTTCTGGCTTTGGGTATGTGTCTATATTGTTTGATTTCAAAGCAGTTCATTTGCTCTATATCTTGTACGTTCTTGAAATTGAGTGTTTAGAACTTGTTCTTCTAAATTGTTTATCAGGTACAGCTACCCTCAGCTCACCGTCAGGCCGCCTCCTTTAAAAATGGGATAAGGTATGTGTTTATTTGCTGATGCTTTATGTGGTTACGTGATGCTTGATATGATCTTGGTTTCATGTGGTTTGGCCTGGTAAGAGTTTACGTGATGTAAACGTGATGTGGATGAGATATGGTTGGATGGTGATGTGGATGTGGAAGTGATTGTCGATGAGACGAAAGGGCCTGTGTGGCTGTGATATGGGAACCATTGATGTGGTATGATGTGGAAGTGTTTATGTGAATCTATGTGTTTACATAGAAATATGTTGTTGATTGAAAATCTTGTTTATATTGATATATGAGTGCTTGTAAGTGAATCATGTAATTGTTTACCTGATTATTGTTATGAATATCCATATCGATGTTGATATGTGTTGGAAGTGAATATGTGTTTCAAGACATGTTTAGCCCAATGACTGGGGCAGAAAAAGGAAACGTGAATATTTGTTGTTATTTTGATGAACTAACATGTAGGTTTATGGATATTCAGTGGCCCAGACAACGTTGGTTAAGATCCCACAGGATGGATGAGCAGATCCGTAAGTTCAGGGAATGTACCGGGAATGTCCATGAGCCGTTGGGAGTGTTTCTGGGGAGATTCGTTGGATTGTGGAGAAAGATTCGAGATACTGGAAAGGTATCCGAGTACGAGGCTTACTATCGGATGACGTAAAGGCTACCGGCGGTGTTTGCAACCATGGGCAAGAAGGCGAAGTGCGTGATGTTCCGTCGGGATCCTATCACCGCACACCTTACCTTGGATTTCACGAGTTCGCGCTCGAGTGTGGAGACGGTGGACCGATCATCGAGCATACCATCCGAGGCGGATGTGATAGTGAGGCATGTTCGAGGGCCGATCCGGATTGATGACAGAGATGATGTTCCTGAAGAGCCTTTGGGAGAGCAGCCATCGCGTAGATGATCGCCAGTACATCAGGATACACCAGTCACTACACCTCCATCTACGATCCTCACTTTCAGACGGACCAGGAATTATTTTGAGGCAGGACCCTCCCAGGTAAGAGATATTTTCCATCCGACAGTGGCAGGGAAGAGGCCCAGGATCAGAATCTTCATGCCACCGAACAGTATCAGGTTGGCCTCCCGGGAAGGAGATTCTGAGGAGGAGAAAGACCCGGAGGAGGACGAGGAGGATAGTAGGACTCGAGGACCCGTGATCCGGATAGCGAGATGACTCGACGAGGTTGAGCACGTTGAGGAAGGGCGGCGCGAGACTGGAACCCGAGAACAGATTCACCGAGACTCGTGCAATCGAGGCACAGCTTGGATGGGATCATACCCACGAGAGACTTGCTTCCATGCAGGATCGCTTTACCGAAGCGGCAGCCCGAATCCAAGCCCTGATAGGAAGGGAGAGAGAGGATGAGGAAAGGCAAATGGAACCATTGAAACAAGCAGAGAGTAGTGGACGGATATGGAGTACAAAGATCTGGGTAGTCGGTGTATGCGGTGTGATCATGATCTACTTTAAGCATGGACAGAGCGATCTTTTGCAGTGATCGGAGTCAGATTCTTTTGCTCATATCTGACCTTTTTGACTGACATACCTTGATCTTGTATTTTGTGATCCTTTATGGACAATATTGATACTAACGCCGCTCTATGATGGGATGTTTATGCTTGATGCTTATATGTGATATGAGCTATGCCATGATGATGTATGATCTATGTGATGTGTGATGATGACGTTATGTGAAATGTATAACAATGATGTGTTGGCAGGTTGCATGTTTATATGTGATCGTGATATGTGGCATATGTGATGATATGTGGTTATGGGTGATGATATATGTTATGCGATGATACCCGGTTATCTATGCGAAAGTGTTTCTAATGTTTCAAACGTCGGTACAGAATGCCGAGAACAAGGAACCAGAGAAACAATAACGTGGAAGAAGCCCAAGAACCACCTTTGGATCAGCAGCATGCGATCGAGAGTTTTCGCAGGCAGAATCCTCCTACGTTCGACGGTCTCGGTGAACCGATCGACACTGAGAACTGGATACGATCCACCGAAAGGATCTTCAAATACATCGGCTGCGAAGAAGCAGAAAAGTTGAATTGCGCGATCTTTCAGCTAACCGATGAGGCTGATTTCTGGTGGGAATCCGTGAGGAGGACCCTAACACCAGGACAGTGGGGAAGGTATACGTGGGAAGATTTCAAGGAAGAACTCATGGAAAAGTATGTGCCCGGCATCTGATGCGAGAAGGCAAAACGAGTTACGGAATCTTCGTCGAGGAAGGGCTATCACCGAGTACGATCGCTCGTTCAATCGCTGCATCGCGTTATGCTACGTGCACTGTCGGACCGAGGTCGCCAGGCGAGCGAGTTCGAGAGAGGACTCGACCGAGATCGAATTTAAGCTCGTCGGTCGGGAGATCGGCGTATCGTGATCTTGAACCGGCTTTAAACATTGAGTCAATGTTGTCCCAGAGAAAACGATGCCACCCGGACAGCCGGTGGCGGAGGAAGAGGTAAGAGGAAATGGGAAGATCGAGGGAAAGGCAATCAGGTGTTCCAAGGGAACCAGAGCGGTCCAGTGATTCCGAGGAATCTAGGTATTCAGGAAAGAGAAAGACAACCTTGGGGAAGGAATTTCCAACCCATGCGGCAGGGTGTGGAAAAACCTTGGTGCAAGAAATGCCAGAGGAATCATTTAGGCGAGTGCAGGCAAGGTAACATCGAGTGTTATCTTTGTAGGAAGTTTGGACATTACGCTCGAGATTGTCCATTAGGAGGTCCGGCAGTGCAGCCACCAGTGAGACAGCATCCAGCTCCGTAGAGGCAAAACCGAACTCCGCCGAGGACAAACAACGGAGTAGGAGGTCACCCTAGGCCAGCAAACCAAAGGCCACCGCAACAAACAAGGGTGTACGCCTTGAATCAGCAGCAGGCAGCACAAACTCTCGGAAATCTTGCAGGTATAATCCATATGAGTGATATACTCGTTTTCGCTTTGTTTGATACAAGAGCCTCACATTCTTTCATTTCGAGAATCGCGTGTGAGAGGTTGGGTTTTGTACCCAAGAAATCACAGAGTACCCTGGAAATTAGCATCCCATCAGGGGAAGTGCTAAAGGCAAAAGAGATATGCCCGAACCAGGAGGTAGAAATCTGTGAGCAAAAAGGTCTTTGTCAATTTGCATGTCATCGGAATGGAAGATTTCGATGTCATCTTTGGCATGGATTGGTTGGAAAAGCACAGGGCAACTATACATTGTCTCGAGAGAGAAGTTGCTTTTCGAACAGCCGAAGGAGTGGAAGTTTGTTTCACGGCATAAGGATGGGTGTTTGCGTGCCAATAATCTCAGCACTGAAGGCAATGAGGATGATCAGGAAGGGAAGCTGTCAAACTTTCTTGGTGAGTTTGAAATGGCACGCTAAAGAGCAGCGATTGTAAGAGGAGCTAGTGGTGTGTGAATATCTGGACGTGTTTCCCGAGGACTTGCCAGGTTTACCACCTGATAGACAAGTGGAATTCACTATTGATCTGGAACCAGGAGCAACACCAGTATCAAAGGCACCATACAGAATGGCACCTAAAGAATTGCAAGAACTGAAAGCGCAGTTGCAAGAGCTGTTGGATCTAGGTTTTATCCGACCTAGCGTGTCGCCGTGGGGAGCGCCAGTTCTGATCGTCAAAAAGAAGGATGGGTCAATGCGGATGTGTATTGACTACAGAGAGCTGAATAAGCTGACGATCAAGAACATATATCCTCTTCCAAGGATCGACGATCTGTTTGACCAGCTCAAGGGAGCGAGTGTCTTCTCTAAGATCGATTTGAGGTCAGGCTACCATCAGCTGAAGATCAGGAAGGAGGACGTTGCGAAGACCGCGTTCAGAACAAGCTATGGGCACTATGAGTTCATCGTGATGCCGTTTGGTTTGACCAATCGCGGCGATTTTCATGGATCGATGAATCGAGTTTTCCATCGATGTCTGGATAGTTTTGTCTTGGTTTTATCGATGATATTCTCATCTATTCCAAGAATGCGAGTTGCATAGAGAACACCTCCGTACCATTCGGAAGCGTTACGGCGGAGAGGTTGTATGCCAGTATAGTAAGTGCGAGTTTTAGCTCAAAGAAGTGATGTTCCTTGGACACATCGTGTGCGAAGGAATCAAAGTCGACCTAGTGAAGGTTGAAGCGGTAAATAACTGGAAGGTTCGACTAATGCCAATGAGGTTGAAGCTTTCTCGGCTTGGCGAGATATTATAGGCGTTTCATCGAAGGGTTTCGAAGTTGGCAAGGCCGATGGCGCAACACTTCGTGAAAGGATCAAGTTTTCATGGTCGAAGCTTGTGAAGTAAGTTTCGAGAGTTGAAGAAGAAGTTAACAACCGCTTGATGTTAGCCGTCGGAAGGGAGCGATGGGTTTGTGGTCTACACCGATGCATCAAGCTTGGTTTAGGTTGTGTTCTTATGCGAGCGGAAGGTTATAGCTTACAGCGTCTCGTCGGTTGAAACCGCACGAGTTGAGCTACCCAACTCACGACACAGAGTTAGCGCAGATCGTTCATGCGTTGAAGATTTGGAGGCACTATCTCTATGGAGTTAAGTGTGAGATCTTCACAGATCACAAGAGCCTTAAGTACTTCTTTGATCAAAAGGAGCTGAGCATGAGGCAAAGGAGATGGCTAGAGTTGGTAAAGGATTATGATTGCTCTATCAGCTATCACCCGAGGAAAGCCAATGTCGTAGCAGATGCCCTTAGTGGCAAATCGAGAATGAAGTTGGGATATCTTCTTACGCAAGAGAAAAAGATTATTCGAGATTTTGAGAAGCTCAGCCTAGAAGTGATTCATCCGCGGAATCGGTCAAGGATTAAATCGCGACTTTGACGGTGAACCGGACTTGAGAGAAGCCATCATGGCGCAGCGAGGAGAGAGTTCTTAGAAAGGATGCGTCTGAAAGCAAGGCTAGGAGATAGCAAGGGGTTCACAGGCGAAGATAGCGCGCTATTATTCCGAGGAAGGTTATGTGTGCCACTCGATAGGAATTGATAGATAAGATCATGAGTGAAGCTCATGAGCACCATATACAACTCATCCCGAAGCACCAAAATGTCAGAGACCTTAAGAGGAACTTTTGGTGGGAAGGGATGAAAAAGGATGTGGCGCGTTTGTGGAGCGTTGTTTGGCTTGTCGCCAAGTGAAAGTGCACCAACGTCCGTCGGTTTGTTGCAACCGCTACCAATCCCGTAGTGGAAATGGGATCATATCGGTATGGATTTTGTGGTGAGTTTTCCAAGGTCGTAGCGAGGAAACACCGCTATATGGGTTGTCGTCGATGGTAGCGAAGTCGACTCATTTCTTACCGATTCGGATGACGTGCGGGTTAGATAAGCTTGCTCGACTTTACGTTAGAGATCGTGCGGTTACATGGTGTGCGGTATCGATTCGTCGATCGTGACCGAGGTTCACGTCGAGGTTTTGGAGGAGTCTCAGAAGCCATGGGGACCAGGCGAATCTCGATCTGACCTTCCATCCTTAGGCGACGGTCGATCGGAAAGGACGATTCATGTCTTGGAAGATATCTGCGGCGATCGTGGCGATAGAGGAGGAAATTGGGAAGAGATACTACCTTTGGTGGGTTTGCCTATAACAACAGCTTATCGGGCCACGGAGAATGGCTCCTATGAGCGTTGTGCGGAAGGAAGTGTCGATCGCCACTTTATTGGGACGAAGTGGGCGAGAGAAGATGTTAGGACTAGAGATGGTTCAACAGGCGGTCGAGGTTATCGATCGAGATCAGCGAAGGATGAAGGAAGCTCGGGGCGTGCGTAAGTCCTATGCGAACAAGCGTCGTCTGGATCTTGATTCATGATCGGAGATCGCGTTTTCATAAGGTTTCCCGATGAGAGGAGTCGTTCGTTTTGGGAAGCGAGGTGAGATTCGACCGAGGTTCGTTGGACCTTCGAAGTTCTTGAGAGAATAGGCCCGTTGCCTATAGGTTAGCTTTGCCGCCTAGCATCGGAGATGTGCACGGCGTGTTTCATGTTTCTCGGTTGAGAAAGTGCGTGTTCACCCAAAACACGTGATCAAGCATGACCAGTGGTTCTTGCAGGGATCCGAGTTACGAGGAGGCCGGTGGCTATCTTGGAGCGAAGTCGAGGAGTTGAGGAACAAGCGATTCCGTTGGTGAAGTTGTTGTGGAATCACCATGGCTACGTGGGAGTTGGAAGACAAGTTCAGGGCTCAGTACCCTGAGTTGTTTTCTCCACGTGTTTGAAATTTCGGGGATGAAATTTTTCTAAGGAGGGAGGGATGTAATACCCCGTCTTTTCTAAGCATCGTGGTTGTATGGTGCGTTTTTGAGAAAGGTCGAAGGTTAACTTTTGTTTGGTGATGCGACCGTCACGAAACCTCGTGCCTTGTGAAGAGTGTCATGATGAATTCATAGACACTAAGTATCTGAGTTTTCGACCACCCACGAATGTTTGGCACTCTGGGAAGTTATCGAAAACCGGACTTTTCATGGGTCTTTAAAAGCATATCTTGTTTATAGTCATTGTGTCCGTATTTTATTTCGTGTCCATGGGTACTAAGTTTGCTAAATTTGAGTCCGTTTGCAAAAGTTGTGTCGCTTTTCGAAAAAGGGCAGCTTATAGCATTACTGTGACCCACCTTTCCTATAAATAGGAGGCTAGGGCCTTCATTTTCAACGTTCATTTCATTCGTCTCTCTGTGTTTACGGACGAGCCGAGCAGCTCAGTGCAGCTGCTGGCCACTGGAGGAGTGGGGATCGGCAGGGAGGCTCGGCGGCGCCATTTCATTGCCGGTCACCACCGCCGATAATCCCTCCCGGCAGCCCGTTTTTTCTGTTTTGTCCTTTTCTTGTTTTGATTCAGCCTTTTAGTTGATCGTATAGCATAGAACTCGGGATTCTAAAGGACGGGCGGGAAAACGGCCGGAGGCCGCCGATTTAATGAAGACCGCCGCCAAGGCCGCCGCCATGAGCTGCATGCGCGCTTTGGTGGCCGACAGGCCACCTTGCTCTGGTCCTTTAGGTTTTGAGTTCGGGCTATGCATTCCACTAAAATCTGATTCGTTTTTCGCTTTTCGCGTTTCTACATGTCGGGATGTTTTCCGTTGCTTGAGTTTTCTAAAGGAAGTACATGCCCGGGTTATCCATTTTCAACATAGCTTGTCATTCCATGTTCGTCGTTATGCATATTGCTTTTGTTTCCATTTTCATGCATCGATTTTGGATAGTTTATCCTAGATCTGAGGATAGGCATCGATTTTTGAAGATTCTTCGCTGCTAAGATTTGAGTCGACTTACATGCATGCATATTTTGAAAGAACCCTATTATAGGTCTTGATGCCCTGAATATATTTCCCTTCTGCATCAAGTTGATTTAAAAACCCGGAGAGTGCCAAATGCGGGTTCACAAAGTCGAAAACCCTAGTTTTGCTTCGATCTTCGTTTGGATCACGATGTTGCTTTGGTTTGTGGGATGTGACCCCAAAAGTTATTCCATCTTGTTACCAGGTACCTACCAGTGCGATCGGTAAAGTCATCGGATCCGTAGATATCTCCCGGTTGACGTTTTTGTCTGTTCAGGTTGGGTTATATATGCTTATTTTGAGTTATTTACTATGATATTTCAAAATAAAACATGTGCGCCGTAAAATATTTTGGTGAAGTTATTACTGTTCTCTGATCCGAGATGTGGTTCTATTGTGATTGTGCACGGATCTCTATTCGGTGGGTTGATCACCATCTTGAGTATTAGTCGTGAGGATAGACCCCAACACGTGGTTATGGTTACGAAGGGATAGACCCCTAAGTCCACGGAATTGGTAATGAGGTGGTTATGGTTACGACGAGTTTGACCCACAAATCCACACGAGTTAGCCGTCCGGATCGTTCGGGCATGGGCTGTTGGATATGTTCGGCCGAGATATTGTGGGCCGGTGGATATGTTCGGGCGAATGAGATGTGATGGGCTGGCGGGATCGTTCCGAGCCGTGGTTCTATGATGAGAACAACGATAATAACGGATCGGTATCGAAAAATGAAAATCTATTTTGCTTACTTAGAAGTGGATTTACGTTTTAAAACCTTCTAAGTTAAGTGCTCAGAACACGGCATCATGATTCTTTTCATTTATGATAAAACCCGGTGAGTGCGCTAGTACTCACCCCAAACTCTTTTTCAAATCTTTTCACAGATGGGGGAGGGATGGACGGGCGACGCTGAGGGGTGGAGCTGTGGGTTCTTCATGATATGCTTCCGCGATGTTGTGTTATATACGTATTCTGATGTTGATGTATTCTTGTCCCTTATTTTTCTTTCTTATTGGGAACAAGATTTGCTATTATGTTATTATGCTGTGAGTCTCGATATGAGCATGCTTTATGGTTGACCGGTCTAGTCAACAGGGTGTAATGCTATTTTTGTTTCTTGCATTACTTGTTATAAACCAAGATCATGTTTTCTGAGGTAATGATATCGATATTATTCTATTGGTGGATTGTTTGCGCACCCCTCCCCTTCAGGATATGTCCTAGTTATAGAGGAGATGCTGCCTGATTTCATGGTCACATCTTCTTATCATGTATGTTATATGTATTCCCCTTCTTTTTTAACCCCCACCCCTAATCACACCCCGGCATCGTGCCTTCCCTCGGGAATTGGGGCGTGACAGATTCGACGTCTACGTATTGTTTAACGTTGAATTTGTAAAGCATATGTTTATTGTTTGTAAGTTCAAGTAATTTTCGAAAATAAGGGGCTGTTTGATCTTGAATTTATGATGTTGTTATGATTGAATTTCCTTCATATATATGTTATTGGATTGATAAAAATGTGTTTGGAACAAGAAAAACGTTTGAAATCGAAACTATATTGATTTTCCTAAAAGGACCGAAAACCCTAAGTGTTATAATGTTTGATTTTTTATTTTATTTGATCATTTTGACTTCGTATTTGGATTCTATGATATGAATAAAGCCTAAAATGATTTATTCGGATTTTTCCGCCGACGTATGCAAAAACGGTAAAATTTTAGTTTGTCGACGAAAATTGGTTTTCAATGCCAAAGCTTTGATCCTTATATTTCATTGATAAAATAATGATATTTAAAGATAGTTGAGCATGTATATAGGTTCGTTGGTGTTAGATGTTGTCTCGCGTGAAAGTTTGACGTTTAGACATAAACGACGTCTTAAGGGGATTTTCGGTTATTGATAAAGATTTGATAGTTGAATCTTGTTATTAAGTTTCCTATGAATATTGTGATATATGGTGATGAATTGGTGGAGTTTGGGCTATGTTTGGTTGAGTTTGGTATTGATAAGACGATGCGTTATAAACGTTACGCTGCCGAAATTTCGATAGAATTGGTTCGTTAATAAGATGTTAGAGGATGCAATGACCCAAGTTTTGATATACCTTAGAGTCTTAGTTTTGATATCGAAGAGAATAGTCGTGTCGACGACTAAAGATGAGTAATGTTTTTGTTTGGTTCTTGATAGACATTTATGCCGTTTAATATGGATAAAGAAAGAAATGGAATTGGGAATTAGTTCCTTAGCTCTAAGGAACATCCAGGTGGGTATAAGTATTTTATGTAATAATATGCTTATGCTTTTAAATGTTTTCAAATGATATGATATGATTATGCATGAAAAATGACATGAGATTTTATGATATGCAATTATTTGAAAAGTTGATTGACCTGCCAATATTTTGAGCATGAGCATAAGCATAATGCACTACCTATCCACGGAAAAGAAAGAAGAAATTACCGGCGTCGGGTGTGACCGTTGAGATCCTGGGAGATCTCGGGTATGTGTTAAAGTGTGGAGGAGAGCCTACTCTCGGATCAACATAAAAAAATGACGTGATATGGGAAGAAAAGAAAGATGCATGCAAACATGAAATATTCATATGCATATGATATGATGATATGATAATATAATGATATGAGCATGCGTGAGCAGTTTTGAGAAACTCTATGCGGGTAATTTCACTAAAATCCACGCATAAGTTTATTTTATGGCAAGTCAAGTTTATAGCCCTAAGGGCAAAGTTTTAAATGTTTTTGACGTATACCCACTGAGTGCATTTTTTTACTCACGCCCTGCATATTTTTTTTTAAATATGCAGGTTGAGCTCGAGAGGATGCTGGAATCGAATGATGCGCGAAGGAGCTTCTCTAAGTAATTTGATTTATGATTATATTGAGAATTGTTGATGTTATTCAATTGATGTTCATATGTTTTGATGCCCAGAGAATTATGTCTTCACACATAATTCTCAACCAAACTTTCCGTTGATGAACTCTGGCTTTTATTTGTTATGTGTCCTGCTAGAACAAAGTGATCATGTTCAATGCTCTGTCATGAATCAAATTGTCGATAAATTTTTAAAGTTTCAAAGTATGCTCAAATATTTACATTCTTGATGTTGGTCATTTCGTTGTGATCATTGTCCTCAGCTGTTGTTCTTCTCGATCGATTCTTTATTGTGATTTGAGGACCATAAAATCATCCTTCGTTCAACTTTAGTTTACTTCTTAAATTATAAAGGTTAAATTTAACTATGATAAAAATTGTTGTCATCCCTTCTCTTGACATATGTTTGAGTCCGTTGTCGTTAAATTTTTTCCTTAACCCCGAGTCATGGCCTAATTACCTGATTAGGTAGTCGGGTCGTGACATACGCCCTCAACCAAGAAAGAGAGTTTCCGCAGGAGCCGCCAAGGAACCAAGGAAACTTGGCAGGTATGGGAACACTCCTCCAATTTCCTGTTATCCTACTGTTTGATACTGGCGCCTCGCATTTTTTTATTGCTGAAGCATGCGTAGAGAACTTAGGATTAGATCCTAAACGCGCTGAACAAATCATGTGAATATCTTCTCCAGTAGGAGGCATAAGAATGGTAACCCACATATGCTCGAACCTAGAACTTGGACTAGGCTCACTTAAGGTCTTGACAGATAACCTTCATGTCATACCTATGATGGATGTGGACATAATCCTAGGAATGGATTGGTTAGCGGAACATAATGTGACCATCACGTGTAATGAAAGGAAAATTTCTTTCCAACATCCGGAGAGAAACCTCTGAGACTTTCACGGGATCGGCATGGGAGGAGAGTCCCAATCATATCCACACTACAAGCAAGGACGTTGCTGAATAAGACAGAGAACCACGCCTACCTTGTCTATCTCCAGGAGGAAGAACAGAATGAGAGAATGATAGAAGACGTTTCGATCGTGAAGGAGTATTCGATGTATTTCCAAACGAACTACCGGGATTACCACCAAACCGATAAATTGAGTTCACGATCGACCTCGAACCAAGTTCTGCCCCCGTTTCAAAAGCCCCATACAGAATGGCACCAAAGGAACTGGAGGAATTGAAGATCCAACTACAAGAACTCTTAGAGTTAGGTTTCATTAGACCCAGTGTGTCTCCCTGGGGAGCACTTGTCCTTTTCGTGAAGAAGGATGACACTTTGAGAATGTGCATAGACTATCGAGAGTTTAACAAGATAACTCTTAAGAATAAGTATCATTTGCCCCGAATTGACGATCTGTTTGATCGACAAGGGAGCAGAGTCTTTCAAAGATAGATCTAAAGTCGGGATACCATCAACTAAGGATTAGACGGAGGATGTACCCAAAGCGGCTTTCCGTTACAAGGTATGGTCATTTCGAATTCATCGTTATGCCCTTTGGACTTAGAAATGCTAGCGGTATTTATGGATATCATGAATAGGGTATTTCACCGTCTTGAACAAATTTGTCACGGTATTCATAGGCGATATTCTAATATACTCGAAGAATAACCAAGAACACAAAGAACACTTGAGAACTGTGCTGCAAACATTAAGGCAAGAGAAACTCTTCGCCAAGTTTAACAAGTGTGAGTTCTGGTTAGGCGAGGTAACATTCTTAGGTCACATCGTATCCGTCGAGGGAATCAAAGTGGACCCCTCGAAAATCGATACAGTTCGTGACTTGGAATCACCAAAGAACCCGAATGAAATTCGGAGCTTCTTAGGACTTGCCGGCTACTATCGAAGATTTATCGAAGGATTTTCAACGATAGCCCGACCCATGACCCAATTGTTGAGGAAAGGAATCAAGTACACTTGGACCGCCGAGTGTGAAGCTAGTTTCCAGAGATTGAAGGAGTTGCTGACAACAGCACCTGTACTCGCCGTACCCGAAGCAGATAAGGAGTACACAATCTACACAGACGCTTCAAAGAATGGGCTAGGATGTGTTCTGATGCATGAAGGCAGAGTTATTGCTTATGCTTCAAGGTAGTTACGCCTACATCAGTTGAACTATCCTATGCACGACCTGGAATTAGCAGCGGTCGTACATGCCTTAAAGATTTGGAGACACCATCTCTATGGAGTTATATATGAGATCTATACCGACTATAAAAGAATGAAGTGTAATACCTCGTCTTTTCTAAGCACCAGGTTTGTATGGCATGTTTTTCGAGAAAGGTCAAAAGGTTAACTTTTTGTTTCGGTGATGCGACCGTCACGAAACCTCAGGTGTTGTGAAGAGTGTCTTATGACGAATTCATAGACACTAAGTATGCAGGTTTTCGACAACCCACGAAGGTTTGGCACTCCGGGGAAGTTATCAAAAAACCGGACTTTTCATGGGTCTTTAAAAAGCATATCTTGTTTATAGTCGTTGTGTCCGGTATTTTATTTCTTGTCCATGGGTACTAAGTTTGCTAAATTTGAGTCCGTTTGCAAAAGTTGCGTCATTTTGCGTTTTCGAAAAGGACATTAGCAGGCATTTGTGCAACCCTACTTTTCCTATAAATAGGAGGCTAGGGCCTTCATTTTCAACGTTCATTTCCTTCGTCTCTCTGTGTTTACGGACGAGCCAGCAGCTCAGTGCTGCTGCGAGCCAGCTGGAGTAGTGGGGATCGGCGGGGAGGCTCGGCGGCGCCCATTCTTGCTTCTTGCCGCCACCACCGCCGATCATCCCTCCCGGCAGCCCGTTTTCTATTTTGTCCTTTTCTTGTTTTGATTCCGCCTTTTAGTAGATCGTATAGCATAGAACTCGGGATTCTAAAGGGACGAGGCGGGAAAACGGCCGGAGGCCGGCTGATTTGGCAAAGACCGCCGCCGCCGTGAGTTGTAGGCCGTCGTTTGGTGGCCGACGGGCCACCTTTTGGCTACGGGTCCTTTAGGTTTTGAGTTCTGGGCTATGCATTACACTAAAGTACCGATTACATTTTTTACATTTTTAGCGTTTACGCATGTGGGATGTTTTCCGTTGCTTCGAGTTTTCTAAAGAAAGTACATGCCCGGGTTATCCATTTTCAACATAGCTTGTCATTCCATGTTTGTCGTTATGCATATTACTTATGTTTCAATTTTCATGCATCGATTTTGGATGGTTTATCCTAGATCTGAGGATAGGCATCGATTTTTGAAGATTCTTCATTTGCTAAGATTTGAGTCGACTTGCATGCATGCATATTTTGAAAGTACCCTATTATAGGTCTTGATGCCACGAATATATTTCCTTACGCATCGAGTTGATTTGAAAACCCGGAGAGTGCCAAATATGGGTTCAGAAAGTCGAAAACCCTAGTTTTGCTTCGATCTTCGTTTGGGTCACGATGTTGCTTTGCTTTGTGGGATGTAACCCCAAAGGTTGTTCCATCTTGTTACAAGGTACCTACCAGTGCGATCGGTGTAGTCATCGGATCCGTAGATATCTCCCGGTTGACGTTTTCTACATTCGTATTGGGTTATATATGCTTATTTTGAGTTATTTACTTTGATATTTCAAAATAAAACATGTGCGCCGTAAAATGTTTTGGTGAAGTTATTCTTGTTCTACGATCCGAGATGTGGTTCTATTGTGATTGTGCACGTTTCTATTCGGTGGGTTGATCACCATCTTGAGTATTGATCGTGAGGATAGACCCGAACACGTGGATATGGTTACGAAAGGATGAACCCGAAGTCCACAAGGAAATGGTAATGAGGTGGTTATGGTTACGGCGAGGATTTGACCTTGAAGTCCACACGAGTTGGTCGGTAGGATCGTTCGGGCATGGGTCGACCGGATATGTTCGGCCGAATGAGATGTGATGGATGGCGGGATACGTTCGAGCCGTGGTTCTATGATGAGAACAACGGTAATAACGGATCGGTATCGAAAAGCGAAAAATCTATTTTGCTTACTTAGAAGTGGTTTACGTTTTAAAACCTTCTAACGTAAGTGCTACGAACACGGCATCATGATTCTTTTGATTTATGATAAAACTCCGGTGAGTGCGCTAGTACTCACCCAAACTCTTTTCAAATCTTTTCACAGATGGAGGAGGTTTGGACGGGCGACGAGGGGTGGGCTGCGGGTTCTTCATGCTATGCTTCCGCGATGTTGTGTTATATCGTATTCGATGTTGATGTATTCTTGTCCTTTATTTTGCTTTCCGATTGGGAACAAGATTTGCTATTATGTTATTATGTTGTGAGTCTCGATATGATCATGCTATATGGTTGACGGTCTAGTCAGCGGGGTGTAATGCTATTTTGCTTTCTTGCATTACTTGTTATAAACCAAGATCATGTTTTACGAGGTTGTGATATCGATATTATTACATTGGTGGATTGTTTGCGCATCCCTCCCTTCGGATATGTCCTAGTTATAGAGGAGATCTTTGCCCGATTTCATGGTCACATCTTCTTATCATGTATGTTAGATGTATTCCCTTCTTCCCGCTTAACCCCACCCTAATCACACCCGGCATCCGTGCCTTCCCTCGGGAATTGGGCGTGACAACGTGTGTCGAGCAATGATCTTAGCCACGACATCTATCTTTATTATCGATACCAACATGGTATCGAGCGATTTTTTCGCTTTGGGTATGTGTCATATTGTTTGATATCAAGCGGTTCTTTTGCTTTATATCTTATACGTTCTTGAAATTGAGTGTTTAGAACTTGTTCTTCTAAACTGCTTATCGAGTCTGACTACCCTCGACTCACCGTCAGTGCCTCCCTTTAAAAGGGGATGAGGTATGTGTTTATTCTTGATGCTTTATGTGGTTACGTGATGCTTGATATGATCTTGGTTTCATGTGGTTTGGCACGGTAAGAGTTCTGTGATGTTAACGTGATGTGGATGAGATATGGTTGGATGATGATGTGGATGTGGAAGTGATTGTTGATGAGACGAAAGGGCACGTGTGGGCGTGATATGGGAACCATTGATGTGGTATGATGTGATTGATATGATCATGAATGGATGATGTGAATCTATGTGTTTACATAGAAATATGTTGTTGATTGAAAATCTTGTTTATATTGATAAACAAGTGCTTGTGAGTAAATCATGTAATTGTTTAAGTGATTATTGTTATGAATATCCATATCGATGTTGATATGTGTTGGAAGTGAATATGTGTCTCAAGACATGTTTACCCAAATGACTAGGGCAGAAAAGGAAACGTGAATATTTGTTGCTATTTTGATGAACTAACATGTAGGTTTATGGATATTCAGTGGCCCAGACAACGTTGGTTAAGATCCCACAGGATGGATGAGCAAATCCTTAATTTTAGGGAATTTACCAGGAGTGTCCATGAGCCGTTGGGAGTGTTTCTGCGGAGATTTGTTGGTTTGTGGAGAAAGATTCGAGATAGTGGAAAGGTATCCGAGTACGAGGCTTACTATCGGATGACAGAAAGGCTACCGACAGGTTGGCAACCATGGGCAAGAAAGCGAGTGCGTGATGTTCCGTCGGGATACTATCACGAGACACCTTACCTTGGATTTCATAGAGTCCATTGCTCGAGTGTTGAGGCGGTGGACCGATCATCGAGCATACCATCGAGGCGGATGTGATAGCGAGGCATCTTGAGGCGATCAGTTGATGGCGAGATGATGTTCTGAAGAGCCTTTGGGAGAGCGACCATCGCGTGAGCGATCGCCAATACATCGAGATACACGGTCACTAAACCTCCATCAACGATCCTCACTTTCAGACGGACCGGGGAATGATTTTGGCGGGACCCTCCAGTAAGAGAGATTGTCCATCCGGCGGTGGCGGGGAAGAGGCCGGGATCGAAATCTTCATGCCACCGAACGATGTCGGTTGGCCTCCCGGAAGGAGATTACGAGGAGGAGGAAGGCCGGGAGGAGGGCGAGGAGGATAGTGAGGACTCGAGGACCGGTGATCCGGATAGCGGATGACTCGAGATGAGGTTGAGCACGTTGAGGAAGGGCAAGCGCGGAGACTAGAACCAGGAACAACATTCACGAGACTCGAGCGATCGAGGCGCGGCTTGGATGGGATCATACCCACGAGACTTGCTTCCATGCGGGATCGCTTTCTGAAGCAGCGACCGAAACCAAGCCACGATAGGAAGGGAGAGAGAGGATGAGAAAGGCGAGAATGGAACCATTGAAGCGACCGGAGAGTAGTGGGCGGATATGGATCGAGAGATCCGGGTAGTCGGTATATGCGGTGATAGTCGCGAGTGCTTCTTAAAGCATGGACGAGGCGGCATCTTTTGCGAACTAACAGTCGATTCTTTTGTTCATATCGACCTTTTCTTGACATACCTTGATCTTGTATTTTGTGATCCTTCATGGACAATCTTGATACTAACGCGCCTATGACAAGATGTTTATTGATAACTCTTGTAAAGAGTTATTATAGGTCCTTTAATGATAAAAGCCTCGGTTGTTGTATGTTACGCTTTCTTTGTTTGTCCTTGTCTTGCTTGTGTTTCTCTTGTTTGCGTGTGTTTGTGTGAAGGATTGAGTCGATGAAAATAAAGGGTTTTAGTTGTTTTGGCGTTATTTATATAATTATAGCGTGTTGCGGGAAGAACGCGGCGAAGACGAGGCCGAGCTCGTGGCGAGCTTGACTTGATGTAAGAGGAAGGGCTGAGCAGTAATGTTGAAAAATGTGGGGGCGGTCGGGCTACTAAGATGAAATCAGCAGGGAAAAGTGGCGCCGAGCTCAAATTGTGAGTTTGTAAGTGGAACCAAACTCAGGGAGAAAGAGAGTGGGGCGAGCTCGCATCCTTCCGAGCTCAAAGATTGAAAAGTTCACAAGTATGAAGGCGACCTCGAGGTCGTACTCGGGAGCGGCCTTGAGCTCGAGCGAAGTCTTGTGACTCGGAAGCTAAGGCTCGAGCTCGGGCGAAGTGTTCGAACTCCTCGATGAAGATTGAAAGTGGGCGAGCTCGTGGCAGTCGAGCTCATGGCGAAGCCCGGCTCGGAGTATGGATGAGCTCGTGTTCGAAAGTAAGGTCGGACTCATTGTTAAAGTAAAGCACATGCGAGCCGAGCTCGAGTAAGCGAAATCCCGAGCCGTGCTTACGGAAGGAAGCAGTAGCATGGAAAGTGCAGGTTAATTCTCGAAGAAGAAATCGGTGGGACCACGGCCACGTGGCGGCTCTCTGACGGTGAAAGAGACACGTGCTCTGCATCAGCGAGCTAGCGAAAAAGAAAAGGATCGGGGAGCAAGGCGCTGGCGGTGCAGATCTGTACCTCACGAAAAAGCGCGGAGGTTGTTATTAAAGGGAGTTGGCAACAATCGAGAAAGGAGGATTACGGATATCGACATTTTAGAGAGTTCTGAGAGGATAGAGAACATCCGGAGTAAGGAAGAAGGTGCGAATTCTTGGGAAGGAAGTCGTCGGAAGAGGCGGCGATCCAAGAGCTTACATCGATTCCGATAACTAATTCTTTATCTTTTCTTAACCCTTGTTAATCTGTTATGGTGTTGCTTATTTCAATATTGTTAAATAGCTCGCTATGAGCTAAACCTTTATGATTTGATTTTTGAGGAAACCCGTACTCGCGCGTGGCGCATTCTACGCTTGTCTTGCCAAATCACTATTGTTTTATTGGGGCTGTTTTATCTCACTTGTGATTGATCACCATTAGTCGGATCGTAGTTCTATAATTCTTTGGGAAGTTGTTATAGAATGGAAAACAATAAAGCGACGTAAGAACATGATTTTAATGTTATGTGTAAATAGCATAGGAATATGCATTTACCTTGCGTGGCAAATATGAATGGATTAGTAATGATATTCTAAGAGCAGTTCGATATAGGAATATATGGACTGGATCTATAGAATATAATCTTAGATTTGGGAAAATACTAAGAATCAAAGGAGTTCATGTCATAGTGATAATGCAAGATAATGCTGTAGCGATATTTAGAAAAGAGCATGGGTGGAATCGAGAAATCAAGTCTGTTTCTCTACCTTGATAACGGTAATCTCCTAGTTTTCTGTGTCACTGTCCACTTCGCCGTGCCGAAGTCATTTTAATTTCAGTTCGTTGGTGTTATATTCTAGTTCGTATCAGTTCGTCCATCTCACTTATTTTGCAAAATTACAATCACGTGATTTAAAGTGCATTTCCACATGGATTCGATCTCGGAATACTTCCGTATATTACTTGTTGATTACGTGCACTTGCGTATAGTATATTCACATCAAAAGAAATATTTTGACAACAAGTTTTTGGCTCCGTTGCGGGGGCGCCAATTATAAATTATGAGATTGAAATTTTGTGTTTCTTTATGTCGTGACTCACTCTGGTCATTACCTTTTGTGTGAGCAGGGGTTACGGGATTGTGGTTTATCGCAAGGTAAAAGCGCAAGTGACCCACCGATTAGATCCAGATTGAGCGCACCTTTCGTAGAAAGGCGCCGACAACGAGTTCGCGAGCATGAGCCGATGGCCGCATAGCAGGAGGAGAGGCACCTGATGGCGGAAATGCCATTGTCATCGGCGATGATCGGGAAAGGGGTATCGTGACTCGCTAACCTCAGTTTAACGAGCTGAATCCGGGAATTACAAGACACGAGGTGCAAGCGAACCGATTCGAGCTGAAGCGGTCATGTTTCAATGCTCCAAGCGATGGGGCAATTTGGTGGTCAACCCACGGAGGATCCACATCTCCACCTTCGATCATTTACGGAGGTCGGTGACTCATTTAAGCTACCGGGTGTTCGGTAGAGCGAGAGACTTGTTATTCCTTTTTAGCTACGAGATCGTGCAAAAGCATGGTGAGCGGTCTTCCATCAAATTCCATCACCTCATGGAGCGAGCTCGTGAAATTTTTTGATGAAGTACTTCACGCCTACCAAGAGCAAGATTAGGAATGACATCATGTCATTTCGGTGAGAATAACGAAGAGTCGGTGTGCGAAGCTTGGGAGCGATATAAGGAAATGCTACGGAAATGTCCTCATCACGGCATTCCGCACTGCATTCAACTGGAGACCTTCTACAATGGTCTCAATGCGTCAACACGTTTGGTGCTTGATGCCTCTGCAAATGGAGCTATTCTTTCGAAGTCATACAACGAAGCATACGAGATATTGGAAAGGATCGCAGATAACAATTGCCAATGGTCAAATTCTCGTGCGCCAATAGGAAAGAAATCGGTCGCTGGTGTGTTGGAGGTTGATGCCCTGACGGCATTAACAGCCCAGGTAGCATCCATGAGTAACATGTTAAAAGGATTGCAAGTACCTAATCCGCGGTGCGGTAGACGAGTAGTCCAGTGGTCGCACCTACCATGCAAGTAAACGAGGTGTCGTGCGTATATTGTGGAGAAGGGCATACCTTCGAGAGTTGCCGTCAAACCCGACCTCGATCATTATCCGGGAAATCGAATGGACGGAGGAAAACCTTATTCACAAGCGTCTGATCGGGGTGGCGACAACATCCTAATTTCTCATGGGAGGCCAGGTCCGGATCAAGCAGTGGTGGAAATTTTTGAAAACCACATATCCACAAAATTACCAACCAAAGCGACAACAAGCCGCCCACGACCCCAAGACTATTGAAACCTTGATGAAGGAATACATGGCTAAAACAGATCTTTGTAATACTGAGGGCAATCCACTTGCTGAATTTGGAAGTCGGATCGGACAATTAGCCATGAGATTAAAACCGACCTCTTGGGAATTTGCCAGTGACACGAAGAATCACGAAAAGATAAAGAACAGGTCAAAGCTGTCACGTTACGAAGTGGAAAGCAGATGCGGGAACCGGAGCTGCCGGACCGAGAAGAAAAGGCTGAGTCCTCAACAAGTAACAACCAGGTCGCTACCACGGAAAATCCGAAGCAGTCTCGCAATGCCGAGGTGCCTGCAGCAGCAAATCCGTTACCAAACCTTACGGACGAAGTGGTGTATCGTCCACCACCTCCTTTTCCAGAAAGGTTGAAGAAGAAGCAGCAGGATACCCAGTTTCGAAGATTCCTTGATGTTCTGAAGCAATTACATATCAACATCCCTTTGGTAGAGGCGTTGGAACAAATGCCGAACTATGTGAAGTTCTTGAAGGACATCCTGACCAAGAAGAGGCGGTTGGGCGAGTTTGAAGCGGTGGCGGTGAAAGTAGTAGTACGATGCTAAAAGCAAGCTCCTCCGAGTTGAAAGATCGAGGGCTTTACAATTCCATGCTCGATTGGAGGGCGGCGACGGTCGTCGTTATGTGACCTCGGAGCAAGCATAAATTTGATGCCGCTCAATATTTAAAAAGCTCGGGATAGGAGGCGAGGCCCTAGCGGTGACCTTGCAATTGGCGGACGATCTATGGCTCGTCCAGAAGGAAAAATCGAGGATGTATTAGTAAAGTGGACACATTCATCTTTCGTGAGACTTCATTATCTTGGATTATGAAGCGGATCACGAGTGCCAATCATTTTGGGACGTCCGTTTACGCAGCTGGAAGAACTCTAATTGATGTTCAGAAGGGCGAGCTCACCATGAGGGTAAATGATCAGAAGGTTACCTTCAATGTTTTCAATGCTATGAAGTATCCGGACGAAGTGGAGGAATGCTCGGTAATCCGAGTCATGGGCGGTCGTCGCGGATACAATCTGAGATCGCACCTCGCGATTCGGAGTTAATGGCGAAGCTTATGCGAACTTCGTAGAGTTGGAGAAAGGCGAGGAGTTGTGTCGTCTCTCTCAAAGAAAAATGTCGGTTTCACTTGACCGGCCGAATTCCGAGTCGGCGGGGCTCGTCGATAGGGTAGCTCGAGCACCCAAACCATCAATCGACGAACCTCGGTGTTAATCCTAAAGACTTTGCGAACCATCTCAAATATGCATATCTGGGCGAGGAGAAACCCTCCCGTAATTATCTCCGCTATTCTCAAGCCGATCGGAAGAAGCCTTGCTGGTATTGCGAAAATCTGGCGAGCTATTGGATGGTCAATTCTTGATATCTGAGGATCGGCCCGTCCACATGCATGCATAAAATATTCTTTGGAAGATTGCCACAAGCACTTCCATAGAGCATCGTGACGTCTCGATCCGGCGATGAAAGAGGAACTAAAGAAAGAATTTATCAAATGGTGGATGCGAATCATATATCAATTCGGATAGCTCGTGGGTGAGCCCGTTCGGTGTGTTCCTAAAAGGGCGAGTCACGGTGGTTTCAAGCGATCGGCGAGGCGATCCCAGCGGGTGATAACGGGATGGCGTGTGCGTGTTGACTCTGAAAGCTAAACACGGCAACCGGGAAGGATCATTTCCTCACCATTCATGGATCGGATCTTTGGATAAACTAGCGGTAAGGAGTTCTTACCTTCCTCGATGGTTATTACGGTTATCACCAAATTGCCATTCGCGCAATGATCAACACAAAACCACCTTCACTTGTCCTTATGGCACTTTCGCATTTAGAAGAATGCCTTTTGGGCTCTGTAATGCTCTGCAACATTCGCGTTGCATGATGGCCATATTCTCGGATATGGTGGAAAAATCGGTAAAATCTTCATGGATGACTTCTCGTCTTGGAGACACCTATGGGATATGCTAAGTAATTTGGAGAAAGTTACGGGCGTTGCGAAGCAACCACTTAGTTTTAAAGCGGGAAAAGTGCCACTTCATGGTGCGAGGGCATCGTTTTAGGTCACCACATATCGAAGAAGGGATCGAAGTGGACAAAACAAAGATCGAGTAATAGACAAGCTGTCACCTCCCTCTTGTAAAAGGTGTGCGAAGCTTCTTGGGACATCACGGGTTTCTCTGAGAAGGTTTATAAAGTTTCTCAAAGATAGCTAAGCCTCTATGTGCCTTCTTTGGAGCAAAACCGCCATTCGACTTCACTCACGAGTGTTTTAAGGCATTCGAAGTCTTGAAGCGAGCTCTTTAACAGCTCAGGTAATTGTTGGGCGAATTGGACATCGCCTTTCGAGGTGATGTGTGATGCAAGTGATTTTGCTGTAGGGGCCGTGCTGGGCCAGCGCAGGGAGAAGATATTCCACTCGATCTACTATGCAAGTAAGACCCTGGTGGAAGCCCAGATAAATTATACCACGACAGAAAAGGAGGCGCTTCTTTGTGGTTTTGCACGTGAAAGTTCGAGCCTACCTCGTGGGAACAAAGTGATAATCTACACGGATCATGCGACTATCGGTATCTTGTCGCGAAGAAGATCTGAAGCCACGGTTAGTCGGTGGATATTGCTCCTGCAAGAATTTGATCGGAAATAAGAGGCAGGAAAGGAGCAAAAATCAAGTGGCGGATCATTTGTCCGATTACCGATCTCGAAGGAGAATCGACTCAAGCCAGTTGAAGACATGTTCCCGGATGAGCAACTAATGAGCATGCATCACAGTGATGCACCATGGTATGCATATTTTGTCAATTTTCTGGTATGTGGAATGCTACACACGAGTTCTCGTCCGTCAAAAGAAAAGATTCTTTCTTGAGGTCAAACATTACTTACGGGACGAGCCCTTCTTATATAAGCGTGTCTTTGATGGATTAATGGCGTTGTGTTCCGCATGAAGAAGTGGAATCAGTGCGGAAGGATGCCATGCCACTCCATATGGTGGTCATTTGCGGGGTAAAGGGCGGCAGCTAAGGTGCTTGATCGAGTTATTTTGGCCACCTTATTTAAGGATGCACATGCTTTTGTGCAAAGATGTGATCGATGCCGGTGAGTTGAAACATATCCTCTCGAAATGAGATGCCAATGAATTTCATTACGAAATTGAACTCTTGATGTATGGGGCCTCGACTTCATGGGTCCTTTTCACCCTCGTTCGAAACCTTTACATATTGGTGGCGGTTGATTACGTGTCCAAATGGGTGGAAGGCATAGCAAGTACCACGAATGATGCAAAAGTGGTGATCAAGTTCTTGCAAAGAACATTTTCAAGCAGTTTGGTACTCCTCGTGCGATCATTAGTGACGAGGGCACACACTTTGTCAACAAGGCGGTGAGTTCGGTACTAGCGAAATACAATGTTAGCCATAAGATCGCCACAACATACCATCCATGAGACGAATGGTCAGCGAGCTTTCAACAGAGAGATTAAGGGTATACTAGAAAGGTGGTGAATCCGGGCGTAAGTTGGTCCACGTGTTGGATGATGCGGTATGGGCCTCTGAGCGGCTTTCAAAACACCATTAGGGATGTCACCCTGTCGATTGGTATATGGAAAAGCTGTCACCTCCCATTGGAGCCGGAGCACCGAGCCTATTGGGCAATTAAGAAACTAAACTTTGATCATCCAATTTCTTTGGAGAAGCTCATTGTTGCAGCTAAGTGAGATGGATGAATTCGTTGGTTAGCCTATGAAAATGCTAAGTTGTACAAAGAGAGAACTAAAAGATGGCATGATAACAACATCTTGCACCGGAGTTCTTGCGGGTCGTGGTGTCACCGCTCAACTCTGTGTTGAGGTTATTCACAGGAAACTAAAATCAAGATGGTGCGGGCCTTTTACAATTCTTCATGTAGCACCCATGGTGCTATAACACTTCAAGAAGGAAGTCGGTCGTGAATTCGGTCGATGGGCAGCGTCAAGCATTATTGTGGGGCGAGGTCGGTCGCGAGAAGACCTCTACCACTCGAAAGATGCGACCTCGGGTACCATGGGTCGCCATGGTGATCGAGGCTCTGGCGACCGATTGTACATATTTGTTTATTCCACCCTTCCTTGTTTGTTTTGGGTTTTAAATAAATTGCTATAACATGATTAAAAGAAGCTGGGTTGTTTTGGTAAATTGATATCTTGATGTTTGGATTGCGGTGTGAGTACGGAAGATATCTTGAGCACCGTGCTTTTATATGTGCTCCAAAAGAGGATTTGCAACGGGTAGATAGAAGGGAAAATTTTGGCGGGAATAGTGGTCCGAAGGCGGGAATTAATTCTTAAGCTATTTGGGTTAAAAGCCGTTCCATATTCTTAACATATCCCACAACTACTCAACTTCCTTTGCTCTTCCTTTGTCGCTACATTGCTCTTACTACTCACGTCTGTCTCCCAAAATCCTCATAGCGATCTCACCTCTGTCATTTCTCTCTCCGGAAATTTTCTTGCAACCATGGTCAATCTCCGAAGCAGAACCAGGAAGTTTGTGAAAGTCCCAAATAATGATCCAAACACGCCCCTCATCATATCGGACGAGGAATTATCATCGACCTCCCACGAATTGTCACGTTTATTTCACGTTCCTCAATCTTCGCGGGACCTGCTGCGCGCCTCGTCAAAAAGAAAAGTTAGCCGAGAGAGAAGGAAAAACTAAGGTTCGAAGAAAGCGAACACGAGGATGCTCTGCCCAAGAAAGCAAGGTAGCTACACCTCCAAATCTAAGGCCGGTCAATCTATTGAGAACATTCCTAAGTTTAAATGC
Organism: Salvia rosmarinus; assembly: GCA_036937905.1. Lineage (NCBI taxonomy): Eukaryota > Viridiplantae > Streptophyta > Magnoliopsida > Lamiales > Lamiaceae > Salvia > Salvia rosmarinus. The sequence goes on along the minus strand of CM072819.1, from coordinate 76,804,012 downwards.
GCCAGGCGGTTTTGAGCGATTTCGTCTAAAATCAAGAGCATTGTGGATGGAGAAGGGTTTCAAGAGAATAAGGAAACTCCTCGTTAGTCGTGGGTGACTTCTCTAAGCAGATGGGCGAGTTCACGGCGATTCCGCCGCCACCGGTTCTGACCACAGTGAAAGAATTTTATGCTAATATCACTCCTCGGCGAGACGAGGAGGAGTATCGGCCGTGGTCGGGAGTAGGCGGTAATCCTATCCCCTGTAACAATCAATGAGTTGTATAGTCTGGATAACGCCGTGGATGATGAGTATTCGGCAATGTTAAGAGAGCCCTCGGGTGATGACCTCGATGACGCATTAAGGCTACTGACGCTAGAAGGAACAAAATGGGCTGTATCTACGCAAGGACGTCGATCCATTAAGGCGTCAGCATTAAAATTCGAAGCCCATGTGTGGCTCCATTTCATTAAGAGCCGCATCCTGCCCACTACCCATGACTCTTGATGTCGAGGCGGATGCTGCTCTGCTGTGCATTTTCACGGGAGATCGGTTAATGTAGGCGCTAATTTGGCGTGAGATGGGCGTGCGGAAGAAGAAGAATGGAAGGTTATTTTTCCTTCCACGATATCGACTATGCATAAGAGCTGGAGTCCCCTATGATGACAATGAAGACCGCCCAGCGGAGAAAGCTTTCATAGACATCAAGGCCACGACGCATCGTCATGTTCGAGGCCCCGACGACTCTCGATGCCGGAGCATCTGCCGCTCTGTGAGCCATACTGCTCCGGTCAAGAGCACGCTCATCCAATAATGAGCGGACATCTTTGAAATGTCTCTGGTGCAAGTCAACATCCTTACTGCTGCGTTCATTTGCTTGCGAAGATGACATCAAGCGATTACGTGTGTCTTGCCGCAATGCGGACCGTGCATTAAGGATTTCTTGGGATCGTCATCTTACGGATGAGGCGCTCGTCTTCTGGATTTCCCAAAATGGTTGTTCACTCCATGGCCAAATCCTGCAGACCTTGATGAGGATTTCAAGGCGTACCAAGAGAAGCAGGCAAGTTCGGTGCACACCCACGCCGCAAAAGAAGCTTGTCCTAGTGGAGCTCGGTCGAATGAGCCCGCATCTGCCTCTGCCGCTGATGAGGAAGTCCTTCATGCGACAACTTCACTGCTCATGCATCTCCTCTCGCCTTGGGTCGTCCCGATGCATAGGCTAGGCGATCTCTCAACTCGATCCTTGGTTTTGTTTTGTTCTCGTTGTTCTTTTTGTCTTTTGTTTGTTTGTTGTTTGTGTTGTGCGTCCTTGTTGAGGCTGTTGTGATGTTTATAATGACAGCTAAGGGTGATGCCAGATTGGCAAAGGAACTGCTTAATGATGATGTTTTTCTTATTTTTGTTTTGAAAGAGGGAAATCGTCTTCTGACTCGTTGTTTATCTAAGTTTGATCCTTATTTGAGTAAGGGAGTACCTCGATGGTTTGGGTATTTGCATATTAGCTTTTATAAGAGTTAACCATTGCATAAGTAATCCTCAGTTGACCTACATTCTTGTACGAGTGCCTATCTTCCATTTCGGTTGGAAGTTCCCCTTGAACAATTTACATGAGTATGTTAATATGGATAGGATGTAGGCCATCTTTTGAATCGTTTGTGCCTTTCTTCGCCTACCTGTATATCATGATTTCCCTAGAGTCCCCTTTTGAGCTTACAGCCTTTTCTTTTGAACAGCCATATAAAATTCCCCTGTACCCCTCTCATTTATGTATCCATAATTCCCTTGACCTCGGGCAGAATTACTTAGAGTTCAGCTTATCACCGTATCTTACAAAGTAATCAATCTCCCAATTTTTGTTATAATGTTCCAACATTGGGGACAATGTTGAGTTTTAAGTTTGGGGTGGAGGTAACCTCTTAAGGATAAGGGACAATATCATAATAGCGTCTCTTGTTCTCGCTAAAAAAAAAAAAAAAAAAAAAAAAGGGAAAGAGTCTTTGAAATTTTGTTTATGAAGCGAAAAATGAATTGACCAAGAAAAGGAACAATCTCCCATAGGAAAGAAGAAGGAAGTTATAAAGCGTGTTGAAAGAGGAAGAGTAAGGATGCACAGGTGTTTGCGAGCTACATTATCCCAAATAATCCTACATCACCCGAGCCCAACGTTATAAGCTTTATAAAGACCTCTTGATTCATTATTGATATCACTCATGTTAAGCAAAGGGGATGACTAAATTGAATTTGTGGAGACACAGGTGCACTTGATAATCAAGATATGGTCATATTAAGGAGAACCGAAGCATGGGAAGATTCATGTAAATGCTAATGCGCTTTGTACACATTAATAATTGTAGTGTGATACTCTTACAAAATGAGGTGAGTAATTAGATTTACAACGAGAAGGAATGACTGATTCTTGTGTTTTAAATTTTTTTTTGCTGAAAGCAGTATTCTTAGTTGATTAAGCTATCATCTCGGCTGTAGTTATGAGCATCTGTTTGTGTTACATTTGTTTTGTATCTTGTGGTAGAGCATCACTCGAGGACGAGTAATGAACTAAGTTTGGGGTGTGATAACTCTTGTAAAGAGTTATTATAGGTCCTTTTAATGATAAAAGCCTCGGTTGTTGTAAGTTACGCTTTCTTTGTTTGTCCTTGTCTTGCTTGTGTTTCTCTTGTTTGCGTGTGTTTGTGTGAAGGATTGAGTCGATGAAAATAAAGGGTTTTAGTTGTTTTGAGCGTTATTTATATAATTATAGCGTGTTGCGGGAAGAACGGCGAAGACGAGGCCGAGCTCGTGGCGAGCTTGACTTGATGTAAGAGGAAGGGCTGAGCAGTAATGTTGAAAAATGTGGGGAAGTCGGGCTACTAAGGCGAAATCAGCAGGGAAAAGTGGCCTTGAGCTCAAATTGGCGAGTTTGTAAGTGGAACCAAACTCAGGGAAAGAGAGTAGGGCGAGCTCGCGTCCTTCCGAGCTCAAAGATTGAAAAGTTCACAAGTATGAAGGCGACCTCGAGGTCGGGCTCGAGGCGAGCGAGCTCGGGCAGTCTTGTGACTCGAGCGAAGCTAAGCGTGAGCTCGAAGATAAGAGCTCGAGCTCGGGCGAAGTGTTCGAACTCCTCGATAAGATTGAAAGTGGGCGAGCTCGTGGCGCAATCGAGCTCATGGCGGAAGCCCGGCTCGCAGTATGGATGAGCTCGTGTTGAAAGTAAGGTCGGACTCATTTGGTAAAGTAAAGCACATGTGAGCCGAGCTCGAGTAGCGAAATCCGAGCCGTGCTTACGGAAGGAAGCAGTAGCATGGAAAGTCTAGGTTAATTCTCGAAGAAGAAATCAGTGGGACCACGGCCACGTGGCGGCTCTGACGGTGAAAGAGACACGCTCTCTACATCGGTAGAGCTAGCGAAAAGAAAAGGATCGAGGGAGCAGTGGCGGCGCCGCAGTCTGTACCTCTGAAAAAGCGGGAGGTTGTTATTAAAGGGAGTTGGCAACAATCGAGAAAGGAGGATTACGGATATCAACATTTTAGAGAGTTCTGAGAGGATAGAGAACATCCGGAGTAAGGAAGAGGTGCGAATTCTTGGGAAGGAAGTCATCGGAAGAGCGGCGATCCAAGAGCTTACATCTGATTCCGATAACTAATTCTTTATCTTTTCTTAACCCTTGTTGTCTGTTATGGCTGTTGCTTATTTCAATATTGTTAAGCATTTCGCTATGAGCTAAACCTTTATGATTTGATTTTTGAGGAAACCCATGCTCGCGTGGCCTTGAGTTCACGCTTGTCTTGCCAAATCACTATTGTTTTATTGGGGCTGTTTTTATCTCACTTGTGATTGATCACCATTAGTCGGATCGTAGTTCTATAATTCTTTGGGAAGTTGTTATAGAATGGAAAACAATAGGCGACGTAAGAACATGATTTTAATGTTATGTGTGTAAATAGCATAGGAATATGCATTTACCTTGCGTGTGCAAATATGAATGGATTAGTAATGATATTCTAAGAGCGATTCGATATAGGAATATATGGATCGGATCTATAGAATATAATCTTAGATTTGGGAAAATACTAAGAATCAAAGGAGTTCATGTCATAGTGATAATGCAAGATAATCTTTGTGCGATATTTAGAAAAGAGCATGGGTGGAATCGAGAAATCAAGTCATTTCTCTACCTTGATAACGGTAATCTCCTAGTTTTACGTGTCCTTCGTCCACTTCGCCGTGCCGAAGTCATTTTAATTTCAGTTCGTTGGTGTTATATTCTAGTTCGTATCAGTTCGTCCATCTCCCCTTATTTTGCAAAATTACAATCTACGTGATTTAAAAGTGCATTTCCCTGTGGATTCGATCTCGGAATACTTCCGTATATTACTTGTTGATTACGTGCACTTGCGTATAGTATATTCACATCAAAAGAAATATTTTGACAACATTTATTCTTGGTGCTTATATGTGATATGAGCTATGCCATGATGATATATGATCTATGTGATGTGTGATGATAATGTTATGTGAAATGCATAACGATGATGTGTTGACAGGTTGCATGTTTATATGTGATCGTGATATGTGGCATATGTGATGATATGTGGTTATGGGTGATGATATATGTTATGCGATGATACCGGTTATCTATGCGAAAGTGTTTCTAATGTTTCAAGCGTCGATGCGAATGTCGAACAAGGAACCGGAGAAATAATAGCGTGGAAGAAGCCGAGAACCACCTTTAGTTCAACGACATGCGATCGAGAGTTTTGCGGCGTAATCCCCTACGTTCGATGGTCTCGGTGAATTGATCGGCGAGGCGGATCGATCCACGAAAGGATCTTGAATACATCGACTCGAAGAAGCAGAAAAGTTGAATTGCACGATCTTTCAGCTAACCGATGAGGCTGATTTCTGGTGGGAATCCGTGAGGAGGACCCTAACACCAGGACAGTGGGGAAGGTATACGTGGGAAGATTTTAAGGAAAAACTCATAGAAAAGTATGTGCCTGGCGTCTACAGGCAGAGAAGGCAAAATGAGTTCTGGAATCTTCGTCAAGGAAGAAGGACGGTCACCGAGTACGATCGCTCATTCAATCATCGTAGTGTTATACTACGTGCACAGGTCGGCATTGAGGCGCCGAGCGAGCGAGTTCGAGAGAGGACTCAAGCCGGAAATCGAATTTTGCTCGTCGATCGGGGAGATTTGGCGTATCGCGATCCTTGAACCGGGCTTTAAAATTGAGTCAATGTTGCCCGGAGAAACGATGCCACCGGACAGCCGGTGACGGAGGAAGAGGTAAGAGGAAATGGGAAGATCGAGGAAAGGCAATCGGTGTTCGAGGAACGGAGCGGTCGATGATTCCGAGGAATCGGGTATTGAGAAAGAGAAAGGCAACCTTGGGGAAGGAATTTCCAACCCATGCGGCAGGGTGTGGAAAAACCTTGTTGCCAGAAATGCGAGAGGAATCATTTAGGCGAGTGTAGGCAAGGTAACGTCGAGTGTTATCGTTGTAGGAAGTTTGGACATTACGCTCGAGATTGTTTATTAGGAGGTCGGCGGTCGGGCCGCGGTGAGGCGACATCCACTCATGAGCAAAACCAAGCTCATGGGGACAAACAGCGGGCGGGAGGTCACCTAGGCCGACAAACCAAGGCCACCTCAACAAGCAGGTGTCGCCTTGAATCGCCAGAGGCAGCTCAAGCTCCCGGAAATCTTGCGGTATAATCCATATGAGTGATATACCGTTTTCGCTTTGTTTGATCTGAGAGCCTCACATTCTTTCGTTTCAAGAATCGCGTGTGAGAGATTGGGTTTGGTACCCGAAATCACAGTACCACAAATTAGCATCCCATCGAGGAAGTGCTAAAGCGAAAGAGATATGCCGAACCGGAGGTAGAAATCTTTGAGCAAAAGGTCTTTGTCAATTTGCATGTCATCGAAATGGAAGATTTCGATGTCATCTTTAACATGGATTGGTTGGAAAAGCACCGGCAACTATCGTTGTCTCGAGAGAAGTTGCTTTTCGAACAGCGAAGAGTGGAAGTTTGTTTCCACGGCATAAGGATGGGTGTTTGCGTGCCAATGATCTCGACCTTTGAAGGCGGTGAGGATTATTAGGAAGGAAGGCATCAAACTTTCTTGGTGAGTTTGACAGGCACGCTGAAGAGCGCAAGCGATTCTGAGAGGAGCCGGTGGTGTGTGAATATCCGGACATGTTTCCGAGGACTTGCGAGTTTCTTGCACGATAGACAAGTGGAATTCACTATTGATACAGTAACTAGGAGCAGCACCGATATCAAAGGCACCATCTGAATGGCACCTAAAGAATTGCAAGAGCTGAAAGCGATTCTGGGGCTGTTGGATCTAGGTTTTATCCGACCTAGCGTGTCGCCGTGGGGGCGCCAGTTCTGTTTGTCAAGACGAAGGATGGGTCGATAAGAAGCCATCGTGAGCGCGCAACGAGGAGACGAGTTCTTAGAAAGGATGCGTTTGAAAGCAAGGCTAGAAGATAGCAAGGGATTCACGGAAGCGAAGGACAACGCGCTATTATTCCGAGGAAGGTTATGTGTGCCACTCAATAGGGAATTGAGAGATAAGATCATGAGTGAAGCTCATGAGGCACCATATACAGCTCATCCTGGAAGCACCAAAATGTACAGAGACCTTAAGAGGAACTTTTGGTGGGAAGGGATGAAAAAGGATGTAGCCGCGTTTGTGGAACGTTGTTTGGCTTGTCAGCAAGTGAAAGCTATGCACCAACTTCCGTCAGGTTTGTTGCAACCGCTACCAATCCCAGTGGAAATGGGATCATATCGGTATGGATTTCATGGTGAGTTTTCCAAGGTCAGCGCGAGGAAACACCGCTATATGGGTTGTCGTCGATGGTAGACGAAGTCACTCATTTCTTACCGATTCGGATGGCGTGCGGGTTAGATAAGCTTGCTCGACTTTACGTTAGAGAGATCGTGCGATTACATGGTGTGCGGTATCGATTCGTCGATCGTGACCCAAGGTTCACGTCGAGGTTTTGGAGGAGTCTATAGGAAGCCGTGGGGACCAAGCTGAATCTCGATCGACTTTCCATCCTCGGGATGACGGTCGATCGGAAAGGGCGATTCGGGTTTTGGAATATATCTTGCGGCGATCGTGGCCGATAGAGGAGGAAATTGGGAAGAGATACTACCTTTGGTGGGTTTGCCTATAACAATAGTTATCGGGCCACCAAAGAATGGCTCCTATGAGCGTTATGCGGAAGGAAGTGTCGATCGCCACTTTATTGGGACGAAGTGGGCGAGAGAAGATGTTAGGACCGAGATGGTTCAGCGGATGGTCGAGGTTATCGATCGAGATCAGCGAAGGATCGAGGAAGCTCGGGACGAGTGTAAGTCCTATGCGGACAAGCATCATCTGGATCTTGATTCATGATCGGAGATCGTGTTTTCCTTAAGGTTTTCCCGACGAGAGGAGTCGTTCGTTTTGGGAAACGAGGTAAGTTACGACCGAGGTTCGTTGGACCTTTCAAAGTTCTTGAGAGAATAGGCCCCGTTGCCTATAGGTTAGCTTTGCCGCCTAGCATCGGAGATGTGCACGACGTGTTTCACGTTTCTCAGTTGAGAAAGTATGTGTTCAACCCAAAACATGTGATCAAGCATGACCAAGTGGTTCTTGCTCAGGATCTAAGTTACGAGGAGAGACCGGTGGTCGTTTTGGGCGAAGTCGAGGAGTTGAGGAACAAGCGATTCCGGTGGTGAAAGTGTTGTGGAATCACCATGGCGAAGAGGAAGCTACGTGGGAGTTGGAAGACAAGTTCGAGGCTCGGTACCACGAGTTGTTTTCTCACGTGTTTGAAATTCGGGGCGAAATTTTTCTAAGGAGGAGGATGTAATACCCATCTTTTCTAAGCACCGAGTTTGTATGGCATGGTTTTCGAGAAAGGTCAAAAGGTTGACTTTTTGTTTCGGTGATGCGACCGTCACGAAACCTCAGGCGTTGTGAAGAGTGTCTTATGACGAATTCATAGACACTAAGTATGCAGGTTTTCGACCACCCACGAAGGTTTGGCACTCCGAGGAAGTTATCGAAAAACAAGACTTTTCATGGGTCTTTAAAAAGCATATCTTGTTTATAGTCGTTGTGTCCGGTATTTTATTTCGTGTCCATGGATACTAACTTTGCTAAATTTGGAGTCCGTTTGCAAAGTTGCGTCGCTTTTGCGTTTTCGAAAAAGGGTCGCTTCTTGTAACATTCTGTGACCTACTCTTTCCTATAAATAGGAGGCTGGGGCCTTCATTTTCAACGTTCATTTCCTTCGTCTCTCTGTGTTTGAGACAGGCAGAGCAGCTCTAGTGCTGCTGCGGAGCACGGAGGAGTGGGGATCGGCCGGGAGGCTCGGCAGGCGCGCCATTTGCTTCTTCTTGCCACCACCGCCGATCATCCCTCCCAAGCAGCCCCATTTTTCTATTTTTGTCCTTTTCTTGTTTTGATTCCGCCTTTTAGTAGATCGTATAGCATAGAACTCGGGATTCTAAAGGGACGAGACGGGAAAAGAGCCTGAGGCCGACCGATTTGGCCAAGACCGCCGCAGCCCATTGCCGCCGCCACCGTGAGCTGTTGGCCGTCGTTTGGTGGCCGACGGGCCACCTTTTGGCTACGGGTCCTTTAGGTTTTGAGTTCCGGGCTATGCATTCCACTAAAGTACCGATTCCATTTTTCTTATTTTCGTGTTTCTGCATGTCGGGATGTTTTCCGTTGCTTCGAGTTTTCTAAAGGAAGTACATGCCCGGGTTATCCATTTTAAACAAAGCTTGTCATTCCATATTCGTCGTTATGCATATTGTTTATGTTTCCATTTTCATGCATCGATTTTGGATGGTTTATCCTAGATCTGAGGATAGGCATCCATTTTTGAAGCTTCTTCACTGCTAAGATTTGAGTCAACTTGCATGCATGCATATTTTGAAAGTACCCTATTATAGGTCTTGATGCCCTAAATATATTTCCCTTCTGCATCGAGTTGATTTGAAAACCCGGAGAGTGCCAAATATGGGTTAAGAAAGTCGAAAACCCTAGTTTTGCTTCGATCTTCGTTTGGGTCAGGATGTTGCTTTGCTTTGTGGGATGTAACCCCAAAAGTTGTTCCGTCTTGTTACCAGGTACCTACAAGTGCGATCGGTGAAGTCATCGGATCCGTAGATATCTCCCGGTTGACGTTTTAAATGCATTCGTGTTAGGTTATATATGCTTATTTTGAGTTATTTACTCTGATATTTCAAAATAAAACATGTGCGCCGTAAAATGTTTTGGTGAAGTTATTACTGCTCTTTGATCCGAGATGTGGTTCTATTGTGATTGTGCACGGATCTCTATTCGGTGGGTTGATCACCATCTTGAGTATTGATCGTAAGGGGATAGACCCCGAACACGTGGTTATGGTTCTGAAGGGGATAGACCCCGGAAGTCCACACGAAAATGGTAATGAGGTGGTTATGGTTCTGATGGGGATTTAACCCCTGAAGTCCACACCGAGTTAGCCGGTTGGATACGTTCCGGGCATGGGCTAACTGGATATGTTCCGGGCTGAGATATTGTGGGCTGGCTGGATATGTTCCGGGCCGAATGAGATGTGATGGGCTGGCGGGATATGTTCGAGCCGTGGTTCTATGATGAGAACAACAAGAATAACGGATCGGTATCGAAAAACGAAAATCTATTTTGCTTACTTAGAAGTGGATTCGTTTTAAAACCTTCTAAAGTAAGTGCTCGAACACGGCATCATGATTCTTTTGATTTATGATAAAACCCGGTGAGTGCGCTAGTACTCACCCCAAACTCTTTTCAAATCTTTTCACGTAGATGGAGGAGGGTCGGACGGGCGACGCTGAGGGGTGGAGCTGCGGGTTCTTCATGCTATGCTTCTGCGATGTTGTGTTATATACGTATTCTGATGTTGATGTATTCTTGTCCCTTATTTTGCTTTACGATTGGGAACAAGATTTGCTATTATGTTATTATCTTTGTGAGTCTCGATATGAGCATGCTATATGGTTGACCGGTCTAGTCAATAGGGTGTAATGCTATTTTGCTTTCTTGCATTACTTGTTTTAAACCTAGATCATGTTTTCTGAGGTTGTGATATCGATATTATTCTGATGGTGGATTGTTTTCGCACCCCTCCCCTTCAGGATATGTCATAGTTATAGAGGAGATGCTGCCCGATTTCATGGTCACATCTTCTTATCATGTATGTTGTATGTATTCCCCCTTCTTCCCCACTTCTTAACCCCCACCCCTAATCACACCCCGGCATCCGTGCCTTCCCTTGGGAATTGGGGCGTGACATGAAGTATTTTTCTTTGAGCAGAAAGATCTTAACATGAGGCAACGTAGATGGTTAAAACTAGTGAAAGATTACGACTGTGGTATCAATTTCCACCCAGGCAAGGCTAACGTTGTAGCCGATGCTTTGAGTCGCAAATCCCACCCTATTTTGGGATGTCTCCTCAGTCATGAGGAGATACTTATAAAGGAATTTGAGAGGATGAACATCGAGTCATAAACCCGTCTCTGACGATAGAGGGCTGTATTGCAACGTTGATTGCAATCCCGGATTTAAGAGCCCGAATCTTGGAAGCTCAGAGGAAGAGCAAGAAGCTAGAAGAAGTACGAGCCAAGATCAAGGACAACAACCACAAGAATTTCAAAGAAGCAACAGATAACGTCTTGTTGTATGACGGGAGAGTGTGTGTTCCAGAAGACGAATGGCTTAAGAGCGAGATCTTGAAGGAAGCCCATGAGACTTCTTACACCGCACACCCCGAAAGTACCAAAATGTACCAAGATCTCAAGGAGAAATTTTGGTGGGATGGTGATCGAAAAAATTTTTTGATCGCACGTAAATTATGCGTGATGTATAATGGTAAGTCGAGTATCGTATCCACAGGGATTGTAATGCGAAAACACAGAAGCTAACTCTCTAATCCTTCATCATTATACAACCAACAGAATATGGTTTGAAAGGGTTTTAGGGCTTCGGATACTAAATCCAAAGCAAAGGTAACAACTTGAAAATAAACAAAGGCAATAAATACTCAAAGATGAATATAAGAGATAAAGACTAACCCTAGGGATGCATTAATCCTATCCACAACGATGTTTTTCCTGCTTATTATTAACCGTTTTAATCCAGACAAGATGGAAGATCACATATGTAGCCAACAACTTGATTCGACAATTGTGACAGCTTGATTACTAATTTTCCCTATTATCATTACGCGTCTCTAGAGGAAAATAAGCAACTCAAAAGGATCACAAAGAATATGCTTCCTACGAATGTTCCTATCTCGATTATGACTCAAGGCTTATCTCAGATCATGCATTCAAGATCGATTGACAATTAAAGCATTACGTAATTAGCGGCAACTATGATATGCATCAAGATTGATCGTAAATCAACACATATAATTAAGCACCAAGAATCATGAATCAATGCACGGAAGGTAAATAACAATAGCGAGAATCACAACATATAGGATAGAATCATGCAAACCCTAGGATTAGAACATAAATTTAGCTAGACATAAATAACGAAATAAAATATGAAATAATCATAAAAACAGAAATTATATAGATAAAACCCGTAGTGTAGCGTCGGAAGAACAACCGTTGGGTTAAAATCCCAACCTCAGCGAAAAATGGGAAAACGTGGAAATTGTTCGGACAAAAGCGTTCCGAAGCGTCGACAATGTGTAAAACTAACATAGAACAATATAAAACTAAAGCTAGAATCAATCTAAACCAAGTCTAAGATGAAAAACTGTTGAAAATAGATAAAATTGAAGAAAAGAGGTCTAAAACGTGTTGGGCGAAGTTGGGGGTGAAGCCCTATTTATAGAGTTAGGGTCAAAACCCTAATTTCCGCGTCTGCCGCTACGCTTCGCGATCGGGCTCACGGTCGCGAGCTCGATCGCGAGGGATCATCCTCGCTTGGCTGGTGCTCGGGCTCTCGGCTGGGTGTGCGCTCGCGGCTTGCCTCGTAACCATCCTCGCGGTCGCTAGGTATGGTCGCGAGAAATCGGGCAGTAGCTCTTTTCAAAGGCTGGGCGCTCGCGGGTAGGTCTTCGCGGTCGCTGGTGTGGCCGCGTCGCAAGGCGTTACCTAGCGACCGACCTAGCGATCGCTAGGAAGGTCGAGAGGCTTCAATTCCACGCACAAATTGGGCTCGCGCCCGGGCTTGCGCCCGCGAAGGCGGTCGCTAGGCCCTGTTTTCAGCCTTCTTTTACTCGTTCCTCGTTCCATGCTTCGATTTTCAACTTATAAGCCTACAAAACATCAAAACGGAACCCAAGAGCGTGATCTTCCAAGAATATGTAAAAGCATTGAGATCCAAGATGAAACGCACATAATTGATCTAAAATCATCTTAAAATATCAACTATAAGCGTGTAAAATGCGTTTATCAAACCCCAAACTTAAAGCATTGTTTGTCCTCAAACAAAGCGAGCAGAAAGAAAGAAGGGCACAACGAAAGATCAACGAGCGTCAGCAAAGATGATTAACACAATCAAGCCTCAGAAATATCTCAAAGCTCAAAAATATTAGTGCACACGACAACATTAGTCAACTCGACAATGTACAACCATTGAAAGCAAAAATCTCATTCAATTCAACCCTCACAATGTCATGTGCATAAAATATAGAGTACACTCAACTCATAAAGAAATAAAGGACGTGTATGCACTCAACAATCAATGCAATGCAAAATCTCACCATAGGCTTGCAATTTCTCTAATATCTCCACCACGTCAAATGCATTCAAATTAGGATCAAAATGGACTTTTCATAGGTTGTATTGTAGGCACATTGGTTAAGGTAGGATAATATATGGCTAAGTGACTCAAATATACTCTAAGCACTTCCATCTATACAATCAACACATATGGACTTTGTCCATTTTCCTTTTCTTTCCAACATGCTATTTCAACATTTATGTAACCCAAGGTACAGTTTGGTATGATTTTGTGATGAATCTTGATATTGTTTTACATGTCATTTTCAGTTGTTTGTCCTATTTATGCCGTTGGTTTGATTAATATTTATCGATTCGGACTTACTTCGTTGTTTTGATGTTTTGTAGAAAAACGGCATTAAAATAGGATGAATTGGATGTACCAAGGATCAGTTATATTGAAGAGCGTCTCGATAGGAGTCTGTAGACACAAACGGATCGTAATTCGGAGTTCGGACGAGGGAGAACGGATCATTTCTTCAAAGTCGCGCACGTGCACTCCGCGCGCCCGCTCGCGCACCGGCGCTGAACACTTTCAATGATTCTCATGAATAATGGATAAGGAATAAAGGCTTTTATCCTTCACAAGAAGTAAATTACGTTGTGATAGGAGTCCATAGGCGAAAACCATGCGCAAATCGGAGTTCAGACGAAGGAGAACGGGCCAAAGAAAAACCACTGCACAAAGCAGTGTTCCGCGCGCCCGCGCGCCGCGCGCGCTCGCGCAAACGCGCCCAGCTTCCGAACGCCCAGCAACCGAACGCCGGTTCATCCTGAGTGCCGGTTCACCTGCTGCCAGCTTCCAATTTGAGCGCGCGTTCATCAATTGTGAACGCCGGTTCACCTCAACTTCAGCGCCCAACCCAACGCCCTTCCAAGCGCGCGTTGTCAATTCGCGCGCAAGCTCACCCCCAGCCGGTGCTCGTTTTCCTTGCAGAATGATTTTTGAGCGCGCGCTCCATGTCAGCCGGCGTTCACCTCTGTCTGAGAATACATTACGAGCTGCGCTCAACAAAACCGCTCCACCTTTATTTAATATAAATATCTGCGCTAGGTCAAAAGAGCGATTCATAGCTTTTGTTCTCGCATGACATGAGTGCTTTTCACAGCTTTCTTCCGGAGTTCTTCAGGCAATTAGACAGATACAATTTAGTTTTAATTTCGGTTTTCATTACTTTGATTGAATTATCCTGTTCAACAATTTATGCTTTGGATTTATGCTTTTTGGGATTTATCAGTCTTTCGGATTAATTTTCATAGTATTATTGTTAGATGAATATTATTGATTCCAATTCCATAGTGACAATGGATTTTTTTCATGCTGCTTTGATTTATATTGCTTTTGTTTATTGCTTTGATTTATCATGCTTTCATAGTTCAACTGGGGATTGACAACCCCTGGTTTAGATTTATCGCTTTATTAGTTTAGCTCGGGATTGACAACCCCTGGCCTAGGATCGCTGTTTATTTCTTGTATTTCAGTTCTTGCATGTTTCAACCCTCGTTTGCATTAGAATGTTTAGGATTTAATCGCTTTCTGTGTGCGACACGAACAATCGCCCTGTTAAGTTTTCCTTGATAGACGACTTGGGTTAACTTATCACGCTACAATTACCTCGTACGATTGCGAGTAAATTTGAGTGTGTTTTTAGCTCGATCAATTTTGGCGCCGTTGCCGGGGAAAACTTTAGGCGTATTGTTTGTGTTGTTTGTTTTCTGTGTTTCTTTTCTTTCTGTTTGGTTATTTTTCCCCCCGTTGCGTGTGATCTTGTTTTTGTTGTTGATGTCTGTTAATGCAGGGTTACCAGCAGTACGGATGTGGTCAAACAGGCTGGGGGGAAGAAAGTTCGTCGCATTGGGCAAATTCTTCTTACGAAGAAGGAGCCCAATTCAATTATTCTGAGGGATACCCGCCAAACCATGAGTATCAAACCTACGATCCCTACCCTGAGCAACAAGCCTATGATCCCTACTGGGACCAACCACCTCCACCGCAGTACGAGGATCAAGCCTACAATCATTACTGGGATCAACCACCTTCGTCGCACTATGAGGATCAATCCTACAATCCATACTGGGATTAACCACCTCGCAAGCAAGATATCCGTGCTTACAACAACCACTTCCATCTCAAGATTCATACCCATGCCACCTCCACCTCAAATGCCGACTTGGGATGATAAGTTCGTCAAAAGTTGGATCTTGACGACACCAAAATCAGCGCTTGCAAGAAAAATTAGAAATGATGGTGAGAAGTCGGACGAGTTGCTGCAACAAGATGCAATAGGGGCCTCAAGCTCACCCTATGAGGCTCGGTGACCACCGACCATCGAGTTCGCCATTGGATGATAGAGACGCAACTCTTGGCGTTTAGAGGAACAAGTGGGACTGATTGCTGCGAAGTGGGTTGAGTATCAACAACAACGTGCAGCGAGGGAACTTCCAAACCAATCCGGTCAGGTCCAGGCGGTCACTGTTCTTGAAAGTGACCCATTTGTTGAGAATGGGGTTGGAGAGACATCTGACGAGTTGCTGCAGCCAGAGAAGGTGGAAAATGAGGAAGAATGGGAATGTGAGGATGAGAAGCAGGATCAGAGCCACGAGGAAGTGGTTAAAAGGTCGGCTGACGAGGAAGAGTGGGCATGTGAAGTTGCAAACATGCCAAAGCCCACTCTGGAAATGATTGCCTTGCCTCAACAATTGAGTACGGATCCCGGAGGAGGAAAAATCGAGGACAAAGGTTTAGGTAACATCAATTATTTGTCAACATCCTAATTCACCAAAGTACTGTACTTTGGGAATTGAAATTATTTATTTTATTTTGGAGAATAGGATGTTCGACTTGAGCTTAAATTGTGCATTACTTGTTTTCTTTACTGTCCTCTGTTCTTATATGGTTACTACTGATGCTCTGGCTGAGATGGTATTCCTGCAGGTAAAAGATTATGGATAGTCCGTTGTTGTCTGGTTTACGTCGTGCTCACGACGTTAAACTGAGTACTTCGTGGGAGTTACCCACGGATTTTTATTTGCTTTTTCTTTCTTTCTTTTTTGTCTTGTTTTGTTGTTCTTGTTGATCTATCTGTTGTCGTTGAAGTTTGTTTTGCTCAGATTTGGAAAGTTGTCAACAGTGAGATGAAGTCGTGATGCTCCAACTCTACAGCGCATATTCGTCGATTATCAGGGAAGTATCATCCTCTATGGTCATTTAGAGTTTTTAATGTTTGGAGCACTGGGGACAGTGCTCGATTTAAGTGTGGGGGATGTTTACTCAGTTTTGTGTGCGTTTCATATATATTTTTGTATGCTTAATGATGTGCCCTTGTACTTATTTTGATTGTTTGGACTTAAGTTTGTGTCTATGCGAATAAGTTAGGATTTTGATTTGTGCAACTGAACTCTGTGGTATTGATCGGACCTTGATGTATTTCTCGTTTATCTTGATGTCATGTGATTAAAGTGCAATGTGAATTGACGAGATTGTGTGAATTGATTTTAAATCGGTGGTTATTGACGTGATTTGTCCGGCTAATGCTAGGGGTAGTGTTAACAGTGTGGTTACCTATATACTCGTTTCAATAAAAAAAAAATGTGTGAAAAAGAAAATGAGGAGAATTAAAACTCCAATAAGTTGTTGAGATTGTATAAATGGAGGATGGGATTATGTCCCTCTTTCTCGTAAATCGAGAAATAGACATGGGAAACCACGTTAGGAGACTAGAGTTCATCGAGAGTTCAGCTTTCGAACATTGTTCCAAAATCTGTTAATACCTTCTATGTTATCAAAGGAAACTTGTTGCTAAAGGTAACCATTTTAGTTAATTCACCTCTAGCGGAGAGTTGGGTCTGAGCAAAAATAACTTACTTGTTTATATGATATTTTCGTAATCTTAGATTTGTTTCACATTAACTTTGATTATGTATTCATCATGTTTGGGGGAATTGCAAAAAGAGGTTTGATTGATTGGATTAAGGGTTAAGTTGCATGAGTTATTCTTCTACTCTTATTAGTATAGACTTTGCTTGAGTACAAGCAAATGGATAAGTGTGGGGAGTTGCTTGGTATGATTTTGTGATGATTCTTGGTATTGTTTTACATGTCATTTTCAGTTGTTTGTCCTATTTATGCCTTTGGTTTGATTAATATTTATCGATTCGGACTTACTTCGTTGTTTCGATGTTTTGTAGAAAAACGGCATTAAAATAGGATGAATTGGATATACCATGGATCATTTATATTGAAGAGCATCTCGATAGGAGTCCGTAGGCACAAACAGATCGCAATTCGGAGTTCGGACGAGGGAGAACCGATAATTTCTTCAAAGTCGCGCACGTGCACTCCGCGCGCCCGCTCGCGCACCGGCGCTGAACACTTTCAATGATTCTCATGAATAATGGAGAAAGAATCAAGGCTTTTGTCCTTCATAAGAAGTAAATTACGTTGTGATAGGAGTCCATAGGCGAAAACCATGTGCAAATCAAAGTTCAGACGAAGGAGAACGGGCCAAAGAAAAAACACTGTGCAAAGCAGTGTTCCGCGTGCCAGCCTGCCAGCTTCAGCGCAAACGTGCCAGACTTCGAACGCCCAGAACCGAACGCCGTTCATCCTGAGCGCCGGTTCACCTGCTGCCAGCTTCCAATTTGAGCGCGCGTTCATCAATTGTGAACGCCAGTTCACCTCAACTTCAGCGCCCAACCCAGCGCCCTTCCAAGCGCGCGTTGTCAATTCGCGCGCAAGCTCTCCCCCAGCCGGCGCTCGTTTTCCTTGCAGAATGATTTTGAGCGCGCGCTCCATGTCAGCCGGCGTTCACGTCTAATAAAGAATACATTCTGAGCCTGCGCTCAACTTAAACCGGCGCTCACCTTTATTTGATATAAATATACGCGCGCTAGGTCAAAAGAGCAGTTCTCAGTTTTGGTTCTCGCAGCCGCGGAGCTGCTCTTCACAGCTTTCTTCCGGAGTTCTTCAGGCAATTAGACAGATACAATTTAGTTTTAATTTCTGTTTTCATTACTTTGATTGAATTATCCTGTTCAACAATTTATGCTTTGGATTTATGCTTTTTGGGATTTATCAGTCTTTCGGATTAATTTTCATAGTATTATTGTTAGATGAATATTATTGATTCCAATTCCATAGTGACAATGGATTGTTTTCATGCTGCTTTGATTTATATTGCTTTTGTTTATTGCTTTGATTTATCATGCTTTCATAGTTCAACTGGGGATTGACAACCCCTGGTTTAGATTTATCGCTTTATTAGTTTAGCTCGGGATTGACAACCCCTGGCCTAGTATCGCTGTTTATTTCTTGTATTTCAATTCTTGCATGTTTCAACCCTCGTTTACATTAGAATGTTTAGGATTTAATCGCTTTCTGTGTGCGACACGAACAATCGTCCTGTTAAGTTTTCCTTGAGAGACGACTTGGGTTAACTTATCACGCTACAATTACCTCGTACGATTGCGTGTAAATTTGAGTGTGTTTTTAGCTCGATCAGGTACCATATAATATAATGATTGACTTCCTTTATGCTCATACTATTCACAATTTTTTTTTCTTTTCTTTGCTTTGTACTAGAGCTTATAAGGTCTATTCTTTTTCACACGGGTACCATTCTTTATCTTGTATCCCCACTTAGACATATAAAAACAAATTCTCCCATTTGATTCCCATATCCATCCTCACCTCCTATCATTCGGTTAATCAAAAGAATAAAGTCTAATAAAGGCTCAAAGAAGGCGACAAACGGTATATATCATTGGGCTAGTGTTTGGGTCAATATGTGGTTAACAAAGATGGCCTTTTATCCTTTCCATATTCAAAACACATATTGCAGCCTCGACACAGAAAAACGGCAAGTTCTAGAAGATAATAACATGCACGATATCACACAAATAAAAGAAACTGTAACAAGATGTGTATACGATGAAGCTCAAGTCTCACGCTTTAGCAAATGGTTAAAAACAACAAGCTAAGCAATCTCAAGTCATCCATGCGTCATTTTCTAACATATCATGTGCACTATCATTAAATATCCACAAAAAATTTCTATCATCATTGGCTACATGGTTTAACACATTTCACTTCAACTCGTTGATCGACCGACACAACAAAAACACGAAAGACACGACAAAAGCCCCAACATATAAAAAAACTTAACAAAACAGCGCAAAACATAAAAAGGACTCTCAACCACATCACACTCGACCACTCCCCCAAACTTATTGTCAACGATTGTGCAATGGAGACAATAATGTTTGCGTAAGAGAGTATTTGGGAGAGATCTTACCTCAAATGTCGCGCTACTCTCGTGTGGATAGAATCCTCGCCATTGATGATATACCTGGGACTTAAACAAACAAGACACAACAAAACAAGAAAAACAAAACGAAAACATAAAGCATGTAAAATGTTGGGTTACCTCCCAACCGATCTTTGGATTATAAATCGTCTAGCTCGGCGTTACCTCTCTTGAATCGGGCGATTTGACAACCGAGAGCTTTCGAAACTTGATTTGCCGTACTTAGCATTTACAACCGCCCACCAATTGGCATAAGAATGGCTTCCACCGAACTTGAATGAATCACTCGGATTTTATGCCGAGTCCACTTCTTCCTTGCAAAGATGCCCTTGGATCGTCCGTTGCCCTTCAACCGGGAGACTTGACTAGCGATGCGATGAGTGATCGAATAACACTTTTCGTGCTCGAATCGTCGTGTTGCTTGATGGCGTCATATATTGAAATCTTTAGCTCTTCATCATTGGCGCGAAATGTAAGGTCACCTTCCGCACATCAATCAAAGCACGACCGGTTGCTAGAAAAGTTCTACCCAAGATTAGTGGTTGATGCTTGAATTGGTATATGTCTAATATAACAAAATCGGCGGGAAAGACAAAGTCCCAATTCTTACCAACACATCTTCAACAATCCCTTAGGGTATGTGGTGACACCGTCGACCATCATCAATGAGATCTTTGTTGGCTTAATCTTCCCTAGCTCGAGACGGTTGAATACATTTAGCGGCATCAGTTGATCTTGGCTCCCAAATCACACAACACATTGGGGAATGTACTCCAATCTCGATCTTTGTGAAGCTCCGGATCTTTAGGCTTGAGGCTTCCGTTGTAGATGGCACCGCATTCTTGAGATAGGTTAATTTTTCAAATTTACCCAATTTCTTTTGCTTGCTAGTGCATCTTCGAAACTTCACATATCCGGCATGTTTCGCGGCGCTTCAAAGAGGGGTAGATTGATATTCACTTTTTGAAATATCTCTTTAAATCGGGCGAACTCCTCATCATATTTCGACTTAGCTAGCCGACTTGGAAACGGAACCGGAGGCGTATTCATCGGAAATTTTGGCTCTGGGCGTCCCTCGCGGCCGTCCTCGCGATCGCGAGTGCGGTCGCTAGGGACCTCCACTGCTTCGGCCGTCTTGTGGACTCCCCTCTCGCGCTCTCTGCCTGGTCTCTCACGGCCGGGCTCGCGGTCGCGAGCTTGGTCGCGAGGTGCTGTTCTTTCGCGGCCGCTCTTCCGCTCTCGAGTTCCTCGGACTGGCTGAATGTGTGATGTCTCGCGGCCGGGCTCGCGGTCGCGAGCTTGGTCGCGAGGTGCTCCTCCGTCGCTCCTTCTTCGTCCGGGTGGGTCTGATACGCTTTTCCACTCCTCGTGCGGATGGCGGCATCGATTCTTTGGGTTCACTTCCGTATTACTCGGAAATTGGCCCGTCTTTGGCTGTGCATTCTGATGTGCGGCCATCTAACTGATCTGATTATCCAGCATTTTCAAGTGTTTGCCCATGGCTGTCATGGTGGATTCCAGATGTGCAATTTTCTGAGTAGTGCTATTGATGAACGAGTTCTGTTGTGTGGACATCGAATTCTGATTCGTCGTCATTTGTTGGTTGCTCACAACCAACTGCTGCATCAACTCCTCTAAACCCTGTTTCTTCGGCTCTTGGATCATACCATTCGGCACAGCGAAGCCTGCTGGAGGTTGTTGGAAGTTATTGGGGTTGGCATATGACAAATTCGGATGATTCCTGTTGTTCGGATGGTATGCCTGATTTCCCCCATTGTTCCTCTGATTGATATGATTGACCTCTTCTGTCTCGATCTGACTCTTCAAAAGAGTGAATTTCTTCATAAGATCGTCATATTTCGAGTCACTCTCTACAGCAGCTGCTTTCGCCACAGGCGTTCTTTCCATTGGCCACTGGTAACTGTTGGCTGCCATCTCTTCTATGATGCGGCTGGCCTTCTCTACTCGACGATTCAATAAGCATCCCCCTGCTGAAGCATCCACTATGCTCCTCGTTGTGCGTGTCGACCCACCAGTGAAGCTGCGTGATCTGCTGCTCTACGGAGAATCCGTGTTGAGGGCATCTTCTCAATAAGCCTCTGAATCTCTCCCATGCCTCGAATAGTGACTCGTCTCCTTGTTGGAAAAAGTGGGAGACCTCGGCTATGATTTTACGGGCTTTGGTGGCGGAAAATACTTAGAAAGAAACTTCTATAAAGTTTCCCCAGCTATCTATCCGGTTCGGTCCGGGCTCTTGAACGATATTTGCTTTGGTGCTTGAGAGAATCGAACATGCGCATCCGGATCGTATCTTGTGGCACCCATTTTCTTGATGGTGTCACATATATCGAGAATGTCTCGGATGAGCATTCGGTTCCTCGATGACTCGTCTCCAAACCGCCCCTGAACCATCTTGATTAGGGCGGCTTCAACTCGAAGTTATTCGGCGTCACGTCAGGGCCCCATCCTCCTCCTTGGAATTGTTCAAGGTGGGAGGTCGGTACATAAAGTTCAGCGGTCGCGTCTCTAGAACAGAGGACAAGGTCCCATATTCGCCATCTGGCGCATCATCTCTGAAATCGGCTAGCATGCATGCAGCTTGCTCGGGAGGAATGCCCTCGTTCTGTGGATTAGCTGCCATTGCAGCCCTTCTTCTCTCTCGTCTCCTTCTCCTTTGGGAATTTTCGAGCTCGGGGTCTAAAGGTTGGTCAGGCTGTCCCCGAGATCTTGTGATCATAAACTACCTGGAGAAAAAGAGAGAGCTTAACTCTGACAAGAATAAATAAATAATAATATATATAACTTGAATTAATAACTCCAAATCGTCAAATTATTCCTATGTGATCTTAACAATTGATAAACGCGCATTTTACACGTTTATAGTTGATATTTGAAGATGTGTTTAGCTCGTTTAATGTGCGTTTATGTATCGATTCTTAATGTTTTATCTCTTAGAAGATATTGCTCTTGGGTGTTATTTTGGTGTTTTGTAGGGTTATGTATTGAAAATCGAAGCAAGGAACAAAGCACGAGCAAAGCGAAACAAGCCGACCTATTTCTAGCGACCAGCCTGGCGGTCGCTAGGTTGTCATGAGGCAAACCAGTGAGCACCCGAAGAGCATGACGCGACCTGCGTGCCCGGCGAAGCCAGCGTCGAGAACTCACTGGGCGATTTCGCGACCAGTTCATAATGGATAGCGACCGCTAGCGGTCGCGAGTTCAAAGGCGCAAGAAGGCGGCGAAGCGAAGTCGTGTGAGATTACCTAGCGATCGCCCTAGCGATCGCGAGGACCGATCATGTTGGTGCGACGAGGCAAAAATTAGGGTTTCCACCTTTTCTATAAATAAGGCAAGCCATCCGCGCCTCGGAGAACCCACCACGCCCGGACCTAGTTTTACTTGATTTTCCTCGGTTTTCAATTCTTTGTCTTTAGTCTTCGTTTAGTTTAATTCTAGTATTGTTTTACGTTATTCAGTTTAGTTTATCGTTTAGTTATCGATCGGAACGTTTGTCGATCGTTTTCCTTTGTTTTCCGTTCGTTTGCTTGGGATTGGATTCAAGACCAACCATTGTTCATCGGCGCTTCCCTACGGGTTTATATATTTAATTTACTTTTTATGGTTAAATCGTATTTCATTTCGTTTATGATGTCTCGCTAGTTTTCTTTTCTAATCCTAGGGTTTGCATGATCCGATCTATATGTTGTGATTCACTGCTATTGTTATTTACCTTCCGGCATTGATTCATGATTCTTGGTGCTTATTTATATGTGTTGATTTCTAATCAATCTTGATGCATATCTAGTTGTCGGTTAATAGCGTAAGCGTATTAATTGTCGATCGATCTTGAATGCATGATCTGAATAAGCCTTGAGTCGAATGGCGAGATAGGACATTCGTAGGAAGCATAGTCTTAGTGATCCATTTGGGTTGCTTATTTTCCTCTAGAGGCGTAAGCGTAATAGGAAAATTAGTAATCAACTGCCGTAATTATATTGGCGAAGTTGTTGGTTATATATGTGATCTTCCGTCTTATGCGGATTAAAGCGGTTAGTAATAAGCGGGATAAACATCGTTGTGGATAGGATTGGTGCATCCCTAGGGTTAGTCTTTCTTTATAGTCTTCTATCGTGTTTTATTGCGTTATTTATATTTACATTTGGTTACCTTTGCTTTGGATTAATTTCCGAAGCCTAAAACCTCTCACCCTTTACGTGTGCGAATAATGATGAATAATCGTTGAGCTAGCTTCTATGTTTCGTGATACAATCTACGTGGATCGATACTTAACACCTATCATTACACTTTTACGTGTGAAAAGGGCGATCAAATTTTAGGCGCCGTTCGGGATTATTAAGATCACATAGGAATAATTTGTGATTTGGATTTATTAATTCAAGTTATATATATATATATTATTTTATTTATTTTTGTCGATGCTAAATTCTCTCGTTTCTCGGGTGGTTTATGCGTACAAGATCTCGGGGACCTCTGAAATATTTTTAGATCTTGAGATCGAAAGTTCTCAAAGGAGAAGAGGCGAGAGAAGAGGCAGAGCAATGGCGGCAAATCCATGAGCAGGGGCATTCTCCCGAGCAAGTAGCACGCATGCTAGTGACTTTGCAAATCTGCGTCGGATGGCGAACATGGAATCGTTGTCCACGCTCCGGAGGATAAACCTCACGAACCACATGTCGACATCCCAACGAGCAGTTCAAGGAGGCGGTTGGGGCCCTGCGTAGATGCAAACAATTTTGAGCTCAAACCGTACGATCGGTATGGTCGAGGAGCGGTTTGGGGAGGTCACGGAAGACCGAATCGCATCTCGAGGCGTTTCTCGACATTTGTGACACCATCAAAGCAGAATGGGGTGCCACAAGACACAATCCGGATCGCATGTTCGGTTTCTCATTGCACGGTGAAAAGATTAGTTCAAGAGTTTGGACCGAGTGGCATCGACACTTGAAACTTTGTGAGAAGTTCCTTCGAAATACTTTCCGCCGGTAACACGAAGATCATCGCGAAATCTCTCTCATAAAACCACGACGAATCATTATTGAGGCATGGGAGAGATTCAGATGTCTATTAAGGCGATGTCCACAACATGGGTTCTCGAGGAGCAACAAATCACTGCAGTTCTCGGTGGGTGACATAGCGAGCGAGGAGCATGGTAGATGCATCGGCGGGGTGCTTATTAAACCGACCGGTCGTGAAGCAAGCCGTTAGAAGAGATGGGCGCAGCACTATCAATGGCCAACGGAAGACGCCATCGTTCAAAGCGGTTCTTGTTGAGTGATTGAAATATGACGACCTCATGAAAGTTCACTCTTTTGAAAAGTCGATTGAGAGACGAACGTCGACCACATCAATCGGAGGAGTCATTGAATTTCAACAACCTTCAGGCTTCAATAGTGAATTGATTCGAGCCGAGGAAGCCAAGTCTCGAAGATATGATGCGTGGTTGGTTGTAAGCAACCAACAATTGCCACGAATCGAGTCGTTCATCGGCAACACCGCGGAAAATAAATCACTTGGAGTCGACTATGACGGCTATGGGGAAGCACATAAAGATGTTGGAAAATCAAATTGGTCAAATAGCCGTACAAGTGAATGCACTACAAAGGCGGGTCAATTTAGAGTGTCTGAGTGAACCGAAGAGTCAATGCCGCCATTCGGGGCGAGGTGGGCGAGCCTGCAGAGCCCTACCGAAAGACGAGCAAGAGAACATTCGGCGACGCAGACTTCGCGACCGAGCTCGCGACCATGAGCCCGATCGCGAGCCATCCCGATTTTGTCCACGAGACGCCCGCGACCGAAAGCGCGCCGCGCCGACCGCGAGTCATCCGAATATCCGCCGCGCGAGTTGTTCGCGGCGACCAGCGCTCATAAACCCGATCGCGAAATCAGCGGGCGCGTTCGCGAGCTACCCAGTACTCGCGAGCCACACCGCAGCTCAAGCGAAGATCGATCAGCGCGGCAGCACTCCTCGCGACCTACCCGGTGGTCGCGAGGTCGGCCATGAACACACCCGAGGCTAATCCTCGCGTACATTCCTCCGATCCATTTCCAAGTCGACTTGTCAAGTCGAAATATGACGAGGAATTTGCTCGTTTCAAAGAGGTTTTCAAAAGTTGAAATAAATTTACCTCTCTTTGAGCGTTGCGAAAACATCTTGGCTACATGAAGTTCTTAAAAGGCAGCTTGCAAGCGAAGAAACTTGGGAAATTTGAGAAAATTTCCTATCCGAAGTCTGATGCCGTCTTGCAAAGGAAGCTCCTCACGAGCGAAGGATCCCGCGGTTTCACGTTAGAGTGCGAGATCGCCGAGCGATTTTCGCAAATGTCTTATGCGATTTGAGGCGAGCATCAATCGATGCCATTGAGCGTTTTCAACCGGCTACACCTTGGAAAGATGAAGCCGGCGAAGATCTCGCGATGATGGTGACCGATCGATCACATATCAAAAGGTATAGTCGAAGGCGTGTTGGTAAGATTCGGGTTTTGTTTTCCTGCTGACTTTGTTATTCTTGATATCCCGAATTCAAACAACAACCACTAATCATAGTAGACCTTTTCTAGCAACTGGTGCGTGCGTTGATTGATGTGCGGAAGGAAACCTCACGTTCGTGTTAGCGATGAGGAGCTAAAATTTCCATATCTGACGCCATCAAGCAACACGGCGTTGGAAAGTCGGAAGATTATTGCTCGATCATAGCTTGCTGCCGCTCCGTCCGCATTTAGAGGTACTCGACCGATTGAGGAAGTGAGAAGAAAAAGTGGACTCGGCATGGAACTCAGAGTGTATCATTCGAGTTTTGGGGCCCTTCTTCCAATCGGTGGTGGTCATCCGTGAATCACGAAGTTTAGAAGGTTCCACAAGTCGGGAAAGATGTCAAGTGCTACTAAAATGCCAGTTAGCGAGGTTAGTGATGGTCTAGCTAAAGGCGTTAAAGTAAGCACTTGTTGGGAGGTAACCCAGCGTTTTCTTTATTTTGTTTTCGTGTTTTGTTTTGTTTCGTTTGTGTTGTTTTTTTTGTCGTGTCTGTTTTTCTTTTCGTTTTCGTGTACATCGATCAACGAGTTAAGTGAAGTGTGTTAATCCATGTGGCCATGACGATAGAAATTTTTGTGGAATTTAATGATAGTGCATGATTTGTTAGAAAATGGCGCATGAATGACGTGAGATGGCTTAGACTTGTTGTTTTCACCATTTGCTTAAGCCGTGAGACTTGAACTTCCTTTGTATAAACATCTTGATCTGATTTCTTTTAATTGTGTGATATCGTGCATGTGATTATCTTCTAGAACTTGCCGTGTTTACGTATCGAGGCTATGATATGTGTTTGAATTTGGAAAGGATAAAGGCCATCGTTGTTAACCACTTATCACCCAAACACTAACCCGATGATATATACCATTTGTCGCCTTCTTTGAGCCTTTATTAGACTTTTCTTTCGATTAACCGGATGATAGGAGGTGAGGATGGATATGGGAATCAAAGGGTGAAATTTTGATGTAGTGATGATGAGAAAAGTTTCTTTTAGAAAAATACATACGTGGTGAAGAATAGTACCTTGTTCGTGAAAGTTAAACCCTATAAGCTCTAGAAAAGAAAGAAAAGAAAATGTTAAGTTCACTATGAGTGTTGAGAATAAAGGGTCTTTAAACAAAGTATAGGTACCTTATGAGGCATAGAGCGTCAATTTAGCGTTGGGAAAGAAAGAGAAAAATGGACAAAGTCCATATGTGTCAAAATATATAAATGGTGGTGCTTGGGTTTGCTTGAGTCACTTAGCCATATATTATCCTACCTTAACCAATGTGCCTACATTCTGACCTATGAAAAGTCCTCTTTGATCCTTATTTGAACCTGATGGCGGTGGAGATATTAGAAAGCAGCGAAGCCTATGGTAAGATGTTGCATTACATTGATCGTTGAGTGTATACCGTCCTTAATTTCTTTATGAGCTTGAGTGTATCCTATATATATTTTACACATGCCTTTGTGAGGTTGAAATAAATGAGTTTTGCCGTAAATTGTTGTTTGTGTTGAGTGGACTAACGTCGTCATGTGCACTAATGTTTTGGCGTTGATATGTTTGGAGCTAGAATGGTTATCCTTTTGCTACGCTCGTTGATCTTTCGTTTGTCTTTCATTTACATTTCTTGTTTGAGGACAAACAATGCTTTAAGTTTGGGGTTTGATAAGCAGCGCATTTTACGTTTATAGTTGATATTTGAAGATGTGTTTAGCTTCGCTAGGTTGGTCATGAGCAAACCGGCGAGCACCGGAAGAGCAGCGCGCGACCTCGTGCCCGCGGCGAAGCCCAGCGTCGAAACTCACTGGGCGATTTCTCGCGACGATTCATAATGGATAGCGACCGCTAGCGGTCGCGAGTTAAAGCGGCGCTTGAAGCGGCGGCGGAAGTCGGCGATTACCTAGCGATCGCCCTAGCGATCGCGAGGACAATCGCGAGGCGTGCGCGACAGAGCGAAGTAGGGTTTCCACCCTTTCATAAATAGGGCGAGCCATCCGCGCCTCGGAGAACCAACACGCCCCGGACCTAGTTTTACTTGGTTTTCCTCGCCAATTCTTTGTCTTTAGTCTTCGTTTAGTTTAATTCTAGTATTGTTTTCGTTATTCTAGTTTAGTTTATCGTTTCGTTATCGATCGGAATTTTTTGATCGTTTTCCTTTGTTTTCCGTTCGTTTGCTTGGGATTGGATTCAAGACCAACCATTGTTCAACGGGTTTTATTACGCGTATTTCATTTCGTTTATGTATAATGGTAAGTCGATTCTGCTATTGTATCGGCATTGATCCACGATGCATATCTAGTTGTCGGTTATTAGCTGTATAATGTCGAAATGATCTGAATAAGCCTTGAGTAAATAATAGGACTTCGTAAAGCTCTAATCCTTCATCATTATCAGCAAGTGATCAAAAGCGGTTAGTATATGGTTTGGAAGTGTTTTCTTTATAGTCTTCTATCGTGTTTTATACTAAATCCAAAGCAAAGGTAACAACTTCGTTGAGCTAAAATAAACAAAGGCAATAAATACTCAAATATGAATATAAGAGATAAAGACTAACCTTAGGGATGCATTAATCCTATCCACGTATCCGCGATGTTTATCCCGCTTATTATTAACCGTTTAAATCCGAGACAAGATGGAAGATCACATATGTAGCCAACAACTTGCCATCGACAATTGTAAGAGATAAGACTTGATTACTAATTTTCCCGATTATCATACGCCTCTAGAGGAAAATAAGCAACTCAAAAGGATCACAAAGAATATGCTTCCTACGAATGTTCCTATCTCGCCATTTGTTCTCAAGCCTTATCCGTGATCATGCATTCAAGATCGATTGATAATTAAAATGTTACGTAATTAATCGGCAACTATGATATGCATCAAGATTGATCGAAATCAACACATATAATTAAGCACCAAGAATCATGAATCAATGCCCTGAAGGTAAATAACAATAGCGTGAATCACAACATATAGGATAGAATCAATCAAACCCAGGATTAGAAATGTAAATTTAGCTAGACATAAATAACGAAATAAAATACGAAATAATCATAAAAACTAAAATTATATAGATAAAACCCGTAGAGTAGAGTCGGAAGAACAACCGTTGGGTTAAAATCTCAACCTCAGCGAAAAACGGGAAAACATGGAAATTGTTCGGACAAAAGCGTTCGGAAGCGTCGACAATGTGTAAAACTAACATAGAACAATGTAAAACTAAAGCTAGAATCAATCTAAACCAAGTCTAAGATGAAAAACTGTGGAAAATAGATAAAACCTGAAGAAAAGAGGTCTAAAACGTCTTTGGGCGGTTGGGGCGCGGTGAAGCCCTATTTATCTGATTAGGGTGAAAACCCCAATTTCCGTTGCCGCTTCGCTGGCGACCGGGCTCATGATCGCGAGCTCGATTGCGAGGATCATCCTCGCTTGGCTGGTGCTCGGGCTCTCGGCTGGGTGCGCGCTCGCGGATTGCCTCGCGACCATCCTTGCGGTCGCTAGGTATGGTCGCGAGAAATCGGGCAGTAGCTCTTTTCAAAGGTTGGGCGCTCGCGGGTAGGTCTTCACGGTCGCTGGTGTGGCCGCGTCGCAAGGCGTTACCTTGCGACCTTCCTAGCGATCGCTAGGAAGGTCGCGAGGCTTCAATTTCGTGCAAAAATTGGGCTCGCGCCCGGGCTAGCGCCCGCGTAGGTGGTCGCTAGGCCCTGTTTTCAGCCTCCGTTTGCTCGTTCCTTGTTCCATGCTTCGATATTCAACTTATAAGCCTACAAAACATCAAAACGGAACCCAGGAGCAGTATCTTCGAAGAATATGTAAAAGCATTGAGATCCAAGACAGAAACGCACATAATTGATCTAAAATCATCTTAAAGTATCAACTATAAACGTGTAAAATGCGCGTTTATCAGATGGAATGAAGCGAGACGTAGCTTCATTCGTAGAACGTTGTTTGACGTGCCAACAAGTGAAAGCACTCCACCAACGACCGTATAGAACCTTACAACCGCTAGACATACCGGAATGAAAATGGGATGATATAGCCATGGATTTTGTTACCGGGCTACCCAAATCACAAAGATGAAATACCGCTATTTGGGTCATCATCGATCGTTTGACCAAGAACGCGCATTTTCTACCCATTCCGATAACACATGGATCGATGCACGAGACTACGGTTATGCGTTCGAGAGGTCATACGTTTACATGGAGTTCTGAAGACTATCACGTCTGATAGAGATTCGAAATTTACATCCAGATTCTGGATGAGTTTACAAAAGGAATTGGGGACTCGACTACATTTCAGTACCACGTTCCACCCACAGACGGACGGACAATTCGAGAGAACCATTCAAATGCTTGAAGACATGTTGAGAACCGTTGTCCTCGATAGAGGAGAAAGTTGGGACCAAATGTTACCACTTGTGGAATTCGCCTACAATAACAGCTACCAAGCAACTATTGGAATGGCCTCGTACGAAGCTCTTTATGGAAAGAAATGTCGATCACCACTCAACTGGGATGAACTGGGAGAAAGGAGAGTATTAGGACCTGACTCTGTGGGCGAAATGATCGAGATTGTGAGACAGATCCGCCAACGGATCAAAGAGGCCCAAGACCGACAAAAGTCGTATGCCGACAAACGTCGCACAAAGCTACATTTTGAAGTGGGAGACAAAGTCTTCTTGAAGATTTCTCCATCAAAAGGAATCGTGAGATTTTGAATAAAAGGAAAGCTACGACCACGTTTCATAGGACCCTATGAAATTTTGGAAAGGATAAGACCAGCGGCTTACAGACTTGCACTATCGCCAAGCTTTGGGAACGTGCACAATGTGTTCCACGTTTCACAACTAAGGAAGTACATACATGACCCCAGCCATGTGATACCGCCGACAGATATTGTCATCGATGATAATATGAGTTATGTAGAACTGCCTACGGAAATCTTAGACCGACGTATCCAAAAGCTAAGGAACAAAGAGATACCGTTAGTGAAAGTTCTATGGCGACACCATGCACAAGAAGAAGCAACCTGGGAACTGGAATCGGCTATGAAAGAGAAATACCCAGATCTTTTCCAAGGTTAGCAAATTTCGGGATAAAATTTATTTTAAGGGGATGGTATGTAATAACCAAAAAAATTTAAAACTTTTATTAGTGATGCTTAAACCAATTATTTGTGGTGCTTAGACCTTAATTATGTTTAAGGTAACCGACAAAACGAATTAGAATCGATTCGGAGATCGAAAACTAGAGAAATCAAAAACTAGTGACTAGTCCGACCGGATTAGGGTTTTCTAAATAGCCTGAACATAGAATGGAAGATTGAGAATGAATCTTAACAAAGGGATTTCATTTCTATAATCCTCTCACGAAAACATGTGAGAAGCCAAAGAATGAGAATTTTCGGGCATGCTTGCCCGGTTAGTCTTAAAAGTACTATTCACGAGCCGGAATAATTTCCAGTCCGTGCTAATCATGAAAATTAATGATAACAATCAAAATCATGAAGGAATATATTATTATGAATTTAGAAATTATAAGAATCAATTTCTGAAAGAAATTCATGAAGAACTTAACCGAACGCCGGGAAAATATACCGGGAAAACCCTAAATTGATCCGAACGACCCGAAACTCGAATCAAGGGTATAAATCAATAAAATATCATTTATAAGACTCAAATTAATTATGAAAGCTCAAGAATTCAATAGAATTTCGAATGAGCATAATTTAATCCCGGACGCTGTTTTTTCGCGATAACTCGGAATTGACTTATCGGATGTCATCTGAACTTCATGAAATTATTATAAACATTGAAATAAGTCTTTTTAAGACTATTTAATAAAATAAAACCTTAAGGTTCCGAGAAATCAATCGAAAGCGCGTTAAAACTTAAAGAGTCGGTATTAACATGCCAAATCGGGTAATTTGACCAATCCTTCTCCCAACTACCACCAAGACCACCCCAAATGGGTTAATGAAAGCCCTTTAGGCTGCCAAGACAGTAGAGAGTCGTTCATTTACAGCCTTCACTCTTGGAACCCAATTTCTCTCTCTTTTTCAAACTTCTCTCTTTTGTTCTTCAAGTTTTTAATATTTAAATCCTCCCTTCCAAACCTTTCCAACCCTCAAATAATTATTCTAAGACCATAAAAAGGTAGCATTCATTGTTCTCTTCATTTATAATTGAGTAGAATTTTTTTAGATTTTTCTTGAATTATTTCATGAAAAACCCTAGTTTTGCACCTTATTTTTTTCGTGACTTTTGATCCACCAAATGCTCTCAATCCATG
This sequence comes from Salvia rosmarinus, assembly GCA_036937905.1. Taxonomy (NCBI): domain Eukaryota; kingdom Viridiplantae; phylum Streptophyta; class Magnoliopsida; order Lamiales; family Lamiaceae; genus Salvia; species Salvia rosmarinus. Next base: position 76,772,122 of record CM072819.1, on the reverse strand, counting down.
AATGAAAAATGCTTATAATAAATTTCTAAGGCTGTATTTAAAATTTGAGAATTTTTGGAGCATATTTAATATTTTTTTATTAATGTTTTATTTCTTTTTATATGAGATAAAGCATGATATTGTGAATATTATTTGATATTGTTGTTTGTTAATGTATTAGAAGCATGTAGGATAAATATGAGAATTTTCAGAAATTTTCTTGATTTTGTTTCAAAAATGCAGTGAGGTTTGGGGATTTATTAGGCCATGATTTTAATTTTTTTTGTTGAAAATAGTTGAGATATGGTGTTTAATATATGATATGAATATCATATATTTATCTTGGAATTTTTGAAACTCATCTCCTATTTTTTTTATAAAGGCCGAATACATATATATATATTTGAGAATTATTTGATTTTATTTGTTGAAAAATAGTTGAGGTATAGTGTTTAATATATGATATGAACATCATATATTAATCTTGAAATTATTGAGGCACTACTCCTATTTTTTCATAATGACCGAAAACTATATATATATATATATATATATCTAAGGATTTATTTGATTTCATTTGTTGGAAATGATAGGATATGTTATGTTTATAAATAATATGAACCTAATATGCATTGTTGGGAATTATTGAACACATATGTAAAATATGTGTGAGGATAAAAAGAATTCCAAGCATTTGGTTCATATTATAAATATTAGTTGATGTTTAATGTTAATATTACATATTTATTTCATATATAAACCTATTGTGAAGTAAATGAAAATTATTGTATATGTATATATGTGTAGTAGTATTACCGAAAACATTATATGGTAATGAGCATGTGTTTTAAATTTTAATGCATGATTTGAAATGATATTTCATGTTTAGCATATGATATAAGCATGATATAATTTTTGTGGAATTTATTGAACACCAATGCTCATTAATTCATCATTTCCGAAAACTTTGGGGGTTTTAACCTATGGTTTAAAACTTGATATGATGATATTGAATTGGAAATTAAATTCAATAGTATGATAGGAGTATAACATGATTTTATTGGAATTTATTGAGTACATATGCTAATTATTGTTAATTATCGAAAACATAGCAAAATGGTTAAGTATAAGTTTAATTTTAATGATAAATGATGCTATGATAGTTAATCTATAAGCTTGAATGGATGGTTATGACTGTGATGAAAGAATGGAACACTTATGCACACATACACAATGATTGTGTATTATGTTAGAAATTAGGGTTTTCTAATGCTTTAGTATAGTTTATGTTGTGTATGGTACTGTTTGGTGTTGAATGGTTATGTTTATGTATGCCGACAAACAAAACCCCAAACGTAAACAACATAATACTATATGTACGAGAATCCAAAAGAAATCGACCAATTTCGATAATTAGGGTTTTCTATTAATAATAGGCTACTCAAACGTGAGTTCCTAAGTTAAAGAAACCAAAAACCGGGTTACAACGTTAAATACTCAACAACAATAATCTAATACGATATTAGATTGAGCGTTAAGATAACTCGACAAAGAATAGCGATTATACAACTTATATAATCTCCGACGAGTTAAAAGAAATAAACAATGTCGTAATGTATAAGCAAAGATTCAAACATAAGATGTCGATCCTTATGTCTCGAAGGTCAAGTTAATATTCCCGAAGAATTTCATCTATTCCTAAGTACTTACTTATATGATAGCATGTGCTCACTTGAATCATAAGTCAACGCTTCCTTTTATTCATCGTGCTAATACGACAAGTCGTCAAGCATAACCTACTAAGACGTAACTATGATTGTTAAGTCTAGTTAGTGGCTTGAGAATATCCTAATATACCAATCACAACTTGAATACTAACAATCTATAGCGTAATAACGTTTAGAAGAGCACTAAGGTAAAGAGTCGAGGATAGACTCAGAGTATGTGATTCATAGTTGAAGTTCACCTATGAACGATGAAGTAATATAGTTTGGGAATTTGGAATGTAAGATAATAGAAATTATCTTAAAACAATCACATGAAATCATAAATAAACCCTAATTGGGAACTTTAAGTCATAATTTATAAACTACCTTCGATCGATAGAAAGAATCTAAGCACAGTTATTTTCTTATGAAGGGTTCGATCGTGCGTAGTTGCTGAAGAAGGACACTCACACCCTGCTCACTTAGAACATTTAGCTTCGGATTAGCAGGTGGACTTTCTTGAAACAAAAATGTTATGCATAACTCAAAGCATGATTTACAAAGCTCTATGCAATATTATCACATGAAATGTTATTGACTGTCAAATGTTTATGTTTTGTTGTTATCCTATCTGAGATGTGTATATCTAATGTGGTACGTGAATGTGTCGGTCCACCAACGTTAAAAAAGGGTAACGATCGGATCCGACTTAGTTAAGGACTAACTTGGATTGTGTACACGTGTGACTGTATGTTAAGGTTAGCTACCTAGATCGGTCACGGCGACTATGTGTATGTGGCCACCTCCATAGTGCGCGATTGAATGAATGAATGAATGATCAGATATGGAACAACGTGAATGAAATAGTCAGGACTGATGCTTTTGAGAAATGATAAAATGTTTGATATGCATGAGTCTTTCAACTAAAATCGTCATGTGCTATTGTGAGCAGTTCAATAACTCTAAATAAAGAAAATGTTTTCGTCAATGAGTCCACTGAGTACTTTTGTACTTAGCCCTGCATATTCGTTTTTGATGTGCAGGTTGAGCAAGGATTGATGATGGGTGCGAGGTGGTGCAGAGTTGCAGTTATTTTGATGCTTTATTAGAAAGGTTTCTATAACCTTGGGCATGTATCGTCATATGCTTGTCCACACTATATTGCTGCCTAACTCTTATATTATTTTGATTCTTTGATTATAATTGTTTCATACCGTATTGAACTTGAGGTCGTACCTCGTTCCTTGAATTGTGCCCTGATTGGGTTATATTTGAACCTTGAACCTTTTGACGAGTCCTTTTGTGACTTGAGTTGGTATTGAATATGTCACGACCCAACTACTTAATCAGGTAATTAGGCCGTGACTTGGGGTTAAGAAGGAAATTATCAACAAATATGACCAAATCTACATCAAGGGAAAGATAAGATGTCAACTTTCGTCCCGAAGGAATTAAACAATTAGGGTTCACAGAATTAGAATGGATTGTGACAAAGGATAATTTTATGTCCTCAAACCACGAGAAAGAATCGAATGAAGAAGAACAACGGTTAAGGACGGATATATAAAAAATTTTCGACGTTTCAAAGCATGGTTTAACAAATAATTCAATAGCATGATATTGAATCTAATGAAATCAATTCTGAGCTTTTAAGTAAATCCTTATTCATGGAGCAATGAACATGATCACATAAGCAAATAAATACCAAAGTTCGGCAACAGAAGTGTGGTTGAGAATTATGTATGATGACATAACTCTCTGGGCAACAAAAATAGGTTAATATCAAATGAATAACATCAATAATTTATCAATATTAACATGAATCAAATTACTTAGAAAAGCTCCTTTGCGCAGCATTCGATTCCAGCATCCTCTCAAGCTCAACCTATATATTTAGAAATATGCAGGGCGTGCGTACAAAATGCACTCAGTGGGTATACGCCAAAAACATTAAACTTTTCCATTAGGGCTATATTCTTAACTTGCAATAAAATAAACTTATGTAGGATTTTTATTGAAATTACCTGCATAGGGTTTTCTCAAAATCTGTTTATGCATGCTCATATCATTATATCGTCATATCATCATACCATATGCATATGCATGTTTCATGTCTGCATGCAACTTACTTTTCCTTTCCATATCCACGTCTATTTTCTTTGTGTTGATACGAGGAGTAAGCCTCCTCCTCAACCACACTTTAACTTCACATACCCGAGTTGGTCCCGAAGGATCTCAACAACGGTCATACCCGACGTCGGTCATTTCTTTCTTTTCTTTCTTTTCCGTGGATAGGTAGTGCATTATGCTTATGCTCATGCTCAAAAATTTGGCAAGTCAATCAACTTTTCAAATCAATGCATATCATAAATCTCATGTCATCTTTCATGCATAATCATATCATATCATTTGAAAACATTTAAAAGCATAAGCATACTTTTATAGAAAATACTTATATCCACCAGGTTGTTCCTTAGAGCTAAGGAACTAATTACAAATTCCTTTTCTTTCTTTATCCATATTTTATCCTCATAGAACGGGATAAATGCCTCTATTCGAAGACCGATCAAAAATTTAACGGTCGGATCTTCCTAAAATTTGCTCAATATTTTCGAAAATGTGTGTTTGTTCTTGTGTGTGCTGTGTGAGTTGAGGGGGAGAAATGAGGAAGAATCATGTTTGAAAAGTATATATTATGTAATGAATTAATAAGGGTAAAATAGTAATTTCACATTATTAATTAAATTTTCTTTTATTTTACCCAAACATAATGGTTCCAACACACCATAAAATAATTTCCACATTGTTATCCTTGAATTTTCGTAATTAATAATAATAATAATAATAATAAATATATATTTTCATGTAATTTTCCAAAATATTCTAGAAAATTCCATAATTAATTCCCAAAAATTCCAATATTTAATCTTATTTTCTTAACACCTTAAACTCATAATTTTCATCAATATAAAGTCCCAAAAATATAAAATATATAATAGGAACTCACTTTATAAAATAGAGATTAAATTCCATTTTATGCAAATAATGGAATTAAATATTCCATTACTCTTAAATCTTTCAAAATCATTTTGTAAATTTTCCATCATCAAATATCATTAAAATATAATAATAAAATGTATTCTTGATTCTGATAATCATTTAAAATATTTTGCTCTTAATCGAACTTAATCGGCAAACGCAAGCGCCACAAAACATAGATTTTAAAATTTTAAATTTTAAAAAATCAAGACTTCTTTGAGCATGTATCTATCATCTCAAGACTATTTAAATCTAGGTCTTCTTATGTTCAACTAGATTTAAGAATCTTATCTCAGATTCTATCTCAAATCTGCCGAAATTCTATCGTCTCAACTCAAAGCTTAGCACAAAAGCCTCTAACTTAAACAACTCTTTCTTAAGGATGCAATGCCCTTCTTATTAAGCTCTTAATCACAAGCTAATCTTTGCTACAAAAATAGGGGGTATTACATTCTCACCCCCTTACAAAAATTTCGTCCTCGAAATTTTATACATCAACAAAAGCTCAGAATACTTCTTTCTCATCTGATCTTTAACTTCTATGTCATTTATTCTAAATCATCATTCTTTCATATCGATCTAAGATGCATTCTGACTTTTCTTCGTAGCTTAAATCTTCTTCGCGAACATTTGTTCTCTTGAGATATGATGTGTTTTGGATTAAACACATATATTCGTATCTGTGGCTTATGGAACACATCGCGAACATTGTCGAGACTAGGAGAAAACGATAATCTGTAAACGACTAGCTAATCTTTCTAGAATCTTGAACAATTCGATACATCACGATAACTTCTTGGATTCTTGTCATACAATTACGACCATTTCTTTAATCATGTCTGGTCCAAGCACTTTCTTCTTCAAATGCGTTTTAAATAAGCGACGATCTACACTGTCTGTCGTAGAAAACTTCGTAGAGCGCCATATAAATCTTGGTTCTGATCTTGTCTTCTAATGCCTGGATGGTCCATTTAAATTGACCATCTATTGCGGATAAAAGCTGCACTGCAATTCAATCTTGTATCCATTTTTTTTTATTATAACTCGTCCACAACGAGATGTAAACTTGGAGTCTCGGTTTAAGATGATTGAGACGAGCACTCTATGTAAACGTTCCATCTCTCGAACGTATACTTGAGTTAACTTGTCAGCTTCGTACGTGATAGAGATCAGAATAACATAAGCGTACTTCATGAGTCGATCGATTTTCACCCACGCTTCGATTTGAGTAACCGACACGTATGTCTTCTCATCTTTTCAACTTTATAAAGAGCATCACGGATTGATCTGCAAAATTCACGACCATATAATGCGACAATCTTCTTTCTTTGCTTCATGCTTGTAAACTAAATTTATTTTCGTTTACAGAATTCCGATGTAGATACTTTTCTTACGATTCTTCCTTGAATTACTCCCACGTAAAATCCTTTAATTACTCGGAGGAAAGAACTTTCTGACGTAATCTTCACCAAAAAAAAATTGTTGATCCTTCAACATTAACGATATACAGCAGGAGATATTCTCGATCAGAGTTTCTCCAAAACTTGGAAACTCGCTTAATGAAGTGAACTCATTCTTTAACATCAGCTCGGTTATCCATTTCATGAAAAGAAGAAAGATTTTAACGTAGAAAAAGCTCCGCAATTCTACAATCGTCAAGAACAGAAAGTACAAGAGGTTTTGAAAAGAATTGCACTTTCTTATTCTTCCCCTTCAGAATAAAGATTTCTTCTTCTGGGTGATATACTGCATTGCAAATGAATATCAAAATGCAGCATGTTTTGCTTATCCGAAAGCAGGAAAAGATTTTCCATCAATAAACAGGCTCAGATTGCAAAGATCTTCAAAATTGCTTATCACAAAGTTATGGTGTGAAATAAAACAGTTGGATAGCAAAATGATCGTATAGATATCAAGGAAAGAAAATTTTATCTCGAGGACTTTGATAAAACAAGGGAAAACCTTGCCATCCGGGTTTTGTATATGGATGCTTTGATATCTCGACAAAACACATCGACACGATCTATGACTATCAGTTTCCATTCTATCCCCAAAGGTTATCTTCAAAGGAACTTGGCGATATCGAGGGGTTATGGTCAGTCTTTGTTCCAACAATTGGTACCACTCGAGTTCATACACAAAAATTTTGAGACACTTGGGTCTCGATGAACTAACTTAAATCTTTTTTCAAATCTCCAAAGGAGAAGTCTTAGAAGCATAAGAAATAGAACAAACTGAATTTATGTAGGAATCTCAAGAGATGAAAAAGGCTGATCGTTTTAATCTAAATCGATAAGGGCAATTTCAATATCGATTTAAGAACAATCAATTTGTACAAGATCTACATCAGATTCAGACATAACTAGCTGAGCATTTGATAACGAAGACTCTATTTTTAAAATAAGGGCTAGTATCATGCTCAGGCATATAAGAATCAACATTTATGGATTCAAGGTTTTCACCATCATCCTCAAATGGAGAAGGAAAAATTTTCAATCAACCGAAGCTGATGAACAACTGAGATAGATTTTGGAATAGGGAAAAATGAATCAGAATGAGGGAATTCGAGTGTACGTAATATTGAAATTTAATGGTAACTAGGAGTCTGGAGAATCAATTTGTTCAAAACAACAAAGCCAGACTCAATATAATCAATGGCAACAGCAACAACCCAATCTTGCCACTCTTTAGGCATTAAAGAAATCAACTGAAATTTTCCATCAAATCTCGATACGTTTTGCTCAAACATCTCTTTCCAAAATCGATGGAATTGAGTCAGAAATTCGTCCAAGGTATACTTCTCCTTTGATGTGTATAGATAGATACGTTCTTGAACACCGCTGATGACAACAAACGAATCGCACTCTTCTGAAATAACTAAACGATCTTTGTCATTCTAATGAAGAATACTCAAACCTTATTGAGACATACTCGTTTATTCTGTCATCTCCTCACTTCTCTTGATTTCTCTTCAACTTTAGCTCAATGAACAATATTCATTTCAAACATACACATATTCAATCATCAACTATGATAACCATAATCATAAGCATAAACTTTTACCTGGTGAGCTAGAGATGACGAAATCGAATGCTGAGCTTCTCTCAAGGACAATTATCTCTTTAATTCATTTTCTCAATTCATAATCAAACAACTGATTCTATAACTTAGATTTACAAAATAGAGTCAAACAACTGACTCGTAACTCAAATTCTCAAATAGAATCATCTCAAAAGAATTCACATGTTCAATGTGTACAAACTGCACAAAACTTTCAAAGATTCACAAGGATTCATAAACTCAAAATTGCAAAACAGTGCACAAACTGCACAAATTCACAAAGATTTCACAGGTTCAGAATTCAAAACTTGCTCTGATACCATTCTGTCACGACCCAACTACTTAATCAGATAATTAGGCCGTGACTTGGGGTTAAGAAGGAAATTATCAACAAATATGACCAAATGTACATCAAGGGAAAGATAAGATGTCAACTTTCATCCCGAAGGAATTAAACAATTAGGGTTCACAGAATTAGAATGGATTGTGACAAAGGATAATTTTATGTCCTCAAACCACGAGAAAGAATCGAATGAAGAAGAACAACAGTTAAGGACGGATATACAAATTTTTTTCGACGTTTCAAAGCATGGTTTAACAAATAATTCAATAGCATGATATTGAATCTAATGAAATCAATTCTGAGCTTTTAAGTAAATCCTTATTCACGAGCATTGAACATGATCACATAAGCAAATAAATACCAAAGTTCGGCAACATAAGTGTTTGGTATGATTTTGTGATGATTCTTAGTATTGTTTTACATGTCATTTTCAGTGGTTTGTCCTATTTATGCCGTTGGTTTGATTAATATTTATCGATTCGGACTTACTTCGTTTGTTTCGATGATTTGTAGGAAAACGGCATAAAATAGGATGAATTGGATCTTCCAAGAATCAAGTTTATTGAAGAGCATCTCGACAGGAGTTAATAGGCAAAAGCGGATCAAAAATCGGAGTTCAAACGAGGAAGAGCGAACGTTAACGTTAAGGTCGCGCCGCGCGAGCACCCGCACCCCCGCAGCGCTGCGGCGCCTCGCGCCCATGCCGTGCGCCTGTGCCTCCTCGGCCACCCAGCCCACGTGCTAACCCAGCGCGTTCGTGAATTTACCTCGCGCATTCAACATGCGCGCTTCGCTTCGCCTCGCCTCGCCTCGCCACCAGCGCCCCTCAGCCCGCCCGCGCCACCGCAACACCGCCGCGCCCGTCCGGTCTTTGGGATTCAGCGCCTTGCCCAACGCCACGCTGCCCGCGCGCCGGCGTGCGTTCCATCCGTTCCTCCTCGGCCACCGCCTCGGCCAGCCCTTCGATCCCATCCGGCGCTAGGCATCACCAGGCCAGCCCCGCGCCCAGCCCAGCGCCCGCTGCCCATGCTTCGCCTCGCCTCAGTCCGTCGTTGGGAAACCACCTCCGATTTCGTCCCCTAGCGCTCCATCTCGCGCGGCTGCCGGCCGCCGCCACCCAGCGCTCTCGGCCCGTCCGGCGTTTGGCTCGAATCCGGCGTTGGCGGCCGAGGTCGTTCATCGATAACTTCCCATCCGCGCGTGCGTGATTTCTCTGCGCTATAAATCTTGAAATGAACCACGAAACCCTAGCTCCTTTTATTCTTCTTGGTTTTTCTCTCCTTTGGGGCGCCATTCCCTTAGTTTTTCTTCCTTGATTTATTTCTTTAATTTCTTTGTCATTTGGAGATCCTAGAACATAGATTCAAGAAGCTCATTTACTTCCATTTCAATTATAAGGATTTCTATGGTTCAATTTCTTCCCCATTTCAATTCTATTCCTTGTTCTTATTTAATGATTTCTTCTTTGTTGATTTATATTGCTTTGATTTATTCTGCTTTCGTTTAATTCCTGTTCTTGTTGGTTGATTGATGAGTATGATTTATTTGCAATTAGATTTAGATTAGGGCTTGACAAACCCTATGAATTGGATTGCTATTGCTTTTGTTTATCGCTTTCGTTTTACTGCTTTAATAGTTTATCAACTAGGGATTGACAACCTCTGGTTTAGATTTATTGCTTTATTAGTTTAGCTCGGGATTGACAACCCCTAGCTTAGGATGCTGTTTATTTCTCGTATTTCGGTTCCTGCATGTTTCAAACCCCCTTGTTGGTATTAGAATGTTTAGGATATTTAATCGCTTTCTGTGTGAGACACGAACAATGGCCCTGTTAAGTTTTCCTTGAGAGATGACTAGGGTTAACTTTCTCTACTACAACACCTCATTCGATTGTGAGTCAATTAAGAGTATACTTTTGATTGGAACAAATTTTGGTGCCGTTGCCGGGGAAAACTTTAGGCATATTGTTTATGTTATTTATTTTCCGTGTTTCTTTTCATTTTTATTTTGTTATTCTCCAGTTGCACGTGATCCGTTTTGTGTGAGTGTTGTGAATGCTATGTTGCCGCCGTTTGATGGAAGATGTATGCTTTTGACGGCAACACCGGGGCCTACGCCGCGAATGGATTCCAACCCCGACAGGAATTCGAGCCTTATCAGCAACAATATGGTTTGGGGTGGAATAACCAACCAAACCCGAGTATTGGGATCCACAACCCGATTTGGGATGTTGGGATCCACACGAAGAAGCCTCCCCAAAACGACCCGGAATATTGGAACCCACAACCCGATGAGCAACAAGCCTATGATCCATCTTGGGACCAACCACCTCCATCGCAAAGATGCGAGGATCAAGCTTACAATCCATCTTGGGATCAACCACCTCCGCCTCACTATTCATACCCAAAGAAGCGCCTCCGCCTCCGCCTCAATATCCATATCCACAGCACCGCCTCGCCCGCCGCATAAGAGTACCCACAGCCGCCTCCACCTCCGAGGCCAGCTTGGGAGGATGAGTTCACTCAAAAACGAAAGCTGTCCATTCAAAAAATGAATGCTCATAACTCCACACTTCAGCGTCTTGAAATTAAAATGGTACAGCTGAATATCATGCTTAAGGAGCTGTTGCAAGAACGTGCAGAGAGTGAGCTTCCAATTCTCGAGAATGAGGTAGGAGAGACACCAGAAGAGCCGTTGCAGCCATATGAGGTGGAAAACGAGAAAATGACTGAAGTCATACCTGTCCCACACCAACCCGATCAAGCTCAGACGGTCATTTCTCTTGAAAATGACTCAATTGTTGAGAATGGGGTTGGAGAGGCACTAGACGAGTCGCTGCAACCACAGGAGATGGAAACTGAGGAAGAAAATGACGTCATACCTTTCCCACACCAACCAGATCAGACTCAGACGGTCACTTTTCTTGAAAGTGACCCGATTGTTGAGAATGGGGTGGGAGAGACTCCTGATGAGTTGTTGCAACTAGAGGAGGTGGAAAACGAGGAAAAGTGGGCAAATGAAGTTAATAGCATGCAGCGCCCTCTGGAGGTGAATGAACAATCCCAGCGCTTGGAGGGATGAAGAGAGGCGAAGAAAGAGTGGGCATGTGAGGTTACAAGCATGTCAAAGCCCACTGGGAAGTGGAAGAAGCGCCTCGACCATTGAAGTATATGTTTCCAGAGGATGACAAATTAAGGACAAAGGTTGAGGTAACATCTATAATATATCAACATCCTAATTCACCAAAGTATTGTGCTTTGGGAGTTGAAATTATCTATTTCTCTTTGGAGAATAGGATGTTTGATTTGAGCTTAACTGATTTACTATCTGCTTCCTTTACTATCCTCTATGCTTATATGGTTCATACTGATGCTTTGGTCAAGATGATATTCCTGCAGGTGAAGGACTAGGGATAGTCCATTGTCAACCGGATACGTCATGCTCACGACGTTAAATTGAGTACTACGCGGGAGTTAACCCTCGGTTTTGTTTTTTCTTTTCTTTTTCTTTCTTTCTCTCTTGTTTGTTTCGTCGTTTCCGTTGTTTTCTTGCCCGTTTTGGTTCTTGTTTTCTTTTGGTTTTGTTTTTGCTTTTGTTTATGTTTTGGTTTTTGTTTTGGTTTTGTTTGGTGCGGGGTTTGATGTAAATTATTCTAGAGATTTGGGACGTCGTAAGCCGTGTAGTGAAGCGATGATGCTCCAACTCTCAGGCAAGACACGTTATTATTAGGGAAGTATCATCCTCTATTGGCCTTTTATGCTACTAATGTTTTAAGCACTAAGGGCGATTACTCGAATTAAGTGTGGGGATGTTTACTCGGTTGTGTGCGTTTCATATATATTTTGTATGTAATGATGTGCCCTTGTGCTTATTTTGATTGTTTGGACTTAAGTTTGTGTCTATGTGAATAAGTTAGGATTTTGATTTGTGCTGTTGAACTACGTGGTATTGATCGAACCTTGATGTATTTCGTTTATCTTGATGTCATGTGATTAAAGTGCAATGTGAATTGACGAGATTGTGTGAATTGATTTTAAATCGGTGGTTATTGGCGTGATTTGTCCGGCTAATGCTAGGGTGAGTGTTAACGATGTGGTTACCTATATACTGTTTCAATTTAAAAAAAAATATGTGTGAAAAGTGTAGAAAATAAGGAGAATTAAAACTCCAATGTTGTTGAGATTGTATAAATGGAGGATGGGATTATGTCCTCTTTCGTAAATTGAGAAATGGACATGGGAAACCACGTTCGGAGACTCGAGTTCATCGAGAGTTCACCATTCGAACATTGTTCCAAAATCATAATACCTTCTATGTTATCAAAGGAAACATGTTGCTAAAGGTAACCATTTTAGTTAATTCACCTCTAGCGGAGAGTTGGGTGCGAGCAAAATAACTTACTTGTTTATTTGATATTTTCGCAATCTTAGATTTGTTTCACATTAACTTTGATTATGTATTCATCATGTTTGGGGGAATTGCAAAAAGAGGTTTGATTGATTGGATTAAGGGTTAAGTTGCATGAGTTATTCTTCTACTCTTATTAGTATAGACTTTGCTTGAGGACAAGCAAATGGATAAGTATGGGGGAGTTGTTTGGTATGATTTTGTGATGATTCTTGGTATTGTTTTACATGTCATTTTCAGTGGTTTGTCTTATTTATGCCGTTGGTTTGATTAATATTTATCGATTCGGACTTACTTCGTCTGTTTCAATGATTTGTAGGAAAACGGCATAAAATAGGATGAATTGGATGTTCCAAGAATCAAGTTTATTGAAGAGCATCTCGACAGGAGTTCATAGGCGAAAGCGGATCAAAAATTGGAGTTCAAGCGAGGAAGAACGCAGGCGGCGTCAGGTCGCGCCACGGCGCCCGAGCACCGCCGCCCGCCGCAGCGTGCGGCGCCCTCGCGCCCATGCCGTCGCCGTGCCCTCCTCGGCCACCCAACCACGCGCGCTAACCCGGCGCGTTCACGAATTTACTCGCGCGTTCAACATGCGCGCTGCTTCGCCTCGCCTCGCCTCGCCGCCCAACCCGCGTGCCCCGGCGCCGCCCGCCCCGCAACACCGCCGCCCATCCGGGCGGGATCGAGCCACGCAGCCCGTGCACCAGCGCGCATTCAACCGTCGCCTCCTCGCCCACCGCCTCGGCCAGCGCCCGCTCGCATCCCATCCGGCGCTGGGCATCACCACGCCAGCGCCGCACCAGCGCCCAGCGCCCGCCCACGCCCATACCTCGCCTCGCCTCCATCCGTGCCGGGAAGCCAGCGCGGTTTAAATCCTAGCGCCTCCATCTCGGCGCTGGCAGCTAGCACCAGGCCCACCAAGATGCTCTCGGCCCGTCCGTTTGGCTCCGTCCGTGTTGGCGAGTTGAGGTCGTTCATCGATAGCTTCCGCGTCCGGCGCTTCGTCGCGTCCGGCGCTGTGAGTGATTTCTCTGCGCTATAAATACTGAAACAGACGCAGAAACCCTAGCTCCCTTTTATTTTTCTTCAGTTTTTTTCTCTCCTTTGGGGACGCCATTCCCCTTAGTTTTTCTTCCTTGATTTATTTCTTTAATTTCTTTGTCATTTGGAGATCCTAGAACATAGATTCAAGAAGCTCATTTACTTCCATTTCAATTGTAAGGATTTCTATGGTTCAATTTCTTCCCCATTTCAATTCTATTCCTTGTTCTTATTTAATGATTTCTTCTTTGTTGATTTACATTGCTTTGATTTATTCTGCTTTCGTTTAATTCCTGTTCTTGTTGGTTGATTGATGAGTATGATTTATTTGCAATTAGATTTAGATTAGGGCTTGACAAACCCTATGAATTGGATTGCTATTGCTTTTGTTTATCGCTTTCGTTTCTTGCTTTAATAGTTTATCAACTAGGGATTGACAACCTCGGTTTAGATTTATTGCTTTATTAGTTTAGCTCGGGATTGACAACCCTAGCTTAGGATGCTGTTTATTTCTCGTATTTCGATTCCTGCATGTTTCAAACCCCCTTGTTGGTATTAGAATGTTTAAGATAATTAATCGCTTTCTGTGTGAGACACGAACAATGGCCCTGTTAAGTTTTCCTTGAGAGACGACTAGGGTTAACTTTCTCTACTACAACACCTCATTCGATTGTGAGTCAATTAAGAGTATACTTTTGATTGGAACAAGAAGTGTGGTTGAGAATTATGTATGATGACATAACTCTCTGGGCAACAAAATAGGTTAATATCAAATGAATAACATCAATAATTTACCAATATTAACATGAATCAAATTACTTAGAGAAGCTCCTTTGTGCAGCATTCGATTCCAGCATCCTCTCAAGCTCAACCTGCATATTTAGAAATATGCAGGGCGTGCGTACAAAATGCACTCAGTGGGTATACGCCAAAAACATTAAACTTTGCCCTGAGGGCTATATTCTTGACTTGCCATAAAATAAACTTATGTGGGATTTTTATTAAAATTACCTGCATAGGGTTTTCTCAAAATCTGTTTATGCATGCTCATATCATTATATCGTCATATCATCATATCATATGCATATGCATGTTTCATGTCTGCATGCAACTTACTTTTCCTTTCCATATCCACGTCTATTTTCTTTGTGTTGATACAAGGAGTAAGCCTCCTCCTCAACCACACTTTAACTTCACATACCCGAGTTGGTCCCGAAGGATCTCAACAACGGTCATACCCGACGTCTGTCATTTCTTTCTTTTCTTTCTTTTCCGTGGATAGGTAGTGCATTATGCTTATGCTCATGCTCAAAACTTTGGCAAATCAATCAACTTTACAAATCAATGCATATCATAAATCTCATGTCATCTTTCATGCATAATCATATCATATCATTTTAAAACATTTAAAAGCATAAGCATACTTTTATAGAAAATACTTATACCCACCTGGATGTTCCTTAGAGCTAAGGAACTAATTCCAAATTCCATTTCTTTCTTTATCCATATTTTATCCTCATAGAACGGCATAAATGCCTCTATTCGAAGACCGATCGAAAATTTAACGGCCGGATCTTCCTAAAATTTGCTCAATATTTTCAAAAATGTGTGTGTGTTCTTGTGTGTGCTGCGTGAGTTGAGGGGGAGAAATGAGGAAGAATCATGTTTGAAAAGTATATATTATGTAATGAATTAATAAGGGTAAAATAGTAATTTCATATTATTAATTAAATTTTCTTTTATTTTACCCAAACATAATGGTTCCAACACACCATATTCTAGAGGATTCCATAAAATAATTTCCATATTGTCATCCTTGAATTTTCGTAATTAATAATAATAATAATAATAAATATATATTTTCATGTAATTTTCCAAAATATTCTAGAAAATTCCATAATTAATTCCCAAAAATTCCAATATTGAATCTTATTTTCTTAACACCTTAAAATCATAATTTTCATCAATATAAAGTACCAAAACTATAAAATATATAATAGAAACTCACTTTATAAAAATAGAGATTAAATTCAATTTTATGCAAATAATGGAATTAAATATTCCATTTACTCTTAAATCTTTCAAAATCATTTTGTAAATTTTTCCATCATCAAATATCATTAAAATATAATAATAAAAATGTATTCTTGATTCTGAAAATCATTTAAAATATTTTGCTCTTAATCGGAACTTAATCGGCAAACGCCGACGTCACAAAAACATAGATTTTAAAATTCTAAATTTTCTGAAATCAAGACTTCTTTGAGCATGTATCTATTATCTCAAGACTATTTAAATCTAGGTCTTCTTATGTTCAACTAGATTTAAGAATCTTATCTCAGATTCTATCTCAAATCTGCCGAAATTCTATCGTCTCAACTCGAAGCTTAGCACAAAAGCCTCTAACTTAAACAACTCTTTCTTAAGGATGCAATTCCCTTCTTATTAAGCTCTTAATCACGAGCTAATATTTGCTACAAAAATAGGGGGTATTACAGAATAGCTTATCTCTTTTTAGTTCATGTGCTTATGAGTAGTTCAATTGTTAATTGCATTGATTAGTTATATATATATATCCGCTGTATTATCATACCAATGACTATCCGTATGATCCGTACTTCCTCGGGAAGTCGGGTCGTCACAATAACTCTTCCTTGAATTGCTCCCAAGTGAAATTGGCTAACTGTTCAGGTGCAAGAGTCTTTTACTGCGCTTCCCACCAGAAGTCTGCGTGTCATTTTAATAAGAAGGATAACATTCTTGATCACTGCATTCTAGAAATTTGAATATCATTTCTATTACTCGTACCCATTCTTCAGCTTCTACTGTGCTACCAGCCCCAGTAAAGTTTGGCGGATTTTGCCGAAGAAAGAATTCGGCTATTTTTCGGTTAGGTTGAGGAGATGTGGCATCAGGGATATTTTGAGGAGTTGTTTCACTTCCCTGACCTTCAGAGATTGGGGTTCTTCTTCGGGGCGGCATACTAAATTCAAAAGAAGAATATTATATTTGCAATAACTGACTGAACATCAATGTGAATAAATAAAAGTTCATTTATAGTTGCATTCATGTATAAGGAAGTTTAGCATAAAAGTCATTCAATCTCATCAATAACAAACAATAATGCCGAATAATTCACATTTTATATCAGAGAAAATTGCCTCCCCGAGGACTTGCGTAAACAAAATAGGCCTCAATAATACTTGAGTTGATAACACTGTTTCTCCGAGTACTTTATAGCACACATGATTTTATATACACCATGCTTCACCCTTTCTATTTACACTAATTACTAGATGCACATATTATACCACTATTCCTTTATATAGTTAACCTTTAACCATTCTTAATAACTGAAATCTTAACTCGCATCGTCATCCCAATCTAACTTCCTGTAATCCTCAGGTGTCTCTGGATCAGATTCTTCTGAGGAATGGCAGCAGCCAGTGGATGAGCTAGCAGGCTCTCTAGAAGTGAGAAAGGATGGATCAGTAATAGAGGGCATTTCACTGATAGGTAAGGGCTGCAAGCTTGAAGTACCAACGGAAAATCGAGACTCAAGTTCAATGTTTGTATTGACTGAAGGAAATGGTGAACTACTTTCTGGAGGAAGGATAAAAGGAGTGACTGGGGGTGATGGAGTTCTCAAAGCAAAAGGTTGATTGTACAGATCTAGATCAATGGACGTCAGTTCAGATTCTATACGATGTTTATAATTAGAAGGATTGTTTGATACAATGTTTAATTCCAATTCAGAACTATGCTCATTGGATTCATCAGTCTCAATTTCATTCCTATTCGTATCTGGAGCTAGGATGTCATCAAGGATTTGATGGACTGTAGGAATAAAACAATCTAGGGAAGGGTACTGACCAGGAGGAGGATTTTCAGTCAAACTAAACTATTCTTTAATTAGGTCAACAAAACCAACAAGATTACCAGTGACTCTGGCTTCCATGTCAGGATGTACAAAATCCAAGGCAGCCACAGAAGCCCATCCTCGCCACTTAGGGGGTAATGCTTGCACTAACTGAAGTAACCCGTCTAGCTCAGTCACACCATACGGCTTTACCCATCCCCATAGTTTCATATATTGATTGAGTAAGTGGATCATATTCTGATGCTCACTCATTCTAAAGGAATAAAATCGACCCCTTCTTCCTTGAGAATTTGGTATAATCGGTATGCTCTTCCTTGCCGTAGTTTTCATTCTTGCCATCCTATAATCAAAATATAACTTAAACACTGACCCAAGATGCACATGTATATATATATGAGTACATTTGTTTAGGTCACAACTTCTCATTTTTCCTTACAACATATTCAACTTTCATATACTTTTTCAACCATATCATATCACATATTTCACATCATGGTCATCAAACTTTTCTCATACATGGACTTTCAACAATTCTTATAACCACTCATAACTCATCTTACCTGGTTGAGCTGGAGAGATGGACTTGGAATACTGAGCTACTATCAAATTTATTCTACTATCAAGACTCAAGGCTTACAATGAAAAGTAGGTTCAAGAAAGAAAAATTCACAGGTCCAGAGCGAACAACCGCTCTGATACCACTCTGTCATGACCCGACTACTTAATTAAGTAATTAACTAAGTAATCAGGTTATGACTAAATTTGAATAAATATATTAGTTTCTAATTATAAATTTCTCCAAAATCCAATGAGTTTAACTAACTAATTGACAATCAACATAGAGATCAAAGTTAATATTTAATGATTTCATACATATCTACAATATCTGAAAGAGATTATCACACAAGAAGATTAAACACGATTTACACTTGAACACGGTAAAATGAACTCCATAAACATAATACAAAAGCAACCATATGTATAAACAAGGCATAAGAGATTAATACCACAAGGCCAAAATACATTGCCTCTCGAAAAACAAAACACCGAAAGTGATTGTTCGATCCTATTCTCAAATCTGTTCAATATCATCAACAAATTCCATGACATTTCCCACTCTTGCAACTTTGCAATCGCAACAAAATATATAGATTTTACATATCCAAAGCAAGATAAGAAAAATGCACTGCGAGACCGGAAAATAGCAGGTTTCTTCTCGTACCTTACGGATGGAAATTGGACTCTTACGACCGGTGAAACGCTCTTGTTAATTGTATGCAAATGAAATGAGACCTAAAAGCGGAGTCTTGTGACAAAACCCCATGCATTTTCTAGATGAATGAAATGAATGATATTGTATGCAATCGACTTTATGAGTTTGGAATGATGCAAGACATGGATTGACCCAGTTATAGAAAGAAAAAGTTTATGCATGAAAATGTATGGATAGGGGAAAAAAGGTGGGCATGACGACTTGCTTCAAGTAAACACAGAAACAAAGTCGCGATGCTTCATTTGATTTAACAACTTTGTCTCTCGCATGTGGACTAGATCGAATGTAATGCGAAGCAACCAACTCCCGAACCTACAATGATCAAGCCTAGAACCTAACGATATGGAACGCATGGCGTAACCTGAACCAAAATTACTTTCACGAGTAATTATTCTTTGTCGTGATGCTCGCTTAGTTTAGAAGAACCGAAGAAAACTAGCGCCTCTTGCATCAACGATCGCGTCAAAAGCATCTCGCGATATACATGATTTTCGGAAAAGACACTAATTTGCATAAGCATAAATGTAAATAATAATAATAACAAATAATCATCATTGTCGATCAATACGTTCACACGGTTCTAAGTCAGCTAAATATATCTGACTAGAACAAATAAATCACTATGACTAACAGGTTCATAATTCTAGTTTGTTAATCAATGTGCACTGTCCACGGGTCACAAACATCTACATATATCAAACTAAGGTTGGAAATGGAAGAAAGAAATGTTGCTGCTAGTTTACATCTAATTGTCTCATGATATATTCAGTAAACTTGCAAGTTTTAATCGTAAAATATTCTTGCTTGAAATCACGGTATTGCCGAAGGCGGAGAACTCTTGTGATCGTGTCCGGTTTGTGTACAATGGCATTTTTGGGATGGCGGCATCACTTATGGTGGTTACTCCGATTTTCTCGTTGTCGATTATAGGTAACCTAGTACTACTTCGTGGATTCACGAAGAAGACGTTTACTATTCAAGATTGATATCATATATGATTGAGTATTTTTAGTTTTCATCACAAGAATTTACGCAATTCGGTTCTTGTAATCAAACTCAAAAACTTTAGGATATCCCTAGTTTATCCATCTACAATAGATTAGTCTTTAGTATTTATCAACCTAGACTAAAAATTGATATTAAGGACATATGAGTTTGACAACGAAGGATGGGTGAATGTCATGTGTGAAGACATGACATTCAGGGCATAACAATATTTAGAACAAAAGAACCCTAACTCAGTAACCTCTTCCATCGTCATCTCCGAGCTCAACCTGCATAAAGATAAAAATGCAAAGTGTGAGTATCATCATGTACTCAATAGGTTTTCGACAAACATTTAACTTAAACAACTTACCAAACTTTATCAACATACGAGTTGAAATAACTCTTCAGCGACAATAGATTTTATATCATTGTAATATTATAAGCTAATGAACGTCGTATTATACTGGTATTATCTTCCTGTGTTGGACCCGAAGGTAACCATTCATAGTCCTGCCCTATCCACGTTTGTTCGGTAATGAGAAGTAGGCCTCCTTCTCAATACCTAGACCGGTCTATATAATCTTAAACTTCCCGGTCAGTGCGGGTATATTTATAAACTTCCCGGTCATTGCCGATCTATGAAATTTTAACTTCCCGGTCGTTAACAAAATTCTTTCGTAGATAGGTACTATGAACTTATTCTCAATAATACTTAATCTTACGCTCAACAACAACATGCATTTATATTCAACAATAATACTATCTTTTATTCAACAAGATATACGATCTTATGTTTAAAATATAACATGATATTATTTTCAACAATTCTCATGATTTATGATGTGCAAGATATAAATGAAATATTCAATATCCAACACACATTAAAGAGAAGAAAACCTACCTGGCATGTCGTCAATCGAGAATTTCTTCCTTCTCGTCCTTTAGAACGCCCTTGTCCTTGCTTGGTCCTTGTAATTGAAATAATTATCGAATTTAGCAACATTACTGTTTACTTGAACATATTATATTTTAATTTTTATTTTACCAAATTCTAAGACTTAAGTAACATACGTATAGTTTTATTCATGTACAACAATTCAACCTTAATTTAAACAATCAAGTGAAAAAATCTCACTTATATACTTATCATATGTTTGCTAATTAAATCCTTAAAACACCTTATTAATAAACAATTTCTAACGAAATTTCGGCAGAGTAACGTTTATAATATGATTAGCCAATTTAATCTAAAATCAACCAAATTCATCCCAACCTCCACCAAATCAACACCATATGCCAAAATATATATTTAGGAACTTAAAACAAGTCCAAACTCATTCATTTACATCAAAATTCTACTATACCCTTCAACATACCTATTATGTAATTTCATAAATTTCATAATCAACAATCCATTTAATATCAAACAACTCACATTTATTCTCATTTATCATCAATAATCATCAATCCATGATCAAGTCAAACCTTAATCAAGTTCATCATATAAATTCACAATTTGATACTAAACTTTAATTTTTCATCTTTTAATATATATGTTCAATAAATCCCATAAATTCAACTTAAGCATTATTTTTATCATAGATCTCAAAAATCATATCAACTACATCAAATAAAATCAAGAAATCAAAGTTCATGCCTACCCCTTAATTTTCAAAAATTTGAGAATTAAGTTTATGCATAAGTTAAATTCTTATAAATTCATCACATGCATTATCTATATCCTAAATCTTAAATATCATGCAGAATAGATCAAATAAAATCAAAAACCCTAAGTTCTAACAACCTCTATTTTTCGAACATTTTGGGAGTTGAATAAACATGATTTAATTTTTCCTTTCTTTGATCATATGGTGTTTATTTCCATTCCTAAACATATATTTAAACTCAATTTAACTAAATCACAACACATAATTGTAACAGCCCGCAAATCCTTAAGTACGGATTAACGGGACTGTTACTATTAAACAGGGATTAAGAACATAATGATCAACAACCTTTCAAGAGTTCAAACTGTTATAGATAAACACACAATGATTTCATACAAACTAGACCAACAGATCATCAACAAAATGGTTCAACTGATCTGAAGGTATTATAGGTAATATTCAAAATACAACTAAGTGTTCTGAACAGCGGAAAGCATGTGAATGCATATATGACGATATACATTCAGGTAAACTATCGTGACAAAAATTCGGATTGCTCAACACTTGTCCATCCCATCACTCCAACCTGCACATTTAAAACAAACATGCGGGCTAAGTACAAGATTGCACTTAGTGGACTCATGCCAAAATCATTTCATTAAATTACATCGCCCATTAGTATAACACGAGGATTTTAGTTGAAATAACTCGTGAATACCAAAACACTTTATCATTTCTCAAAAGATTAGCTGGCCGAATTTTCGATTTGTATGATCCGTATCATTTACATAGCTGCTCATAATCGATCTCACGCCGTAAGTAGGCCTCCTTCACCGACACCGTGACCGTCAAGATGTTGCTAACGGCTCACAATCACATAGTCGGGATTACGCATCGACTAGGATCTATGACCGGCGAAGATGTTGCTAACGGCTCGCGATCGTTTAGGTGTACACGTTAACCCTGGCTGAGGTTCGCATCGACTGGGATCCGATATCGATTTTCTAATAAAGTTGGGAGCTACCCAACAAGCGATTCACTTTCATAGTTGGCTCGCCCAACAACATGATAGGATACATCGTTAAAACATAAATACTTTGGGCATGTAATTGAATAACGATTCATAATCATTTTCAACCGAAAGCTTTGTAAATAAATACTTTTCGAAGAAAGCGTCGTAAATAAAAGGGTTTTCGAGTAAAGCCCACCTCGTATACGAAGGTCTTTCTACTACGGTTTCCTTTCTACGTCGAATGCTCAAGTCCACGTATCACCTTAACGTAAGAATTATTTCAGTACATCGGTCACGTTCGATGGAGACGAACATAGTCTATAACGTTCTACGCATCAAATAAGGCTAACGCCGGACTTATTTTAACGTTTCTTATTTAATTGATGTTGATTATGAATTTTCTCAATTTATAAGGGATATTCTATCTTTTTAGTTCATAATGTACGTTTTAATGTACTTACGTATCGTAAAATGTACTTACGTATCGTAAGTTACATTCTTACTAAACGTACTACGTCACATAGATCATGTATTATCGAATTACGTGCCCTTTGACCTTGGTCAACATTTTTGGTCAACTATTTTGACCAAGTCAACCTTTAGTCAACAATTTTGACTTTAGTCAACTCAAAGTCAACATTTTGACTTTTTCAATTTCTTATGTAATTTTCGATTTTAATGTACAATTCTTGTTCCCAAAATTCCTATAAAATCATACTATGTCTAAAACATTATTTTAGATCATATTATGTACTTATACCTGATAAAATAAATTTATGACATTAATACACATAAGGTATAGTTTTCGGTCATCATAATTAATCAACTAAACATTTTCAAAATTCGATAAATTCACATAACACTTAATAATCCTTAATTATCCTTATTATAACATAATTGTTATTTATTATGAACTATTGAATTTAATTTACCTATGTCATATTCAAAATTTTGACTTAGGTCGAATAATTTTATAAATTTCAATAAATTCCTACAACCATATATTATGAATCTACATCATCAATATGATATGATAACACTTAAACATGGTTTATATCACAACCTACTATCATATCTTATAATTTTCAAAAATCATGAACATAGGTACTAAAGTTTTCCAAAAATTCTACATAAATTCATATAAGCATATTTAATACCCTAGATTATTATTTCATGCTCAAATTAACAATTAAAAATCAAAATATTCAACATATGGCACTCCTATGTTTTCGGTCCACATGAAATTTTTAATACCATGCTTAATTTTGTGACATAATTATAATACATGCTTAATAACATCATATAAACATGATATCTAAACATATTAGCATAGGTTATATAATTTTTGAAAATTACACAAATAACTAAGCTTATAACATAAATTCTAACGTATATATGAAGCTCGTAAGAAATCTAACCTCTTAATCGGATTAGAATTGATCGGCGAATGTTTATTTGTTCTAAGCTTGGGTTTGAAGGATTGGAGAACACTCTATCTTTTCTCTCTATATTTTCGATCACTTGTGGTTTGAATAAGAAATGAAGAGCTCCTATCTTATATTTATAGGCATGTGCAAGTGGTACCATAATTATTACATGAAAATATCTAATGTACACTTGTGCAAAATCTTATCTTTATCCTTATCATATCTTATCTAAATCCTTATCATATCTTATCTAAATCCTTATCATATCTTATCTAAATCCTTATCATGTACAACTCATCATGTACCTTATCCCTTAATTAGATTCATTGTATCATAGTTTAATTAAAATCAACACCTTATTATATATATTTATGTGGATCGGCTATTTTCCATAGCCTAGGATAGATTTTATTTTTTTCTTATATTATATACTTTATTATATCATATTATAATTAAATTAATAATTTGTACCATAAGTATCATGTAATAAAAGAATTATCACATTATACCATCTTATTGTAATTCTCGCCACTTTTAATACCTTTAGGATATATTTTATTTATTTATCCTATTATATATTATATTATTATCATATTATTATTATAGTATAAAGTAGCTTTTGAAAAGTCAAAAATTTCAACTATACAAGTGGCATTAATATATAGTGTGAAATTAAGAATTTTTCAACCTCATTTTTCAAAATTTTCGGCTCCTTCATTAATATAGCCAATGATTACTTGTTTAACTTGTTAAATACTACTACTTTACACCTAATATAGGATAAGATCCAACTCATGTTCACTCATTAATTATAGGATAATATTTGTACATAAAATCACACTAAAAACCCTAAATTTTCGGTCCAACATGCACAAGTGTGATCCCACTTGTGCAAGTTGATGATAACCCTCATCTTATCTATAATAATATCATATTAATATAATTAATATTATACATTATTAATTAGATAAGAATTAAATTAAAAATCACACTTTTAGTAACCACATTTTCGAAAATCACTAAGGAAATTCCAAACATTTTATTTCCTTGTATAAAATAGCTACTACATAGTTATGTGATATATTATATGTCTTAGATAATAAATTTAATCATAGAAAAGTATTAAAAATAATTTTAGACCTTAAAAACCCTAATTTGAAATTTTAGGGTTTTCGAAACCCATAACAAAAGGTATATTGCATTCTTAAATTTTCTAGCATTATTTTAATAATAAATAATTCTCTTATATCATAAAATAATCATAGGAATTTGAATTTCATAATTCCGTGATCATTTGACTGAGTTATCGACTCATCTCTAAAATCAAGCGTTTGAAGCGTCTCAAAATTCTTATAGTGAATTATCTCTAAAGCGTTCAAAATAAAGTTGTAACAACTTTATTTATTCCTATAATAATAGAATTTCAAATTAAGCTTAACGACAATAATCTTGTAAGGCGTAATCGTCGAATTTATCCGACGTTAGAATATTATGTTTGAAGGAATATCAGAAATTATATTCCTTAATTCACTAAGCATCAGTGAATATCACACAGAAATTATCCAATTATGTTTGGTCAAAGTCAAGTGTTGACTAATTAAGGTTTTAATTATTGAATTAATAATACTAATTACGGAATTTATTATCGTAATTCAATATTAAAATTACGGGATATTACATTCTACCCCCCTTAAAATAAATTTCGTCCCGAAATTTGCATACCTCAAAAGAGTTCGGGGTATCGCTCTTTCATGGCATCCTCAAGTTCCCACGTAGCTTCTTCTTGTCCGTGGTGCTTCCATAGGACTTTTACTAAGGGAATGGATTTATTTCCCAACTGTTGAACCTTATGGTCTAAAATAGCCACAGGTTCCTCTTCGTAGCTCATGTCAGGATTTAAGACCACGTCATCATGATGTATTACGTGTTTCGGATCATACACGTATTTCCTCAATTGCGACACGTGAAACACATTATGAACATTACCCAAACTCGGTGGTAATACTAGTCTATAGGCTACAGGGCCTATTTTCTCAAGGATCTCGTAAGGTCCTATAAATCGTGGTCTCAACTTTCCCTTTACCCCAAATCTTACAATGCCTTTTGACGGAGAGGTTTTAAGGAAAACTTTGTCTCCACACTCAAATTTTAGCTCGAATCTACGGGTGTCGGCATACGATTTCTGCCTATCCTGAGCTTCCTTTATTCTTTGTCTTATCGGCGGACAATTTCAATCATTTCTTCCATCATATCGAGCCCTAAAATTTTCCTTTCACCAACTTCATCCCAGTAAAGTGGTGATCGGCATTTTCTTCCATACAATGCTTCATATGGGGCCATATTGATTGTCGCCTGGTAACTATTATTGTAGGCGAACTCAATAAGTGGTAGAACTTGTTCCCAAGTTGCGCCTCGATCCAATACTACCGTTCTCAACATATCTTCTAGTGTTTGGATCGTTCTTTCAGATTGGCCATCATGCGTGGATGAAAAGGCGTGCTAAAATTGACTTTGTCCCAATTCCTTTGTAAGCTAACCCGAATCTCAAGTAAACTTGAATCTCTATCGAGTGATAGATTTCGTATTCCATGCGGACATACAATTTCCTTGACATATAGCTGGGCTAACTTATCGGATCCATATGTAATTCGAATTGGTAGGAAGTGAGCACATTTTGTAAGGCGATCCACTACTACCCATATAGCAGTGTTTCCCTTTTGTGACTTTGGTAAACCCGTTACAAAATCCATAGCTATGTCGTCCCATTTCCATTCGGGTATTTCCAGGGTTGCAGCTTTCCATATGGCCTTTGATGTAATGCCTTTACTTGTTGACAAGTTAGACAACGTTCGACGAAAGAGGCTATATCTCTTTTCATTCCTTCCCACCGGAACTTTCCTCGTAAGTCTTGGTACATTTTGGTACTGCCTGGATGGGCGGTATAAGGAGTATCATGAGCTTCACTCATGATTTCATTTCTAAGCTCATCATTGTTTGGAATGCATAGCCTTTCCTCAAACAATATAGCGTTATCGGATGCTTCTTTGAAACCTTTTTGTTCTCCCATTCTCACTTTAACCCTTATCTTTTATAGTTCCTCATCCTTTCTTTGCTCTTCTATGATTTTATTCCTTAAATCAGGCATCATAGTAAGTGTAGCAACATTACCCATGATTGTCTTTGGTGGTTCGACTATCTCTATTGACATTTTCTCAAACTCCTCAATGAGTTTTCCTTCCTTTGTCAAGAGACATCCAAGTTTTGATTGACCTTTACGACTTAAGGTATCAGCTACTACATTAGCTTTTCCTGGATGATAGTTTATGCCACAGTCGTAGTCTTTTACTAATTCAAGCCATCTCCTTTGTCTCATGTTCAGATCTTTTTGCTCGAAAAAGTATTTTAAACTTTTGTGGTCAGTAAAGATTTCACATCTCACCCCGTAGAGATGATGTCTCCAAATCTTTAAGGCATGAACCACAGCTGCCAGTTCCAGGTCATGAATCGGGTAGTTCAACTCATGTGGTCTAAGTTGCCGTGATGCGTAAGCTATTACCTTTCCTTCTTGCATCAGTACACAACCAAGTCCATTCTTGGAAGCATCGGTATAGATAACATATTCTTTGTTTGCATCTGGAACAGCTAATACCGGTGCACTAGTCAGTTTCTCTTTTAACGTTTAGAAACTTGCCTCATACTCATCAGTCCACGTGAACTTAATCCCTTCGAATAGGCGTGTCATTGGCCTTGCTATCTTGGAGAATCCTTCATGAATCTCCTATAGTAACCACTAATCTAAGAAACTCGGTTTCATTACGAGTGGTCGGTGTTTTCCATCCTTTTCTGACCTCGACCTTTCTTTGGATCAACTTTTATTCCTTCCGGCGACACAATGTGTCCAAGGAATATTACTTCTTTAAGCCAAAATTCACACTTCTTTGAATTTAGCATAAAGTTGTTCGGCTCGTAGAGTCTCAGAACACGCTCTCAAGTGTTCCCTATGTTCCTCCTCATTTTTCGAATAGATGAGAATATCATCTATGAAGACTAAGACAAACTTATCCAAGTATGGATGGAACACTCTGTTCATAAGGTCCATAAACACGGCAGGTGCATTGGTTAGTCCGAACGGCACTACTACAAACTCGTAGTGACCATACCTTGTTCGGAATGCCGTCTTAGATATATCTTCTGGTCGCACCTTTAGTTGATGGTAGCCTGACTTAAGATCGATTTTCGAGAATACGCTTGCACCTCTCAACTGATCGAACAAATCGTCAATCCTTGGTAGCAGATATTTGTTCTTAAGTGTCAGTTTATTTAATTCCCGATAATCGATGCACATCCTTAACGAACCATCCTTTTTCTTGACAAACAGGACAGGCGCTCCCCATGGTGAAACACTTGGTCTAATAAAACCCAAGTCCAATAACTCTTGAATTTTAATTTTCAGCTCTTCGAGTTCCTTGGGTGCCATTCTGTAAGGCGATTTTGATCTCGGGCGATCCCGCTCCGGATCAATGTGAACTCTAGGCTGCCGTGCGGGGTAGTCACGGTAATGTGTCGGAAAGGCGTCTGAAATTCTCGAACAATTTCTACGTCTTCGACCCTTGTTTCCGCTTTTTCTTCTCCATATAGATAAACAAGGAATGCTTGACATTCCTTCTTGTTCATCATTCTTCTTGCTTGGAATGCGGATATTATTGGAATCTTCTTTCCCATACTGATTCCATAAAAGTTCGTAGTTTCTTTTCCCGGTGGTTGGATCGAAATTCTTCTCTCCTTGCATAGGATCGTGGAATGGTTTTCGGCCAACCAATCCATTCCTAAGATTATATCTACATCCCCCATAGGTATTACGTTCAAGTTATTTGCTAGAACCTTAAGTGAGCCTAAGTTCAACTCTAAGTTCGAGCAAGCCTGTGTAACGGTCATAATACCTCCTACAGGTGATGAGATTCTCATTTCCTGATTCGTTTCTTCAGGTTTAAGTTCTAACATATCAACGCATGCTTTTGAAATGAAAGAATGCGAAGCACCCGTATCGAACAGAAGTATAATAGGTATATTGCAAAGTAGTCCCATACCCGCTAGGTTACCTTGGTTCTGCTCGTTCTGACGCCTATGTAGCGCATAGGCTCTGGCCTGAGCTGGCTACGGCCGGCGGGGTGCTTGCCTATGTTGATATGGCTGTTGTTGCATGATTCTTCTGTCTCTGCATTTCTTCATTCTTCTTCTTCTTCTTGTGGTGATCTTGAATTTCCTTAACGGTTGGGTGGGGCCTGCTTGATTTGGCCTTCCCATAGTTATTTGGCGAATCCCAGGGCATTCATTTGCAAAGTGGCCCCTCACGCCACATTTATAACAAATGATGTTTCTAGCCAAGCACACTCCCGCGTGCCTCTTGTTACATTTTGGGCATGGCGGAATCCTTACTATTTCCTGGGTAGGTGGAGTAAATATGGGTCTTCTCCAGCCTTGCCCTTGCGAAGCCATGTTATTCTGCCATGGTCTCTTGTTTCCATTATTAAAGCCTCCTCGGTTGAAGTTGTTGTTATTAGAACTTCCTTCCCATTTGCGCTTTCCCTTGTCACCGACATTTTGTGACTGAGTCGGTGCAGGTTTCTCTTCGGGCATTGCAGCCTCTATGTCCAAAGCTCTACCAAGAGCTTCCGTATATGTTAAGTCGCCATGACTTGCCAGCGACATCCTTATCTCATGTCTCAGTCCTGCCCTGAATTTTTCTGACATTTTCATGTCAGTACTCACTAAATCCGGGGCGTATCTAGACATATCGCAGAACAATCGGTCGTACTCAGTGACTGACATCTTGTCCTGCTTCAGGGTGAAAAATCCAACCTCCTTTTTCTTCCGATAGCTTTTGGGAATGTACTTATCATACATTTCTGTTTTGAAGTCATCCCAGGTGAAGTACTCCATTTGTTCTGGGGTCAGCGTCTTCCTTCTTGCCTCCCACCAGAAATCAGCCGGTTCGGTGAGTTGGAACGTAACGCAAGATAACCTCTCTTGCGTGGTACAACGAAGGAAATCAAAAATTCGTTCAATTTCCCTGACCCACTGTTCGGCATCCTCAGGGCTTCCCTTACCATTGAAGGAGGGCGGGTTTTGTCTTAAGAATAACTCCTCAACCCTACGGTCAGGTGGAGGTGGAGGTGGTACCGGGATCTCTTCACTTTCAACCCGGGGTATTCTACCTCTGCCCCTGCCTCTTCCTCTACCTCTGCCCCTCTCTTCTTGCTGAGGTGCATGTCTGGGCGGCATTCAGTTAATAAAACGTAGTTAGCGTTTGAATAACGTTTATCGAAATTCAGTATACATAACATCTTTATACAATCGTATCGTAAAATAGTTCTTTGATAACCATTGATTCCCTATGTACACATCTTTTATCATAAAAAGGCCCATCTAGGGTCATCATATATATATATGAAAACTGCCTCGATTGAGGACTATTCTGTACAAGTCATAAGACTTCAAAAAGATCTCATAGCGTTTACAAAGTGCTATGCTTCTATAGTTACTGCTAGAGCATCTCTAGTTACACTATACACATGCTATTTTTCACTACTATGTTTTCTCTAACCATACTATCTATAGTATGATTTGCTATTTATTCTTTAGGTTTTGACATTGTTGAGTGTCCTTCATCTGAGTCATATTCTTCGCTTGGAAACTTGCCAGTGTCCAAGTATGTCCTTGCCTTGTACATCAAGTAATTCAACTCTTTTAAAGGGCCGGGGGTAATGCTGCTTCCTGTTTCCTCCATGAGACCAGAATCCTGCGTCGCTTCGTTTTCTCTTCTTGGCATAACTGATGGGGTAGGATATGGGTTGATATATTGGCCTTCATAGTGCCTCTTTCCCTTGGTGTCCTCGTGCCATGTATATTGTTGAGGAAAGGTTCTCACAGGTGCTGCTCCATACATGTCATATGTATTCTTGAGATGGTTGACAAATCCTGTTAGTTATGCTAGAACCTCTGAATTCTCTTTATAGATAACATATTCTTTTGCCACTTCTCGTGCATATTCTTGCCAGCCTGTTGGCAGTCGGTGAATGAGTCGCTGGATACCATCCAAAGCTGTTATTCCATGGTAATGAGCTTTCATCCAGAGGCGCAAGAACTCATCCAGGAATCGCCCTATATTGGTGCCTGGTCTATAATGAAAGAATCTATACTCGAGCTCCTCGTTTGAAACCTTTCCTTTTCCTGCCATCTGAATACAGACAGTACTAGCGTAAGTTGATCTATATCTGATAAGCAGATAAGGTGGACAAGAACATATATGTTAAGCAGATAAAGCAAACATATCTGATAAGTAGATAAATGTTTACAGCAAAGTTCCTATGTTCATTCTATATCATAATTTCACTTATGGGATCTCTACTTTCAACTTTCTAAGTTCTTTGGTTCTTAGCAAAATTTTCAGTCTGACTTCGACTGTTCCCCACGAATTCTGGAGAAGGATTCAGGATTTCTGTCCTTCATATGAAATGAAGTTCGTTGTGATAAGAGTACGTGAGCGAAAACTGTTTGCGAAACGGAGTTCAAACGAATAAGAACGAGGCAAAACAAAAACACTGCATAGTACAGTTTTCTGCCTGCGTGACCGTATGCCGTGAATTACTCCTTTCCGATTTATTGCGAGCTCATGCTCCTTTTAAATGCAATTTCCTTTCAAAATTCGTTTAGTTTTCTGTGTTTCATATCGAACTTAAGTATCTTGCTCCTTTGATCCTTTCTTTTGCTTTCGTCATTCTTTCGTTGAAAACTCGAGTTTGTTTTCAACTGACTTTTCGTTCGTTCGTAAATCAATACCTCACTATTGTTCTCGTAAGAGGGATAAAGATTCCCTAATTCGTACTTCTATGTTCAAGAGGTGAGCATGCTTCTTAGAGCATCTATGTTCTTTTGGGAATAACATACCCACTTTCAAAATAAACTGTAAAACTTTTGAATAAACATTTCAAAAATCATAACATAACTTCTGTATTCATGCTTTTCAGTAACTCAAGCATCACTTTTGACATTATCATGTCAACTGTTTCTCATTCTTCGTAAACTCTGTCTCATATCACTGATAACTCATTATCATATCACTTTTGACATAAAATTGTCAACTTTTCTCATAACACTGAAAAGTTCTTTTCGGAATACATTCCAAAACTTTCATAATTTTCACTGCTTTCAAAATATAAGTTCAATCTCATTTTCGAAACTTTCAAGTTCAATTGTTTCAACTTTCAACTTTCAATCTCTAAACTGAGAAAATAATTTACCTCTTTCCCGGTTGAGCTTGATGTGATGGAGTGTTGAGCACAGTCAGCTGATCTCTAGAAGTCTAGTGACTCAATCTAGACTTGACTTTTGAAAGAAAGTTTTGGTTTAAAAGAAAGACACCTCGATACCAATCGTAACGACCAAAATCCTTAAGTGCGGATTAACGGATCACATTACTATTAACAGGATTAAGAACATAATGATCAACAACCTTTCAAGACTTTAAACTGTTATAGATAAACACACAATGATTTCATACAAACGAGACCAACAGATCATCAACAAAAGGGTTCAACTGATCTGAAGGTATTATAGGTAATATTCAAAATACAACTAAGTGTTCTGAACAGCGGAAAGCATGTGAATGCATATATGACGATATACATTCAAGGTAAACTATCAGCGACAAAAACTCCGACTGCTCAACACTTGTCCATCCCATCAGCAGCTCAACCTGCACATTTAAAAACAAACATGCAGTGCTAAGTACAAGATTGCACTTAGTGGACTCATGCCAAAATCATTTCATTAAATTACACTGCCCATTAGTATGGATTTTAGTTGAAATAACTCGTGAATACCAAAAGACTTTATCATTTCTCAAAAGATTCGCCTGGCCAGGCATTTTCTGATTTGTATGATCCGTATCATTTACATAATTGTTCATAATCGATCTCACGCCGTAGAAGTAGGCCTCGCTTCACCGACGCCGTGACCGTCAAGATGTTGCTAACGGCTCACAATCACATAGTCGGGATTACGCATCGACTAGATCTATGACCGTCAAGATGTTGCTAACGGCTCACAGTCATTTAGGTGTACACGTTAACCCTAGCAAGGAATTCTGCATCTGACTAGGATCCGATATCGATTTTCTGATAAAGTTGGGAGCTACCCAACAACTGATTCACTTTCATAGTTGGCTCGCCCAACAACATGATAGGATACATACGTTAAAACATAAATACTTTGGGCATGTAATTGAATAACAGTTCATAATCATTTTTCAACTGAAAGCTTTGTAAATAAATACTTTTCGAAGAAAGCGTCGTAAATAAAAGGGTTTTCGAGTAAAGCCCACCTCGTATACGAAGGTCTTTCTACTACGGTTTCCTTTCTACGTCGAATGCTCAAGTCCACGTATCACCTTAACGTAAGAATTATTTCAGTACATCGGTCACGTTCGATGGAGACGAACATAGTCTATAACGTTCTACGCATCAAATAAGGCTAACGCCGGACTTATTTTAAAGTTTCATATTTAATTGATGTTGATTATGAATTTTCTCAATTTATAAGGGATATTCTATCTTTTTAGTTCATAATGTACGTTTTAATGTACTTACGTATCGTAAGTTACATTCTTACTAAACGTCTTCGTCACATAGATCACGACATCGAATTACGTGCCTTTTGACCTTAGTCAACATTTTGGTCAACTATTTTGATCAAGTCAACCTTTAGTCAACAATTTTGACTTTAGTCAACTCAAAGTCAACATTTTAACTTTTCAATTTCTTATGTAATTTTCGATTTTAATGTACAATTCTTGTTCCAAAATTCTATAAAATCATACTATGTCTAAAACATTATTTTAGATCATATTATGTACTTATACTGATAAAATAAATTTATAACATTAATACACATAAGGTATAGTTTTCGGTCATCATAATTAATACAAACATGCAGGGCTAAGTACAAGATTGCACTTAGTGGACTCATGCCAAAATCATTTCATTAAATTACACGCCCGTTAGTATAACACGAGGATTTTAGTTGAAATAACTCGTGAATACCAAAACACTTTATCATTTCTCAAAAGATTAAATCGGCGGGCATTTTCTCGATTTGTATGATCCGTATCATTTACATAACTGTTCATAACTGATCTCACGCCGTTGAAGTAGGCCTCCTTCCACCGACGCCGTGACCGGCCGAAGATGTTGCTAACGGCTCACAATCACATAGTCGTGGATTACGATCCGACCAGATCTATGACCGTCGAAGATGTTGCTAACGGCTCACGCTATTTAGGTGTACACGTTAACCCTGGCCAGAATTCGCGATCCGACTAGATCCGATATCGATTTTCTAATAAAGTTGGGAGCTACCCAACAACCGATTCACTTTCATAGTTGGCTCGCCCAACAACATGATAGGATACATACGTTAAAACATAAATACTTTGGGCATGTAATCAATAACGAGTTTATAATCATTTTCAACCGAAAGCTTTGTAAATAAATACTTTTCAAGAAAGCGTCGTAAATAAAAGGGTTTTCGGTAAAGCCCACCTCGTATAATGGGGTCTTTCTACTACGGTTTCCTTTCTCGTCGAATGCTCAAGTCCACGATCGACCTTAACATAAGAATTATTTCAAGACATCGGTCACGCTCGATGGAGACAAACATAGTCTATAACGTTCTCACGATCAAATAAAATTAACGGGACTTATTTTAACGTTTCTTATTTAATTGATGTTGATTATGAATTTTCTCAATTTATAAGGGATATTCTATCTTTTTAGTTCATAATGTACGTTTTAATGTACTTACGTATCGTAAGTTACATTCTTACTAAACGTACTACGTCACATAGATCACGTATTATCGAATTACGTGCCCTTTGACCTTGGTCAACATTTTTGGTCAACTATTTTGACCAAGTCAACCTTTAGTCAATAATTTTGACTTTAGTCAACTCAAAGTCAACATTTTGACTTTTTCAATTTCTTATGTAATTTTCGATTTTAATGTACAATTCTTGTTCCCAAAATTCCTATAAAATCATACTATGTCTAAAACATTATTTTAGATCATATTATGTACTTATACCTGATAAAATAAATTTATAACATTAATACACATAAGGTATAGTTTTCGGTCATCATAATTAATCAAGTAAACATTTTTCAAAAATTCCAATAAATTCACATAACACTTAATCATCCTTAATTATCCTTATTATAACATAATTGTTATTTATTATGAACTATTGAATTTAATTTACCTAAGTCATATTCGAAATTTTTGACTTAGGTCCAAATAATTTTTATAAATTTCAATAAATTCCTACAACCATATATTATGAATCTACATCATCAATATGATATGATAACACTTAAACATGGTTTATATCACAACCTACTATCATATCTTATAATTTTCGAAAATCATGAACATAGGTACTAAAGTTTTCCAAAAATTCTACATAAATTTATATAAGCATATTTAATACCCTAGATTATTATTTCATGCTCAAATTAACAATTAAAAATCAAAATCATCAACATATGGCACTCCTATGTTTTCGGTCCACATGAAATTTTTAATACCATGCCTAATTTTGTGATATAATTATAATGCATGCTTAATAACATCATATAAACATGATATCTAAACATATTAGCATAGGTTATACAATTTTCGAAAATTACACAAATAACTAAGCTTATAACATAAATTCTAACGTATATGAAGCTCGTAAGAAATCTAACATCTTAATCGGATTAGAATTGATCGGCGAACGTTTATTTGTTCTAAGCTTGGGTTTGAAGGATTGGAGAACACTCTCTTTTCTCTATATTTTCGATCACTTGTGGTTTGAATAAGAAATGAAGAGCTCCTATCTTATATTTATAGGCATGTGCAAGTGGTACCATAATTATTACATGAAAATATCTAATGTACACTTGTGTAAAATCTTATCTTTATCCTTATCATATCTTATCTAAATTCTTATCATATCTTATCTAAATCCTTATCATGTACAACTCATCATGTACCTTATCCCTTAATTAGATTCATTGTATCATAGTTTAATTAAAATCAACACCTTATTATATATATTTATGTGGATCGGCTATTTTCCATAGCCTAGGATAGATTTTATTTTTTTCTTATATTATATACTTTATTATATCATATTATAATTAAATTAATAATTTGTACCATAATTATCATGTAATAAAAGAATTATCACATTATACCATCTTATTGTAATTCTCGCCACTTTTAATACCTTTAGGATATATTTTATTTATTTATCCTATTATATATTATATTATTATCATATTATTATTATAGTATAAAGTAGCTTTTGAAAAGTCAAAATTTCACATATCAAGTGGCATTAATATATAGTGTGAAATTAAAATTTTTCAACCTCATTTTCAAAATTTTCGGCTCCTTCATTAATTGAGCCAAGGATTACTTGTTTAACTTGTTAACTACTACTACTTTACACCTAATATAGGATATGTCACGACCACACTCCGGATAACCCAGAGTCTGGACGGACTAATACTAGGAATAGTATTTAGGAATCATGGGTAATTATAATAACGGAAATTTGCATAATTAGACGAACAATACTTGATCATACATACTTTAATATAGGTCAAACTAAGTGGTTTAAGCTATCAGATCCAAATATCAACAATGATCTGATAGACTTCAACACTTCATAACATCTCATCGTCATACATAGCATAAAAATAAATTCAGAGTCGCAGCGGAAAGTGCGTGAATACATATATGACGATATGTATTCAAGGATAACAAGTTTAAACATGACGTCAAGGACACTGGACCTTCCTCAACACTCCTCCATCCTCAACATCCGAGCTCAACCTGCACATTTAAAAACAAACATGCAGGGCTGAGTACAAAATTTGCACCCAGTGGACTCATGCCAAAAATATTTTATTTTCTTTGAATTACACTACCAATACTATGGTAAGACACAAGGGTTTTAGTTGAAAATGCCTTGTGCTTACTAAAATATTTTCATCAGTTCATAAAAGTTGCTTGGCCAAGCATTTTTCTTGGTGTGTATGATCTATATCCCTTATTATCATTCCATCATATCACCATAGTCGAAAGTCGTGAGGGAGGCCTCCATCTACGACCCCGTGACCGGCCGTGAATTGTCCTTACAAACACACATCACCATTAGTGTACACGTTAATCTAGCTGTATAAGCCTTCCCAAGATAGGATCCGATATCGATTTTCATTCATAAGTTGGGAGCTACCCAACCACATCATCTCATTCATGTCATTCACATGGATAAGATACAATTCACAAAACGTAATCATTTTGGCAGGTAATTATTTAAAAGGTTTTATCAACAGTTGAAAAAGTACTGTAAATAAAGAGAGTTGAAAAGAGCAGCAAAGTTGTTTTGTTTTAGTAATAAAGCCCACCTGAAAAACTATTGTTCGTCTTTAACGATCGTTTACTCGTCAACGTCCAGCTGTTGCGTCAACGTCCACACCTTTATATAAAAAGGATGTTTTAGTACGTCGTTTACGTAATTCGAGACTTACAAAGTCTATAATAAGATTCAATATTTTATATCGACATAAATTGAATTCTTTAATGAATTCAATACGTTTCTCAAACGCGTATCATCTTAACATTTCTCGTTCTTCGATAGGGACGAGACATGTGTTGAAAATTACCATTTTATCCCTCTTGGTAAATGGTTCAACGTTTTCTCACGTTTTTCGATCTAACGACTTCAAACATGAAATCTTTTCATATCAACGTGATTTTATCAAAGCGACACGTTTCGTGTACTTATGTATTTATCGAACGTATTTCGTTCGTTGATTTCAAAAGTCAATAATTTTGACTTTTCTTAGTAATTTAATTACTAAGGCATAATTTAATTTTAAATTCTCAAAATCAATTTCCAATTGATTTCTTTTTATTAATGTTTTAATATGTTTAAAATAATTTTAAACATATAATTCATTATAAATAATGAATTTAAGGATTTAAAATCCTTTTCTAATATAAAAATAGCTCACGACTATTTTAAATTTTATAACTTAATTATTTTCGAAAATTCCTTATAAAATCTAAATATGTCTAAAATAGTATTTAGACATATAATTTATTAATAAACTTAATTAAAAGGTGTCACCCCCCACAATCCTAAGTGCGGATTAGCGGGGACTATAACTCTAAGCAGGATAAAAATACTGAGGAGACTCTTTTTAACAATAAGCGTAATACATATGTCATTTATGTTCTTGGACTATATTACATAATTTAAGTTCTAGCGGCGGAAAGCATGTGATATGTACATATGACGATGTACTATCAAGGTATAAACGTTTGGTGACAACATTCCTATTGCTCAACACTTGCTCCATCCATCATCTCGCTCAACTGCGCATTTAAAACAAACATGCGGTGAGTACAAGAATGCACTCGGTGGACTCATGCGAAAACATTTTATCATTTTTAGATTACACTGCCACATCATGGTAAGACACAAGGGTTTTAGTTGAAATGCCTTGTGCTTACTAAAGCATTTTATCAGTTCATAAAAATCATCGCCTGGCCAGGCATTTTCTTGGTGTGTATGATCCATATCCCTTATCATCATTCATCATAACATCATAGTCGAACGTCGTGAAGGAGGCCTCCCTCTACGACGCCGTGACCGGCCGTGAATTGTCCTTACAGCACACAGTCACCTTAGTGTACACGTTAATCCTAGCCAGGTATTGTCTTTCCAGCATAGGATCCGATATCGATTTCATTCATAAGTTAGGAGCAACCCAACAACATTTATAACATTTCATAGCATCTCATGGATAGGATACATACACAAAACATAAACATTTTTGGCAGGTGATCTTGTAAACATTTAACAACAGTTGAAATAAGCATCGTAAATAAATATTTCAGAAGCATTTTATTCTTGAGTAGAGTAAAGCCCACTGGATGTGGATTGCCTTAATCCCATTTCTTGGGTGTAAGTCCTAGCTTTAGCCTATCTATTCTTGACCTTGAGGTTTTGGGTGGAAAAATCCATTGGGTCTTAGAACCCATATTTCTACTTTAGTGTATATCATGGTATGATATACACTCGATTAACCATGTGGTAGCACCTAGTCAAATATTTCACGTTAAGGTATGCTTTGGTGAAAATATCGTATCATGATGATTTATCATAATTCGTACATCTTATAATGCTCTATCGTACCTTGCGACATAACATAATGAATGCATCGATTAATAGCATGTTAGTCACATAAGGCATACTTCACATAGGGTTTCCAACACTTAGTCAAATTTCAAGTGTTTTAATTTCAGCAAAAACAGCTTGAAACAACCCAAGTGACGTACTTTGACGACCCATAACTCTCGATTCAGAATACGTATGGTCGCACAAAGATACATTATGGAAACCTCTAAACATGTACTACAAGTTCTAAGAAGAAATTAAATCCAAAAGAGTCGTGGTTCTGAAGATATAGGGTCTCAAAGTGGGCAACTCAAACTGACTTCTATACTTAGAAATGTTTTCAAATTTCCAGTTTTAGCTTAACGACGAGGGGTTTTGCGAGGCTCGTAACTTTTGACTCACAATACCAAAATGGCTGCAGGCTACCAATTTAGAAACCTTGTAACAAGTACTACATATGTCATGAAGACCATACTGGAAAATATCTAACTCATCGAGAAATACATAAGTCCAAAGTTGACTAGTTGGAAATGGACAGTTTCCAGTAGGTGACTTTGGGTCGATGAAAGGTATACCTATAAAACTTGGTTTGGGATCAAACTTTCCAGATCATAACTAGACATGGTGGGGAACATTTCTTATGAAGAAACCCAAGTCCAAATCGGACTACAAATGGCTTGAACACCTCACGTAAAGTCATACTCGAACAGCCTATTAACATAGAAATTTTCTAAGGCAGTTTGTCCAAAAGGCTTACTGAAATGTATCAAATTTAAAATTCACCGTGAGTTCATTATAAGGAATCTGGAAATGAAACCAATCATATTGAAAAGCCACTTAAGTATAGTTTTATCCAGAAAAAGCCTCACTCAATGATTCACAATAGATTGGGAGCTAAAATTTTTTTACCACAAGCTATCACTCCCGTGACAGTTTTGTGCAGTTAACTTGTAAAATCTGGAATAAATAGTAAAACTTTTTAGAAAATTCTGAAAATTTACAGGAATCTTCTAGACATGCTTAATTATGTTTCTGCCAAATTTTAGAGTTTTATCATTAGCCAAACTTAAAACGAAAGCCACGCACTATGGGTGATAAACACGGCGATTTCGCAGATTTGTGCAGTTGTTTTTGATAAATACGAATAAAATATCAAATCAAGTTGGATGGACTTGAAATTTTACAGAGGAATAATAGACACATATAATTTCAACATATCAAAAATTCACAATCATCGGACCACTAAAACTTAGTCAAATAAATTCGTGAAGTTACTGATCGTCCAGATTAACAACATGCAATCACTTTCAAGTATAGAACCAACACCATCAAGCTTATTGATGAACATGCATGTGTATATTTCGATCAAAGTAACTTATGGGTGTAGGGATTTTACCTTGGATCAGATTTTTAACAAGGTTGAGGGAGAGATGGAGGTGCGGCGGAGCTCATGCTCGGTTGAGATGAAAGTGGGGGAGGAGCTCTTGGCCTCCTTGCAAACCTTAGAGAGAGGAGGAGAGAGATGGCTGCAAATCTGAATTTGGGGAGGAGAGTGTCGTGGGGAGTAAGGCTGAAGTGGGGGTGTGGTGTTACATGGGGTGGTAGCTTAGGGGTGACAAGTGTTGTCCCATGACCTTGCATGGTAACACTTGTCCCTACACACACACCCCTCTACGACACACACACACATGCACTATATATATATCTGATTTTAATTGCTTAGTTATGTTATAATTAATCACATTGTCATATAGTAGATACATGCAATAGGAAAAATCAACAAGATAAACTTGTATACATAGGTGTATAGTTTTCGGCTTTTACACTATGCCAAAGGGTCCAAATTTTATTGTCCATGCCAAACATTGATATATGTTATGACATATAGTTTAGATGATAAATAATATCATAGGATAAATTAATGGCATCATTTAATGCGATAAAAATCGAGTTCGAAAATTAGGGTTTTCAAACGTTTGAAAAATTGGTCACTCTCAATTCTTGTTGATCTAGCATTGATTTAATGCTTAATAATACTGTAATTACATATACTAATCATAGGAAATTAATTCCTATAATTTCTTGATCGATTAAAAGCGCTTTTCGTTTCATCTCAAAGCGTTAACGTTTGAAAGCGTTGCAAAGCGTTCATTATCGACTCATCTCGAAATGGTCGTCATTACTTTATTACATTATTCCATTAATAATGGAATTTAATTCTAAGCTTAATTGCTTAGAAAATATCATAATTTTAACTATCGATCGTGATCGACGTTAAAATAATCTTGTCGATATACTTCATATACTTTTATTTCTTAATTCACAATTCTCGTGAATATAAAATAGAATTCATTCCTTCGTAAATAATCGAAATCATTATTCGATATCTTATGGATTGAATCATCTCGGTAATTTCTAATTTACGGGTTTTAAATACCGTAATTGGGCGTCTAATTCTACGGGTATTACATCCTACCCCTTAAAAGAAATTTCTTCCGAAATTTGCATACCTCATAAAGTATGGGTATCTTAACATCATAACATCATAACTTTCTATGTGCTTTTCTTTCGTCCATGGTTCTTCCATTGGACTTTTATTATAAGACCAAACTTGCTTCTTTAATCGTTGAATCGTGCGATCAAATTAGTCGTGATTTTCATCATAACCCATCTGAGTCAAAGATCACATCATCATGTTGGTTTCGTGAATTGGGTCATTTAGTATTTCCTTAAGCTGCGACACGAGGAAAACATTTCGTACTTTCCCCAAATGTGGTGGAAGTACCAAGCTATAAACTACTAGGCTATCATTTCTAGGAGCTCGTAAGGTCTATAAAGCGTGATCTCAACATTCTTGTATCTAAACTTATAATTCCTCTAGATGGAGAAATCTTAAGAAACTTTAATTCCGCATTCAAGAATGCGGTTCGGGTTCTGCGTACCGTAAGACTTTTATCATCTAAGCTTTTCTTATTCCTTGCCTCGTTGGTAGATATCTTAATCGTTTCATTTACAACGTCGGGACTTTATACCTTTGCTCACCTACTTTGTTACAATAAAGTGGTGGTCGATACTTCTTTTCGTGTCACTTCATAAGGCTACATTGATCGTTATTTGGTAGCTATGGTCGTGCGTAAACTTACTAAGTGGTGCAATCGTTCTCACCGATACCTTGGTTTATCACTTGTTCTATCGTATCCTTAAACATTCATCTTGTCCTTTTGATTGTCCTTACGCTTGTGGTGGACATCTATGTTAAGGCTCAATCTAGTGTCTAACTCATTTTGTGAGTTAGTTCCAAAACTAGGGTACTCTTGAAGTCTCTATCTGAGCGATGGTTTGGTACTCCTTGTAAATATCGATTTCCTTTATGTCGGTGAGCTAACTTATCGGATCTACGAGTCATCCGAATAGGCGAGACAAAACATAATTGGCGAGTCGATCCACTACTAGCCATATAGTAGTGCAATTTCTTTATGACTTTGGTAAAATCATCATAAGATCTATTTCTATATCATTCTATTTTCATTCGTATATCTATAGAGATCATAACTTCTTATAAGGCATTTGATACAATGTCTTCACTTCTTGTAACCGAGACCTTTGCTTTCGACAATCATGGTTACATCTCATTCCATTCCTTGCCATCTAACTTTACTCGTAAATCATAATACATCTTAATAATGCCTGGTTGGCGGTATGAGAAGGATCATGAAATTCATTCTTGGTTTTATTTCTAAGCTTATTATTGCTTGGAAATATATGTATATCTCTCTCTTAGACAATATAACACTGTCTAGCGCTCCTTAAAATATCCTTTAGCTCTTCATTCCTTATTTTAATTTGTATTCTATTCCCATCTTCATTTCTCTTTTTAGTCATATTTCACCTTAGTTATGAGGTACCACTTACGTTAGTCCTTGATTTCCGACTATTTACATTCTCGTTTTCTTAACCTTTCGATGAGTTTTCTTTTCTATAAGGACATACCTTGATTTAGGCGTATTTTATATCTTAGGCATTAGATTCTACATTACCCTTTCTTAGGTGATTATTTATCACAATTATAATCTTTCTTGATTTGTGCCATCTTTCCTATCACGTATCCAAGTTTCTTTGCTCGACGAATAACTTCAACTTTTGTGAATTGTGAAGGGTTCTTAACTTATTGTTATAGGAGTGATGTCCTCATGACTTGGGTATTTATACTCATCACTATCGAGGTAATAGATTTTGGCACTCAGTGAAGTCGTATAATCTCCTTTACATACAATTGGGCTAACTTGTCGATTCATAAGTACTTTGGATTGTAGGAAGTGAGCACTCTTGGTGAGTCTATCAACAATTACCAATATAGCGGTGTTCCTCTTTTTGATTTGGGTAAGTTAGTAGCAAGTACATCGTTATTTCATCCCATTTCCACTCGGGTATTTCCAATGGTGTAACTTTCCGTATGGACGTTGGTGTAATGCTTTCATCTGGCGGCAAACAAGGCGGTGTTCTCTGAAAAAGCTATGTCTCGTTTCATGCCTTCCCACCAAAACTTTTCTTTCAGGTCTTGGTACATCTTAGTACTATCTGGATGGGCGGTGTAGGGTGTATCGTGAGCCTCACTCATTATTTCATTTTGAAGTTTTGCGTCGTTTGGAACGCATATTCTTCCTTCAGACAATAAGGCGTTGTCCGGCGCCTCACGGAAGTTCTTAAATCCTCCAGTCCTTACCCTTTCTCGGATCTTTTCTAACTTTTCCTCCATCCTTTGTCTCTCGGCGATCCTTTTCTTAAATCAGATTCTATCACTATTTCAAGTCATGAGTTGGGAAATTCTGTT
Source organism: Salvia rosmarinus (assembly GCA_036937905.1). Lineage (NCBI taxonomy): Eukaryota > Viridiplantae > Streptophyta > Magnoliopsida > Lamiales > Lamiaceae > Salvia > Salvia rosmarinus. The sequence continues at coordinate 76,728,181 of CM072819.1, read as the reverse complement.
CATGTGGCCTAAGTCATCGTGACACATAAGTTATTATTTATCTCATATTAATACATAGCCTTACTTTTATTAATCCGTGAGAATTGTGACTCTATTTTGGGGTAACTATCTTATTGGTCTTGTTACCTTAGAGAGTTCTTAATGGATTTCTAACGGAAGTTAATCAATCTATAAAATTCACGATTTTATTTTAGGTCATTGACGTCTTTCATCTTTAATTGTTTTGTCCTTTGTCAGATTTACATTGTTCTCTTTTAAAGACACTATGTGCCTGAGGAATATTTCTCTTTTAAGCCGAAATTTACAAAACTGTACTTGGCAAAATTTTGCCCGGCTCTTAAAAGTCGTAAGACATCCCTTCGATTTTCTTTATGTTCTTTCTCGTCCTTTGAATAGATAAGAACATCATCTATGAGGATTGAGATAAAAATTATCTAGGTATGTGTGAAACACTCGATTTTTGAGGTTCATAAGCAGTGGTGCATTGGTTAGTCCGAATAGCGTAACTATTATCTCATAGTAACCATATTTTATTCAGAACAATTCATTTTCGTATTTCGGATATCATTCTTCAAGACCACATAATATTACATCATAATGCCTCAGTGAGGACTTTTCGTACATTACTTACGAGGGTCGGTCTACCGAGCTGACTGATTACAAGGCGTCTAGTTTTTTTTTTACACTCAAAACTTTGACACTTCTTTACCATATTCATAAATTCTTCCAAACTACGTTTATTTTATATATTATAATCACATCATTTTCATCATAAACCATTATTTACATATAAGTCTTATAGGATCCTAAGATTCTATGTCTCTGAGTGACCTTTGTCAGAGTCGTACTCCTCCCTTGGAAACTTGTCTTTCTCCAAGTACGTTTTGTTTCATATTTCGATGATTATTCTCTTTCAGAGAGCCAGGGGTCAAGCTGCTCCTTTTTTTCAATACCAAAAGTTGGTGTTACTTTTATCAGAAAGTATGGTTGGGTTGGTAGCGGTAATTCTCCTAATCCGCGAGGGCGATAAGATCCTGTCCTTTTTGCCATTCTCGTCTCTTTCTGGTATAATTGACGGCACAGGACGTGGGACGGCGTTCGGAACGTCTGGGTACAACCATTCCTTTATACCGTGCGGTGTAACTTGCCGAGGTCCAGGACAAGTACTCGTAGGTGTCGTTCCCTACGTATTATATGTATACTTAAGCCTGTTGACAAATCCTGGTAAGTCTGTCCACGCTTTGGAATTTTTATCATGGAGAAAATATTCTCTTGATACTTCTTTTGCAAAAATTCTTCTAATCTGTTGGCAACTGACAGATACGTCGTTGGGTACCATCCTCATTTGACACTCTATAGTTACGAGTATCCAGTCAGAGGTGCAAAAATTTTCCCCAAAATTGTTCTAAATTCATTCCTAATTCATATTAAAAGAGCCGATATGCTCGTGTGAGTTATAATCTTGTAGGCCTTGGGGTTAACTCTTACCCGTTAAACTCTCTTTTCTTGTCATACAGAAGCGGATATTTTAGATAAATCCGACTTAATTTAAGCAATGGAGGGGATTTCTAAACAAGAAGGATCTCTTAAAGAATTATACACTTTAAGACATATATAACCCGTAGATGACTCATGACTCTTGTCTTAGTACTCATTTCGTTTACATCTTGATCGTATATTGCCTTAAAGATATTCGCATAGGCGAGCGGTGGGTCTTGATATTACGTCGTGTGAAACCTCTAACGGAAGGTTAGGTCCAAGTCACTAATCACATGAATGACAGCCATTTCAAAACTTCTTGTCTCTAAAATTATATCTCGTTCCACACGGATATAATGATCCAAATCATTGGATAGAACTTTAGGCGATTCTAGGTTCAATTCTGAACTTAAGTAACACTTGCGATGGTCAAAATTCTCGTATAGGTAAGGGATTTTCATTTCTTGATTAACTTACCACGAATTGGGTTCTATAGCTTTTACGCACACTTGTGCGATGTTAAAAAGCGAAGCACCTATATCGAACAAGATCTTACAGGTATTCTGAGAAATTTTCCTCACACCTATTCTGCCTTTTGGTTCTGTTTGTTCTGTTTTCGATGCAAGGTATAGGCTTTGGTCTACGGTGTTCCCGTTTATTCAAGTAAATGTCTATTTCATATGTCATTGTCCTTTCCATTGGGACATTATGTTCCCTTGCTATGGTCTTCTGTTGCCTCATTCACCCTATACTTCTCGGTATTATTATCGTTATGTTTTTTTACTAATAGCATTTGTGGTTAGGTTTTACATCAACTTATCCTTTGATATTGATATATTTCGATAACTAAGTCTCATCTTAGAGATCGTCATGTTTCTATCACTATCATTCATTCCTAATCCAGTATGAATGATTTAATTCCCCTTTTCACTTTATCGATCTTAGGAATATATTTCTCATATATCCTTACTTTAAACTCCTCTCTAGAGAAATCCTTGTACTGGCCTTTAGCGCCATCGGTTTGTAGTATCCTTTTTGGATATAGTCATTTCTTCTTAATCTTTTATTGATTCATCATGCGATTTCGCATAAGATAAAATCCTTTGTCCCTTTGGGGATGCATTATACTTTTGCTTTGACGTCAAATATCTTTACTATTTTCTCGACATTCAATGATTTCTTCATTTCCATGTCAGAGATACTTAATACCTCACTTTATTGATCGTCGCAAAAGTATGAGGGATAATCTTTCCAATTGGATTTACCTTAAAGTCCCTCAACGTGAATCTCATTCATGTTCTCTTGGATGTATTTCATTTGCAAGATCTATAGAAGCTATCTTGCTTGTTAACTATTAAGTTACACAAGACAAGCGTTTTGGGTGATCATAACTTAGGGTATTAAGATTTATTTCAAAATAATGAATCTATTTCTTAATCCGTTTCTTTACTTCAAGGGAATTACCTTACTTATCGAAGTCATAACATCTCTGAAACTTATATCATATCATGAACTATCTAATTGTATAGCTCATAATTTCTTCTGCTATTTTTGACTTTTGTCCATTTTCTTGAGCATGGTATCTGAAAGAAATCTTACTTTCGTTATACTTCGGTTTCCACCTTCAGGACTAGAATCATTATCATTGTCGTATGGCTTGGTAGGGTAGTACATTCGTACACCATAACTTAATTCTAAGCATCTCGTTTCCATGTCTTGGCTTTGGAGTTATTTCTCCATACTTAGTTCACATATTAGGGATATCCTAGCTATTCACACATCTCAATGATTATGATCTTTAAATCTTATCATCATTCGTTCAACCAAGTTTCAATTACTCGGAATCGATTATGCTCAAGCATAATCTCATTGATTGAGGTATAAGGCGAAAGATTTATTTTCTGAGACGCTATCATTTCCTTATATATATATATATTCTTTGAAAAGAATATCTTTCATGCATCTTCATTCTTTTTTTAAAACATGTCCAACCTACTAACGAGGTTTCAAGGACATCCAACTATCTTAAAGATAAGTTGTAATCGCTCTCGTCATGACGTAATAAGGGAAATTCATATCCCACAGATATCATTTACTTTTCTTTACTTTTACTCTTTGCATTTAATGCTAAAGAGTATCTTATTCTTAGCTTCGTTATCATAACAGTCATATGAAGGCATAACTTCACTGTCATCAATCTTTGCAAAGCCCATCAAGGGTCATCACATCCATGTGTATCATAGGGAAAATATTTCGTCTCATCGAGATTTTCTTTACATCATAATTTCTCGATGTCTATCACTTTACTGATCTGAAACTTTTAGGTGATTGAGATAAGTCAACCTATTTCATGCCCGACATTTATCGCTTTACTAATTCGTACTTAGGTGACAAGGTAAGTCAACTTTCATCTTACTTGATGGTTTCAAGAGTCGAGAAGAGATTATCACGACTACTTACAGGAGGTACTGTCTAATCCATCAAGATAACATCTTTTCAATGATTGAATCGATATGTTCCTTGGACTGAATAAATGGGGCTCTAGGGTCCGAAGACCAGAATGACGACTACTGAGATTTCTTTGGTCATATGGGCTGGCCAGACCCGTCACAATTATATTCTCAGTCACATAAGGCTTTGGGTTCAAAAGGACACTTTGTAAATTTTTGAGTTGGAAGTTTTCTTGAAAGAGTGAGAAACTCGAATGATTTCTCAATTGGAACTAGGTCGTAGAGTTAAATTCAATGACGAAATTGGGTAATGGATATAATTTGAAAGCTTATATACCCGTAATAGGTCATCAACAAAGTTCTCATGTATGTCGAGGTTCTACTTGTATTCTTGAAGATCTTACTTTCTTAGTAACATTCTAGGATTCGTATCCTGCCATATGATCTTACTCTTTTCAAATCGTAGAACTAACTTCAACTGATTCTCATGAATTCTGGAGTAGGAATCAGAATTTTGTCCTTCATAAGAAATGAAGTACAGTTCATTAGGAGCACGTGGCGAAAACCATACGTGAATCGGAGTTCACGACCGAGCGAGTCAAAACAGAATCACTGCGCGGTGCAGGAAATTTACACGCGTTCGCGCCGAGTCATAAACGATGCCGACACCAGGTCGTACATGCCGTTACCGATGCCGGTAGTACAGAATATTGCCGACACGGTCGGACAAACTACACCAGTCGACATGTCAAATTCGATGTTACAAATTCCGATTTGAAGTCGACGATCGCACATGTCGATGTCGAAGCCGGTCGTACATGTCGGTCGAACAATTTCGTATAAATCTTTCACTTTTCTTCACTCAAGATGGAATGAAGTTCTCAAATCCATCACTAATCTTGTTCTTGTAATTGAAGGAAATTCTTACTTCTATGTTCTTTCGTAAAAAGGATCATCGTCTTATAAAGTCTATGTTACTGTTTGAACTAGCATGCTCATCATCATAATCAACTTTGAGATTGAAGTAAAACTTGAATATCCCTCGTAGCTCATTTATCGCACTTATTTCGTTGAATTTAAAAAATTCAACATATTATATTGACAATTCAATGTCCAATCTCAATCATCTTAAACATGAATAATCATAACTCTGTTCATAATAATGAACTCTTATTGAATTCCAGGAATTCCAACATTTCATCTTTGGCATATCGTGCCAAACTTTTTTATATCATTGTCATCATCTTTCTTATATTTTCCTTCTTTTCATAACTTTCTTGACAAGTCATTTGTCATATCATTCATTTTCAACCGTTCTCATAACTTTCATTTCTTTTCAAAGATCATTCCAATCATCCTTCACTTCAAACTTTTCATTTTATTTAAAAAAATCATTTCATAAACATTCGTCCGGCCAGGCTAATTTTCAAAACTTTGGGAAAAGAGTCATTTACCTCATTTCGGTTGAGCTTGATGTGATGGAGTGTTGAGCATTGTCAGCTGATCTCTAGAAGTCTAATGACTCAATCTAGACTTAACCTTAAAGAAGATTTTGGGTTCAAGCGAACCGCTCGATACCACTCTGTCACGACCCCACAATCCTAAGTGCGGATTAGCGGGGACTATAACTCTAAGCAGGATAAAAATACAAGGAGACTCTTTTTAACAATAAGCGTAATACATATGTCATTTATGTTCTTGGACTATATTACATAATTTAAGTTCTAGCGTGAAAGCATGTGATATGTACATATGACGATGTACTATCAAGGTATAAACGTTTGATGACAACATTCCTATTGCTCAACACTTTGCTCCATCCATCATCTGCTCAACTGCACATTTAAAACAAACATGCGGTGAGTACAAGAATACACTCGGTGGACTCATGCAAAACATTTTATCATTTTAGATTACCTTTGCCACATCATGGTAAGACACAAGGGTTTTAGTTGAAATGCCTTGTGCTTACTAAAACATTTATCGATTCATAAAATCATCGCTGGCGGGCATTTTCTTGGTGTGTATGATCCATATCCCTTATCATCATTCATCATAACATCATAGTCGAGCGTCGTGAAGGAGGCCTCCCTCTGACGCCGTGACCGACCGTGAATGTCCTTACGACACACGTCACCTTAGTGTACGTTAATCCTAGCCAGGTATTGTCTTTCCAGCATAGGATCCGATATCGATTTCATTCATAAGTTAGGAGCAACCCAACAACATTTATAACATTTCATAGCATCTCATGGATAGGATACATACACAAAACATAAACATTTTTGGCAGGTAATCTTGTAAACATTTAACAACAGTTGAAATAAGCATCGTAAATAAATATTTGAAGCATTTTATTCTTGAGTAGAGTAAAGCCCACTGGTATGATTGCCTTAATCCCATTTCTTGGGTACGTAAGTCCTAGCTTTAACCTATCTATTCTTGACCTTGAGGTTTTGGGCTGGAAAAATCCATTGGGTCTTAGAACCCATATTTCTACTTTAGTGTATATCATGGTATGATATACACTCGATTAACCGTGTGGTAGCACCTAGTCGAATATTTCACGTTAAGGTATGCTTTCGTGAAAATATCGTATCATGATGATTTATCATAATTCGTACATCTTATAATGCTCTATCGTACCTTGCGACATAACATAATGAATGCATCGATTAATAGCATGTTAGTCACATAAGGCATACTTCACATAGGGGTTTCCAACACTTAGTCAAATTTCAAGTGTTTTAATTTCAGCAAAAACAGCTTGAAACAACCCAAGTGACGTACTTTGACGACCCATAACTCTCGATTCAGAATACGTATGGTCGCACAAAGATACATTCTGGAAACCTCTAAACATGTACTACAAGTTCTAAGGAGGAATTAAATCCAAAAGAGTCGTGGTTCTGAAGATATAGGGTCTCAAAGTGGGCAACTCAAACTGACTTCTATACTTAGAAATTTTTCAGAATTTCCAGTTTTAGCTTAACGACGAGGGGTTTTGCGAGGCTCGTAACTTTTGACTCACAATACCAAAATGGCTGCAGGCTACCAATTTAGAAACCTTGTAACAAGTACTACATATGTCATGAAGACCATACTGGAAAATATCTAACTCATCGAGAAATACATAAGTCCAAAGTTGACTAGTTGGAAATGGACAGTTTCCAGTAGGTGACTTTGGGTCGATGAAAGGTATACCTATAAAACTTGGTTTGGGATCAAACTTTCCAGATCATAACTAGACATGGTGGGGAACATTTCTTATGAAGAAACCCAAGTCCAAATCGGACTACAAATGGCTTGAACACCTCACGTAAAAGTCATACTCGAACAGCCTATTAACATAGAAATTTTCTAAGGCAGTTTGTCCAAAAAGGCTTACTGAAATGTGTCAAATTTAAAAATTCACCGTGAGTTCATTATAAGGAATCTGGAAATGAAACCAATCATATTGAAAAGCCACTTAAGTCTAGTTTTATACAGAAAAAGCCTCACTCAATGATTCACAATATATTGGGAGCTAAAATTTTTTTACCACAAGCTATCACTCCCGTGACAGTTTTGTGCAGTTAACTTGTAAAATCTGGAATAAATAGTAAAACTTTTTAGAAAATTCTGAAAATTTACAGGAATCTTCTAGACATGCTTAATTATGTTTCTGCCAAATTTTAGAGTTTTATCATTAGCCAAACTTAAAACGAAACCCACGCACTATGGGTGATAAACACGGCGATTTCGCAGATTTGTGCAGTGTTTTTGATAAATACGAATAAAATATCAAATCAAGTTGGATGGACTTGAAATTTTAAAGAGGAATAATAGACACATATAATTTCAACATATCAAAAATTCACAATCATCGGACCACTAAAACTTAGTCAAATAAATTCGTGAAGTTACTGATCGTCCAGATTAACAACATGCAATCACTTTCAAGTATAGAACCAACACCATCAAGCTTATTGATGAACATGCATGTATATTTCGATCAAAGTAACTTATGGGTGTAGGGATTTTACCTTGGATCAGATTTTAACAAGGTTGAGGAGAGATGGAGGTGCGGCGGACTCATGCTCGGTTGAGATGAAAGTGGGGGAGGAGCTCTTGGCCTCCTTGCAAACCTTAGAGAGAGGAGGAGAGAGATGGCTGCAAATCTGAATTTGGGGAGGGAGAGTGTCGTGGGGAGTAAGGCTGAAGTGGGGAGTGTGGTGTTACATGGGGTGGTAGCTTAGGGGTGACAAGTGTTGTCCCATGACCTTGCATGGTAACACTTGTCCCTACACACACACACCCCTCTACACGACACACACACACATGCACTATATATATATCTGATTTTAATTGCTTAGTTATGTTATAATTAATCACATTGTCATATAGTAGATACATGCAATAGGAAAAATCAACAAGATAAACTTGTATACATAGGTGTATAGTTTTCGGCTTTTACACTATGCCAAAGGGTCCAAATTTTATTGTCCATGCCAAACATTGATATATGTTATGACATATAGTTTAGATGATAAATAATATCATAGGATAAATTAATGGCATCATTTAATGCGATAAAAATCGAGTTCGAAAATTAGGGTTTTCAAACGTTTGAAAAATTGGTCACTCTCAATTCTTGTTGATCTAGCATTGATTTAATGCTTAATAATACTGTAATTACATATACTAATCATAGGAAATTAATTCCTATAATTTCTTGATCGATTAAAACGCTTTTCGTTTCATCTCAAAACGTTAACGTTTGAAAACGTTGCAAAACGTTCATTATCGACTCATCTCGAAATGGTTTACATTATTCCATTAATAATGGAATTTAATTCTAAGCAATTGCTTAGAAAATATCATAATTTTAACTATCGATCGTGATCGGCGTTAAAATAATCTTGTCGATATACTTCATATACTTTTATTTCTTAATTCACAATTCTCCGTGAATATAAAATAGAATTCATTCCTTCGTAAATAATCGAAATCATTATTCGATATCTTATGGATTGAATCATCTCAATAATTTCTAATTTACGGGTTTTAAATACCGTAATTGGGCATCTAATTACGGGGTATTACAAAAGGATTTAAAAATCCTTTAAAATCCTTAAATATTCTCGGTAATTATAAGAAATTACCAAATGGTGTTCAAAATTTTTTCCAATTTTATATAGTGTATTATTATACACTATGGTCATTAATACATTATAATATCAACTAATTAACTTTCGAAAATCACCTTATTCATTTATAAGGTCACGACATTTTTGAAAAATGCCCAACAATTTTTTTCTAAAATTCTACTAAATTAATACAAGGTCCAAACATTAGTCCATGCCATATTATGTCATATAATTCATGATATAACAATGTTATACCATATAAATGGTACCATAGCTCTCGGTCATCTCATTATATACATCAAACATTTTTATTAAATTTCCCAATAATCATAACATGCTTATAAACTATATTGTAGCAACATTACATCATAACAACTATCAAAACCAATTTATTCATCACCATAGTGAGCTTAGATCTCGGTTTATTTGAATAAAATAGGTTATTGATTTTCGAAAATTATAACAACAATATAAGAGGCATAAAACATACTCTAGGTCAATAATATAACATTGCATGTACTAATTAAAATCACACATCCACATATATATAGTATAGCTCTCGGTTCTTTTCAATTCTTCACATAGGAGTTTTTCAAAAATTCTAATTAAAACATATAGTGTATAATTCACATCCTAGAACAATAATATACTATTGCATGTCATAAAATAAAATAATTCATAAATGTATACCAATACATACCTCACGGTTCTTTTTTGAAATAATAGATAGGATTTTTCTAAAATTCCAAATAAGTGGCTATGGACTCACATAACATCATATATCACTTCTATGTAATTGCATGCCTTAAATAAAATTTAATCATCATATACCACATATATAGGTCTCGGTCCATTTTAAAAGAAATAGATAGAAATTTCTAAAAATTCTAATTAAATCACTATAGATTTTCATAATATCATAGAGTAATTATATGTCATTGCATGTCTCATATTAAAATCATTTATCATAGAACTATATATATATATTTCGGTCATATATAAAATATAGCAAGAGTTTTTCTAAAAATTTCCAACAAATTGTTATGCACTCTTAATTCATCACAAATCAATAATATCACATTGCATGTACAAAATAACAGTCATACATTTACATATAGTTTTTATATGTCACGGTTTTAATAAGAACATTGGCATAGATTTTTCTAAAATTTTCAAATACATACTATAGATTCATATAACATCATAGATCATAGATTCAGTCCAAATAATTTCTCATGGCTCTCGGCCATTTCAAACATTCTCATACATGTTTGAATAAATTTTTAAAACATGATTTAGGCTTCCAAATAGTATGCTATACATTCTAGAACATTACATACTCATATATTCATAAGATTAAAAAGGATTTTCACATTAGATCATACATGCAAGACTTAAAAAAAAAATATAAGAACACCAACATTCATATTTATCTACCATCAACTAACATATATACACAAGATCTTTCAAAATGAAAAGTCAAGAACACATGCAATGTTCTTGCAATATTTTCGAAAGATTTTAAAAAAAAGAAGCAAGAACATCCCAACTCTAGTCGACACCTACCTTGGTGTATGGGATTAAATGGAACAATGTTCAAGTTCTCAAGGTGTTGTATGGAGGAAGAGAAGAAATTTTCAAGCTTGGCTATGGAGGCTCTCGGTGTGCGAAAAAAAAAAAGAGAAAGAGAGTGTTCTTGAGAGATGAGAGGTTTGGAGAGAGATAATGTGGTTGAAGTGTTGGGGTGTTTGTGTATAAGTGAATAATGAAAAAAAACTGAGGTAATCCCCTATACACCCCATTCTCGGTCCCCCCCATACACATAAGGGATTCTTCACATTTTATTACTAATTTATTCACTAATGGGTTCCCAATCATTAGTGTCTTACACAAGATATCTTGAAAATTGCTAATATATATGTATTTAGTGGGAGACTCAAGTATAAAATCTGAATTATAGAGATATACATGTATGAGTGGATAAATAACACAATTTAAAATTGTATACCCATATTTATGTATCTCTCGGCCATTAGATCAATTAATGGTTTAAAATTTTTATTTCATGTCATTAATAGGTATATACACCATGGTATATGATTTAAATGATAATTAATATCATAGGATAATTAAAAGATGTTATTTAATGAGGAAAACCCTAATTTTCGAAAATATAGGGTTTTCGAAAACTAAGTTGTGATGTTTATTAATTCTAATGTTCAAGCATTAATTAAATGCTTAATAATACTGTAATATCATAAAAATATCATAGGAAATAATTTCCTATAATTTCTTGATCATTAAAACCATCGTTCGTTTCATCTCTAAACGTTGACGTTTGAAAATGTCTCAAAACGTTACGTATCGACTCATCTTCGAAATGGTCGTAATAATTTCGTAATCACTTTACTAATATAATTCATTAATAAAGGAATAAAATTCTAAGCTTCATTGCTTAGAAAATTTTATGAAATTTCATTGTCGACATGATAGGCGTTAAAATATATATACACGATAAGCGTTATAGACTTCGATTCTTAAATTCACGATTTTTAGTGAATTTATAATAGGAATTCATTCCTTTGTAAATAATTGAAATCATATTCGATTTCAAATTGATTTGATTTCACGGCGAAATTCTATTTTACGGGTTTTAAAAACCGTAATTAGGCTTTTAAAACTGCGGGTTATTACATCCTACCCCCCTTAAAAGAAATTTCGTCCCGAAATTTTATACCTTAGAAGAATAATCTTGGGTATCGTTCTTTCATTGCATCTTCTAGTTCCCACGTAGCTTCTTCTTGTCCGTGGTGTTTCCACAGCACTTTGACCAGCAAAATTGATTTATTTCTCAATTGTTGAACTTTATGGTCTATTATTGCTGTAGGTTCTTCTTCATAACTCTTGTCCGAGTTGAGAACTACGTCGTCTTGATGGATCACGTGTTTTGGATCGTGTACATATTTTCTTAATTGAGATACGTGAAAAACATTATGCACATTTCCCATGTTTGGTGGAAGAGCCAACTTATAGGCTACTGAGCCTATTCTTTCTAGGATCTCATATGGTCCTATGAAACGGGGTCTCAGTTTTCCTTTAACACCAAATCTTATAATCCCCTTTGATGGAGAGACTTTGAGAAATACTTAGTCTCCACTTTCAAATTGCAACTCAGATCTACGTGTATCGGCATAAGACTTTTGTCTATCTTGAGCTTCTCTTATTCTTTGCCCAATCAGTTGAACGATTTCAATCATTTCATTCACCGCTTACGGCCTACTACTATTCTTTCACCCACTTCATCCCGGTAAAGTGGTGATCTACATTCTTGCCATCTGAGGCTTCGTATGGGGCCATATCAATCGTAAACTTGATAACTATTATTGTAGGCAAACTCAATAAGAGGTAAAATGTCTTCCCATTTTGCACCTCGATCTAGTACTACGGTTCTCAGCATATCTTCCAGAGTTTGGATTATCCTTTCTGACTGCCCATCAGTTTGTGGGTGAAATGCTGTACTGAAGTTCAACTTCGTTCCCAATTCTCTTTGTAGGCTCACCCAAAATCTTGATGTGAATTTGGAGTCTCTATCTGATGTAATAGATTTTGGTACTACATGTAGTCGTATAACTTCTTTTACATATATCTGGGCTAGTTTATCAGATCCATAAATATTCTGAATTGGTAGAAAGTGAGCGCATTTAGTGAGTCTATCCACCACTACCCATATGGTAGTATTCCCTTTTCTGGACTTGTGTAAATCCGTAACGAAATCCATCGTTATCTCATCCCACTTCCACTCAAGTATACCCAACGGTTGTAACTTCCCGTAGGGACGTTGATGTAAAGCTTTTACTTGCTGGCAATAGCGTTCTACGAAAGAAGCTATGTCCCGTTTCATGCCTTCCCACCAGAACTTTTCTTTTAGGTCCTGGTACATATTCGTACTACCTGGGTGAGCGGTGTAAGGTGTATCATGAGCCTCACTCATTATTTCGTTCCGAACGTCAATATCTTCTGGAACACATATTCTTCCTTCAAACATTAAAGCATTATCTGATGCTTTGTGAAAATCTTTAATTCGCCAGTTCTCACCCTTCCTCTTATCTATTCTAACTTTTCCTCCATCATTTGTCTCTCAATGATCCTTTTTCTTAAATCAGGTGTCACGGTGAGTGTAGCGATATAGCTCGTGATCGTCTCTGGTTGTTCAACCAGTTCAATTCTCAATTTTCTAAATTCCTTAATGAGTTTATCTTCTTGCGTAAGGAGACATCCCAATTTAGTTTGATTTTTACGACTCAAGGCGTCAGCTACTACATTCGCTTTACCTGGGTGATAGTTAATACCACAGTCGTAATCTTTTACTAGTTCGAGCCATCTTCTCTGCCTCATGTTTAGATCTCTTTGCTCAAAGAAGTATTTCAAACTCTTATGATCTGTATAGATTTCACATCTCACTCCGTAGAGATGGTGTCTCCATATTTTCAGTGCATGTACCACTGCTGCTAATTCTAAGTCATGTGTTGGGTAGTTCAGCTCATGTGGTCTAAGTTGTCGGGATCGTATGCTATTACTTTTCCCTCTTGCATCGAACGCAACCTAGTCCGTTCTTCGAGGCGTCTGTATAAACCACATATTCCTTGTCGATTAAGGATGCTAGCCTTTGGTGCACTTGTTAACTTCTCTTTGAGTTTTGAAAACTTGTCTCGCATTCTGATCCAGTGTACTTAACTCCCTTCGGAGTAGTTGGGTCATTGGTCTTGCTATTTTGGATAATCCTCGATGAATCTCTGTAATAACCACCAATCCTAGAAAACTCGGATCTCATTCGAGTTCGCGGTGATTTCCACTCTTGCCTTCTTCCACTTTGGTGGATCCACTTTGATTCCATCGGCGGACACGATGTGTCAGGAACATTACTTCCTTCACCAAAATTCGCATTTGCTGAACTTAGCAAATAGTCGTTCCACCCTCAAAGTTTGCGACACCATTCTTAGATGTTCCTTATGGTCTTCCTCATTTTTCGAATAGATGAGAATATCATCTATGAAAACCAAGACAAACTTATCTAAGTACGGATGAAACACTCGATTCATGAGGTCCATAAATACAGCTGGTGCATTAGTTAATCCGAACGGTATAACTACAAATTCGTAATGGCCATACCTTATCCGGAATGCAGTTTTAGCTATATCTTCAGGTCGTACTTTGAGTTGATGATATCCTGACTTGAGGTCAATCTTTGAGAATATGCCTGCTCCTCTCAATTGATCAAACAGATCGTCGATCCTTGGCAAAGGGTATTTGTTCTTGAGCGTCATCTTGTTCAGTTCTCGATAGTCTATACACATCCTTAAATATCCATCCTTTTTCTTGACAAATAATACTGGCGCTCCCCAAGGCGAAACGCTAGGTCTAATGAAACCTAGGTCCAACAGTTCTTGGATTTGAATTTTCAGTTCTTCCAATTCCTTTGGGGCCATTCTGTAGGGTGCCTTCGACACTGGAGCCGATCCTGGTTCCAAGTCGATGGTAAATTCTAACTGTCTATCAGGAGGTAATCCTGGTAGATCCCTAGGAAATACATCTGGAAATTCCCTGACAATTTCTATGTCTTCTACCTTCATTTCCGGCTTTTCTTCACCGTTCAGGTAAACGAGAAAAGCATGGTATCCTTTCTTATTCATCATCTTCCTTGCCTTCAATGCGGATACAATCGGAACTCTCTTTCCCATGTTAATTCCATGGAAGTGCATTGCTTCTTGTCCAGGAAAATGAAATAATATTTTCCTTTCCTTGCAAAGAATCGTGGAGTGGTTTGCAGCTTACCAACCATTCCTAGGATTATATCTACGTCACCCATGGGTATTATGTTCAAATTATTTGCCAGAACCCTAAGTGATCCTAAGTTCAACTCTAGGTTCGAGCAGAAATGTGTAACAGTCATAATCCCTCCTATAGGTGAAGAGATTCTCATATCTGGTTTGCTTTTATAGCACTAAGTCCCAGCGGATCTCGCATGATTTTGCTATGAAGGAGTGCGAAGCACCGTGTCGAACAATACTATAACAGGCATGTTGAGAAGAATTCTCATACCTGCCAGGTTTCCTAGGTCCTGTTCGTTCTGTCGTCGGTGCAAAGCATATGCCCTAGTCTGGGCCGGCTGAGGCTGACGTTGTGCTTGTCTTTCTTGAAATTTGTTCTTTGTTATGCGGGCTGCTTTGTTCTTCTTGGCGTTGCCGTGGTGGTTGTTGCCTTCGTTGTTGGGGTGGTTGCCACTGCTTTGTTGCATTCTTTGTTGTGGTTCTTTGCCCTTTGTTGTTATTCTGCATAGTTGCGGAGGTTGTTGCCATTGTTGTGGCTGTACTTGCTGTTGAGGTTGGGGCTGAAATTGGATAGCCCTAAGTGGTTGGACATTTCCGGGTTGGTTCGGCCTTACGATCGTTTCCGAACGTACCCCCGGGCAAAAGTTTGCATAATGTCCTTTCATACCACACCTAAAACAGTTCCCGCTGCCCGCCATGCACATTCCTGTGTGCATTTTTCGGCACTTTGGGCACGGAAGAGCCCTTCTTTGCTCTTGTGGTCCTCTTGTTGGAGGAACAAATGCTGGCTTCCTCCATCCTTGTCCTTGATTTGCTGTACTCCCTTGCCACTGTGGTCTACTATTCCTGTTCTCAAAATTTCCCTTGCTGCTGTTACTAAAACTGGTATCCCATTTCCTCTTACCCTTGTCCATTGTACTCTGCATCTGAGCTGATGTCGGCTTATCATCTGGCATTGCTGCCTCAATGTCTAGAGCTCGTGTAAGAGCCTCTGTATAGGTCATGTCTCCGAGACCAGCGAGAGACATTCTTATTTCTGGCCTTAATCCCGACCTGAATTTTTCTGCCATTTTCAGGTCTGTGTCCACTTGATCCAGTGCATATCTAGACATCTCGCAAAAAGTGCGATCGTAATCAGTTACTGACATCTTTTCCTGCTTTAACAAGAAAAATTCATGTTCCTTCTTCTTCTTGTAACTTTTTGGTACGTACTTATCATACATTTCTCTTTTAAAATCTTCCCATGTTAACTCTTCCATCTGCTCTGCTGTAAAGGTTTTCTTCCTGGCCTCCCACCAGAAATCAGCAGGTCCATTCAATTGGAAGGTTACACATGACAGTCGTTCCTGTGCTGTGCATCTTAAAAAGGTGAAAATCCTTTCAATAGTTCTCATCCACTGTTCAGCTTCTTCTGGACTACCCTTCCCATTGAAAGTAGGAGGGTTTTGTCTTAAGAATAATTCCTCTATCCTGCGATCAGGTTGAGGTGGAGGTGGTTGAGGTATATTCTCCTCTTCTTGTTCAGGAGTTCTACCTCTTCTCCTAGGTCTGCCTCTGCCCCTTACTCCTCGTTCGGGATCTTATCTAGGAGGCATTCTGTTATGTAAAATATATCATTAGCATCGTGCATTATTTTTATAACTTGAATGTATACAATTTCATCATTGCCTTTTTGGAAAAATAACTTAAATAAAACATTTCATCCTTGTCATACACAATTTTGTTGCAAAAGCCTTCTCAGGTCATATATATATAATTGCAAAAGTACCATAAGTAAAGTACTTTAGATCAAAAGTCATTACACCGAGGATTACTTACATGCTAACTTCCAAAATATTTCAAAAGAGCCATACACATATCGACACAAGGCTTTACAAAATAAAAATCATGCACGGTGGCTTTATAGCCTTACAAAATCCGGTTTCCTCGTCATCCAAGTTCTTGAAAACATAAATAAAACATACATAAGACAAATAACATAATCCTTCACTATTTTACTTCAACATCAACCCCTCGAGTCTTCCTCATCCTCCTCGGGGTCCTCTTCCTCTTCATCCGAGTCGTCGCCCTGGCCGTGTGCCCTAGAAGGTCCAGCGCCATTACTCTCTACCATGGGAATATCCCGCAGCGGACCATAATCCATACGAATCGGACTGTAGCTGTCATGGATTGGGTTATAACCATCAAGGGTACCTGTCATACTTATCCGTGCTGTCTGACGGAAACTCTCGACTGGCGGTAGGGGTGCTGCCATGGGTGGTAGAGGCGGGAGTGGTGAACACACAGGGTGTCCAAACATCGAAGGAGGGAAAACAGGAGCTCCCAAAGCTCTAGGTCTGGCTGCTCCATCTGCCTGAACAAGTCTACCCTCGTCAATCCGATATCGAGGCACCACTGGGTCGACTATCCGTGGAACCTCGGTGTACAACCACTCAGGTGACTCATCACGCCATGTGTACTCCCGTGGAGGGAGATAAGGTCCTCTCGGTGCTGCGCCATAAATCTTGTACACATATGTCAGGTGGTGATGAACACAGGTAAATCGCCTATCAAATCATACCCTCCGGTCGCACGGTAAATATAGTCTCCGGAAACTTCCCGAGCATAGTCTTCCCAATTACATGGGAGTATGGTAAGAAGGCGTTTGATGCCATCGTAGTCCGCCACGCCATATGCTCTGGCGTTCCTCCACAGTCTGAGGTAATACATCAAAAACTCTCCTAAATCTTCACCGACACACATCCAGCTTTCTCGATAGATGCAGATAGTCTCCTCGGGAGTCGGGTCGGGTCTTATCCTCCTCCTCGCAATATAGCGCATTTCCTCCATCTGTCACGATCAAAACTAATGTTAGTCACTACTAATATCTGATAGCAGATAAGGTAGCTTAGTACATCGGTTAAGCAACTAGAAAGAACTATTCAATCTATAAGGCGATAAATACTAACGATTGAAACACAGATCATGACATTCTTAGTCTACCTAGGAACAAAACTCCTAATGCTATTCTAAGATATACGAGATACCATAGGTTTTTCTGCTCTAACTAAAACTCGAGCTAAACTTTAGTCTGACTCCACTGTATTCTGAAGACGGAAAAAGAATTTCTGCCCTTCATAACAAATGAAGTTCAGTGTGTCAGGGATACGCAGGCGAAAACCACGTGTAAAACGGAGTCCTATCGAGAGAGTACGATCTAAAAAAAATTTACTGCGCAGTGCAGAAAATTTTCGCGATTGTGGCAGAATTTCGAGAAAATACCGACGGCGAAGTTGTGCACGCTATGGCTGCTGCCGACGTAGTATAACTATTACATCCACGTTTTAGGTTGATGCTTAACATTCTGAAATCCAAGTCAACGGTCACGCATGTTGAAATTGTGATTGTGGTCGCTTAAGTTAAAGCTGTGATGACGATATCAATCCTCTTCATTCTTCATGGTCAACGTCGTTCTCGATCATCCTTACATTCAACTCTCGACGTTTGAAAAATCAAAAACTAAAGTCACATTCATGCTTCCTATCATTCTTTTGTTTTCTTTCATTATGTGAGCATGCTTCTTATATCGTCTACGTTCTTCTCAAGAGAATAGCATATCCAGTTATCAACATAAATTTCATGATTCACAATTATAACTTTAAAATAACATCATAGCTCATTCATACGTACTTATACATATCAACTTGCTTTCATACATTCATCTCTAATCATCATGATTCGTTTCAAAACATACATTTCAACTTAACCACTTTGTATCATCTCCAATTAACTTTTAAAAAAAAATCTTGAAAATCCTTACTCATAACTTTTATTTCTATTGTCATAACGTCATAACTTTTTCTTTCGAAATCCTTTCAAACTTGATCAACATATAAAATTCTTTACTTCATGAATTTAAAAGAAACCAGTTACCTTTTTCCAGTTGAGCTCGATGTGATGGAGTGTTGAGGATAGCCAGTAGATTTCTAGAAGTCCAGTGACTCAATCTAGACTTAATTTTTTTAGAAGGAATTTGGGTTTCAAAGAGCAACTGCTCTGATACCACTCTGTCACGACCACACTCCGGATAACCCAGAGTCTGGACGGACTAATACTAGGAATAGTATTTAGGAATCATGGGTAATTATAATAAGGGAAATTTGCATAATTAGACGAACAATACTTGATCATACATACTTTAATATAGGTCAAACTAAGTGGTTTAAGCTATCAGATCCAAAGATCAACAATGATCTGATAGACTTCAACAATTCATAACATCTCATCGTCATACATAGCATAAAAATAAATTCAGAGTCGCAGCGGAAAGTGCGTGAATACATATATGACGATATGTATTCAAGGATAACAAGTTTAAACATGACGTCAAGGACACTGGACCTTCCTCAACACTCCTCCATCCTCAACATCCGAGCTCAACTGCACGTTTAAAACAAACATGCGGTGAGTACAAAATTTGCACCAGTGGACTCATGCGAAAACATTTTATTTTCTTTGAATTACATGCGATACAATGGTAAGACCTGAGGGTTTTAGTTGAAAATGCCTTGCTTACTAAAATATTTTCATCGATTCATAAAAGTTGCTTGGCGAGCATTTTCTTGGTGTGTATGATCCATATCCCTTATTATCATTCCATCATATCATCATAGTCGAAAGTCGTGAGGGAGGCCTCCCTCTATGACCACGTGACCGGCCGTGAATTGTCCTTACAGCACACAGTCACCATTAGTGTACACGTTAATCCTAGCCAGGTATAAGCCTTCCGGCATAGGATCCGATATCGATTTTCATTCATAAGTTGGGAGCTACCCAACAACATCATCTCATTCATGTCATTCTCATGGAAAGGATACAATACACAAAACGTAATCATTTTGGCAGGTAATTATTTAAACAGTTTTATCAGCGAGTTGAAAAATGCGTAAATAAAGGCGATTGAAAAGAAGCGACAAAGTTGTTTTGTTTTATTAATAAAGCCCACCTGAAAAACTATTGTTCGTCTTTAACGATCGTTTACTCGTCAACGTCCAGCTGTTGCGTCGATGTCCACACCTTTATATAAAAGGATGTTTTAGTACGTCGTTTACGTAATTGAAACTTCTGAAGTCTATAATAAGATTTGATATTTTATATCGACATAAATTGAATTCTTTAATGAATTCATCGTTTCTCAAACGCGTATCATCTTAACATTTCTCGTTCTTGATAGGGACGAGACATGTGTTGAAAATTACCATTTATCCTCTTGGTAAATGGTTCAGCGTTTTCTCACGTTTTCGATCTAACGACTTCAAACATGAAATCTTTTCATATCAGCGTGATTTTATCAACAAGCGATCGTTTCACGCGTGCTTGCGTATTTATCGAGCGTATTTAGTTCGTTGATTTCAAAAGTCGATAATTTTGACTTTTCTTAGTAATTTATTTACTAAGTCATAATTTAATTTTAAATTCTCACGAAAATCAATTTCAATTGATTTCTTTTTATAAACTGTTTTAATATGTTTAAAAATAATTTTTAAACATATAATTCATTATAAATAATGAATTTGAGGATTTAAAATCCTTTTTCGAATATAAAAATAGCTCACGGCTATTTTAAATTTTATAACTTAATTATTTTCGAAAATTCCTTATAAAATCTAAATATGTCTAAAATAGTATTTAGACATATAACTTATTAATAAACTTAATTAAAAGGATTTAAAATCCTTAAAATCCTTAAATATTCTCGGTAATTATAAGAAATTACCAAATGGTGTTCAAAATTTTTCCAATTTTATATAGTGTATTATTATACACTATGGTCATTAATATATTATAATATCAACTAATTAACTTTGAAAATCACCTTATTCATTTATAAGGTCACGGCATTTTGAAAAATGCCCAACAATTTTTTCTAAAATTCTACTAAATTAATACAAGGTCCAAACATTAGTCCATGCCATATTATGTCATATAATTCATGATATAACAATGTTATACCATATAAATGGTACCATAGCTCTCGGTCGTCTCATTATATACATCAAACATTTTATTAAATTTCCCGATAATCATAACATGCTTATAAACTATATTGTAGCAACATTACATCATAAAACTATCAAAACCAATTTATTCATCACCATAGTGAGCTTAGCTCTCGGTTTATTTGAATAAAATAGGTTATTGATTTTGAAAATTATAACAACAATATAAGAGGCATAAAACATACTCTAGGTCAATAATATAACATTGCATGTACTAATTAAAATCACACATCCACATATATATAGTATAGCTCTCGACTCTTTTCAATTCTTCACATAGGAGTTTTTCAAAAATTCTAATTAAAACATATAGTATATAATTCACATCCTAGAACAATAATATACTATTGCATGTCATAAAATAAAATCATTCATAAATGTATACCAATACATACCTCACGGTTCTTTTTGAAATAATAGATAGGATTTTCTAAAATTCCAAATAAGTGGCTATGGACTCACATAACATCATAGATCACTTCTATGTAATTGCATGCCTTAAATAAAATTTAATCATCATATACCACATATATAGGTCTCGGTCCATTTTAAAATAAATAGATAGAAATTTCTAAAATTCTAATTAAATCACTATAGATTTTCATAATATCATAGAGTAATTATATGTCATTGCATGTCTCATATAAAATCATTTATCAGAGAACTATATATATATATTTCGGTCATATATAAAAATATAGCAAGAGTTTTCTAAAATTTCCAACAAATTGTTATGCACTCTTAATTCATCACAAATCAATAATATCACATTGCATGTACAAAATAAAAGTCATACATTTACATATAGTTTTATATGTCACGGTTTTAATAAGAACATTGGCATAGATTTTTCTAAAATTTTCAAATACATACTATAGATACATATAACATCATAGATCATAGATTCAGTCCAAATAATTTCTCATGGCTCGGCCATTTCAAACATTTCTCATACATGTTTGAATAAATTTTAAAACATGATTTAGGCTTCCAAATAGTATGCTATACATTCTAGAACATAACATACTCATAAGATTAAAAGGATTTTCACATTAGATCATACATGCGAGACTTAAAAAAAATATAAGAACACCAACATTCATATTTATCTACCATCAACTAACATATATACAAGATCTTTCAAAATGAAAAGTCGAGAACACATGCAATGTTCTTGCAATATTTTCAAAGATTTTAAAAAAAAAGCAAGAACATCCCAACTCTAGTCGACACCTACCTTGGTGTATGGTATTAAATGGAACAATGTTCAAGTTCTCAAGGTGTTGTATGGAGGAAGAAGAAATTTTCAAGCTTGGCTATGGAGGAGAAGCTCTCGGTTATGCGAAAAAAAAAAAAGAGAAGAGAGTGTTCTTGAGAGAGATGAGAGGTTTTGGAGAGAGATAATGTGGTTGAAGTGTTGGGGTGTTTGTGTATAAGTGAATAATGAAAAAAAAACTGAGGTAATCCCCCCCTATACACCCCCATTCTCGGTCCCCCCAATACACATAAGGGACTCTTCACATTTTATTACTAATTTATTCACTAATGGGTTCCCAATCATTAGTGTCTTACACAAGATATCTTGAAAATTGCTAATATATATGTATTTAGTGGGAGACTCAAGTATAAAATCTGAATTATAGAGATATACATGTATGAGTGGATAAATAACACAATTTAAAATTGTATACCCATATTTATGTATCTCTCGGCCATTAGATCAATTAATGGTTTAAAATTTTTATTTCATGTCATTAATAGGTATATACACCATGGTATATGATTTAAATGATAATTAATATCATATGATAATTAAAAGATGTTATTTTATGAGGAAAACCCTAATTTTCGAAAATATAGGGTTTTCGAAAACTAAGTTGTAATGTTTATTAATTCTAATGTTCAAGCATTAATTAAATGCTTAATAATACTGTATGTCACGACCCCACCCAGGATAACCCGGAGTGAGCGGACTAATAATAGGAATAGTATTCATGGATACGGAAGATTGTCACAATAAGGCTTACCACATGAAAATATAGTACTTAGGATTAAGCATACATTTATAATATCTCGGATCAAAAGGTTTAAGCCAACAGATCCAAAGGATATTACGATCTGAAGGGCTTCATAATTCACATTATCTTAACATCCAACATAATAATAAAACAGTTCAGAGTTGCAGCGGAAAGTGTGTGAATACATATATGACGATATGTATTCAAGGTTAACAATTCCTAACAAACATCAAGGACAAAGGACTTTCTCAACACTCCTCCATCATCAACATCCGAGCTCAACTGCACATTTAAAACAAACATGCGGGGCTAAGTAAAAATTTGTACCCGGTGGACTTACGAAAACATTTTATTTTCTTTGAATTACTACGCGATATAATGGTAAGACACAGGGTTTTATTTGAAAATGCGCTTGCTTACTAAAATATTTTCACGAGTTTATAAAAGTTGCTTGGCCAAGCATTTTCTTGGTGTGCCTGATCCATATCCCTTATTATCATTCCATCATCTTATCATAGTCGAAAGTCGTGAAGGAGGCCTCCCTCTACGACCCCGTGACCGGCCGTGAATTGTCCTTACAGCACACAGTCACCATCAGTGTACACGTTAATCCTAGCCAGGTATAAGCCTTCCGGCATAGGATCCGATATCGATTTTCATTCATAAGTTGGGAAGGACCCAACAACACCACATCATTCATGGATAGGATCTGATACACAAAGCGTAAATATTTTGGCGGTAATCATGTAAACCATTTTATCCATAGTTGAAAAGTACTATAAACAAAGGCAGGTTGAAAAAAAGCGACAAAGTGATTTTGTTTTAGTAATAAAGCCCACACGAAATTATTGATCGTCTTTAACGTTTTCTTACTCGTCGGCGTCCGGTGGTGCGTCGGCGTCACGCTTTATATAAAAGGATGTTTTAGTACGTCGTTTACGTAATTCGAGACTTCTGAAGTCTATAATAAGATTCGATATTTCATATCGATATGAATTGAATTCTTTAATGAATTTAATTCGTTTCTCAACAGCGTATCATCTTAACATTTCTCGTTCTTGGTGAGGGCGAGATATGTATCGAAGTTACAATTTACCCTCTTGGTAAATGGTCCAGCGTTTTCTCACGTTTTCGATTTCACAATTTCAAATATGAAATCCTTTCATATCAACGTGATGTCATTAGAAATTGATCGTCTTACGGCGTATTAGCGTGTTTATCGAGCGTATTTAAATGCGTTGATTTCAAAAGTCAACAACTTTGACTTTTCTTAGTAATTAATTACTAAGTCATACTTTAATATTAAATTCTTTGAAAATCAATTTCCAATTGATTTCTTTTTATAAACTGTTATAATATGTTTAAAAATAATTTTAAACATATAATTCATTATAAATAATGAATTTAAGGATTTAAAATCTTATTCCTATTTTAAAAATAGCTCACGGCTATTTTGTATTTTATCAACCAATTATTTTCGAAAATTGCTCATAATTTCCAAATATGTCCAAAATAATATTTAGACATATATTTTGTTAATAACCTTAGTTAAAAGGATTTAAAATCCTTAAAATTTTAGAATTTCTCGGTAATTTTAAAATTACCAAATAATATCTAAATTTTTTCTAAATTTATATAGTGTATTAATATACACTATGGTCATTAATATGTCATAATATCAACTAAACTTTAATCAATCATCACCTTATTTAGTCCATAAGGTCTCGGCATTTTAAAACAAATGCCCAACAATTTTTAAAATTCGATAAATTAATACAAGGTCCAAACATTAGTCCATGACATTTTTATGTCACATAATTCATTATATAACAATGCTATATTATACAATCATCATCATAGCTCTCGGCCTCTTCATAATTTTCATCAAACAATTTTATAAAATTTTCCAAAAATCATTACATGCTCATAAGCTATAGTGTAACAATGTAACATCATAAAATGCATCAAGAACAATTTTATTCATCACCAAGTTGAGCTCAAAGCTTTCGGTTTATTTGAATAAAAATTGTAATTGATTCTTAAAAATTCTAACAAAAACATAGGATGCATAAAACATATTCTAGATCAATAAAACACCATTGCATGTTACAAATCAAAATTATACATCAACATATATATACATATATGCCTCGGTCCTTTTTAAGAAATGGTATAAAATTTTCCAAAAATTTCCAATTAAAACATATAGTGTATGATTTACTACCTAGACCAATAATATACTAATGCATGTATTAAATAAAATTACATTGAATTTCATACATGTCTCGGCCAACTTAAAATAAATAGCATAGGTTCTTCCAAAAATGTCAAATAAATTGTCATGTACTCTCAATACATTGTAAAACAAGAATATACTATTGCATGCACAAATTAAACATCTTATACCCACATATAAAATTCATGTGTTTCGGTACTTAGAAAGAAAAATGGCTTTGATTTTTCTAAAATTTTCAAATAAATACTATAGACTTGTACAACATCATAGATCAATAATATCACATTGCATGTACAAAATAAAATCATACACCCATTTATATTTTTTTGTATATGTTTCGGTATTAATAAAGAAATATAGCATGAGTCTTCCAAAAATTCCAAATTAAATTTTAAGCATTCTCAATACATTATAAAACAAGATTGTGGCATTGCATGTTCAAAAAGAAAATCATATGCTTACACAACATTTTATATGCTCTCGGTTTTGATAAGAAATTGGGCATGGATTTTTTTCTAAAATTTCAAGGCAAATACTATGGACACATATAACATCATAGATCACAAAATCATGCTCCAATAATTTCCCCAAAACTCTCGGCCATTTCAAACAAATTTCATACATGTTTGAATAAATTTTAAAACATGATCTAAGCTTCACAACATAATGCTAAATAATCTTAGAACATCACATACTCATTGCTTCGAAAATTCTTTGAACAAAAATCTTACATGCAATACTTTTGAAAATAAGAACACATATTCAACACACTTCTTATCATCTATATACATGCAATAGCAAAGTATCACCAACAAAGTTCATCAAGAACACATGCAAGAACTCTACATCTTTTCGAAAATTCTAAGAAAAATCGAGAACCAAGGATGCTTTGTTTCAATTCCTACCTTGGATGTATGGATTAGTGGAACAACTCAAGGTATCTAAGTGTTGTATGGAAGATAGGAAGAAATTTTCAAGCTTGGCTATGGGTGGAAGATCTCGGTTTTGGGGAGAAGAAAGGAGAAGAAGAGAGTTGAGAGAAAATAGAGAGTGATCAAGTGTTGAGTGTAGGGTGTTTGAGTGTGGAGTGAAGAATGAGATAAAATCTGAAAATACTCCCCCTTATCCCCTCACTCTCGGTCATCCCCCCTCCCCCAATACAACACAAGACTCTTCCATTTTTAATACTAATTTATTCACTAATGGGTTCCCAATCATTAGTGTCTTACACAATATCTTGGAAATAGCTAAAATGTATCATTAGTTGGAGATTTGTTGATATAAAATCTGAATATATATATATATATATATGCATGTAAGAGTGATAGAATAAAAATTACACTTTGTTGTACACATATATATATATACACGGCTTTTATGCCTTAAGCCCAATAAATAATTTAATTCCATGCTAAACATACATATATACATCATATAATATAATTTAGATGATAATTAATATCATAGGTTAATTAAATAGCATAAGTGAAGAAAATAATTCAATCTTGTACACATGAAAATGGCTATCGGCCATTTGGCTAAACTATAGGTTAAATATTTTATTTCATAACCTTTATAGGTATGTGCACCTTGGTATAAGATTTAAATGATAATCATAGCATAGGATAATTAAAAAGGCATGAATTTTTTAAGAAAACCCTAATTTCGAAATATTAGGGTTTTCGAAACTAGATTTGAGATTTTTATTAATTCTAATGTTCAAGCATTAATTAAATGCTTATTAGTACTGTAATATCATAAAAATATCATAGGAAATAATTTCCTAAAGTTTCTTGATCATTAAAACCATCGTTCGTTTCATCTCTAAACGTTGACGTTTCAAAACGTCTCAAAATGTTACGTATCGACTCCTCTTTAAAATGGTCGTAAATACTCGTACTCCCATTATTAAAATATTCCATTAATAATGGAATATAATTCTAAGCTTGATTGCTTAGAAAATATCGTGAAATTTCAACAGTCGATATGCATTCGACGTTAAAAATGTACTGCCGATAAAAGTTAAAACTTTCGAATCTTACATTTACGAGTTTGAGTGAATGTGTAACAGGAAATCATTCCTATGTAATTAATTCGAAATCATATTCGATTTCATTTGGTTTTGATTTCACGGCGAAATTCTATTTCTGGGTTTTAAGGACCGTAATTAGTTTTTTAAAGCTGCGGTTATTACATCCAACCCCTTAAAAGAAATTTCATCCCGAAATTTTTATACCTTAAAAGAATAGTCTGGGGTACCGTTCCTTCACTGCATCTTCTAGCTCCCACGTAGCTTCTTCTTGTCCGTGGTGGTTCCACAGCACTTTGACCAGCGAAATTGATTTGTTTCTCAATTGTTGAACTTTATGGTCTATTATTGCTGTAGGCTCCTCTTCATAGCTCATGTCTGAGTTGAGAACTACGTCGTCTTGACGGATCACGTGTTTTGGATCGTATACATATTTCCTTAATTGAGATGCGTGAAAAACATTATGCACATTTCCCAAGTTTGGCGGAAGAGCCAACTTATAGGCTCTCAAGCATATTCTTTCTAGGATCTCATATGGTCCTATGAAGCGGGTCTTAGTTTTTCTTTCACACCAAATCTTGTGATCCCTTTCGATGGAGAGACTTTGAGAAATACTTTATCTCCAATTTCAATTGCAGCTCCGATCTGCAGCGTATCGGTATGATTTCGCATCTATCTTGAGCTTCTTTGATTCTTTGCCTAATCTGTCGGACGATTTCAATCATTTCCTTCATTGCTTCTGGCCCTATTATTTTCCTTTCACCCACCTCATCCCAGTAAAGTGGTGATCTACACTTCTTGCCATACAAAGCTTCGTATGGGGCCATATCAATCGTCGCTGATAACTATTATTGTAGGCAAACTCAATAAGAGGTAAAATGTCTTCCCATTTTGCACCTCGATCCAGTACTACGGTTCTCAGCATATCTTCTAGAGTTTGGATTGTCCTTTCTGACTGCCCATCAGTTTGTGGGTGAAATGTTGTACTGAAGTTTAACTTTGTTCCCAATTCTCTTTGTAGGTTCACCCAAAATCTCGTTGTGAACTTGGAGTCTCTATCTGATGTAATGGATTTTGGTACTCCATGTAGTCGTATAACTTCCTTTACATATATTTGGGCTAGTCTATCAGCTCCATATGTATTTTGAATTGGTAGAAAATGAGCGCACTTGGTGATTCTATCCACTATTACCCATATGGTAGTGTTTCCTTTTTTAGACTTGGGTAAATCTGTAACGAAATCCATCGTTATTTTATCCCAATTCCATTCAGGTATATCCAACGGTTGTAACTTTCCGTAGGGACGTTGGTGTAAAGCTTTTACTTGTTGGCAAACAAGGCAGCGTTCTACGAAAGAAGCTATGTCTCGTTTCATGCCTTCCCACCAGAACTTTTCTTTTAGGTCTTGGTACATCTTCGTACTGCCTGGGTGGGTGGTATAAGGTGTATCCTGAGCCTCACTTATTATGTCGTTCCGAATCTCAGCATCATCAGGAACACATATTCTCCCTTCGAACATTAAAGCATTATCTGATGCTTCCTGGAAATTTTCCAATTCGCCAGTTCTCACTCTTCCTCTTATCTTTTCTAACTTTTCCTCCATCCTTTGTCTCTTAATGATCCTTTTTCTTAGATCAGGTGTCATGGTGAGTGTAGCGATACAATTCATGATCGTCTCTGGCTGTTTAACCAATTCAATTCTTAATTTGCTGAACTCCTCAATGAGTTTATCTTCTTGTGTATGGAGACATCCCAATTTAGTTTGATTTTTACGACTCAAAGCGTCAGCTACTACATTCGCTTTACCTGGGTGATAGTTAATACCACAGTCATAATCTTTTACTAGTTCGAGCCATCTTCTCTGCCTCATGTTTAGATCTCTCTGCTCGAAAGTGTATTTCAAACTCTTATGATCTGTATAGATTTCACATCTCACTCCGTAGAGATGGTGTCTCCATATTTTCAGTGCATGAGCCACTACTGCTAATTCTAAATCATGTGTTGGGTAGTTCAGCTCATGTGGTCTAAGTTGCCGTGACGCGTATGCTATTACTTTTCCTTCTTGCATCAAGACGCATCCTAGTCCGTTCTTCTAGGCGTCAGTATAAACCACATATTCCTTATCTGATTACGGGACCGCTAATACCGTGCACTTGTTAACTTTTCTTTGAGTTCTTGAAAACTCGACTCACACTCTTCATCCAAGTGTACTTAACTCCCTTCTGAGTAGTTGGGTCATTGGTCTTTACACCCTCTAATCCAAAGGATGATTAGAGAGAATGGAGCTTGGAGCAGTGATTACCAAACATTGAATAAGAATAATTAAAGACTTCAAACTAATACGTATCGAACTTCGATAATCAACCCTATTTACAAGGCAAAAGTAATTTACAGATATAAGGCTATAAGTCCTTAAACAGAGGTTTCGATAATTCAGACAGACTCAACTGTCAACATTAACATACAATACTATTCAGAATATGCAGCGGAAAGCATGTGAATGCATATATGACGATATGCACCCAAGGGTTCTTTCTTTCAAACATAATAAATATTCAAAAGACTTCTGACTACTCAACAGCTCTGCTCCATCATCATCAACACTCAATCGCACATTTAAAAACAAATATGCAGGGCTGAGTACAAATAATGCACTCAGTGGCTCATGCCAAAATAATTTATCAAGTTTAAATTACTCTGCCCCATCACAGTAACACACGAGGTTTTAATTTGAACATACTCGTGTTTACTAAATATTTTCTGTCATTTTCCATAAATATCGCTTGGCCAAGCATTTTCCACGTATGTATGATCCACATCCACCACAATAATTCATCCAACAATAATTCTCACGCTGGAGAGGAGGCCTCCTCTCACAGACGCCATGACCGGCCGAGCACCCTTTCAGCACACAGTCACAAATAATCAGTGCACAAAATCCAGGCCATCTCGGCCACGGGATCTGAATTCTCCATCATTCTTGGGGGTACTTCCAAGAATACGAATTCAAGCATGTCATAAAGTGGGGGCTACCCAACATTATGCATCAAATATCATGGATTGGATACATACACAAAACATAAACAATTTGGGCAGGTAATTAAATAATCATTTCATAAATATTTGCTTGCAATAAAGCATCATAAATAAATCATTTGATAAGCCCTATCAATTTAAGTATAGTAAAGCCCACCTTGACTTTTAAACTTCGAATCTCGGTACGCGTGTTCTTCTCCTCGTTGCGCGTGAGTTTCACGTCCCACCTTTACGCAAAAATTTACGTTTAGAACATTGGCACGCTTTTCTAGATTTTCAAAGTTCATTCAACTTTGATAAATAAAATAATAATTCGAAGTCTTAATAATCTTGATACGTCTTAATACGTTGAAACGATGCGTATATCAATAAAATAATTCTCGTATATCGAGAGAGCGTAATATGATCCTACAGTCTCGTTTTAACCTTTTAGGTTAAACAATTAACGTATAATAACGTTATTCAATAAAGTGATTTCAATTATGAAATCTTTTCTCACAATTGAGATATTCTTATAAAAGTAATCGTTTTCACGTATTAACGTATTTAACGAACGTATTTAAATGCGTTAATTTCGAAAGTCTACCATTTTGACTTTTCATTAAAAATATTCAATAAAACATATTTTAATCAATATAAATCGATTTTCAATCGATTTCTTTTCATAAAGCTTTAATCTTGATTTTCACGCCGTCGATATTTTTGATTAATATTTTCTTTCAATATTAATCTTTTAATACATTAAGCATTATTTATGCTTTTAACGTTATTTAATATAACGTTCCATCATAAACATAATATTCTATATTTAATAATTCCCAAAATTCAATTATGTCTAATATAATTTTTAGACATATAATATATTATTATTCTTAATTAAAAGGAATTAAAATTCCTTATTTAACACATATAGCTCACGGCTATATCACAAAATTTTCAATCTTGTTCCAAAATTTCTCTAAATTTATATAGTGTATTATTTTACATCGTGATCATTAATATGTATTAATATCACTATAGAAAATTTGGAACACACCTATATATATACTATAGGCTCTCGATTTTATCAAAATAATATCAATAATTTTCCAAAAATTCTAATAATTATACACAAGCCTCAAATATTAATATATAACATAATTATAACCTATGGTTTTAAAAAAATCAAACCATACATCATAGAAAGGTCCAGGTAGCTCACGGCTACTTTGTGCAATATATATCAAACAATTTTATAAAATCCTAAAAAAATTTACACTATGCTTATATGCTATCATATAGCACTAATACATCATAATATTATGTAATAACACAAAATAATCCATTAAATCCTAACACCTAAGTCTCGGCCATTTTGAATTAATTTAGCTACAATTGTCCAAAATTCTAATAAATTCCTACAACACCTAATCAATACCTAGATCAATAATATGCTATTATATCAAGCATATAAAAATTATACAACAAGGTTCCAAGGCCTAGCATTTTCGACAGTTTTGGTATATTAACCAAACAATTTCCAAAAATTCCTAAATTGATACCATGCACTCCTACAACATTATAGATCAACAATCCAACTTCAAAAACATCCTAGCAAAAATCGAGCATTACTAGAATAAATTAAATAAATTGCTAAGCTTAGTAAATAAATAACCTACGCATTATATCAACATATGTAACATAATTTCTAAGCTTATAACATGCTAACATGATTTATTGCATAAATAATACATGCTAAAAATAATTATTTAAACCGTAGGATTATTGAAAAGATAGGTTTTATCGAAGCTTGTTCGATATCTAACCTCGTTAACGGCTTTGATTTGTTGTAGGATGATTGAAACTCAAACTATTGGGGAAAATGGAAGAAGAAAATATTTGGTTTGCTTATGAGGAGCTCTCGGCAGTAGAGAGGAAAGGAAATGAGAGAAATGATATGTAAGTGTTAAATGTAGGGTTCAAGACTTAATATACACTGAGTAAAGGCAAAAGAAATGAATTATCATACAAAACATCTCTCTCTCTCGGTTAAGACTCAAGAAGCAAGACAAAAGTTGATTTGATGATAGTAAATATGCTTATGTCATGCCCAAAAATATCTCTTACATGTAGTTAATACATGAATAAAGTTTTTGAACCAAACAAAATACTTTTGACTCATTTTTCCTTTACTTGCGTCGACACACACACATGAGGAAGAGAAAAATCTGATTTTTCATTGCCTATACATGAATATATGTATCTTACACTCTATCCCAAATATACATGTAATCATAAAAAAATCAAGCTTTTTGCACACAATTTAGTCAACAATATCGGCTCCTCTCACAAATATATATATATATCCCACTTGGTTAATTACTTGATTAGTGTATTAGATACTTGCATGTATAAATTCATAACATAGCAAAGGCAATTACAAAACTTACGTAAATTAGCTATTGAACAAGAAAGTTCACGGCTTTTTCATTCTAAATTGCTAGCTTTTGATTTTTCATGCTAATTATACATATATATCATAATATATGTTTTAGATGATAAATTATATCATAGAAAAATTTATTGAAATTAATCCATAGGTAGAAAACCCTAATTCTCGATTTAGGGTTTTCGAGAATCATAAATAATCAACAATATCATTCCAAAATTTCTAGCATTAATTCAATGCTAAAATAATATTCAATTATATAAAATAATCATAAAAATTTAAATATCATAATTCCTTGATCATTAGACTTGATTCTCAAGTCATCTCAAAACGTTAACATTTGAAACGTCTCAAACGTTTAAATATCGACTCATCTCAAAATGGTCGTAATAAAGCTATAATCACTTTATTAAATAATTCCAATAATAATGGAATTAAATTCTAAGCTTAAAAACTTAGAAAATATCACGAGCATATAAATATCGATACGTAATCGACGTAGAATTAATACAGCTGAAATACGTTACATATTCGTATTTCTCAATTCACATTCATCTGTGAATAAAACATAGGAATTTATTATTCCAACAATAATCGATATCATTATTCGATATATAAATAATCAAATTATTATAATAATATTCTAATTTACGAAATTAATTTCGTAATTAGGAGTTTAAATAATCGGGGTATTACATTCCACCCCCCTTAAAGAAATTTCGTCCCGAAATTTACATACCTCAGAAAAGATCGGGGTATTTTTCTTTCATTGCGTCCTCAAGCTCCCACGTGGCTTCCTCTTGTCCATGATGCTTCCACAGCACTTTGACTAGTGGAATAGATTTGTTTCTCAATTTCTGAACCTTGTGGTCTAGAATAGCCGTAGGTTCCTCATTATAGCTCATATCTGGATTGAGGATCACGTCATCTTGATGGATCACATGCTTCGGATCGTACACGTACTTTCTGAGTTGTGATACATGAAAAACATTGTGTACGTTTTCCAGACTTGGCGGAAGAGCCAACCTATAGGCAACTGGGCCTATTCTTTCTAGGATTTCATAAGGTCCAATAAAACGGGGTCTTAACTTTCCTTTTACTCCAAACCTTATAATCCCTTTAGATGGAGAGACCTTCAAAAAGACTTTATCTCCATTTTCAAAATGTAGCTCAGACCTTCGCGTATCAACGTAAGATTTCGGTCATCTTGAGCTTCTTTTATTCTTTGCCTAATTTGGCGAACGATCTCAATCATCTCGCTTATAGCGTCAGGCCCTAAGATTCTTCTTTCACCCACTTCATCCCAGTAAAGCGGTGATCGGCATTTTCTTCCATATAAGGCTTCATACGGCGCTATATCGATCGTCGCTTGATAGCTATTGTTGTAGGCAAATTCGATGAGAGGTAAAACCTCTTCCCATTTTGCACCTCGATCCAAAACTACAGTTCTCAACATATCTTCGAGTGTTTGGATCGTCCTTTCCGATTGTCCATCGGTTTGAGGGTGAAAAGCTGTGCTGAAATTTAATTTCGTGCCCAATTCTTTTTGCAAGCTAGTCCAGAATCTTGAAGTAAATTTTGAATCTCTATCAGATGTGATAGTTTTCGGTACTCCATGCAGGCGTACAATTTCATTCACGTACAGCTGGGCTAGCTTATCAGACCCGTGGGTAATCTGAATTGGCAGAAAATGTGCACATTTGGTGAGTCTGTCCACTACTACCCATATAGCGATGTTCCTCTTTTAGACTTTGGTAAACCCGTAACAAAATCCATAGCTATATCTTCCCATTTCCACTCGGGTATTGCCAAAGGCTGTAGCTTTCCATAAGGACGTTGGTGTAATGCTTTTACTTGCTGACAAGCAAGACAACGCTCTACAAAAGAGGCTATGTCTCTTTTCATACCTTCCCACCAGAACTTTTTCTTCAAGTCTTGGTACATTTTTGTACTTCCTGGATGGGCTGTATAAGGTGTGTCATGAGCTTCACTCATGATTTCATTCCGAAGATCGTTGTTGTCTGGGATACACAACCTTCCTTCAAATAATAAAGCATTATCTGGTGCTTCTTGAAAATTCTTCAGTCCTTCCGTCCTTACCTTGGCTCTTGCTTTTTCTAACTTTTCCTCCATCCTTTGTCCTTCAATGATTCTTTTCCTTAAATCAGACGTCAAAGTGAGTGTAGCAATACAACTCGTGATCGTCTCTGGTTGTTCAATCAATTCAATCTTCATCATTTCAAACTCTTCATGAGTTTTTCTTCATTTGTGAGGAGACATCCCAATTTGCTTTGACTCTTACGACTCAAGGCATCGGCTACAACATTCGCTTTGCGGGTGATAGTTTATACCACGATCGTAGTCTTTTACCAATTCGAGCCATCTTCTTTGTCTCATGTTTAGATCTCTCGCTCGAAAAAGTATTTCAAACTTTTGTGATCGGTAAAGATTTCACATCTTACTCGTAGAGATGATGTCTCCATATCTTTAAGGCATGCACTCTGCTGCTAGTTCCGATCATGAGTTGGGTAATTCAACTCATGCGGTCTCAATTGTCGAGATGCATAGGCTATCACTTTTCCATTTTGCATTAACACACGGCCTAATCCATTTTGGAAGCATCTGTATAGACCACGTATTCTTTATCTCATCGAACGCTAATCTGAGGCGATGAGTTAACTTTTCCTTGAGCGTCGGAAATTGGCCTCACACTCATCATCCATGTGAATTTAATCCCTTTTACGGCGGTTGGGTTATTGGCCTTGCTATCTTTGAGAATCCTTCATGAATCTCCGATAGTAACACGCCAATCCCAAGAAACTTCTAATTTCATTTTGTGTCCTCGGCGATTTCCATTCTTGGTACTTCTACTTTGGCGGATCAACTTTAATCCCTTCTGACACAATGTGTCCAAGGAACATTACTTCCTTCACCAAAATTCACATTTGCTAAATTTAGCAAAAGTTGCTCACTCTCAGAGATTGCGATCTTGTTACGAGGTGTTCCTTGTGTTCTTCTTCATTCTTGAATAGATAAGAATGTCGTCTATGAAGACTAAGACAAATTTGTCTAAAATGGGTGGAACACCCTATTCATGAGATCCATGAATCTTGCCGGCGCATTGGTCGATCCGAATGGCACAACTATAAATTCATAGTGGCGTATCTCGTTCGGAAGCGATCTTTGATACATCTTCGAGCCGCACTTTAAGTTGGTGATAGCGACTTGAGGTCGATTTTCGAGAACACGCTAGCTCCTCTTAGCTGATCAAACAAGTCATCTATCCTTGAAGTGGATACTTGTTTTTGAGCGTCATTTTCTTCGCCTCTCGTAATCTATACACATCCTCAAGGAACCATCCTTTTCTTTACAAATAACACGGTGCTCCCCAGGCGAAACACTAGGTGCGATAAAACCTAGGTCCAACAGCTCTTGGATTTGGATTTTCAACTCTTCCAGCTTCTTTCGGAGCCATTCGATGCGGTGCCTTTGACATGGAGCCGATCCGGGTTCCAAGTCGATGGTAAACTCGGTTGTCATCGGGAGGTAATCACGGTAGATTTTCGGAAAAACATCCAAAATTCTCGTACAATCTCTACATCTTCAACTTTTATCGTTGTTCGATCTTCTCCGTTCAAATAAACAAGAAATGCATGGCATCCTTTCTTGTTTATCATACTCTGCCTCCAAGGCGGATATAATCGAATTTTCTTTCCCATCTTGATTAGTAAAAGCTTGTAGCTTCTTTTCGGGAAAATGGAATGAAATTTTCCTTTCTTTACACAGGATTGTAGCATGATTTTCAGCCAACCAATCCATTCCCAAAATTATATCTACATCACCCATGGGTATTATGTTTAAGTTATTCGTCAGAACCTTAAGTGATCCTAAGTTCAACTCTAGGTTTGAGCAAATATGAGTAACAGTCATAATCCCTCCTATAGGTGAAGAGATGTTCATATCCTGGTTTGCTTTCTCAGATCTAAGTTCCAATAGATCTACACATGTTCTTGCTACAAAAGAATGTGATGCTCCCGTATCGAACAAAAGTATAACAGGTACGTTGAGAAGTGTTCCCATACCTGCCAGGTTTCCCTGGTTTTGTTCATTTTGCCTCCGGTGCAGAGCATATGCTCGCTTGAGCCTACCGAGGTGACGGGTGCTGTCTCGCTGATTCTGCTGTGTGGCTGCTGCTGCTGTTGGCGTCATTCTTGATTACGCCGCTGCGGTGGTTGTCGTTCTTTGTTGTTGTTGAGGCTGCGCCCTCGTTGTTGTGGCGGTTGTTCTGCTGATTGAGGCCAAACCGATAGCCACGAGGGTTGGGCATTGCCGCTGATTTGGCCTTCCCACCGTCCCCGTCGCGTATCCTGGCAATTATTCGCGTAATGCCCTTCATTCCGCACTTAAAGCAATTTACGGATGGCGAGACTCCTTTATGAAACTTCTGGCACTTTGGGCAAGGAGTTGTCCTTGCCTGCTCTTGTGGTCCTCCCATCGGAGGGGAAAAGACTGGTTTCTTCCATCCCTGTCCTTGCGGTACCGTGTTTCCGTGCCACGGCCGTTTGTTATTCGTATTACCAAAACTTCCCCGGTTACTGTTATTTCCAAAATTTCCTTCCCATTTTCTCTTCCCTTTGTCCCCTATGTTCGATGTCTGTGTTTGGATTGACTTTTCTGCTGGCATGGCTGCCTCGATGTCCAAAGCTCGTCCGAGAGCTTCGGTGTAAGTCAGATTTCCATGACTGGCTAGAGACATTCTTATCTCTGACCTCAATCCAGACCTAAACTTTTCTGCCATCTTCATATCCGTATTCACCTGATCAGGGGCATATCGGGACATATCGCAGAAAGTGCGATCATAATCTGTTACGGACATCTTTTCCTGTTTCAGATTATAAAATTCTTGTTCCTTCCTTTTCCGATAACTTTTCGGAACGTATTTCTCATACAGTTCCTCCTTAAATTCTTCCCAAGTGAACTCATTCATCCGATCCTGCAAGTAAAATCTTCCGTCGGGCTTCCCACCAAAAGTCGGCGGTCCGTCGGTTGAAAAGTCTGAGACAGCCGTTCTGTCTTTGTGCATCGAAGAAAATCAAATATCCTTTCCATAGCCCTTATCCATTGCTCGGCATTATCTCGGGCTCCTTTTCCATCAAAGAAGGTGGGTTACGCCTAAGAAATAATTCTTCGATCCTACGATCGGGTGGAGGTGGTGGTGGTGGTATATTAGCGAGTTACGCATGCAGAATTCTTCCTCTGCCTCTACCTCTTCCCTTCCCTACCTCTTTGTGCGGGATCCCGTCTTGGCGGCATTACATTGTTTAAACATACAATAAATATTGAAAATCATTTTCACAATTAACAAATATAATATCATCATACAATTTCTTTTGTAAAGCAGCTTTAATTCAAGCTATTCATTCTTATCACAAAATCATTTCTGCCGCAAAAGCCCACTTCGGGGTTATCATATATATACATCAGAAAATTTGTGCCTCAAAGAGGACTATTTCGTACAACATTTAATACAAAAGGGATAATGTACAATAGATGGCATTTCAAAAGCTTAACCCGTATTGAACAACATACGGAGTTACATGACAATACAAAATACAAGTGTTCACTTTCCTTTTTCAAAAATACATAAGCAACCTACACACATACTGGACTATATACATACAGACTAAAGTCTAACAAGGCTGGTCAACAGGTGCATCACTCGTCGTCGTAATGATCCTCCTCAGGATCCTCCTCATCATCTGAATCATCATCATCCGAATCATCGTCGTCCGAGTCGTCCTCACGGCGGTGTACTGGACGATCTGCTCCGTCATCCCCAACCATAGGAATGTCGCGGATCGGACTGAAGTCATCGCGATCATCAGAGACCCTCATCCTGGCCGTCTGTCGGTACGGCTCAGCTGGCGGTGCCGGCGCTGTCATAGGCGGCAAGATAGGAAGCGGTGGGTGTATGGGGTGTCCAATCGACAGCGGGGGAAACACTGGCATCCCCAATGCTCTGGGCCGAGATGCCCTGGTCACATGAGCAGGTCGGTCGCCTGCTTCCAAATCTCTGGGAATCACGGGATCAACCACTCGAGGAACCTCCAAGTAGAGCCACTCCGGTGACTCGTCACGCCATGTATATTCCCTCGGAGGGAGGTACGGTCCTCTCGGGGCTACCCCGTAGATACTAAAGACGTAGGTCAGGTGGCTCACAAATCTCGGTAGATCTGCTATCAGGTCGTAGTCACCACCATATCGGAAGATGTAATCTCCCGATATCTCCCGTGCATAGTCTTCCCAGTCAATCGGTAGCCGCATCAGAAGACGCTTTACGCCATCGAAGTCCGTCACTCCATGCTCGTGCGCCTCCCTCCAATGACGAAGGTAGTGCATGAGGAACTCTCCGAGATCATCTCCCCAGCACATCTGATACTCGCGGTACCTATGAATGATCTCTGCAGGGGTGGCACTCGGTCCAAGCCTCCGTCTAGTGGTGTGTCGAGTCCTGGCCATCTGCCACAGACAAACGAGCATAAGACAACTAAATAAAGATAACCGATGAATAGATAAAAATAAACTTAACGCATCTAAGCAAATAGGATAACTGGACAGGTCTATAAAGCAGATAAACAATCCAAACACATCTGATAAACAGATAATTGTTATATGGAAATTGTTCTCCTATACAACGCACGTTGTAGCTTTCCTACCATACTAGGAAACATACTATCTAGCAGCATAAAAAAAAAATCTTATCATATAACTAAATTCTAGTTCTATAAAACTATGAGCTAGCTTCTGCTGGCTCTCGTGATTTCTGGAGAAGGAAACAGGGGATCTTCCCTTCATAAGAAATACATTACAGTTCGTTAGAAGTACGTAGGAGAAAACCATACGCAAATCGGAGTCCAAACGAAGGAGAACGGACCAAAACAAAATCACTGCACGAAGCAGTTTGCCTATGCCGAGGTAAACTGTCCGGGGTGGACTGTACTGATTCTCGTGAATTTTGGAGAAGGAATCAGGGGTTCTATCCGTCATAACAAATAAAGTAAATTGCGTTAGGAGTACGTAGGCGAAAACCGTTCGTAAATCGGAGTTCAAACGAAGGAGAACGGGCCAAAACAAAATCAATGCGCGAAGCAGTTCGCCTGACGCCGAGGTGCCGAGGACGAACGCCGAGGCCGAGCTGCCGAGGCGAGGTGCCGAGGCCGAAGTGCCGAGGCGGAGCTGCCGAGGCGAGGTGCCGGGGCCGAAGTGCCGAGGCGAAGTGCCGAGGCGGAGTGCCGAGGCCGAAGTGCCGAGGTGAAGTGCCGAGGCGGAAGTGCTGAGGCGAGGTGCCGGGGCCGAAGTGCCGAGGCGAAGTGCCGAGGCGGAGTGCCGAGGCCGAAGTGCCGAGGTGAAGTGCCGAGGCGGAAGTGCCGAGGCAGAAGTGCCGAGGCGGAGTGCCGAGGCCGGGTGCCGAGGCAGAAGTGCCGAGGCCGAAGTGCCGAGGCGGAGTGCCGAGGCGGAGTGCCGAGGCCGGTGCCGGGCCGAGTCGAGGCGGAAGTGCCGAGGCCGGGTGCCGAGGCAGAGCTGAGGCCGAAGTGCCGAGGCCGAAGTGCCGAGGCAGAGTGCCGAGGCCGAAGTGCCGAGGCCGAAGTGCCGAGGCGAGGTGGCGACGAGGTGAAAGTTTGACCGAGTCAACGCCGAGGTGAGAAAAAATTTCCGAGGTGAAACTGTACTGACTCTGGTGCATTTTAGAGAAGGAATCAAGAGTTTGGTCCTTCATAAGAAAGATAGTACAGTGTGTTAGGAGTATGTGGGCGAAAACCATGCGCAAATCGGAGTCCGAACGAAGGAGATCGGACCAAAATAAAATCACTGCGCGAAGCAGCTCGCCCTTGCCGGGGTGAAATGGCCAGGGTTAAATGGCCGAGGTGAACTGTACTGACTCTAGTGAATTTTTGAGAAGGAATCAAGAGTTTGGTCCTTCATAAGAAAGATAGTACAGTGTGTTAGGAGTATGTGGGCGAAAACCATGCGCAAATCGGAGTTCGAACGAAGGAGATCAGACCAAAATAAAATCACTGCGCGAAGCAGCTCGCCCTTGCCGGGGTGAAATGGCCAGGGTTAAATGGCCGAGGTGAACTGTACTGACTCTAGTGAATTTTTGAGAAGGAATCAAGAGTTTGGTCCTTCATAAGAAAGATATTACAGTGTGTTAGGAGTATGTGGGCGAAAACCATGCGCAAATCGGAGTCGAGCGAAGGAGATCGGACCAAAATAAAATCACTGCGCGAAGCAGTTCGCCCTTGCCGAGATGAAATCTTCGAACTCGAAGTGGATGTCGAGGTTGACACCAAGTAAACGCCCAGGTCGGTGCCAGGGTGAATCAATTGAGGTCGCGCAATGCCGAGGCGCTCAACTGGTCAGCCGAGTCGAGGTAAACTCTGGGTTGACTTCAAACGAGGTGGAAAGCCTTAGCTTTTCAATTTGAGCTCGATTCTTTTGTTCTCGAAAGAAGAGGAGAATAGTTCGTACATGTGTCCGTCTATGTTCTTTTCAAAGAGGGATCATGCATCTTATTACGTCTATGTTCCATTCGGGATGACATAGGCATTAATCAAAATCAACATTGAGAAATGATGAATAAATATTTTAAATATGACGAACATAGTTCGTTTTAAACATACGCATTTCTTGCGAAAAATTTTCAATCATTAGTCAATTAATAATCATGGTTATTTACAACCTTTCTCATTTCATTTGTCGATAATGTTCTATCAACACAAATCATTTGTCGATAATGTTCTATCGACACAAATCATAAATCATTTGTCGATAATGTTCTATCGACAACAACTCAAATTCATAAATCTCAAACTTTTCTTTTTCAAAGAGGAGAAAATAATTTACCTTTTTCCCGGTTGAGCTGGATGTGATGGAGTGTTGAGCGTAGTCAGATGATTTCTAGAAGTCTAGTGACTCAATCTAGACTTAACTTTTGAAAGAAAATTTTAGGGTTCAGAGAGCAATATGCTCTGATACCACTCTGTCACAGCCCCTCTAATCCAAAGGACAGATTAGAGAGAACTGGAGCTTGGAACAGTGATTACCAAACATTGAATAAGAATAATTAAAGACTTCAAACTAATACGTATCGAACTTCGATAATCAACCCTATTTACAAGGCAAAAGTAATTTACAGATATAAGGCTATAAGTCCTTAAACAGAGGTTTCGATAATTGAGACGCACTCAATTGTCAACATTAACATACAATACTATTCGAAATATGCGTGAAAGCATGTGAATGCATATATGACGATATGCACCAAGGGTTCTTTCTTTCAAACATAATAAATATTCAAAAGACTTGACTACTCAACACTCGCTCCATCATCATCACCACTCAATCGCACATTTAAAACAAATATGCGGTGAGTACAAATAATGCACTCAGTGGCTCATGCCAAAATAATTTATCAAGTTTAAATTACTCTGCCCCATCACAGTAACACACGAGGTTTTAATTTGAACATACTCGTGTTTACTAAATATTTTCTGTCATTTTCCATAAATATCGCTTGGCCAAGCATTTTCCACGTATGTATGATCCACATCCACCACAATAATTCATCCAACAATAATTCCTGCGCTGGAGAGGAGGCCTCCTCTCACAGACGCCATGACCGGCCGAGCACCCTTTCAGCACACAGTCACAAATAATCAGTGCACAAAATCCAGGCCATCTCGGACAGGGATACAATTCTCCATCATTCTTGGGGGTACTTCCAAGAATACGAATTCAAGCATGTCATAAAGTGGGGGCTACCCAACATTATGCATCAAATATCATGGATTGGATACATACATAAAACATAAACAATTTGGGCAGGTAATTAAATAATCATTTCATAAATATTTGCTTGCAATAAAGCATCATAAATAAATCATTTGATAAGCCCTATCA
Organism: Salvia rosmarinus; assembly: GCA_036937905.1. Classification (NCBI taxonomy): domain Eukaryota; kingdom Viridiplantae; phylum Streptophyta; class Magnoliopsida; order Lamiales; family Lamiaceae; genus Salvia; species Salvia rosmarinus. Next base: position 76,685,550 of record CM072819.1, on the reverse strand, counting down.
ATTTAAGTATAGTAAAGCCCACTTGACTTTTAAACTTGAATCTCGATGCGCGTGTTCTTCTCCTCCGTTCTTGCGTGAGTTTCACGTCCCACCTTTACGCAAAAATTTACGTTTAGAACATTGGCACGCTTTTCTAGATTTTCAAAGTTCATTCAACTTTGATAAATAAAATAATAATTCAAGTCTTAATAATCTTGATACGTCTTAATACGTTGAAACGATGCGTATATCAATAAAATAATTCTCGTATATCGAGAGAGGCGTAATATGATCTACGATCTCGTTTTAACCTTTTAGGTTAAACAATTAACGATATAATAACGTTATTCATAAAGTGATTTCAATTATGAAATCTTTTCTCACAATTGAGATATTCTTATAAAAGTAATCGTTTTCACGTATTAACGTATTTAACTAACGTATTTAAATGCGTTAATTTCGAAAGTCTACCATTTTGACTTTTCATTAAAATATTCAATAAAACATATTTTAATCAATATAAATCGATTTTCAATCGATTTCTTTTCATAAAGCTTTAATCTTCGATTTTTCACGCAAATCGATATTTTTGATTAATATTTTCTTTCAATATTAATCTTTTAATACATTAAGCATTATTTATGCTTTTAACGTTATTTAATATAACGTTCCATCATAAACATAATATTCTATATTTAATAATTCCCAAAAATTCAATTATGTCTAATATAATTTTTAGACATATAATATATTATTATTCTTAATTAAAAAGGAATTAAAATTCCTTATTTAACACATATAGCTCACGGCTATATCACAAAATTTTCAATCTTGTTCCAAAAATTTCTCTAAATTTATATAGTGTATTATTTTACATTGTGATCATTAATATGTATTAATATCACTATAGAAAATTTGGAACACACCTATATATATACTATAGGCTCTCGATTTTTATCAAAATAATATCAATAATTTTCCAAAAATTCTAATAATTATACACAAGCCTCAAATATTAATATATAACATAATTATAACCTATGGTTTTAAAAAAATCAAACCATACATCATAGAAAGGTCCAAGGTAGCTCACGGCTACTTTGTGCAATATATATCAAACAATTTTTATAAAATCCTAAAAATTTACACTATGCTTATATGCTATCATATAGCACTAATACATCATAATATTATGTAATAACACAAAATAATCCATTAAATCCTAACACCTAAGTCTCGGCCATTTTGAATTAATTTAGCTACAATTGTCCAAAAATTCTAATAAATTCCTACAACACCTAATCAATACCCTAGATCAATAATATGCTATTATATCAAGCATATAAAAATTATACAACAAGGTTCCAAGGCCTAGCATTTTCGACAGTTTTGGTATATTAACCAAACAATTTCCAAAAATTCCTAAATTGATACCATGCACTCCTACAACATTATAGATCAACAATCCAACTTCAAAAACATCCTAGCAAAAATCGAGCATTACTAGAATAAATTAAATAAATTGCTAAGCTTAGTAAATAAATAACCTATGCACATATCAACATATGTAACATAATTTCTAAGCTTATAACATGCTAACATGATTTATTGCATAAATAATACATGCTAAAAATAATTATTTAAACCGTAGGATTATTGAAAAGATAGGTTTTATCGAAGCTTGTTCGATATCTAACCTCGTTAACGGCTTTGATTTGTTGTAGGATGATTGAAACTCAAACTATTGGGGAAAATGGAAGAAGAAAATATTTGGTTTGCTTATGAGGAGCTCTCGGCAGTAGAGAGGAAAGGAAATGAGAGAAATGATATGTAAGTGTTAAAAGTAGGGTTCAAGACTTAATATACACTGAGTAAAGGCAAAAGAAATGAATTATCATACAAAACATCTCTCTCTCTCGGTTAAGACTCAAGAAGCAAGACAAAAGTTGATTTGATGATAGTAAATATGCTTATGTCATGCCCAAAATATCTCTTACATGTAGTTAATACATGAATAAAGTTTTTTTGAACCAAACAAAATACTTTTGACTCATTTTTCCTTTACTTGCGTCGACACACACACATGAGGAAGAGAAAAATCTGATTTTTCATTGCCTATACATGAATATATGTATCTTACACTCTATCCCAAATATACATGTAATCATAAAAAAAATCAAGCTTTTTGCACACAATTTAGTCAACAATATCGGCTCCTCTCACAAATATATATATATATCCCACTTGGTTAATTACTTGATTAGTGTATTAGATACTTGCATGTATAAATTCATAACATAGCAAAGGCAATTACAAAACTTACGTAAATTAGCTATTGAACAAGAAAGTTCACGGCTTTTTCATTCTAAATTGCTAGCTTTTGATTTTTCATGCTAATTATACATATATATCATAATATATGTTTTAGATGATAAATTATATCATAGAAAAATTTATTGAAATTAATCCATAGGTAGAAAACCCTAATTCTCGATTTAGGGTTTTCGAGAATCATAAATAATCAACAATATCATTCCAAAATTTCTAGCATTAATTCAATGCTAAAATAATATTCAATTATATAAAATAATCATAAAAATTTAAATATCATAATTCCTTGATCATTAGACTTGATTCTCAAGTCATCTCAAAACGTTAACATTTGAAACGTCTCAAACGTTTAAATATCGACTCATCTCAAAATGGTCGTAATAAAGCTATAATCACTTTATTAAATAATTCCAATAATAATGGAATTAAATTCTAAGCTTAAAAACTTAGAAAATATCACGAGCATATAAATATCGATACGTAATCGACGTAGAATTAATCCGGTGAAATACGTTACATATTCGTATTTCTCAATTCACATTCATCTGTGAATAAAACATAGGAATTTATTATTCCAACAATAATCGATATCATTATTCGATATATAAATAATCAAATTATTATAATAATATTCTAATTTACGAAATTAATTTCGTAATTAGGAGTTTAAATAATCGGGTATTACAGTCTTCTTATTTTGGAGAATCCTCAATGAATCTCCTATAATAACCAGCCAACCCTAGAAAACTCGGATCTCATTCGAGTTCGCGGTGATTTCCACTCTTTTGCCGCCCACTTTAGCTTGGATCCACTTTGATTCCATCGGCAGACACGATGTGTCCTAGGAACATTACTTCCTTCAGCCAAAATTCGCATTTGCTGAACTTAGCAAATAATCTTTCATTCCTCAAAGTTTGTAACACCATTCTTAGATGTTTCTTATGGTCTTCCTCATTTTTCGAATAGATGAGAATATCATCTATGAAAACCAAGACAAACTTGTCTAAGTACGGATGAAACACTCGGTTCATGAGGTTCATAAATACAGCTGGTGCATTTGTTAACCCAAATGGCATAACCACGAATTCATAATGGCCATATCTTGTTCGGAACGCAGTTTTAGCTATGTCTTCAGGTCGTACCTTGAGTTGATGGTATCCTGACTTGAGATCGATTTTTGAAAATATGCCTGCTCCTCTCAATTGATCAAACAAATCGTCGATTCTTGGTAAAGGATATTTGTTCTTGAGTGTTATCTTGTTCAGCTCTCGATAGTCTATACACATCCTTAAAGATCCATCCTTCTTCTTAACAAACAATAAAGGCGCTCCCCAAGGAGAAACACTAGGTCTAATGAAACCTAGGTCTAACAGTTCTTGAATTTGGATTTTCAGTTCTTCCAATTCCTTTGGGGCCATTCTGTAGGGTGCCTTTGACACTGGAGCCGATCCTGGTTCCAAGTCGATAGTAAATTCCAATTGTCTATCAGGAGGTAATCCTAGTAGATCCTTAGGAAATACATCCGGAAATTCCCTGACAATATCTATGTCTTCTATCTTCAGTTCTGGCTTTTCTTCTCCGTTCAGATAAACGAGAAAAGCATGGTATCCTTTCTTATTCATCATTTTTCGTGCTTTCAATGCGGATACAATCGGGACTCTTTTTCCCATGCTAATTCCGTGGAAGTGCGTTGCTTCTTGTCCAGGAAAATGAAATGATATTTTCCTTTCCTTGCAAAGAATCGTGGAGTGGTTTGCACTAACGGTCCATTCTAGGATTATATCTACGCCACCCATGGGTATTATGTTCAAATTATTTGCGGAACCCTAAGTGATCCTAAGTTCAACTCTAGGTTCGAAAGGTAAATGTGTACGCCATAATCCCTCCTATAGGTGAAGAGATTCTCATGTCCCGATTGGCTTTTATAGCACTAAGTCCCAACAGATCTACGCATGATTTTGCTATGAAGGAGTGCGAAGCACCCGTATCGAACAATACTATAACGAGTATGTTGAGAAGGATTCCCATACCGCCGTGTTTCCACAGTCTGTTCGTTTTGTCGCCGGTGCAAAGCATATGCCCTAGCCTGAGGTAGCTGCGGCTGACGTGGTGCTTGCCTTTCTTTGGGCTGTTTCTTTGTTATGCGGCTGCTTGTTGCACCGACGTTGCCGTAGTGGTTGTTGTCTTCGTTGCTGGGGTAGTTGCCACTGCTGTTGTTGTATTTGTTGTTGTGGCTGCTGCAGTTGTTGTGGAGGTTGTTGCCATTGTTGCGGCTGTATTTGCTGTTGAGGTTGGGGCTGAAATTGGATAGCTCTCAGTGGTTGGACATTACCGGGTTGGTTCGGCCTTACGACTGTTTCCGAACGTACCCCCGGACAAAAGTTTGCATAATGTCCTTTCATTCCACACCTAAAGCAGCCTCAGCGCCCGCCATGCACATTCCCGTGTGCATCTTTCGGCACTTTGGGCACGGAAGAGCCCTTCGTTGCTCTTGTAGTCCTCTTGTTGGAGGAACAAATGCTGACTTCCTCCATCCTGGCCCTTGACTTGCTGAATTCCCTTGCCACTGTTGTTTGTTATTCTTGTTTTCAAAATTTCCCTCACATTACTAAAACTAGTATCCCATTTTCTCTTTCCCTATCCATGGTATTACGCATCCGAGCCGATACCGACTTATCATCCGCATTGTTGCCTCGATGTCCAAAGCTCGTAAGAGCCTCAGATAAGTCATGTCTCCAAGACCAGCGAGAGACATTCTTATTTCGGCCTTAACCCCGACCTAAATTTTTCGCCATTTTAAATCCGTGTCCACTGATCCAAAGCATATCTAGACATTTCAAAAATGTGCGATCGTGTCGATTCTGACATCTTTTCACCTTTAACAAGAAAAATTCATGTTCCTTCTTCTTCTTATAACTTTTGGTACATACTTATCATATACTTCCTTTTAAAATCTTCCCATGTTAACTCTTCCATCTGCTCTGCTGTAAAGGTTTTCTTTCTGGCCTCCCACCAGAAAACAGCAGGTCCATTTAACTGAAAGGCCACACATGATAGTCTTTCTTGTGCCGTGCACCTTAAAAATGTGAAAATTCTCTCGATAGTTCTCATCCACCGCTCAAGATCTTACGGACTACCTTTCCCATTGAAAGTAGGAGGTTATGTCTTAAGAATAATTCTTCTATCCCGCGGTCGGGGTTGAGGTGGAGGTGGTTGAGGTATAGCCTGCTTCTTCTTGCTCGGAGTTCTACCTCTTCGCCTAGGTCCGCCTCCGCCCTTACTTCTCGTTCGGTCTTGTCTGGGAGGCGTTACATTGTGTAAAATATATCATTAGCATCATGCATCATTTTTTTTTATAACTTGAATATGTAAAATTTTATTATTGCCTTTTTGGAAACAATAATTTGAATAAAACATTTCATTCTTGTCATACACAAATTTTGTTGCAAAAGCCCTCTCGGGTCATATATATAATTGCAAAAGCACCATAGATAAAGTACCTTGCAAACAAAAGTCATTACATCAGGGATTACTTACATGCTTACTTCCAAAACATTTCAAAAGAAAAGAGCCATACACATATCGGCTTTAAGGCTTTACAAAAATTAAAAGTCATGCACAGTGGCTTGATAGCCTTACAAAAATCCAGTTCCCCCGTCGTTCAAGTTCTTCAAAAGCACAAATAAAACATATATAAAATAAATAACATAATCCTTCAAATTTTTACATCAACATCAACATCAACTCCTCGAATCTTCCTCATCCTCCTCGGGATCCTCTTCCTCCTCGTCCCAGTCATCGCCCGCCATATACTCTGAGGTCCAGCTCCATTACTCTCACCATAGGAATGTCCCGTAGTGGACCATAATCCACACGAATCGGATCAGATCTATCATGGATGGGGTTATACCCATCAAGAGTACTGTCCACACTAATCCGCTACTGTCGACGGAAACTCGATCGGCGGTAGGGTACCGCCATCGATGGTAGGGCGGGAGTGGTGGCGCACGGTGTCCAAACATCAAAGGTGGGAAAACAGGGGTTCCCAAGGCTCTAGCTCTGGCTGCTCCGTCTGCCTGAATAAGTCTGCCCTCGTCAATCCGATATCGAGGCACTACTGGGTCAACTATCCGTGGAACCTCGGTATACAGCCACTCAGGTGACTCATCACGCCATGTATACTCCCGTGGAGGGAGATAAGGTCCTCTCGGTGCTGCACCATAAATGCTATATACATATGTCAGGTGGCTGATGAACCTAGGTAGATCGCCTATCAAATCATATCCTCCAGTCGCACGATAAATGTAATCTCCGGAAACTTCACGAGCATAATCTTCCCAATCACATGGAAGTATGGTAAGAAGACGTTTGATACCATCGTAATCCGTCACGCCATATGCTCTGGCGTTCCTCCACAGTCTAAAATAGTACATCAAAAACTCTCCTAGATCCTCGCCGGCACACATCCAGCTTTCCCGGTAGATACGGATAGTCTTCTCGGGAGTCGGGTCAGGTCCTATCCTCCTCCTCGCAATGTAGCGCATTTCCTCCATCTGTCATGATCAAAACTAATCGTTAGACACTACTAATATCTGATAGCAGATAGGGTAGCTTAGTACTTCGATCAATCAACTAGGATGAACTATTCAACCTATAAGGCAATAAATGATAACGATTACAACCCATAACCAGACATTCTTAATCTACCTAGAAACAAAACTCCTATTGCTATGTTATGCTACACGAAGTACCATAGATTTTCCGCTTAACTAAAACTCGAGCTAATCTTTAACCAGACTCTACCGTATTCGGAGGTGGAAAAAGATTCTGTCCTTCATAACAAATGAAGTTCAGAATGTTAGAATACGCAGTAAACCCATGCGTAAACGGAATTTTATCGAAGGAGTACGATTAAAACAAATTTACTGCACAGTGCAGAAAATCTTCGCGATTGTAGCAACGTTTCGAGAAGATGCCGATGATGAAATTGTGCACGCTATGGCTGCTACCGACTTAAGTATAACTATTACCTCCGTCTTCAAATTGGTGCTTATCATTCTGAAATCCCGTCAACGGTCACGCATGTTGAAATTGTGATTATGGTCGCTTGCATTAAAACTGTGATACGATATCCATCTTCTTCATTCTTCATGGTCAACGTTGTTCTCGATCATCTTTACGTTCCACTCTCGTCGTTTAAAATCAGAAATTAAAAACACATTCATGCTTCCTATCATTCTTTTGTTTTCTTTCATTATGTGAACATACTTCCTATATCGTCTACGTTCTTCTCAAGAGAATAGCATACATTGTTATCAACATAGATTTCATAATTCATAAACATAACAGCCAAACAACATCATAGTTCATTCATACATATTTGTACATATCATCTTGCTTTTATACATTCGTCTTTAATCATCATGATTCGTTGCAAACATACATTTCAACTTAGCCACTTCATATCATTACTATTCAATTTCAAAATTTAGAATTTTTGAAAATCTTTACTCATAACTCTTCATTTCAATCGTCATCACATTATAACTTTCCTTTTCCTTTTTCTTCAAAAGCTTTTCAAACTTGATCATCATATAGAATTTTTCACTTCATAAGTTTAAAAGAAACTAGGTACCTTTTCCCAGTTGAGCTCGATGAGATGGAGTGTTGAGGGTAGCCAGTAGATTTTCTAGAAGTCCGGTGACTCAATCTAGACTTAGTTTTAGAAGGAATTGGAGTTTCAAAGAATACCACTCTGTCACGACCCCACCCATGATAACCCGGAGTGAGCGGACTAATAATAGGAATAGTATTCATGGATACGGAAGATTGTCACAATAAGGCTTACCACATGAAAATATAGTACTTGGGATTAAGCATACATTTATAATATCTCGGATCAAAAGGTTTAAGCCAACAGATCCAAAGGATATTACGATCTGAAGGGCTTCATAATTCACATTATCTTAACATCCAACATAATAATAAAACAGTTCAGAGTTGCAGCGGAAAGTGTGTGAATACATATATGACGATATGTATTCAAGGTTAACAATTCCTAACAAACATCAAGGACAAAGGACTTTCTCAACACTCCTCCATCATCAGCATCCGAGCTCAACCTGCACATTTAAAAACAAACATGCAGGGCTAAGTACAAAATTTGTACCCAGTGGACTTCTGCCGAAAACATTTTATTTTCTTTGAATTACTCGCGATATAATGGTAAGACACGAGGGTTTTATTTGAAAATGCCTCGCTTACTAAAATATTTTCACGAGTTTATAAAAGTTGCTTGGCAAGCATTTTCTTGGTGTGCTGATCCATATCCCTTATTATCATTCCATCATCTTCATAGTCGAAAGTCGTGAAGGAGGCCTCCTCTGCGACCCGTGACCGCCGTGAATTGTTCTTACAACACACAATCACCATCGGTGTACACGTTAATCCTGGCTGTATAAGCCTTCCCATAGGATCCGATATCGATTTTCATTCATAAGTCAAGGACCCAACAACAACACATCATTCATGGATAGGATACAATACACAAAACGTAAACATTTTGGCAGGTAATCATGTAAACCATTTTATCCATAGTTGAAAAGTACTATAAACAAAGACAGTTGAAAAGAGCAGCAAAGTGATTTTGTTTTAGTAATAAAGCCCACCTGGAAATTATTGATCATCTTTAACGTTTTCTTACTCGTCAACGTCCAGCTGATGCGTCAGCGTCCACACCTTTATATAAAAAGGATGTTTTAGTACGTCGTTTACGTAATTCGAGACTTATAAAGTCTATAATAAGATTCGATATTTCATATCGATATGAATTGAATTCTTTAATGAATTTAATTCGTTTCTCAAACGCGTATCATCTTAACATTTCTCGTTCTTCGGTAGAGACGAGATATGTATTGAAAGTTACCAATTTACCCCTCTTGGTAAATGGTCCAACGTTTTCTCACGTTTTTCGATTTCACAATTTCAAATATGAAATCCTTTCATATCAACGTGATGTCATTAGAAATTGATGCGTCTTACGCGTATTAGCGTATTTATTGAACGTATTTCGTACGTTGATTTCAAAAGTCAACAACTTTGACTTTTCTTAGTAATTTAATTACTATGTCATACTTTAATATTAAATTCTTTCGAAAATCAATTTCCAATTGATTTCTTTTTATAAACTGTTATAATATGTTTAAAAATAATTTTTAAACATATAATTCATTAAGGATTTAAAATCCTTATTCCTATTTTAAAAATAGCTCACGGCTATTTTGTATTTTATCAACCAATTATTTTCGAAAATTACTCATAATTTCCAAATATGTCCAAAATAATATTTAGACATATATTTTGTTAATAACCTTAGTTAAAAAGGATTTAAAAATCCTTAAAAATTCTTAGAATTTCTCGGTAATTTTTAAAAATTACCAAATAATATCTAAATTTTTTTCTAAATTTATATAGTGTATTAATATACACTATGGTCATTAATATGTCATAATATCAACTAAACTTTAATCAATCATCACCTTATTTAGTCCATAAGGTCTCGGCATTTTTAAAACAAATGCCCAATAATTTTCTAAAATTCCAATAAATTAATACAAGGTCCATGACATTTTTATGTCACATAATTCATTATATAACAATGTTATATTATACAATTATCATCATAGCTCTCGGCCTCTTCAAAATTTTCATCAAACAATTTTATAAAATTTTCCAAAAATCATTACATGCTCATAAGCTATAGTGTCACAATGTAACATCATAAAATACATTAAGAACAATTTTATTCATCACCAAGTTGAGCTCAAAGCTTTCGGTTTATTTGAATAAAAATTGTAATTGATTCTTAAAAATTCTAACAAAAACATAGGATGCATAAAACATATCCTAGATCAATAAAACACTATTGCATGTTACAAATCAAAATCATACATCAACATATATATACATATATGCCTCGGTCCTTTTAAGAAAATAGTATAAAATTTTCAAAAAATTTCCAATTAAAACATATAGTGTATGATTTACAACCTAGACCAATAATATACTAATGCATGTATTAAATAAAATTACATCGAATTTCATACATGTCTCGGCCAATTGAAAAAATATAGCATAGGTTCTTCCAAAAATGTCAAATAAATTGTCATGTACTCTCAATACATTGTAAAACAAGAATATACTATTGCATGCACAAATTAAACATCTTATACCCACATATAAAATTTATGTGTCTCGGTACTTAGAAAGAAAAATGGCATAGATTTTTCTAAAATTTTCAAATAAATACTATGGACTTATACAACATCATAGATCAATAATATCACATTGCATGTACAAAAATAAAATCATACACCCATTTATATTTTTTTGTATATGTTTCGGTATTAATAAAGAAATATAGCATGAGTCTTCCAAAAATTCCAAATTTAATTATAAGCATTCTCAATACATTATAAAACAAGATTGTGGCATTGCATGTTCAAAAAGAAAATCATATGCTTACACAACATTTTATATGATCTCGGTTTTGATAAGAAATTGGGCATGGATTTTTTTCTAAAATTTCAAGGTAAATACTATGGACACATATAACATCATAGATCACAAAATCATGCTCCAATAATTTCCCCAAAACTCTCGGCCATTTCAAACAAATTTCATACATGTTTGAATAAATTTTAAAACATGATCTAAGCTTCACAACATAATGCTATATAATCTTAGAACATCACACACTCATTGCTTCGAAAATTCTTTGAACAAAAATCTTACATGCAATACTTTTGAAAATAAGAACACATATTCAACACACTTCTTATCATCTATATACATGCAATAGCAAAGTATCACCAACAAAGTTCATCAAGAACACATGCAAGAACTCTACATCTTTTCGAAAATTCTAAGAAAAATCGAGAACCAAGGATGCTTTGTTTCAATTCCTACCTTGGATGTATGGATTAGTGGAACAACTCAAGGTATCTAAGTGTTGTATGGAAGATAGGAAGAAATTTTCAAGCTTGGCTATGGAGTGGAAGCTCTCGGTTTTTGGGGGAGAAGAAAGGAGAAGAAGAGAGAGTTGAGAGAGAAAATAGAGAGTGTGATCAAGTGTTGAGTGTAGGGTGTTTGAGTATGGAGTGAAGAATGAGATAAAATCTGAAAATACTCCCCCTTATCCCTCTCACTCTCGGTCATCCCCCCTCCCCCAATACAACACAAGACTCTTCCATTTTTAATACTAATTTATTCACTAATGGGTTCCCAATCATTAGTGTCTTACACAATATCTTGGAAATAGCTAAAATGTATCATTAGTGGGAGATTTGTTGATATAAAATCTGAATATATATATATATATATATGCATGTAAGAGTGATAGAATAAAAATTACACTTTGTTGTACACATATATATATATATACACGGCTTTTATGCCTTAAGCCCAATAAATAATTTAATTCCATGCTAAACATACATATATACATCATATAATATAATTTAGATGATAATTAATATCATAGGTTAATTAAATAGCATAAGTGAAGAAAATAATTCAATCTTGTAAACATGAAAATGGCTATCGCCATTTGGCTAAACTATAGGTTAAATATTTTATTTCATAACCTTTATAGGTATGTGCACCTTGGTATATGATTTAAATGATAATCATAGCATAGGATAATTAAAAGGCATGAATTTTGAAGAAAACCCTAATTTCAAATATTAGGGTTTTCAAACTAGATTTGAGATTTTATTAATTCTAATGTTCAAGCATTAATTAAATGCTTATTAGTACTGTAATATCATAAAATATCATAGGAAATAATTTCCTAAAGTATCTTGATCATTAAAACTATCGCTCGTTTATCTCTAAACGCTGACGTTTGAAAACGTCTCAAACGTTACGTATTGACTCCTCTTTAAAATGGTCGTAAATACTCATACTCCCATTATTAAAATATTCCATTAATAATGGAATATAATTCTAAGCTTGATTGCTTAGAAAATATTGTGAAATTTCAACAGTTGATATGCATTCGACGTTAAAAATGTACTGCCGATAAAAGTTAAAACTTTCGAATCTTACATTCACGAGTTTGAGTGAATGTGTAACAGGAAATCATTCCTATGTAATTAATTCGAAATCATATTCGATTTCATTTGGTTTTGATTTCACGTTGAAATTCTATTTTACGGGTTTTTAAGACCGTAATTAGGCTTTTAAAACTGTGGGTTATTACATCCTACCCCCCTTAAAAGAAATTTCGTCCCAAAATTTGTATACCTTAAAAGAATAGTCTGGGGTACCGTTCCTTCACTGCATCTTCTAGCTCCCACGTAGCTTCTTCTTGTCCGTGGTGGTTCCACAACACTTTGACCAGCGAAATTGATTTGTTTCTCAATTGTTGAACTTTATGGTCTATTATTGCTGTAGGCTCCTCTTCATAGCTCATGTCTGAGTTGAGAACTACGTCGTCTTGACGGATCACGTGTTTTGGATCGTATACATATTTCCTTAATTGAGATGCGTGAAAAATATTATGCACATTTCCCAAGTTTGGCGGAAGAGCCAACTTATAGGCTACTGGGCATATTCTTTCTAGGATCTCATATGGTCCTATGAAACGGGGTCTTAGTTTTCCTTTCACACCAAATCTTGTGATCCCTTTCGATGGAGAGACTTTGAGAAATACTTTATCTCCAATTTCGAATTGCAGCTCCTATATGCGTGTATCAGCGTAGGATTTCTGTCTATCTTGAGCTTCTTTGATTCTTTGCCTAATCTGTCGGACGATTTCAATCATTTCCTTCACCGCTCGCCCTATTATTTTCCTTTCACCCACCTCATCCCAAAGAAAGTGGTGATCTACACTTCTTGCCATACAAAGCTTCGTATGGGGCCATATCAATCGTCGCTGATAACTATAATTGTAGGCAAACTCAATAAGAGGTAAAATGTCTTCCCATTTTGCACCTCGATCCAAGATTACTGTTCTCGGATATCTTCTAGAGTTTGGATGGTCCTTTCGATCGCCCATCGGTTTGTGGGTGAAATGTTGTCTTGAAGTTTAACTTTGTTCCCAATTCTCTTTGTAGGCTCACCCAAAATCTCGATGTGAACTTGGAGTCTCTATCTGATGTAATGGATTTTGGTACTCCATGTAGTCGTATAACTTCCGTTACATATATTTGGGCTAGTCTATCACCCATATGTATTTTGAATTGGTAGAAAATGGCGCACTTGGTGAGTCTATCCACTATTACCCATATGGTAGTGTTTCCTTTTTAGACTTGGGTAAATCAGAACTAAATCCATCGTTATTTCATCCCACTTCCATTCGGTATATCCAACGGTTGTAACTTTCCGTAGGGACGTTGGTGTAAAGCTTTTACTTGTTGGCAAACAAGGCGCTGTTCTGAAAGAAGCTATGTCTCGCTTCATGCCTTCCCACTGTAACTTTTCTTTTAGGTCTTGGTACATCTTCGCATCGCACGGGTGGGCGGTATAAGGTGTATCATGAGCCTCACTCATTATGTCGTTCCGAATCTCAACATCATCAGGAACACATATTCTCCCTTCGAACATTAAAGCATTATCTGATGCTTCCTGGAAATTTTCCAATTCGCCAGTTCTCACTCTTCCTCTTATCTTTTCTAACTTTTCCTCCATCATTTGTCTCTCAATGATCCTTTTTCTTAGATCAGGTGTCATGGTGAGTGTAGCGATACAATTCATGATCTTCTCTGGCTGTTTAACCAATTCAATTCTTAATTTGCTGAACTCCTCAATGAGTTTATCTTCTTGTGTAAGGAGACATCCCAATTTAGTTTGATTTTTACGACTCAAAGCGTCAGCTACTACATTCGCTTTACCTGGGTGATAGTTAATACCACAGTCGTAATCTTTTACTAGTTCGAGCCATCTTCTCGCCTCATGTTTAGATCTCTGCGCTCGAAGAAGTATTTCAACTCTTATGATCAGATAGATTTCACATCTCACCCGTAGAGATGGTGTTCCATATTTTCGATTGCATGAACCATCACGCTAATTCTAAATCATGTGTTGGGTAGTTCAGCTCATGTGGTCTAAGTTGCCGTGACGCGTATGCTATTACTTTTCCTTCTTGCATCAAGACGCATCCTAGTCCGTTCTTCGAGGCGTCGAGACAAACCACATATTCCTTATCGATTCTGGATTGCTAATACCGTGCACTTGTTAACTTTTCTTTGAGTTCTTGAAAACTCGACTCACACTCTTCAAATCCAAGTGTACTTAACTCCTTTCGAGTAGTTGGGTCATTGGTCTTGCTATTTTGGAGAATCCTCAATGAATCTCCTATAATAACCAGCCAACCCTAGAAAACTCCTGATCTCATTCGAGTTCGCGGTGATTTCCACTCTTGCCGCTTCCACTTTGGTGAATCCACTTTGATTCCATCACAGACACGATGTGTCCTAGGAACATTACTTCCTTCAGCCAAAATTCGCATTTGTTGAACTTAGCAAATAATCTTTCATTCCTCAAATTTTGTAACACCATTCTTAGTTGTTTCTTATGGTCTTCCTCATTTTCTAATAGATGAGAATATCATCTATGAAACCAAGACAAACTTGTCTAAAGCACGGATGAAACACTCGGTTCATGAGGTTCATAAATACAGCTGGTGCATTTGTTAACCCAAATGGCATAACCACGAATTCATAATGGCCATATCTTGTTCGGAACGCAGTTTTAGCTATGTCTTCAGGTCGTACCTTGAGTTGATGGTATCCTGACTTGAGATCGATTTTTGAAAATATGCCTGCTCCTCTCAATTGATCAAAAAAATCGTCGATTCTTGGTAAAGGATATTTGTTCTTGAGTGTTATCTTGTTCAGCTCTCGATAGTCTATACACATCCTTAAAGATCCATCCTTCTTCTTAACAAACAATACAAGCGCTCCCCAAGGCGAAACACTAGGTCTAATGAAACCTAGGTCTAATAGTTCTTGAATTTGGATTTTCAGTTCTTCCAATTCCTTTGGGGCCATTCTGTAGGGTGCCTTTGACACTGGAGCCGATCCTGGTTCCAAGTCGATAGTAAATTCCAATTGTCTATCACGAGGTAATCTTGGTAGATCCTTAGGAAATACATCCGGAAATTCCCTGACAATATCTATGTCTTCTATCTTCAGTTCCGGCTTTTCTTCTCCGTTCAGATAAACGAGAAAAGCATGGTATCCTTTCTTATTCATCATTTTCCGTGCTTTCAATGCGGATACAATCGGGACTCTTTTTCCCATGCTAATTCCGTGGAAGTGCGTTGCTTCTTGTCCAGGAAAATGAAATGATATTTTCCTTTCCTTGCAAAGAATCGTGGAGTGGTTTGCAGCTAACCAGTCCATTCCTAGGATTATATCTACGTCACCCATGGGTATTATGTTCAAATTATTTGCCAGAACCCTAAGTGATCCTAAGTTCAACTCTAGGTTCGAGCAGAAATGTGTAACAGTCATAATCCCTCCTATAGGTGAAGAGATTCTCATGTCCTGATTGGCTTTTATAGCACTAAGTCCCAACAGATCTACGCATGATTTTGCTATGAAGGAGTGCGAAGCACCCGTGTCGAACAATACTATAACAGGCATGTTGAGAAGGATTCCCATACCTGCCAGGTTTCCCTGGTCCTGTTCGTTTTGTCGCCGGTGCAAAGCATATGCCCTAGCCTGAGGTAGCTGCGGCTGACGTGGTGCTTGCCTTTGCTGGGGCTGTTGCTGTTGTCTGGGCTGCTGTTGCCGCTGACGTTGCCGTAGTGGTTGTTGTCTTCGTTGCTGGGGTAGTTGCCACTGCTGTTGTTGTATTTTTTGTTGTGGTCTGCCGCATTGTTGTGGAAGTTGTTGCCATTGTTGCGGTTTGTATTTGCTTGTTGAGGTTAAATGAAATTGATAGCTCTCGTGGTTGGACATTACGGGTTGGTTCGGCCTTACAACTGTTTCCGAACGTACCCCCGGACAAAAGTTTGCATAATGTCCTTTCATTCCACACCTAAAACAGTTCCCGCTGCCCGCCATGCACATTCCCGTGTGCATCTTTCGGCACTTTGGGCACGGAAGAGCCCTTCGTTGCTCTTGTAGTCCTCTTGTTGGAGGAACAAATGCTGACTTCCTCCATCCTGGCCCTTGACTTGCTGAATTCCCTTGCCACTGTTGTTTGTTATTCTTGTTTTCAAAATTTCCCCTGCTGCTGTTACTAAAACTAGTATCCCATTTTCTCTTTCCCCTATCCATGGTATTCTCGCATCCGAGCCGATGAGACTTATCATCCGGCATTGTCGCCTCAATGTCCAAAGCTCGTAAGAGCTCTCAGATAAGTCATGTCTCCAAGACCAATGAGACATTCTTATTTCGGCCTTAACCCCGACCTAAATTTTTCTCGCCATTTTAAACCGTGTCCACTGATCCAAAGTGCATATCTAGACATTTCGCAAAATGTGCGATCGTGTCGCCATTCTGACATCTTTTCTCTTTAAACGAGCTAAACTCATCTTCAAATATCAACTAAATACGTAAAATGCGCGCTTAACAAGAAAAATTCTTGTTCCTTCTTCTTATAACTTTCTAAGACATTTGTCACATACCTTTAAAATCATACCATGTTAACTCTTAAAATCTTCCCATGTTAACTCTTCATTCTTGTTCCTTTCTTCTTCTTATTCTTCTTCTTATACCTTTCGATTACATACTTAAATACTTCCCATAAAATTAACTTCCATCTAAAATCTTCCCATTTTCTTAACTCCTCACATCCAATTTATACTTATCATATACTTCCCTTTTAAAATCTTCCCATGTAAATCACTCTTCCATACCTTTCTGCTTGTAACCAAAATTCAAGAGGTCCATTTAACCCAGCGCCACATGACGCTTTAGTAGCACATGACAGTTTTCTTGTGGAACCATTTAACGAAAGGCCACACATGACAGTCTTTCTTCGCTCTGTGTAAGGTTTTCTTCGGCCTCCCACGATCGAGTCCATTTAGCTGAAAGGCCACACATGACAGTCTTTCTTGTTTGAATTCGGAATATCAAGAATAACAAAATCGGCAGGAAAACGAAACCCAACTCTACCAACACGCCTTCGACGATACCTTTGATATGTGACCGAAAGGCCACACATGATGCCTTACCCTTAAAATGTGAAAATTCTCTCGATAGTTCTCATCCACTGCTCAAGATCTTCGGACTACCTTCCCATTGAAAGTAGGAGGGTTTTGTCTTAAGAATAATTCTTCTATCCCGCGGTCGGGTTGAGGTGGAGGTGGTTGAGGTATAGCCTGCTCTTCTTGCTCGAGTTCGACCTCTTCTCCTAGGTCTGCTTCTGCCCCTTACTTCTCGTTCAGGGTCTTGTCTTGGAGGCATTCTATTGTGTAAAATATATCATTAGCATCATGCATCATTTTTTTTTATAACTTGAATATGTAAAATTTTATTATTGCCTTTTTGGAAACAATAATTTGAATAAAACATTTCATTCTTGTCATACACAAATTTTGTTGTAAAAGCCTCTCGGTCATATATATAATTACAAAAGCACCATAGATAAAGTACCTTGCAAACAAAAGTCATTACATCAGGGATTACTTACATGCTTACTTCCAAAACATTTCAAAAGAAAAGAGCCATACACATATCGGCTTTAAGGCTTTACAAAAATTAAAAGTCATGCACAGTGGCTTGATAGCCTTACAAAATCCAGCCTCCCAAGTGCTCAAGTTCTTCAAAAGCACAAATAAAACATACATAAAATAAATAACATAATCCTTCAAATTTTTACATCAACATCAACATCAACTCCTCGAATCTTCCTCATCCTCCTCAGGATCCTCTTCCTCCTCGTCCGAGTCATCGCCCTAGCCATATACTCTAGAGGGTCCAGCTCCATTACTCTCTACCATAGGAATGTCCCGTAGTGGACCATAATCCACACGAATCGGACTGTAGCTATCATGGATGGGGTTATACCCATCAAGAGTACCTGTCACACTAATCCGCGCTGTCTGACGGAAACTCTCGACTGGCGGTAGGGGTGCTGCCATCGGTGGTAGAGGCGGGAGTGGTGAGCGCACCGGGTGTCCAAACATCAAAGGTGGGAAAACAGGGGTTCCCAAGGCTCTAGCTCTGGCTTCTCCGTCTGCCTGAATAAGTCTGCCCTCGTCAATCCGATATCGAGGCACTACTGGGTCAACTATCCGTGGAACCTCGGTATACAGCCACTCAGGTGACTCATCACGCCATGTATACTCCCATGGAGGGAGATAAGGTCCTCTCGGTGCTGCACCATAAATGCTATATACATATGTCAGGTGGGTCGATGAACCCGGGTAGATCGCCTATCAAATCATATCCTCCAGTCGCACGATAAATGTAATCTCCGGAAACTTCACGAGCATAATCTTCCCAATCACATGGAAGTATGGTAAGAAGACGTTTGATACCATCGTAATCCGTCACGCCATATGCTCTGGCGTTCCTCCACGCCTAAAATAGTACATCAAAAACTCTCCTAGATCCTCGCCGGCACACATCCAGCTTTCCCGGTAGATACGGATAGTCTCCTCGGGAGTCGGGTCAGGTCCTATCCTCCTCCTCGCAATGTAGCGCATTTCCTCCATCTGTCATGATCAAAACTAATCGTTAGACACTACTAATATCTGATAGCAGATAGGGTAGCTTAGTACTTCGATCGATCAACTAGGATGAACTATTCAACCTATAAGGCAATAAATGATAACGATTACAACCCATAACCAGACATTCTTAATCTACCTAGAAACAAAACTCCTATTGCTATGTTATGCTACACGAAGTACCATAGATTTTCTGCTCTAACTAAAACTCGAGCTAATCTTTAACCAGACTCTACTGTATTCTGGAGGTGGAAAAAGAGATTCTGTCCTTCATAACAAATGAAGTTCAGAATGTTAGGAATACGCAGGCGAAACCCATGCGTAAAACGGAATTTTATCGAAGGAGTACGATTAAAAACAAATTTACTGCGCAGTGCAGAAAATCTTCGCGATTGTAGCAACGTTTCGAGAAGATGCCGATGATGAAATTGTGCACGCTATGGCTGCTGCCGACGTAGTATAACTATTACCTCCATGTCTTCAAATTGGTGCTTATCATTCTGAAATCCCGGTCAATGGTCACGCATGTTGAAATTGTGATTATGGTCGCTTGCCTTAAAACTGTGATACGATATCCATCTTCTTCATTCTTCATGGTCAACGTTGTTCTCGATCATCTTTACGTTCCACTCTCGTCGTTTAAAATCAGAAATTAAAAACACATTCATGCTTCCTATCATTCTTTTGTTTTCTTTCATTATGTGAACATACTTCCTATATCGTCTACGTTCTTCTCAAGAGAATAGCATACTTTGTTATCAACATAGATTTCATAATTCATAAACATAACAGCCAAATAACATCATAGTTCATTCATACATATTTGTACATATCATCTTGCTTTCATACATTCATCTTTAATCATCATGATTCGTTGCAAACGTACATTTCAACTTAGCCACTTCATATCATTACTATTCAATTTCAAAATTTAGAATTTTTGAAAATCTTTACTCATAACTCTTCATTTCAATCGTCATCACATTATAATTTTCCTTTTCCTTTTTCTTCAAAAGCTTTTCAAACTTGATCATCATATAGAATTTTTCACTTCATAAGTTTAAAAGAAACTAGTTACCTTTTCCCAGTTGAGCTCGATGTGATGGAGTGTTGAGGGTAGCCAGTAGATTTTCTAGAAGTCCAGTGACTCAATCTAGACTTAGTTTTAGAAGGAATTGGAGTTTCAAAGAGCAACCGCTCTGATACCACTCTGTCACGACCCCACCCAGGATAACCCGGAGTGAGCGGACTAATAATAGGAATAGTATTCATGGATACGGAAGATTGTCACAATAAGGCTTACCACATGAAAATATAGTACTTAGGATTAAGCATACATTTATAATATCTCGGATCAAAAGGTTTAAGCCAACAGATCCAAAGGATATTACGATCTGAAGGGCTTCATAATTCACATTATCTTAACATCCAACATAATAATAAAACAGCTCGAGTTGCAATGGAAAGTGTGTGAATACATATACGACGATATGTATTCAAGGTTAACAATTCTAACAAACATCAAGGACAAAAGACTTTCTCAACACTCCTCCATCATCAAGATCGAGCTCAACTCGCACATTTAAAACAAACATGCGGGCTAAGTACAAAATTTGTACCCGGTGGACTTACGAAAAATATTTTATTTTCTTTAAATTACTCGCATATATAATGGTAAGACACAAGGGTTTTATTTGAAAATGCCTCATGCTTACTAAAATATTTTCACGAGTTTATAAAAGTTGTCACAAGCATTTTCTTGGTGTGCTCGATCCATATCCCTTATTATCATTCCATCATCTTATCATAGTCGAAAGTCGTGAAGGAGGCCTCCTCTACGACCCCATGACCGCCGTGAATTGTCCTTACAAAGACACACCATCGGTGTACACGTTAATCCTAGTCGGTATTAGCCTTCCCAAGATAGGATCCGATATCGATTTTCATTCATAAGTTGGGAAGGACCCAACAACACCACATCATTCATGGATAGGATACAATACACAAAACGTAAACATTTTGGCAGGTAATCATGTAAACCATTTTATCCATAGTTGAAAAGTACTATAAACAAAGACAGTTGAAAAGAGCAGCAAAGTGATTTTGTTTTAGTAATAAAGCCCACCGAAATTATTGATCGCCTTTAACGTTTTCTTACTCGTCAACGCCCAACAAAGTGCGTCGTCGTCACACCTTTATATAAAAGGATGTTTTAGTACGTCGTTTACGTAATTCGAGACTTACAAAGTCTATAATAAGATTCGATATTTCATATCGATATGAATCAATTCTTTAATGAATTTAATTCGCTTCTCAAACGCGTATCATCTTAACATTTCTCGTTCTTCAGAGACGAGATATGTATCGAAGTTACCAATTTACCCTCTTAGTAAATGGTCCAACGCTTTCTCACGTTTTCGATTTCACAATTTCAAATATGAAATCCTTTCATATCAACGTGATGTCATTAGAAATTGATCGTCTTACGCGTATTAGCGTATTTATCGAACGATTTCAGACGTTGATTTCAAAAGTCAACAACTTTGACTTTTCTTAGTAATTTAATTACTAAGTCATACTTTAATATTAAATTCTTTCAAAATCAATTTCAATTGATTTCTTTTATAAACTTTTATAATATGTTTAAAATAATTTTTAAACATATAATTCATTATAAATAATGAATTTAAGGATTTAAAATCCTTATTCTATTTTAAAAATAGCTCACGGCTATTTTTATTTTATCAACCAATTATTTTCTAAAATTGCTCATAATTTCCAAATATGTCCAAAATAATATTTAGACATTTATTTTGTTAATAACCTTAATTAAAAAGGATTTAAAATCCTTAAAATTTTAGAATTTCTGAAATTTTAAAAATTACCAAATAATATCTAAATTTTTTCTAAATTTATATAGTGTATTAATATACACTATGGTCATTAATATGTCATAATATCAACTAAACTTTAATCAATCATCACCTTATTTAGTCCATAAGGTCTCGGCATTTTTAAAACAAATGCCCAACAATTTTCTAAAATTCCAATAAATTAATACAAGGTCCAAACATTAGTCCATGACATTTTATGTCACATAATTCATTATATAACAATGTTATATTATACAATTATCATCATAGCTCTCGGCCTCTTCAAAATTTTCATCAAACAATTTTATATAATTTTCCAAAATCATTACATGCTCATAAGCTATAGTGTAACAATGTAACATCATAAAATACATCAAGAACAATTTTATTCATCACCAAGTTGAGCTCAAAGCTTTACGCTTATTTGAATAAAATTGTAATTGATTCTTAAAAATTCTAACAAAACATAGGATGCATAAAACATATCCTAGATCAATAAAACACTATTGCATGTTACAAATCAAAATCATATATCAACATATATATACATATATGCCTCGGTCCTTTAAGAAAATAGTATAAAATTTTCCAAAAATTTCCAATTAAAACATATAGTGTATGATTTACAACCTAGACCAATAATATACTAATGCATGTATTAAATAAAAATTACATTTAATTTCATACATGTCTCGGCTAATTGAAAAAAATATAGCATAGGTTCTTCCAAAAATGTCAAATAAATTGTCATGTACTCTCAATACATTGTAAAACAAGAATATACTATTGCATGCACAAATTAAACATCTTATACCCACATATAAAATTTATGTGTCTCGGTACTTAGAAAGAAAAATGGCATAGATTTTTCTAAAATTTTCAAATAAATACTATGGACTTATACAACATCATAGATCAATAATATCACATTGCATGTACAAAAATAAAATCATACACCCATTTATATTTTTTTGTATATGTTTCGGTATTAATAAAGAAATATAGCATGAGTCTTCCAAAAATTCCAAATTAAATTATAAGCATTCTCAATACATTATAAAACAAGATTGTGGCATTGCATGTTAAAAAAGAAAATCATATGCTTACACAACATTTTATATGCTCTCGGTTTTGATAAGAAATTGGGCAAGGATTTTTTTTCTAAAATTTCAAGGTAAATACTATGGACACATATAACATCATAGATCACAAAATCATGCTCCAATAATTTCCCCAAAACTCTCGGCCATTTCAAACAAATTTCATACATGTTTGAATAAATTTTAAAACATGATCTAAGCTTCACAACATAATGCTATATAATCTTAGAACATCACATACTCATTGCTTCGAAAATTCTTTGAACAAAAATCTTACATGCAATACTTTTGAAAATAAGAACACATATTCAACACACTTCTTATCATCTATATACATGCAATAGCAAAGTATCACCAACAAAGTTCATCAAGAACACATGCAAGAACTCTACATCTTTTCGAAAATTCTAAGAAAAATCGAGAACCAAGGATGCTTTGTTTCAATTCCTACCTTGGATGTATGGATTAGTGGAACAACTCAAGGTATCTAAGTGTTGTATGGAAGATAGGAAGAAATTTTCAAGCTTAGCTATGGAGTGGAAGCTCTCGGTTTTTGGGGGAGAAGAAAGGAGAAGAAGAGAGAGTGGATTGTTGTGTTGAAGGCTATCCCCTGAAGAATGAGATAAAATCAAAATACCCCTTATCCCCTCACTCTCGGTCATCCCCTCCCCATACAACACAAGACTCTTCCATTTTAATACTAATTTATTCACTAATGGGTTCCCAATCATTAGTGTCTTACAAAATATCTTGGAAATAGCTAAAATGTATCATTAGTGGGAGATTTGTTGATATAAAATCTGAATATATATATATATATATATGCATGTAAGAGTGATAGAATAAAAATTACACTTTGTTGTACACATATATATATACACGGCTTTTATACCTTAAGCCCAATAAATAATTTAATTCCATGCTAAACATACATATATACATCATATAATATAATTTAGATGATAATTAATATCATAGGTTAATTAAATAGCATAAGTGAAGAAAATAATTCAATCTTGTACACATGAAAATGGCTATCGGCCATTTGGCTAAACTATAGGTTAAATATTTTATTTCATAACCTTTATAGGTATGTGCACTTTGGTATATGATTTAAATGATAATCATAGCATAGGATAATTAAAAAGGCATGAATTTTTGAAGAAAACCCTAATTTCGAAATATTAGGGTTTTCGAAACTAGATTTGAGATTTTTATTAATTCTAATGTTCAAGCTTTAATTAAATGCTTATTAGTACTGTAATATCATAAAAATATCATAGGAAATAATTTCCTAAAGTTTCTTGATCATTAAAACCATCGCTCGTTTATCTCTAAACGCTGACGCTTGAAAACGCCTCAAAACGTTACGTATCGACTCCTCTTTAAAATGGTCGTAAATACTGTATCCCATTATTAAAATATTCCATTAATAATGGAATATAATTCTAAGCTTGATTGCTTAGAAAATATCGTGAAATTTCAACAGTCGATATGCATTCGACGTTAAAAATGTACTGCCGATAAAAGTTAAAACTTTCGAATCTTACATTCACGAGTTTGAGTGAATGTGTAACAGGAAATCATTCGTATGTAATTAATTCGAAATCATATTCGATTTCATTTGGTTTTGATTTCACGGCGAAATTCTATTTTACGGGTTTTTAAGACCGTAATTAGGCTTTTAAAACTGCGGGTTATTACACTGTAATATCATAAAAATATCATAGGAAATAATTTCCTATAATTTCTTGATCATTAAAACCATCGTTCGTTTCATCTCTAAACGTTGACGTTTGAAAATGTCTCAAAACGTTACGTATCGACTCATCTTCGAAATGGTCGTAATAATTTCGTAATCACTTTACTAATATAATTCATTAATAAAGGAATAAAATTCTAAGCTTGATTGCTTAGATAATTTTATGAAATTTCGACTGTCGCTTCGCAGCCGATGTTAAAAATATATACTGCTGATAAACGTTATAGACTTCGATTCTTAAATTCACGATTTTCAGTGAATTTATAACAGGAATTCATTCCTTTGTAAATAATTGAAATCATATTCGATTTCAAATTGATTTGATTTCACGGCGAAATTCTATTTTACGGGTTTTAAAAACCGTAATTAGGCTTTTAAAACTGCGGGTTATTACAGGATAAGATCCAACTCATGTTCACTCATTAATTATAGGATAATATTTGTACATAAAATCACACTAAAAACCCTAAATTTTCGGTCCAACATGCACAAGTGTGATCCCACTTGTGCAAGTTGATGATACCCCTCATCTTATCTATAATAATATCATATTAATATATTTAATATCATACATTATTAATTAGATAATAATTAAATTAAAAATCACACTTTTAGAAACCACATTTTCGAAAATCACTAAGGAAATTCCAAACATTTTATTTCCTTGTATAAAATAGCTACTACATAGTTATGTGACATATTATATGTCTTAGATAATAAATTTAATCATAGAAAAGTATTAAAAATAATTTTAGACCTTAAAAACCCTAATTTGAAATTTTAGGGTTTTCGAAACCCATAACAAGAGGTATATTGCATTCTTAAATTTTCTAGCATTATTTTAATAATAAATAATGCTCGTATGTCATAAAATAATCATAGGAATTTGAATTTCATAATTCCGTGATCATTTGACTGAGTTATCGACTCATCTCTAAAATCCGACGTTTGAAACGTCTCAAAATTCTTATAGGCGAATTATCTCTAAAACGTTCAAAATAAAGTTGTAACAACTTTATTTATTCCTATAATAATAGAATTTCAAATTAAGCTTAACGACAATAATATCAGAAGACGAATCGTCGAATTTATCCGACGTTAGAATATTATGTTTGAAGGAATATCAGAAATTATATTCCTTAATTCACTAAGCATCAGTGAATATCACACAGAAATTAACCAATTATGTTTGGTCAAAGTCAAGTGTTGACTAATTAAGGTTTTAATTATTGAATTAATAATACTAATTACGGAATTTATTATCGTAATTCAATATTAAAATTACGGGATATTACAATAATTCACATACAAAAATTAGGGTTCATACCTCATACTTTAATTCACCAACTTTAGAAAACGCAAGAATTAAAACCATACATCATGTTATTTATACTTCATAAGCATAATTAAATCAATAAAGATTACAAAAATTAAACAAATGAACCTTAATTTAAATCTCATAATTTTTGAAAACCATAGATATGTAGAACATCGTATTCATCAATTTAAATCACAAAAATATAGCTTAAACATGATAATTACCTTCCTTGAAGTGATTTGCTACTAATTCCTCACTTAAATATGGATTAAAAGTGAAAATAAAAATTTGGTGTGTGCTTGGTGTGTGAGTGCAGAAAATGGAGGGAGAAATGGAGGTGGAAGATGATTTTATTTCTTCTTAGTTCTAGAAGTATGTATATATAGATATTTAATCATTTATTAATTCATTTTCCCTTTTATTTCTAATTGATTTTCGAAAATACATATAAATATTGCTTTAAAAAATTTCTAACATTGGAAATCAATATTCTTTAATCATAAAAACTCAATTTTTTCATTAATATAAAAATCTAAAACAATTAAATCCATTATTGGAATGCAACCTATATAAATATAAACTAAATTCTTTCATATGTTAAAAATTCAAATAATTATTCTTAAATTCCATAAATTTCGAAAATCATGAAAAATAATTCCTTTATCACTAGATAATAATAAAATAAATTTATTCAAGCCATTTAATAGCTTGAACAATATTACATCTCATTTTATAAATAAATCCCACATAGAAAATAATTAATTCATTTCTTTAGCACATTTTCTAATAATTTAAAATTTTCATTCAAACACATAATAATAATCACATATCTCACATTTCATAATAATAAAACTCATTTCTAATTAATCTCTACTTCTTCTAATCTCTATTCATTCGATTAGGAATTAATTGAATTTCTATCGCTTAATAATCTATTATGCACTTCTTTATAAGTTTTTTTTTAAGAAATAAATGCCTTTTAAGCCCCTACTTATACTTAATTAGGCTGTAATTAAGACTAAAAGATTTTCGGGTTACTACAGATATGGCGCTCTATGAAGCCCTTTAATGGCAGAAAGTGTAGATCACCATTTTATTGGGACGAAGTTGGAGAAAGAAAAGTGCTTGGACCAGAAGTGATTGAAGAAATGGTCGTAATCGTACGACAAATAAAGAAAAGAATCCAAGAAGCTCAACATTGTCAAAAGTCCTATGCAGATAAAAGACGTACGGAGCTAAGCTTCAAGATTGGAGACAAAGTATTCTTGAAAGTATCTCATTCCAAAGGAATATATCGCTTTAGAATCAAAGGAAAGCTTAAACCAAGATTCATTGGACCGTATGAGATTCTAGAGAAGATTAGGTCAGTCGCCTACAGATTAGCATTGCCTCCAAGTTTCGGCAATATCCACAATGTGTTCCAAGTGTCGCAGTTACGAAGATATGTTTTTTATCCAAAACACATCATACATCAAGAGAATATTTTTCCTAAACAAGATCTAAGCTACAAAGAGAAGCCATAATTCATCTTAGATCGAAAAGAACAAAAACTAAGGAATAAATCAATTTCTTTAGTTAAAATCCAATGGAAGCATCATTGTTTGGAAGAAGCGACATTGAACTAGAAGATCAGATGAGAAAGAAGTACCCTGAGCTTTTTGCAAAGGTACTAAATTTCGGGATGAAATTTCTTTTATGGGGGTGTGGGAATGTAATAACCCATACTCCTATAGCAGAGTTTAGCTCTTGGCTAAGAGCTTATAAGAAGGGCATTGCATCCTTAAAAAAAAGTTGTTTAAGTTAAAAGCTTTTATGTTAAGCTTTGAGTCGGGCAGATAGAATCTGAGATAGATTCGAGAAGATAGAATCTGAGATAGATTCGAGATAGAATCTGAGATAAGATTCTTAAGTCTTTATTAGCATGAGAAGATCTAGATTTCAAGAGTCTTGATATGATTAGATATGTGTTCATAGAAGTCTTGATCTCAGAGTCATAGAATTTCAGAGTATTTGCCCTTTTTGATATATGTGTTTGCTGAATAAACCCGGATCAAGAGCAAATTACCCAAAATGGTTTTTGAGACCAAAAATACTTTTAATAGTCAAAATATGATATTTATTTTAGAAAGAGAGATTTATGAAAAATTCCAACTTACTAACAATTCCTATATTTTCATTTGATTTATTTTTGATTTATTAATTTCAAAGGATATATTATATTTTCGAATAAAAATATATATTCGAATGAGGACATAACATCCCTGAAAAATTGGGCCTAACACCAATATGTAGTAATATGCTCAATTGCAATCAAAGCTTATGAGATAAGCTAAGAACAAGCTTATGAAATAAGCTAGGAATTTTCTAGAAATTGATGGCTTCTTATGCAAGAAATAAATAGTGAGAATATATATATATATATATATATATGTGTGTGTGTGTGTGTGTGTGTGCGCTTTAGCTTCCAAAGCACCCCATTTTCACCATCTTCATTCTTCTTCCTTTCAAATTTTCGAGACACACACACACACACACACCTCCATTTTCAAATCATTCAAGCTCATTTCTAGGAAGATCTAACCGTTGAATCCACGATCCGTCTTCACATAACCTCTAGAACATATTTATGGTTTCAAAATTCGAAAATCATGAACTTTTGAGAGCTCCAAATTTTCGATCCTCTTGATTTTGTTTGAAGGAGCATGTTTTGTTCCATTATCTCTTGATATTGTGTTAGATCTATCGCTTATGAGTTGTTAAATGTTGAATTTTCGAGCATGAGTTCATTCCTTGGAATTCTTGAAATTTTCGAAAATATGGAGGCCTAGATCTTGAACTTATGTTGTTGATATGCTTGATATTCCTTCATATATATGTTGTTGGGTAGATATAAACATGTTTTGAGCAAGAAAAACGATTGAAATCGAACCTATGCAAATACCCCCAAATGGCCGAACCCTATGTCTCACATAAGGCGGGATTTTGATTTTATTCGATCATTTTGACTTCATATTTGGATTCTATGATATGAATAGAGCTGTAACAGCCCGCCAACCCAAAGTACGGGTTAACAGAAGCTGATACTAAAGACGGGGATTAAAACAGGAACAAAAACTAATTATGGAACTGTGAGGTATATGATAGACAAATTCCCAAAACTTCATACCATTTAATGTGACACATATATCGTACATACGAAACTGGATCATTTAGACTCTTAACAAAAGGGATCAACTCAAAACATAACTTATATAACTTTGCAGCGGAAAGACATGTGATTTACACATATGACGATGTGTAATCAAGGTTATACTTATCAGCGACAAAAGACTCCAACTGCTCAACACTTCAACATCCAACATCAACTGCTCAACCTGCACATTTAAAAACAAACATGCAGGGTTGAGTACAAATAATGCACTCAGTGGGCTCATTGCCAAAACATTTCTTTGAATTACACTGCCCCTTTACAGTAAGATACAAGGGTTTTATTGAAAAGGCCTTGCGATTACTAAAACATTTTCTTTTATTTTCAAAAGTCGTCTGGCCAGACATATTTTCTGTCTGTATGATCCATATCAGTTCTCATATATTAATATCATAACATCATCACATGTTGGTAGCGAACCAATAACTATTAATATCATAACATCAACTGTATTGGTAATAATCCAACAACTATAAATCTCATTATAACATCATCATATGTTGGTAGCGAACCAACAATTTTCACTATCATCATACCATCCTTCTCCACATTTAACATGATCATCATACCAACAGGATCATCATACCATCCTTCTCCACATTTAACATGATCATCATACCATCAGATCATCAATCCTTCTCACATATAACATGATTATCACATCGTGTTAATCTTATAATCCTTCCAAGATAGGATCCAATATCAATTTCTCTTAAGTCGGGGAGCGACCCAATAACTTATTCTTTTCTTTGTTGGATGAACCAACAACTTGATAGGATCATACATAAAAACATAAACACTTTGGGCATGTAATTGAATAACAGTTCATAATCATTTCTCAACTGAAAGCTTTGTAAATAAATACTTTTCGAAGAAAGCATCGTAAATAAAATGGTTTTCGAGTAAAGCCCACCTGGTATATGCAAGTCTTTCTATAGTCCCTTTCTATGTCTCCGCTCAAAACCACGTCCCACCTTAACATAAGAACTATTTTAGTATATTGGTCACGGTTTGATAGAGACGAACATCGTCTATAACGTCTTATGCATTAAATAAGGCTAACGTCGAACTTATTTTGACGTTTCCTAATTACAATGGTGTCGATTACGAATATAAGAGATATTCTATCTCTTTATCACATAATGTACGTTTTAATGTACTTACGTAACGTAAGTTACATTGTTACTAAACATACCACGTCACATAGATCACGTATTATCGAATTTCATACGTTTTGACCTTGTCAACGTTTTTGGTCAACAATTTTGACTTTAGTCAACATTTTGACTATGGTCAACAATTTTGACCTTAAAGTCAACATTTTGACTTTTTACACTTATGTATATATATTTCGAATTTATGTATAATTCTTACTCTAAAAATTCACATAAAATCATAATATACTTAAAACATTATTTTAGAGCATATTATGCAATTATACATGATAAAATAAATTTATAACATTATTATCCTTAACCCATGGTTTTCGAAAATTTCAATTTAACTAAGCAAACATTTTTCAAAAATTCCAATTAAATCACATAACACATAATCATCTATAAGCATCCTTTCTATAACATAATTTTTATTAATTGTGAACTATTTATTAAAATTTACTATAGTCATATTTTCGAAAAAGTAACTTAGGTCAAAATAATTTTTAACAATTCCAATAAATTTATACAACACTGTATTATGAATCTACATCATCAATATGCTATAATATCATCAAATAATGAATTATATCACATCATATTATTTTTCTAAAATTTTCGGTAATCCTAGACTTATATACTATAGTTTTTCAAAAATTCTACATAAAATCATATAAGCCTATTTAATATCATAGATCATTATTTCATGCTCAAATCATCAATTAAAAATCATAATCATCAACATATCACACCTACATGTTTTCGGTCCTTACATGAATTTTAATAACATGCTTAACTTTGTAGTATAATCATAATAAATGCTTAATAATATCATATAAACATGATTTCTACACACTTTAGCATATGAGCATGTTTTTCGAAAATCATCATAAACAAACTAAGCTTATAACTTAAAATTTAACGGATGAAATTCAAAATTCTAGCATGTATACGAAGCTCGGAAGAAATCTAACCTTTTAATCGGTGTTGATTTTAATCGGCAAGGTTTATTTGCTAAAGGTTTGGGATTAAAATTGGAGAACTCTCTCTAAATTTTCTCACAATATTTTCGGTTCTTAAGGGTTGTAAATGGGAGAATGTAATGCTCAACTTATATTTATAGACTTATGCAAGTTGTGTGTTAATAATTACATGAAATGATGAATTATACACTTGCTTAATTAAGTCAACAAAATCGACACCTCCTCATGGAAAGAGACAAAATTTTATCCTTATCTCCTACACATTCTTATGTCATCTTATCCCTTAATTAACAACTTGCATCATACTTATCAATTAAATCAAGAAATTGTAACCTTATAGTACATATGTATAGTTTTCGGCCACCTCTAGTTCTTAGGGTTAATTTTTATTTTTTTCCATATCATATACTATATTATTATTATATAATAAAGTCATGTTTGAAAAGTCAAAAATTTCAATTATACAAGTGTCCCTATTATAAGGTTGGAAATTAAATTTTCCAACCTTTATTTTCAAAGATTTCGGCCATCACATAGATCCAAGCATAGGTTACTTGTTTCACTTGCTAACTACTACTACTTTACACCTAATAATATGATAAGATCCAACTCATACCATCCCATTAATTAAACTATGATATTTATCAATTTTATCACATAAAATATCCCAAATTTCGGCACTTTCATAGACAAGTGGCCTCCCACTTGTGCAACTTGTAATACACCTTATCTTATCCCTAATAATATCATATTAATATAATAATTATGATATATCATTAATTGGATAAGAATTAAAATTAATTATTGCTTTAGAAACCCTAGTTTTTAAAAATTAGGGTTTTCGAAACCCATAGCATTTGGTACATTCTATTCCTAAATTTTCTAGCATTATTTTCATGATAAATAATGCTCTTATATCATAAAATAATCATAGGAATTTGAATTTTATAATTCCATGATCATTTGACCAAGTTATTGAATTATCTCTAAACGTAGACGTTTGAAACGTCTCTACATTCACATAATTAAATCATCTCTAAAATGTTCAAAATAAAGTTGTAACAACTTTATTTATTCCAATAATAATAAGGAATTTCGATTTCTAAGCTTAAATGCTTAAAAATACTGTAAGACTTAACTGCCGAATTTATCCGACGTTAGAACAATACGTTCGAAAAAGAATATCAGAAACTATATTTCTTAATTCACTGAGCGTCAGTGAATATCACACAGAAACTATCAAATTATGCTTAATCAAAGTCGAGCATTGACTTAATTAAGATTTTAATTATCGAACTTAAAACCCTAATTACGATTTATATTATCGTAATTAAGCGTTAAAACTACGGGATATTACATTCTACCCCCCTTAAAATAAATTTCGTCCCGAAATTTACATACCGAAAAAAAGTACGGGTATCTTTGCACTATAACAATCTCAAGTTTCCACGTAACTTTCTTTTGTCCATGGTCTCTCCATTGGACTTTCACCAACAGTATAAGCTTCTTTCTTAACCGTTGAATCTGGCGATTAAAACAATCGTAGATTCTTTCTCATAACTCATATTTTGATTCAAGAATAACGTCATCATGATGGTCATGTATTTTGGACCATATTCATATTTTCTTTAACCGTAACACGTGGAAAAATTCTGTGCACTTCCCAAACTTGGTGGAAGTACTAATCTATAGGCTACTAGGCCTTCTTTTCTAGATCTCGTAAGGTCCTATAAAACGTAATCTCAACTTCCTTTTTCTCGAAACATTGAAATTCTTTCAATGGAGAACTTTAATACACTTTATCTCTACATTCAAGATGCAGCTCATATCTACGTATATCAGCGTAAGACCTTTGTTTATCATGAGCTTCTTTCTTTCATTGCCTAGTTTGGCAAAACATCTTAATCATTTCTTTCACAGAATCGGCTTTAAAACTCTCCTTTTACTTACTTCATCTCAATAAAGAGATGATCGACACTTCCCTTCATATTATGCTTCATATGGGCTATGTCGCTCGACATCTATTGTGGTAGATGAACTTAGTAAGTGGAAAAATACATTTCCAACTTGTACGTCAATTCTTTCTTTTATAAATCAATTCGTATTCTAAAGATAACCTTAAAATCTTTATACGATGCGAGACGTACGATTTTCTTAGTAAACAACCGGGCTAACTTATTAGACCCAGAAGCAGCCTAAATAGGCATAAACTGAACATATTTCGTAGGTCGATATACTACTACCCATATAGCAGTGTTATCTTTTGACTTTGGTAATCCTATCTCAAATCCATTGTTACGTCATCCCATAGGATCATTGATACAATGCCTTCACTTACAGGCAATTGAGACGATGTTCGACAATTTCTATCTTCATTCTCTTAAACTCTTTGATGAGTTTTTCCTTTTCTGCAAGGATCTATCATCACTTAGACTGATCTTTACAGCATAGAGCATTAGTTACTATATTACCCTTTCATAGGTGATAATTTATATTGCCTTCGTAATCTTTTACTAATCCAAGCAATCTTTTCCATTTCATTTCCAAGTTTCTTTGCTCGGAGAGGTATTTTAAACTCCTATGATCTATGAAGATCTCATACCTCACTTTATGGAGGTGGTGTTCTTAAAATCTTAATTCGTTTTACTGCCGCTAGTTCTAAGTTGTTGTGATGCATGGCTTATTATCTTCCCCACTTTAGCACGCGGCATCACATTTATTGGTCCATGTAAGTTTGATTTCTATTTGGAGTAGCTGCGTTATCGGCCTTATTATCTTAGAGAGTCTTCAATGAATCTCCGATTATAGCCAACAAATTCTATAAAACTCCCAATCTCATTTGGGTCGTTGATTGCTTCCAACCTTGCATTGCTTTTAACTTTTGCCGGATCCACATGGATTCCTTCTGAAGACACAATGTGTCTAAGGAATATTACCTCTTTAGGCCGAATTCACCTTAAACAAACTTGGTGAAAATCTATTCGACTCTTAATGTCAGCAAGATAGTTTCTCATGATTTCTTCATACTCTTTTCTTACCCTTCGAATAGGTGGGGATATCATCTATGAGGATTTAAGACAATTTGTCTTAGCATGCGCGGAACACTCAATTTTTGAGGTTCATGAACATGGCTGGCGCATTAGTTGGTCCGAACGGCATAACTATTGTAATACCCCAATTATTTAAACGCCTAATTACGATATTAATTTCGTAAATTAGAATACTATTATAATAATTTGATTATTTATATATCGAATAATGATATCGATTATTGTTGGAATAATAAATTCCTATGAAAAATTCACGAATGAATGTGAATTGAGAAATACGAATGTGTAACGTATTTCAACAGTATAATTTCAACGTCGATTATGTATCGATAATTAAATGCTCGTGATATTTTCTAAGTTTTTAAGCTTAGAATTTAATTCCATTATTATTGGAATAATTTAATAAAGTGATTACAACTTTATTACGACCATTTTGAGATGAGTCGATATTTAACATTTTGAGACGTTTCAAACATTAACGTTTAGAGATGACTTGAAAATCAAGTCTAATGATCAAGGAATTATGATATTTAAATTCCTATGATTATTTTATATAATTAGAATATTATTTAGCATTGAAATAATGCTAGAAAATTTGGGAATAATATTTTGAACATATGTTGATTCTCGAAAACCCTAGAATCGAGAATTTGGGTTTTTAGCACATGGATTAATTCCCATAAATTCTCCTATGATATAATTTATCATCTAAAACATATATTATGATATATATGTATAATTAGCATGAAAAATCAAAAGTTAGCACTTAAGAAATGAAAATTGCCGTGTGCTATTTTTGGACAACATCATTTACGTCAATTTCATGCATGGATTACTAGGTTGTGAATTAAGAGATTCAAGTGTAATATATGGTACACATTAAACAAGTAATATCAAGTGGATGCATTTGTAAGGTGGTAGTAGCCGATTTCTTTGACCTAGAATAACACTTTGATGATGTATTATATATTTGGGATAGAGTGTAGGATTTTTATACCATGTATTAACTAATGAAAATTTAAAATTCTTTCTCTTGTACATCATATGGGCGACGGCTCTTGTAATGCAAATACCAAGAATTTAATTGTTTGGTTCAAAAACTTTATTCATGTAGTTACTTCCATGACATAAGGCTTGGTGAGTCACCACAAAAATCCTTGTCTATGTGTGAGTAGTCGACGGCTTTTGCCTCAAAATGCAAAGGATTTTTCCTTATTTTATCCAAGAAATAATTGTGTAAGATAGTATTAACTCTCATGACATATGCAAGATGAATCATCACATAAAATACACAAAGGCTTGTGTGTATGTATACATAGAGCCGACGGCTCTTTGATTCAAAAGCAAGGATATTTCTTTGTTTCTTTCAAAATAATAAGTATTGGTGATGTATCATTTGATGACTCATAAAGTGATATTGAAAAAGCTTCTAATTACCTTGTATTTGTGAGAGAAGGACCGAGAGAGAGAGAGTGAGAGAAGTGGGATTTTATTTAGTTCATTACATAGGTATTAAGTCTCATTACACAAACACATTCTCTCTCTTCCAAAAACAAGAGTGCCGAGAGCTTTCTTCTTTGAAAAAGCTTGAGGAGTTCATCCATTCAAGAGCCAAAAACCTTGATCTTAAATCCTTGTGCCCTAGATCAATACCGTTAAAAAGGTTAGGAATCGAACAAGCTTCGATTATACCTTAAGTTTTTAATTTTCTAATGGTTAGATTTAATTTTTCAAGCATGTGTTCTTAAGCATGAATTATGCCAAGCATGATACTTATTCATTAATAAGTATATTAGAATGATTTATAAGCATGTAGCATGTTTAGAAATTAATTAAACATGCTATGAAATTATTTTATGGGTGTCGAAAATATCCATGGATGAATTAGGGTTGGATTAATTATATATGTTGTTGTAAAAGCCTAATGTGATTATTGTGAAATTTATAAAAAAATCCTAAGCTATAGTTCTCAAATTACCGAAAATGCATGAAAAATGCTAGGTTTTTGTATAATTTTTATTTGAGAAATGTAATAGCATATTGTTGATCTAGGGTATTAATTAGGTGATATAGGAATTTATTAGAATTTTTGGAAAATTGTATCTAAATATTTCAAAGTAGCCGTGACCTATAGCTTTGGGTTCTAAGGTTTGTATTGTGTTATTATATGATATTATAATATATTAGTACTATACAATAGTATATAAGTATAGTGTAATTTAATTGGAATTTTATAAAGATGTTTGGTTTGAGTTGGGACAAAACCGAAACCTTGAGCATTTAATTATTAATGTAGAAATTGAATATGTAAGACTATAGGTTATAATTATGTTATAGATTAATGTTGGAACCTTGTATAAATTAACTAGAAATTTAGAAAATCATTTGGACAATTTTTGGAAAGAACCGTGGACCTTGGACTTAATTAAGTAATGTTCAAAATTTTCTATAGTTAATATTAATTCATATTAGTGATACTATGATAAAATAGTACACTATATAAATTTACAAGAATTTTTGGAAAAAGAATGAATTTATAAGCTTAAAACCGAAATCTTATAAATAAATATTAAAGATTTTAAATCCTTAATATCAAGGAAAATAATAAATTATATGTCTAGAAATTAATTTAGACATATTAAGAATTTTTGAGAATTATTAAACATAGAATATTATGTTTACGATGAAACGTCATAATAAATAACGTTAAAAGCATAAATAATGCTTAATGTATTAAAAGATTAATATTGAAAGAAAATATTAATCAAAATTTATCGATTTGCGTGAAAAATCGAAGATTAAAGCTTTATGAAAAGAAATCGATTGAAAATCGATTTATATTGATTAAAATACTCCCTCCGTCCCCCATATTCCTTCCTAGGAATATGGGGTGCGGGTTTTAATAAAAGTTGTTGAGTTATTGTGAGTGGAATAGGGGTCCCACATTAATATAATATTAAATTAGTTAGTGGTGGGCCATAGGTGGTAAAAAGTGTAACTAAATAGGTTGTTGATGGTAGAAAAGAGATATAGTGGTAGGCCATAGGTGGTAAAAGATGTAATTAAAGAATATTATTAAGGGTAAAGTTGGAAACTATCTTTCCATAAATAGAATAGGAAGAATTTTGGGGGACGTCCCAAAATGGAATACTATGAAGGAATATGGGGGACGGAGGGAGTATGTTTTATTAAGAATTTATAAAGAAAAGTCAAAATGGTTGACTTTCAAATCGACGATCTAATTACGTTCATTAAATACTCTAATACGTGAAAACGACACTTTTATCCTAATATCTCAATTGTGAGAAAAGATTTCATAATTGAAATCATAAATAACGTTATTATACGTTGATTATTTAACCTAAAAGGTTAAAATGAGACTGTAGATCAAATTACGTCTCTCTCGAAGTACGAGAATTATTTTTATTGAATTACGCGTAGAAACTATGTATAAAGTATATTAGAACTTCGAATTATTTTATTTATCAAAGTTGAACGAACTTTGAAAATCTCGAAAAGCGTGCCAACGTGCTAAACGTAAATTTTTGCATAAAGGTGGGACGTGAAGCTCACGCGCAATGAGGAGAAGAACACGCTTACCGAGATTCGAAGTTTAAAAGTCAAGGTGGGCTATACTATACTAAAATTGATAGAACTTATCAAATGATTTATTTACGATGCTTTATTGCAAGCAAATATTTATGAACTGATTTATTTAATTACCTACCCAAAATGTTTATGTTTTATGTATGTATCCAATCAATGATTATTGATGCATAACGTTGGGTAACTCCCACTTTATGACATGCTTGAATTCGTATTCTTGGAAGTACCCCCAAGGATGATGGAGAATTCGTATCCTGTGCTGAGATGGCCTGGATTTTGTGCACTGATTATTTGTGACTATGTGCTGAAAGGGTGCTCGGCCGGTCACGGCGTCTGTGAGAGGAGGCCTCTCTCCGTAGGAATTGTTGTGAATGATTGTTGTGGTGGATATGGATCGACATATCGTGGAAAATGCTCGCAAGCGATATTTATGGAAAATGACAGAAAATATTTAGTAAACACGAGTATTTTCAAATTAAAACCTCGTGTGTTACCGTGATGGGCGAGTAATTCAAACTTGATAAATTATTTCGCATGAGCCATCGAGTGCATTATTTGTACTCACCGCATATTTGTTTTAAATGTGCGATTGAGTGATGATGGTGATGGGCGGAGATGTTGAGTAGTCGAGGTCTTTTGGTATTTATATATGTTTTGAAAGAAAATACCCTTGGGTGCATATCGTCATATATGCATTCACATGCTTCCCACGATATTCTCAATTTTTGTATGTTGTTGATGACAACAGTATCCGTCTCAATTATCGAACCCATCAAAAGGAACTTGTAGCCTTTATCAGATATGACTTTTACCTTGTAAATAAGGTTTGAATTGCTTTTGCCTTGTAAATAAGGTTTGATTATTGAAGTTCGATAAATATTATTCGAAATCTTTGATTATTCTTATCCATTGTTTTGCATTCAACGCTCCAAGCTCCAGCCTTCTAATCTATCCTTCGATTAGAGGGGCGTGACAGAGTGGTATCGAGCATATTTGTCACAGCCCCCAACCTGATACGGATTAGCGGGGACTATAATCGAACATGAAAGAATAAACATGGGGACTCATTAATAATAAACGTAATACCTATGTCATTTATGTAATATTGTCCAAAAACATAAATGACATAGGTATTACGTTTATTATTAATGAGTCCCCATGTTTATTCTTTCATGTTTACAGTTATAGTCCCTGCTAATCCGTAATTAGGGTTGTGGGGCTGTGACAGAGTGGTATCAGAGCGGTTCGCTCTTGAACCTAAAATCTCCTTTATGGTTAAGTCTAGATTGAGTCATTAGAATTCTAGAGATCAACTGACAATGCTCAACACTACATCACATCAAGCTCAACCGAAATGAGGTAAATGACTCTTTTTTTCAAAGTTTTGAAAAATTAGCCTGGCCAAGACGAATGTTTATAAAATTATTTTTCTCGGTTTGAAAACGAAAAGTTTGAAAGTGAAACAAAATTTTATCAAGTGAAATGAAAGCTATGAGAAAGGTTGAGAATGAATGATATGACAAATGATTTGTCAAGAAAGTTATGAAAGGAAGGAAGATATAAGAAAGATGATGATAATGATATGAGAAAGTTTTTGGCATGATGTGCCAAAGATGAAATGTTTGAATTTCTGAAATGTAATAAGGGTTCATTATTATAAACAGAGTTATGATTATTCATGTTTTAAAATGATTGAGATTGGACATTTATTTGTCAAATACGATATGTTGAATTCTTTAAATTCAACGAAATAAGTCTTGCATAAACGAGCTACGTAGGAATATTCAAGTTTTACTTCAACCCTTAAAGTTGATTATGATGATGAGCATGCTAGTTCAATGTAACATAGACTTTATAGGACGATGATCCCTTTTACGAAAGAACACATAGAAGTAAGAATTTTCTTCAATTACAAGAACAAGTTTAGTGATGGATTTAAGACCTTCATTCCATCTTGAGTGTAGAAAAGCAAAAGATCTATACGAAATTGTTCGACCTCGGCCTGTGCGACAGTCGACTTTGACTTCGGGAATTTGTAACATCGAATTTGACATGTCGACTTAGGTAGCCTGTATGACCTCGGCATCGGTATGAATCTGTACTACCGGCATTGATAACGGCGCACGACCTTGGCGCCGGCATTGCTTATGACCTCGACGCGAACGCGTGTAAATTTCCCCGCACCGCGCAGTGATTTTGTTTTGACTAGTTCTTGATCGTGTGAACTCCGATTTACGTATGGTTTTCTTCTACGTGCTCCTAATGCACTGAACTTCATTTCTTATGAAGGACCAAATTCCGGATTCCTACTCCAGAATTCACAAGAATCAGTTGAAGTTAGTTCTATGATTTGAAAAGAGTAAGACTGTTATAGTATGATACGAATCCTAGAATGTTACTAAGAAAGTAAGATCTTCAGTAATACAAGTAGAACCTTGACATACATGAGAACTTTGTTGATGACCTATTACGGGTATATAAGCTTTGAAATTATATCCATTACCCAATTTCTGTCATTGAATTTAACACTATGACCTAGTTCCAATTGAGAAATCATTCGAGTTTCTCACTTCTTCTGAAGAAAACTTCCAACTCAAAAAATTTACAAAGTGTCCTTTTGAACCCAAAGCCTTGTGTGACTGAGAATATGATTGTGATGGGTCTGGCCAGCCCATATGACCAAAGAAATCTCAGTAGTCGTCATTCTGGTCTTCGGACCCTAGATTCCCATTTCTTCAGTCCAAGGAACATATCGATTCAATCATTGAAAAGATGTTATCTTGATGGATGAGACAGTACCTTTTGTAGGTAATCGTGATAATTTCTCCTTGATTTTTGAAACCATCAAGTAAGATGAAAGTTGACTTACCTTGTCACCTAAGAGCGAATTAGTAAAGCGATAAATGTCGGGCATGAAATCGGTTGACTTATCTCAGTCACCTAAAAGTTTCAGACCAGTAAAGTGATAGACATCAAGAAATTATGATGTAAAGAAAATCTCGATGAGATGAGATATTTATTTTCCCTATGATACACACGGATGTGATGACCTTTGATGGGCTTTACAAAGATTGATGACAGTGAAGTTATGCCTTCATATGACTTTTATGATAACAAGGTTATGAATAAGATACCGTTTAGCATTGAATGCAAGAATAAAAGCAAAGAAAAGTATATGATACCTGTAGGATATGAATTTTCCTTGTTATGTCATGACGAGAGCAAATACAACTTATCTTTAAGATAGTTGGATGTCCTTGAAACCTCGTTAGTAGGTTGGACATGTTTAAAAAGAATGAAGATGCATACAAGATATTCTTTTCAAAGAATATATATATAAAGAAGTGATAGCATCCCAGAAAATAAATCTTTCGCCTTATACCTCAGTCAATGAGATTATGCTTGAGCATAATCGATTCCAAATAATTGAAACTCGGTTGGACGAATGATAATAAGATTTGGAGATCATAATCTTTGAGATGTGCGAATAGCTAGGATATCCCTAGCATGTAAATCAAGTATGGAGAAAATATCTCCAAAGTCAAGACATGGCAATAAGATGCTTAGAATTTAAGTTATGGTGTACGAATGTACTACCCTACCAAGCCATATGACAATGATAACGGTTCTAGTCCTGAAAGTGGGAACCGAAGTATAACGGA
Source organism: Salvia rosmarinus (assembly GCA_036937905.1). NCBI lineage: Eukaryota > Viridiplantae > Streptophyta > Magnoliopsida > Lamiales > Lamiaceae > Salvia > Salvia rosmarinus. The sequence continues at coordinate 76,643,837 of CM072819.1, read as the reverse complement.
AGTAAGATTTCTTTCAAATACCATGCTCATGAAAACAGACAAAAGTCAAAAATAGCAGAAGAAATTACGAGCTATACAAGTAGATAGTTCATGATATGACATAAGCTTCAGAAATGTTATGACTTCGATGAGTAAGGTAATTCCTTTGAAGTAAGGAAACAGGTTCATTATTTTGAAATAAATCTTAATACCCTAAGTTATGATCACCCAAAACGCTTGTCTTGTGTAACTTAATAGTTAACAAGCAAGATAGCTTCTATAGATCTTGCAAAGGAAATACGTCCAAGAGAACATAGAAAGAGATTCTCATTGAGGGACTTTAAGATAAATCCAATTGGAAAGATTATCCCTCACACTTTTGTGACGATCAATAAAGTGGGATATTAAGTATCTCTGATATGGGAATAAAGCATTCATTGAATGTCGAGAAGATGGTAAAGATATCTGACGTCAAGCAAAAGTATAATACGTCCCTAGTGGACAAAGGATTTTATCTTATGCGAAATTGCACGATGAATCAATAAAAGATTAAAAAGAAATGACTATATCCAAAAAGGGATATTAGAAACGATGGCGCTAAAGGCCAGTATAAGGACTTCTCTGGAAAAGAGTTTAAAGTAAGAATCTATGAGAAATATATTCCTAAGATTGATAAAGTGAAAAAAAAAAATTGAATCATTCATACTGGATTAGGAATGAATGATAGGGATAGAGACATGACGATCTTTACGATAAGATTTAATTATTGAGATATCAATATCAAAAGATAGGTTGATGTAAACCTAACCACGAATGCTATTAGTAAAAGCATAACGATACTAATACCGAGAAGTATACAGTGAATGAGGCAACAGAAGGCCATAGCAAGGGAACATGATGTCCCAATGGAAAGGACAAGGACATATGAAATAGATGTTTACTTGAATAAACGGAAAGACCGTGGACCAAAGCCTATACTTCGCACCGAAAACAGATCAAACAGAACCAAAAGGCAGGATAGGTGTGAGGAAAATTTCTCAGAATACCTGTAAGATTTTGTTCAGTTTAGGTGCTTCGCTTTTTGACATCGCACAAGTATGCGTAGAAGCGATAGAACCCAACTCAGGGTAAGCGAATCAAGAAATGAAAATCTCCTTACCTATACGAGAATTTTGACCATCACAAGTGTTGCTCAAGCTCAGAATTGAACCTAGAATCGCCTAAAGTGCTATCTAATGATTTGGATCATTATATCTATGTGGAACGAGATATAAGTTTAGAGACAAGAAGTTTCGAAATGGTTGTCATTCATGTGATTAGTGACCTGGGCCTAGTCTTTTCGTTAGAGGTTTTACACGACAGAATATCAGTACCCACTGTTCGCCTATGCGAATATCTTTAAGGCAATATACGACTCAAGATGTAAACGAAATGAGTATTATGATAAGTCTCATGAGTCGTGTCACAAGTAGTCTACGGGTTATATATGTCTTAAAGTGTATAATTCTTTAAGAGATCCTTCTTGTTTAGAAATCCTCCATTGCTTAAATTAAGTCGGATTTATCTAAAATATCCGCTTACGATGACAAGAAAAGGAGTTTAACTGCAAGAGTTAACCCCAAGTCCTACAAGTTTATAACTCACACGAGCGTATCGGCTCTTTTAAAATGAACTAGGAACGAATTTAGAACAGTTTTGAAGAAATTTTTGCACCTCTGGATTGATACTCGTAACTATAGAGTGTCAAATGAGGATGGTACCCAACGACGTATCTGTCATTTGCCAACAGATTGGCAGAATTTTTGCAAAAGAAGTATCAAGAGAATATTTTCTCCATAATAAAAATTCTAAAGCGTGACGACTTACGTGATTTGTCAATGTGCTCAAGTATACATATACCGCGTGAGAAACAACACCTACGAGTACTTGTCCCGACCTCGGCAAGTTACAAAGCACGGCATAAAGGAATGGTTGTACCGATGTTCCAAACGCCCCCCGCCCCGTGCCATCAATGGTACCGAAAGAGACGAGAAGGCAAAAGGACAAAATTTTATCGCCTCATGGATTAGGAGAATTACCGCTACCAACCCAACCATACTTTCGATAAAAGTAACACCAACTTCTAGTATTGAAGAAGAAACGGGAGCAGCTTGACCCTCTCTCGAAAGAGAATGATCGTCGAGTATGAAGCAAAACGCATTGGAGAAAGGCAAGTTTCAGGGAGAGACGACCGACAAAGGTCATTCAAAGACATAGAATCTTAGGATCGATAAGACTTATATGTAGATAATAGTTTATGATGAAAATGGTGTGATTAAGATATGTAAAATAAACATAGTTTGGAAATTTTTGAATATGTTAATGAAGTGTCAAAACTTTGAGTGTAAAAGAACTAGAAGCTCGGTAATCGGTCATTTCGAAGAGACCGACCGTAAGTAATGTAGGAAAAGTCCTCACCGAGGCATTATGATGTAATATTATATGGTCTTGAAGAACGGTATCCGAAATACGGAAATGAATTGTTCCGAATAAGATATGGTTACTATGAGATAATAGTTACACCATTCGGACTAACCAATGCACCAGCCCTGTTCATGAACCTCAAAAATCGAATGTTTCACACATACCTAGATAATTTTTATCTCAATCCTCATGGATGATGTTCTTATCTATTCAAAGGACGAGAAAGAACATAAAGAAAATCGAAGGGCTGTCTTACGACTTTTAATAGCCGGGCAAAATTTTGCCAAGTACAGTTTTGTAAATTTCGGCTTAAAAGAGAAATATTCCTCAGGCACATAGTGTCTTTAGAAGAAAACAATGTAAATCTAACAAAGGACAAAACAATTAAAGATGAAAGACGTCAATGACCTAAAATAAGATCAGGAATTTTATAGATTGATTAACTACTATTAGAGATCCATTAAGAACTCTCTAAGGTAACAAGACCAATAAAATAGTTACCCCAAAATAGAATCAAAATTTCATGGATTAATGAAAGAAAGCCTATGTATTAATATGAGAAAGATAATAACTTATGCATCACAATGACTTAGGCCACATGAATATAATTTCCCAACTCATGACTTGAATATAATAACGGGTATAAATACCAAGTCTTGGAAATTTCACTCCTATATCAATAAATTAAGAACCCTTCACAATTTACAAAAGTTTGAACTTATTCATCGAGCTAAGAAACTTGGATACGTGATAGAAAAGATGGCTCAATCAAGAAAGATTATAATTGTGATAAATAATCACCTAAGGAAAGTTAATGTAGAATCTAATGCCTAAGTTATAAAATCCAGTCTAAATTATGGTATGTCCTTATAGAAAAGGAAAACTCATTGGAAAGATTAAGAAAACGAGAACAAGAATAGTCGGGCAATCGTGACGAATGTGAGTAGTATTCCCACAACCAAGGTGAAATATGACTAAAAGAGAGAATGAAGATGGGAATAGAATACTAATTAAGATAAGGAATGAAGAGTCAAGGATTCTAAGGAGCTGGACGGTGTTATATTGTCTAAGGAAGAGATATACATATATTTCAAGCAATAATAAGCTTAGAAATGAAACCAAGAATGAATTTCATGATCCTTCTCATACCGCCAACCGTGCATTATTAAGATGTATTATGATTCACGAGAAAGTTAGATAGCAAGGAATGAAATGAGATGAAACCATGATTGTCGAGCGGTGTCTCGGTTACCAACAAGTAAAGGCATTGTATCAAATGCCTTATAACTATAACTCTAGAACTACACGAATGAAAATAGAATGATATAGAAATAGATTTTATGATGATTTTACCAAATCATAAAGTCGCACTACTATATAGCTAGTAGTGGATCGACTCGCCAATTATGTTTTGTCTCGCTATTCGGATGACTCAGAGATCCAATAAGTTAACTCGCTTATACATAAAGGAAATCGATATTTACAAGGAGTACCAAAACCTATCGATTCAGATAGAGACACCAAGAGTACCCTAGATTTTGAACTAATTCATAAAAAGGAGTTAGACACAGATTGAACCTTAACATAGATGTCCACTCACGGATAGATAGACAATCGAAAGGACAATCCAAACGCTTAAGCATACGATAAAACATTAATGTTAAACCAAGATATAAGTGGGAACGATAGCACCACCGTTAAGTTTACATAGGACCGTAGTCACAAACAAAGATCAATATAGCCTTATGAAGCATTATGCGAGAAAAGAGTTATCGATCACCACTTTATTGTAATAAAGTAGGGAGAGAAAATATAAAGTCCTGACGTTGTAAATGAAATGATAAAGATATCTCGCCAATAAGGCAAGGAATAGGAAAAGCTCGTGATGACAAGAATCTTACCGACACGCATAATTTGAACTGCATTTTTTTTATGCGGAATTAAAGTTTCTTAAGATTTCTCAATCTAGAAAAATTATAAGGATTCAGGTGCAAAGAATGATTAGATCACGTTTTATAGGACCTTACGAGCTCCTAACAATGATAAGCCTAGTAGTTTATAGTCGATACTTCCACCACATTTGGAAGTACGAAATGTTTTTCCACGTGTCGCAGTTAAGGAAATACGAAAATGACCCAATTCTCGTAAACCAACATGATGATGTGACCTATTACTCAAATGAGTTATGATGAAAATCTACGACTAATTTGATCGTATGATTCAATGATTAAAGAAGCAAGTTTGGGTCTTATAATGAAAGTCCAATGGAAGAACCATGGACGCAAGAAAAGCACATAGAAAGTTATGATGTTATGATGTTAAGATACCCATACTTTATGAGGTATGCAAATTTCGGGACAAAATTTCTTTTAAGGGGGGTAGGATGTAATACCCCGCAGAATTTAATGCCTAATTACGGCATTTAAAAACCGAAAATCAAAGCTTTACCGAGATATTCAATCGAATGATATCGAATAATGACTTGATTAATTACGAAGGAATGAAATCTATTTTATATTCACCGAGAATTGTGAATTATGGAATAAAAGTATATGAAGTATATCGGCAGTATTATTTTAACGTCGATCGAGTATCGATAGTTAAAATTCATGATATTTTCTAAGCAATTAAGCTTAGAATTAAATTTCATTATTAATGGAATAATTTAATAAAGTGATGACGACCATTTCGAGATGAGTCGATAATGAACGTTTTGCAACGTTTTCAAACGTTAACGTTTTGAGATGAAACGAAAAGCGTTTTAATCGATCAAGAAATTATAAGAATTAATTTCCTATGATTAGTATATGTAATTACAGTATTATTTAGCATTATATCAATGCTAGATCATCAAGATTTGATAGTGACCAATTTTTCAAACGTTTGAAAACCCTAATTTTCGAACTCGATTTTTATCGCATAAAATGATGCCATTAATTTATCCTACGATATTATTTATCATCTAAACCATATGTTATGATATATGTGTCTATTAATGGCATGGAAAATAAAAATTAGACCTATTACAAGTGTGAGAGCCGAGAGCTCCTAAATGCTATAACAAAGTGTGTTGTTAATCTTCCCACTATTACATGTATCTAAGTGACATTTGATTAATTATAACCTAACTAAACCACTATTAAAATCTGATATATATACATATATATGTGTAAAATTTTGTGCATGTAATGTGAGTGTAGTGTGTAGTGTAGGTGTGCATGTGTGTAGAAGGACACATGCCCCTTAGGTGTCACCACCATAAGCACCCCACCACCTACACCACTTCAGCCATTCTCCACCACCACACAACCCCCCCCAATTCAGATACAGTCGTCCCCTTTCTCTCCTCCCTCTCTCAAAAATCTTCAAGGGAGTTGAGAGCTCCCCCACTTTCATCTCAACCGAGCATGAGCTCTGTCGCACCTCCATCTCTCTCTCAACCTTGTCAAATTCTGATCCAAGGTAAAGGCCCTATAACCATAAGTTTATTTTGGTCAAGATATATACATGCATGTTCATCAATATGATTGAATGTGTTGGGTCTATACTTGAAAGTGACTGCATGTTGATTTAATAGGTAGATTCAAGACTTTTGATCATTGCATGTTGATTACCTGGACGAACAGTAACTTCACGAATTTATTTGACTAAGTTACAGTGGTCCGATGATTGTGAAATTTTAATATGTTGAAATTATATGTGTCTAGTATTCCTATGTAAAATTTCAAGTCAATCCAGCTTGATTTACTATTTTAATTGTATTTATCAAAAACACTACACAAATCTATGAAATCGCCGTGTTCATCACCCATAGTACGTGGTTTTCGTTTTAAGTTTGGCTAATGATAAAACTCTAAAATTTGGCAGAAACATAATTCAACACGTCTAGAAGATGTCTGTAAATTTTCAGAATTTTCTAAAAATGTTTACTATTTATTCCAGATTTTACAAGTTAACTGCACAACACTGTCACGGGAGTAATAGCTTGTGGTAAAATATTTTTATCTCCCAATATATTGTGAATCATTGAGTGAGGCTTTTTCTGGATTAAACTAGACTTAAGTGGCATTTCAATATGATTGGTCACATTCCCAGATTCCTTATAATGAACTTACGGTAAATTTTTGAAGTTGATACATTACAGTAAGTTTTTTGGACAAACTGCCTTAGTGAATTTTTCATGTAATAGGCTGTTCGAGTATGACTTTTACGTGAGATGTTCAAGCCGTTTGTAGTCCGATTTGAACTTGGGTTTCTTCATAAGAAATGTTCCTCACCATGTCTAGTTATGATATGGAAAGTTTGATCCCAAACCAAGTTTTATAGGTATATCTTTCATCGACCCAAAGTCACCTACTGGAAACTGTCCATTTCCAACTAGTCAACTTTGGGCTTATGTATTTCTCGATGCGTTAGATATTTTCCAGTAAGGTCTTCATTAAATATGTATTACTTGTTACAAGGTTTCTAAATTGGTAGCCTGCAGCCATTTTGGCATTCTGAGTCAAAAGTTACGTGCCTCGCAAAACCCCTCATCGTTAAGCTAAAACTGAAAATTCTTAAAAATTTTCCAAGTATAGAAGTCAGTTTGAGTTGCCCACTTTGAGACCCTATATCTCCAGAACCACGACTCTTTTGGATTTAATTCCTTCTTAGAACCTGTAGTACATGTTTAGAGGTTTCCAGAATGTATCTTTGTGTGACCATACGTATTCTGAATCGAGAGTTATGAATCGTCAAAGTACGTCATTTGGGTTAATTTTAAGCTGTTTTGCTGATTTTCAAACACTTAAAATTTGACTAAGTGTAGAACTCCCCTATGTTATATGGTTGATATTAATTCATATTAATGACCATAGTGTATAATAATACACTATATGAATTTAGAAAAAAAATTAGAAATCATTTGGTAATTTTTGAGAATTACCGAGAGCATTAAAGGAATTATAAGGATTTTAAAATCCTTTTTAATTAAGAGTAATAGTATATTATATGTCTAAATATTATTTTGGACATATTTGGGATTTATAAAATTTTATAAACGTAGATCACTATGTTTATAACGAAACGTTATATTTAATAACGTTATAAATGAATAATAAGGATTTATGGATAATTGGATTAATATTTAAGAAAAATATTAATAAAGTTGATCGACTTACGTGACAAATCGAGATTTAGGACCTTACAAAAAGAAATCGATTGGAAATCGATTTATAACATGAATTAGTAAGAGTTTACTATTGAAAGTCAAAATTGTTGACTTTTAAAGTCAACGTACGAAATACGTTCGATAAATACACTAATACGCGTAAGGTGTACTAATTAGGTAAGAAACCTCATTAGTAAGAAAAGATTTCATAATTGAAATCCTTATATCGAGAAACGTATAAATACGTCGAACGTTTAAACCAGAAAGGTTAAAACGATACGGTTGAACGTATCTCGAAGAACGAGAACTATTCAATTGAAATACATAATTGAAAAGCGTATCGAATTCATTAAGGAATTCAGTTTATATCGATATAGAATATCGAAGTTTATTCTCGACTTTGAGAGTCTCGAGAAACGTGAACGACGTACTAAAACATCGTTTTTACGTAAAGGTGTGGACGCGGACGCGACGGCCGGACGTTGACGAATACTCAAGTTTAAGACGAACAATAGTCCAGATGGGCTTTACTCTACTCAAAAATAAAATGCTTCTGAAATATTTATTTACGATGCTTATTTCAACTGTTGATAAAATGTTTACATGATTACCTGCCAAAAATGTTTATGTTTATTGTATGTATCCTATCCATGAGATATTATGAGATGTTATAAAATATTATGAATGTTGTTGGGTCGCTCCCAACTTATGAATGAAAATCGATATCGGATCCTATGCTGGAAGGACAATACCTGGCTAGGATTAACGTGTACACCTAAGGTGTCTGTGTGCTGTAAGGACAATTCACGGCCGGTCACGGCGTCGTAGAGGGAGGCCTCCTTCACGACGTTCGAATATGATGATATGACGAAAGGATGTTAAGGGATACGGATCATACACACCAGAAAAATGCCTGGCCAGGCGATGATTTTGAGAAATGATGAAAATAATTTAGTAAGCACAAGGCATTTCAACTAAAACCCTTGTGTCTTACCATGATGTGACAGTGTAATCTACAAATGATAAAATATTTTTGGCATGAGTCCACTGAGTGCATTCTTGTACTCAGCCATGCATGTTTGTTTTTAAATGTGTAGGTTGAGCAGATGATGGATGGAGCAGTGTTGAGCAATAGGAATGTTGTCGCTGAAATCTTTATACCTTGATAGTACATCGTCATATGTACATATCACATGTTTTCCGCTGCAAGAACCCCAAATTATGTAATATTGTCCAAAAACATAAATGACATAGGTATTACGTTTATTATTAATGAGTCCCCATGTTTATTTTTTCATGTTTACAGTTACAGTCCCTGCTAATCCGTAATTAGGGTTGTGGGGCTGTGACAGAGTGGTATCAGAGCGGTTCGCTCTTGAACCTAAAATCTCCTTTAGGGTTAAGTCTAGATTGAGTCATTAGACTTCTAGAGATCAGCTGACAATGCTCAACACTCCATCACATCAAGCTCAACCGAAATGAGGTAAATGACTCTTTTTTTCAAAGTTTTGAAAAATTAGCCTGGCCAAGACGAATGTTTATAAAATTATTTTTCTCGCTTTGAAAACGAAAAGTTTGAAAGTGATACAAAATTTTATCAAGTGAAATGAAAGCTATGAGAAAGGTTGAGAATGAATGATATGACAAATGATTTGTCAAGAAAGTTATGAAAGGAAGGAAGATATAAGAAAGATGATGATAATGATATGAGAAAGTTTTTGGCATGATGTGCCAAAGATGAAATGTTTGAATTTCTGAAATGTAATAAGGGTTCATTATTATAAACAGAGTTATGATTATTCATGTTTTAAAATGATTGAGATTGGACATTTATTTGTCAAATACGATATGTTGAATTCTTTAAATTCAACGAAATACGTGCGTACAAATGAGCTACGTAGGAATATTCGAAGTTTTACTTCAACCCTTAAAGTTGATTATGATGATGAGCATGCTAGTTCAACAGAACATAGACTTTATAGGACGCATGATCCCTTTTACGAAAGAACACATAGAAGTAAGAATTTCCTTCAATTACAAGAACAAGTTTAGTGATGGATTTAAGTCCTTCATTCCATCTTGAGTGTAGAAAAGCAAAAGATCTATACGAAATTGTTCGACCTCGGCCTGTGCGACAGTCGACTTTGACTTCGGGAATTTGTAACATCGAATTTGACATGTCGACTTAGTTAGCCTGTAAGACCTCGGCATCGGTATGACTCTGTACTACCTCGGCATTGATAACGGCGTGCACGACCTTGGCGTCGGCATTGCTTATGACCTCGACGCGAACGCGTGTAAATTTCCCTGCACTGCGCAGTGATTTTGTTTTGACTAGTTCTTGATCGTGTGAACTCCGATTTACGTATGGTTTTCGTCTACGTGCTCCTAATTCACTGAACTTCATTTCTTATGAAGGACCAAATTCCGGATTCCTACTCCAGAATTCACAAGAATCAGTTGAAGTTAGTTCTATGATTTGAAAAGAGTAAGACTGTTATAGTATGATACGAATCCTAGAATGTTACTAAAAAAGTAAGATCTTCAGTAATACAAGTAGAACCTTGACATACATGAGAACTTTGTTGATGAACTATTACGGGTATATAAGCTTTCAAATTATATCCATTACCCAATTTACGTCATTGAATTTAACTCTACGACCTAGTTCCAATTGAGAAATCATTCGAGTTTCTCACTTCTTCCAAGAAAACTTCCAACTCAAAATTTACAAAGTGTCCTTTTGAACCCAAAGCCTTGTGTGATCGAGAATATGATTGTGACGGTCCGCCAGCCCATATGACCAAAGAAATCTCAGTAGTCGTCATTCTGGTCTTCGGACCCTAGATCCCCATTTCTTCAGTCCAAGGAACATATCGATTCAATCATTGAAAAGATGTTATCTTGATGGATGAGACAGTACCTTTTATAGGTAATCGTGATAATTTCTCCTTGATTTTTGAAACCATCAAGTAAGATAAAAGTTGACTTACCTTGTTACCTAAGAGAGAATTAGTAAAGCGATAAATGTCGGGCATGAAATCGGTTGACTTATCTCAGTCACCTAAAAGTTTCAGACCAGTAAAGTGATAGACATCAAGAAATTATGATGTAAAGAAAATCTCGATGAGATGAGATATTTATTTTCCCTATGATACACACGGATGTGATGACCTTTGATGGGCTTTACAAAGATTGATGACAGTGAAGTTATGCCTTCATATGACTGTTATGATAACAAGGTTATGAATAAGATACCCTTTAGCATTGAATGCAAGAATAAAAGCAAAGAAAAGTATATGATACTTGTAGGATATGAATTTTCCTTGTTATGTCATGACGAGAGCGAATACAACTTATCTTTAAGATAGTTGGATGTCCTTGAAACCTCGTTAGTAGGTTGGACATGTTTAAAAAGAATGAAGATGCATACAAGATATTCTTTTCAAAGAATATATATATAAAGTGATAGCATCCCGTAAAATAAATCTTTCGCCTTTATACCTCGATCAATGAGATTATGCTTGAGCATAATCGATTCCAAATAATTGAAACTCGGTTGGACGAATGATAATAAGATTTGGAGATCATAATCTTTGAGATGTGTGAATAGCTAGGATATCCCTACCATGTAAATCAAGTATGGAGAAAATATCTCCAAAGTCAAGACATGGCAATAAGATGCTTAGAATTTAAGTTATGGTGTACGAATGTACTACCCTACCAAGCCATATGACAATGATAACGGTTCTAGTCCTGAAAGTGGGAACCGAAGTATAACGGAAGTAAGATTTCTTTCAAATACCATGCTCATGAAAACAGACAAAAGTAAAAATAGCAGAAGAAATTATGAGCTATACAAGTAGATAGTTCATGATATGACACAAGCTTCAGAAATGTTATGACTTCGATGAGTAAGGTAATTCCTTTGAAGTAAGGAAACAGGTTCATTATTTTGAAATAAATCTTAATACCCTAAGTTATGATCACCCAAAACGCTTGTCTTGTGAAACTTAATAGTTAACAAGCAAGATAGCTTCTATAGATCTTGCAAAGGAAATACGTCCAAGAGAACACAGAAAGAGATTCTCATTGAGGGACTTTAAGATAAATCCAATTGGAAAGATTATCCCTCACACTTTTGTGACGATCAATAAAGTGGGATATTAAGTATCTCTGATATGGGAATAAAGCATTCATTGAATGTCGAGAAGATGGTAAAGATATCTGACGTCAAGCAAAAGTATAATACGTCCCTAGTGGACAAAGGATTTTATCTTATGCGAAATTGCACGATGAATTAATAAAAGATTAAAAGAAATGACTATATCCAAAAGGGATATTAGAAACGATGGCGCTAAAGGCCAAGAGATAAGGACTTCTCTGGAAAAGAGTTTAAAGTAAGAATCTATGAGAAATATATTCCTAAGATTGATAAAGTGAAAAAAGAAAAAGAAAAAGAATTGAATCATTCATACTGGATTAGGAATGAATGATAGGGATAGAGACATGACGATCTTTACGATAAGATTTAATTATTGAGATATCAATATCAAAATATAGGTTGATGTAAACCTAACCACGAATGCTATTAGTAAAAGCATAACGATACTAATACCGAGAAGTATACAGTGAATGAGGCAACAAAAGGCCATAGCAAGGGAACATGATGTCCCAATGGAAAGGACTAGGACATATGAAATAGATGTTTACTTGAATAAACGGAAAGACCGTGGACCAAAGTCTATACTTCAGCCGAAAATGATCAAACAGAACCAAAAGGCAGGATAGGTGTGAGGAAAATTTCTCAGAATACCTGTAAGATTTTGTTCAATTTAGGTGCTTCGCTTTTTGACATCGCACAAGTATGCGTAGAAGCGATAGAACCCAACTCAGGGTAAGCGAATCAAGAAATGAAAATCTCCTTACCTATACGAGAATTTTGACCATCACAAGTGTTGCTCAAGCTCAGAATTGAACCTAGAATCGCCTAAAGTGCTATCCAATGATTTGGATCATTATATCTATGTGGAACGTAGATATAAGTTTAGAGACAAGAAGTTTCGGAAATGGTTGTCATTCATGTGATTAGTGACCTGGGCCTAGTCTTTTTCGATAGAGGTTTTACACGACAGAATATCAGTACCCACTGTTCGCCTATCCGAATATCTTTAAGGCAACATACGACTGAAGATGTAAAACGTAAAATGAGTATTATGATAAGTCTCATGAGTCGTGTCACAAGTAGTCTACGGGTTATATATGTCTTAAAGTGTATAATTCTTTAAGAGATCCTTCTTGTTTAGAAATCCCCTCCATTGCTTAAATTAAGTCGGATTTATCTAAAAATATCCGTTTACAGATGACAAGAAAAGGGAGTTTAACGGGTAAGAGTTAACCCCAAGGCCTACAAGTTTATAACTCACACGAGCGTATCGGCTCTTTTAAAATGAACTAGAACAATTTAGAACAGTTTGAAGAAATTTTGCACCTCGGATTGATACTCGTAACTATAGAGTGTCAAATGAGGATGGTACCAACGATGTATCATCTATTTGCCAACAGATTGGCAGAATTTTTGCAAAAGAAGTATCAAGAGAATATTTTCTCCATAATAAAAATTCCAAAGCGTGGGATGACTTACGAGATTTGTCAATGTGCTCAAGTATACCTATACCGCGTAGAAACGACACCTACGAGTACTTGTCCCGACCTCGGCAAGTTACACAAAGACGGCATAAAGGAATGGTTGTACCCTGATGTTCCAAACGCCGCCCCACGTCCTGTGCCATCAATGGTACCAGAAAGAGACGAGAAGGGCAAAAGGGACAAAATTTTATCGCCCTCGCGGATTAGGAGAATTACCGCTACCAACCCAACCATACTTTCTGATAAAAGTAACACCAACTTCTATTATTGAAGAAGAAACGGGGAGCAGCTTGACCCCTGGCTCTCTGAAAGAGAATGATCGTCAGGAGTATGAAGCAAAAACGTACTTGGAGAAAGGCAAGTTTCGAGGAGAGTGCGACTCGACAAAGGTCATTCAAAGACATAGAATCTTAGGATCAGATAAGACTTATATGTAGATAATGGTTTATGATGAAAATGGTGTGATTAAGATATGTAAAATAAACATAGTTTGGAAATTTTGTGAATATGTTAATGAAGTGTCAAAACTTTGAGTGTAAAAGAACTAGACGCCTGGTAATCAGTCAGCTCAGTAGACCGACCCTCGTAAGTAATGTAGGAAAAGTCCTCACTGAGGCATTATGATGTAATATTATATGGTCTTGTAGAACGGTATCCGAAATACGGAAATGAATTGTTCCGAATAAGATATGGTTACTATGAGATAATAGTTACGCCATTCGGACTAACCAATGCACCAGCCCTGTTCATGAACCTCAAAAATCGAATGTTTCACACATACCTAGATAATTTTTATCTCAATCCTCATGGATGATGTTCTTATCTATTCAAAGGACGAGAAAGAACATAAAGAAAATCGAAGGGCTGTCTTACGACTTTTAATAGCCGGGCAAAATTTTGCCAAGTACAGTTTTGTAAATTTCGGCTTAAAAGAGAAATATTCCTCAGGCACATAGTGTCTTTAGAAGAAAACAATGTATATCTAACAAAGGACAAAACAATTAAAGATGAAAGACGTCAATGACCTAAAATAAGATCAGGAATTTTATAGATTGATTAACTACTATTAGAGAACCATTAAGAACTCTCTAAGGTAACAAGACCAATAAAATAGTTACCCCAAAATAGAATCAAAATTTCATGGATTAATGAAAGAAAGCCTATGTATTAATATGAGAAAGATAATAACTTATGCATCACAATGACTTAGGCCACATGAATATAATTTCCCAACTCATGACTTGGAATAGTAACAGTGGTATAAATACCGAAGTCTTGGAAATTTCACTCCTATATCAATAAATTAAGAACCCTTCACAATTTACAAAAGTTTGAACTTATTCATCGAGCTAAGAAACTTGGATACATGATAGAAAAGATGGCTCGAATCAATAAAAGATTATAATTGTGATAAATAATCACCTAAGGAAGGTTAATGTAGAATCTAATGCCTAAGTTATAAAATCCAGTCTAAATTATGGTATGTCCTTATAGAAAAGGAAAACTCATTGGAAAGATTAAGAAAACGAGAACAGTAATAGTCGGGCAATCAGGGACGAATGTAAGTAGTATTCCCACAACCAAGGTGAAATATGACTAAAAAGAGAGAATGAAGATGGGAATAGAATACGAATTAAGATAAGGAATGAAGAGCTGAAGGATTCTAAGGAGCGCTGGACAGTGTTATATTGTCTAAGGAAGAGATATACATATATTTCCAAGCAATAATAAGCTTAGAAATGAAACCAAGAATGAATTTCATGATCCTTCTCATACCGCCAACCAGGCATTATTAAGATGTATTATGATTCATGAGAAAAGTTAGATAGCAAGGAATGAAATGAGATGAAACCATGATTGTCGAGCAGTGTCTCGGTTACCAACAAGTAAAGGCATTGTATCAAAGGCCTTATAAGAGGTTATAATCTCTAGAACTACACGAATGAAAATAGAATGATGTAGAAATAGATTTTATGACAGATTTTACCAAAATCATAAAGAAGTCGCACAACTATATAGCTAGTAGTGGATTGACTCGCCAATTATATTTTGTCTCTGCCTATTCAGATGACTCGTAGATCCAATAAGTTAACTCAGTCATACATAAAGGAAATCGTATATTTACAAAGAGTACCAAAACCTATCAGTTCAGATAGAGACACCAAGAGTACCCCTAGATTTTGAACTAATTCATAAAAAGGAGTTAGACACGAGATTGAACCTTAACATAGATGTCCACTCACAGATAGATAGACAATCAGAAAGGACAATCCAAACGTTTAAGCATACGATAAAACATTAATGTTAAACCAAGATGTAAGTGGGAACGTATAGCACCACCTGTTAAGTTTACATAGGACCGTAGCTGTCAAACAACGATCAATATAGCCTTATGAAGCATTATGCAGAAAAGAGTTATCGATCACCACTTTATTGTAATAAAGTAGGGGAGAGAGAAAATATAAATTCCTGACGTTGTAAATGAAATGATAAAGATATCTGCCAATAAGGCAAGGAATAGGAAAAGCTCAGGACAGACAAGAGTCTTACGCTGATACGCATAATTTGAACTGCATTTTTTTATGCGGAATTAAAGTTTCTTAAGATTTCTCAATCTAGAAAAATTATAAGGATTCAGGTGCAAAGAATGATTAGATCACGTTTTATAGGACCTTACGAGCTCCTAACAATGATAAGCCTAGTAGCCTATAGCTGATACTTCTACCACATTTGGGGGGGAAGTACGAAATGTTTTTCCACGTGTCGCAGTTAAGGAAATACGAAAATGACCCAATTCTCGTAAACCAACATGATGATGTGACCTCTTACTCAAATGAGTTATGATGAAAATCTATGACTAATTTGATCGTATGATTCAACGATTAAAGAAGCAAGTTTGGGTCTTATAATGAAAGTCGATGGAAGAACCATGGACGCAAGAAAAGCACATAGAAAGTTATGATGTTATGATGTTAAGATACCCATACTTTATGAGGTATGCAAATTTCGGACGAAATTTCTTTTAAGGGGTAGGATGTAATACCCATGAATTTAATGCCTAATTACGGTATTTAAAAACCGAAAATCAAAGCTTTACCGAGATATTCAATCGAAATGATATCGAATAATGACTTCGATTAATTACGAAGGAATGAAATCTATTTTATATTCACCGAGAATTGTGAATTAAGGAATAAAAGTATATGAAGTATATCGGCGATTATTTTAACGTCGATCGGTATCGATAGTTAAAATTCATGATATTTTCTAAGCAATTAAGTTTAGAATTAAATTTCATTATTAATGGAATAATTTAATAAAGTGATGACGACCATTTTGACATGAGTCGATAATGAACGTTTTGCAACGTTTTCAAACGTTAACGTTTTGAGATGAAACGAAAAGCGTTTTAATCGATCAAGAAATTATAGGAATTAATTTCTTATGATTAGTATATGTAATTACAGTATTATTTAGCATTAAATCAATGCTAGATCATCAAGATTTGATAGTGACCAATTTTTCAAACGTTTGAAAACCCTAATTTTCGAACTCGATTTTTATCGCATAAAATGATGCCATTAATTTATCCTACGATATTATTTATCATCTAAACCATATGTTATGATATATATGTCTATTAATGGCATGGAAAATAAAAATTAGACCTATTACAAGTGTTAGAGCCGAGAGCTCCTAAGTGCTATAACAAAGTGTGTTGTTAATCTTCCCACTATTACATGTATCTAAGTGACATTTGATTAATTATAACCTAACTAAACCACTATTAAAATCTGATATATATACATATATATGTGTAAAATTTTGTGCATGTAATGTGAGTGTAGTGTGTAGTGTAGGTGTGCATATGTGTAGAAGGACACATGCCCCTTAGGTGTCACCACCATAAGCACCCCACCACCTACACCACTTCAGCCATTCTCCACCACCACACAACCCCCAATTCAGATACAGCCGTCCCCTTTCTCTCCTCCCTCTCTCAAAAATCTGCAAGGGAGTTGAGAGCTCTCCCCCCCCCCCCACTTTCATCTCAACCGGAGCATGAGCTCCGTCGCACCTCCATCTCTCTCTCAACCTTGTCAAATTCTGATCCAAGGTAAAGGCCCTATAACCATAAGTTTATTTTGGTCAAGATATATACATGCATGTTCATCAATATGCTTGAATGTGTTGGGTCTATACTTGAAAGTGACTGCATGTTGATTTAATAGGTAGATTCAAGACTTTTGATCATTGCATGTTGATTCCCTGGACGAACAGCAACTTCATGAATTTATTTGACTAAGTTACAGTGGTCCGATGATTGTGAAATTTTAATATGTTTAAATTATATGTGTCTAGTATTCCTCTATAAAATTTCAAGTCAATCCAACTTGATTTACTATTTTAATTTTATTTATCAAAAACACTGCACAAATCTATGAAATCGCCGTGTTCATCACCCATAGTACGTGGTTTTCATTTTAAGTTTGGCTAATGATAAAACTCTAAAATTTTGGAAGAAATATAATTCAGCACGTCTAGAAGATGTCTGTAAATTTTCAGAATTTTCTAAAAATGTTTACTATTTATTCAAGATTTTACAAGTTAACTTCACAACACTGTCACGGGAGTGATAGCTTGTGGTAAAATATTTTTATCTCCCAATCTATTGTGAATCATTGAGTGAGGCTTTTTCTGGATTAAAATAGACTTAAGTGGCTTTTCAATATAATTGGTTGCATTCCCAGATTCCTTATAATGAACTCACGGAGAATTTTTGAAGTTGATACATTACAATAAGTTTTTTGGACAAACTGCCTTAGTGAATTTTTCATGTAATAGGCTGTTCGAGTATGACTTTTACGTGAGATGTTCAAGCCGTTTGTAGTCCGATTTGAACTTGGGTTTCTTCATAAGAAATGTTCCTCACCATGTCTAGTTATGATATGGAAAGTTTGATCCCAAACCAAGTTTTATAGGTATATCTTTCATCGACCCAAAGTCACCTACTGAAACTGTCCATTTCAACTAGTCAACTTTGGGCTTATGTATTTCTCGATCGTTAGATATTTTCCAGTAAGGTCTTCATGAAATATGTAGTATTTGTTACAAGGTTTCTAAATTGGTAGCCTGCAGCCATTTTGGCATTCTGAGTCAAAAGTTACGTGCCTCATAAAACCCTCGTCGTTAAGCTAAAACTGAAAATTCTTAAATAATTTCTAAGTATAGAAGTCAGTTTGAGTTGCCCACTTTGAGACCCTATATCTTCAGAACCACGACTCTTTTGGATTTAATTCCTTCTTAGAACTTGTAGTACATGTTTAGAGGTTTCAGAATGTATCTTTGTGTGACCATACGTATTCTGAATCGAGAGTTATGGATCGTCAAAGTCGTCACTTGGGTTAATTTTAAGTTTGTTTTGTTGATTTTCAAACACTTAAAATTTGACTAAGTGTAGAACTCCCCTATGTTATATGGTTGATATTAATTCATATTAATGACCATAGTGTATAATAATACGCTATATGAATTTAGAATTTTTTGGAAATCATTTGGTAATTTTGAGAATTACCGAGAGCATTAAAGGAATTATAAGGATTTTTAAATCCTTTTTAATTAAGATTAATAGTATATTATATGTCTAAATATTATTTTGGAATATTTGGGATTTATAAAATTTTATAAACGTAGATCACTATGTTTATAACGAAACGTTATATTTAATAACGTTATAAATGAATAATAAGGATTTATGGATAATTGGATTAATATTTAAGAAAAATATTAATAAAATTCATCGACTTACGTGACAAATCGAGATTTAGGACCTTACAAAAAGAAATCGATTGGAAATCGATTTATAACATGAATTAGTAAGAGATTACTATTGAAAGTCAAAATTGTTGACTTTTAAAGTCAACGTACGAAATACGTTCGATAAATACACTAATACGCGTAAGGTGTACTAATTAGGTAAGAAACCTCATTAGTAAGAAAAGATTTCATAATTGAAATCCTTATATCGAGAAACGTATAAATACGTCGAACTTTTAAACCAGAAAGGTTAAAACAATACGGTTGAACGTATCTCGAAAACGAGAACTATTCAATTGAAATACGTAATTGAAAAGCGTATCGAATTCATTAAGGAATTCAGTTTATATCGATATAGAATATCGAAGTTTATTCTCGACTTTGAGAGTCTCGAGAAACGTGAACGACGTACTAAAACATCGTTTTTACGTAAAGGTGTGACGCCAGACGCCGACGGCCGGACGTTGACGAATACTCAAGTTTAAGACGAACAATAGTCCAGGTGGGCTTTACTCTACTCAAAAATAAAATGCTTATGAAATATTTATTTACGATGTTTATTTCAATTGTTGATAAAATGTTTACATGATTACCTGCCAAAAATGTTTATGTTTTGTGTATGTATCCTATCCATGAGATGTTATGAGATGTTATGAAATGTTATGAATGTTGTTGGGTCGCTCCCAACTTATGAATGAAAATCGATATCGGATCCTATGCTGGAAGGACAATACCTGGCTAGGATTAACGTGTACACCTAAGGTGACTGTGTGCTGTAAGGACAATTCACGGCCGGTCACAGCATCGTAGAGGGAGGCCTCTTTCACGACGTTCGAATATGATGATATAACGAAAGGATGTTAAGGGATACAGATCATACACACCAGAAAAATGCCTGGCCAGGCGATGATTTTGAGAAATGATGAAAATATTTTAGTAAGCACAAGGCATTTCAACTAAAACCCTTGTGTCTTACCATGATGTGGCAGTGTAATCTACAAATGATAAAATGTTTTTGGCATGAGTCCACTGAGTGCATTCTTGTACTCACCGCAAGTTTGTTTTAAATGTGCAGTTGAGCGGATGATGGATGGGCGGTGTTGAGCAATAGGAATGTTGTCATTGAAATGTTTATACCTTGATAGTACATCGTCATATGTACATATCACATGTTTTCCGCTGCAAGAACCCCAAATTATGTAATATTGTCCAAAAACATAAATGACATAGGTATTACGTTTATTATTAATGAGTCCCCATGTTTATTCTTTCATGTTTACAGTTATAGTCCCTGCTAATCCGTAATTAGGGTTGTGGGGCTGTGACAGAGTGATAACAAAGTTATGAATAAGATACTCTTTAGCATTGAATGCAAAGAGTAAAAGTAAAGAAAAGTATATGATATCTGTGGGACATTAATTTCCCTTATTATGTCATGACGAGAGCGAATACAACTTTTCTTTAAGATAGTTGGATGTCCTTGAAACCTCGTTAGTAGGTTGGACATGTTTAAAAAGAATGAAGATGCATACAAGATATTCTTTTCAAAGAATATATATATAAAGAAGTGATAGCATCCCAGAAAATAAATCTTTCGCCTTATACCTCAGTCAATGAGATTATGCTTGAGCATAATCGATTCCGAGTAATTAAAACTTAGTTAAACAAAAGATAATGAAATTGGGGGAATCATAATCCTCAAGATTGTGTGAACGACGAGGATAGCCCTAGTATGTGAACTAAGTATGGAGGAAATAACTCCGAGGCCAAGACATGGAAATAAGATGCTTAGAATTTAAGTTATGGAGTACGAATGTACTACCCTACCAAGCCATATGACAATGATAACGATTCTAGTCCTGAAAGTGGGAACCGAAGTATAAAGAAAGTAAGATTACTTTCAGATATCATGCTCAAGAAAAAAGGACAAAAGTCAAAAATAGCAGAAGAAATTACGAGCTATACAATTAGATAGTTCCTGATATGATATAAGCGTCAGAGATGTTATGACTTCGATAAGTAAGGTAATTCCTTTGAAGTAAGGAAACAGGTTCATTATTTTGAAAGGAATCTTAATACCCTAAGTTATAATGACACAAAACGCTTGTCTTGTGTAACTCAATAGTTAACAAGCAAGATAGCTTCTATAGATCCTGCAAAGGAAATTCATCCAAGAGAACACATGAAGAGATTCACATTGAGGGACTTTAAGATAAATCCAATTGGAAAGATTATCCCTCACACATTTGTGACTATCAGTAAAATGGGATATTAAGTATCTCTGACATGGGAGTGAAGCATCCATTGAATGACGAGAAAATGGTAAAGATTTTTGACGTCAAGGCAAAAGTATAACACGTCCCTAGTGGACAAAGGATTTTATCTTATGCGAAATTGCACGATGAATCAATAAAAGATTAAGAAGAAATGACTATATCCAAAAAGGGATATTACAAACGATGGCGCTAAAGGCGATCTGAAGGACTCCTCGAAAAGAGTTTAAAGTAAGGATATATGAGAAATATATTCCTAAGATCGATAATGTGAAAAAGGGAATTAAATCATTCATACTGGATTAGGAATGAATGATAGTGATAGAGACATGACGATCTCTACGATAAGATTTCATTATTGAAATATATCAATATCAAAGGATAGGTTGATGTAGACCTAACCACGAATCTTGTTGGTAAAAGCATAACGATACGGATACCCGAGAAGTATAGGGTGAATGAGGCAACGAATACCATAGCAAGGAACATAATGTCCCAATGGAAAGGACAATGACATATGAAATAGACATTTACTTGAATAAACGGAACACCGTAGATCAAAGCCTATACTTGCACACCGAAAGTAACAAACAAAACCCAAAAGACATGATAGGTATGAGGAAAATTCCTCGAATACCTATAAGATTTTGTTCAATGTAAATGCTTCGCTTTTGACATCGCACAAGTATCGTAGAAGCGATAGAACCCAACTCGTGGTGCGAATCAAGAAATGAAAATCTCCTTACCTATCACGGAATTATGATCATCGCAAGTGTTACTTAAGCTCAGAATTAAACCTAGAATCGCCTAAAGTGCTATCCAATGATTTGGATCATTATATCTATGTGGAACGTAGATATAATTTTAGAAACAAGAAGTTTCGGAAATGGCTGTCATTCATGTGATTAGTGACCTGAGCCTAGCCTTTTCGTTAGAGGTTTTATACAACAGAATATCAGTACCCACTGTTAGCCTATGCGAATATCTTTAAGGCAACATACGACTGAAGATGTAAAACGTAAAATGGGTATTAAGATATGAGTCATCTACGGGTTATATATGTCTTAAAGTGTATAATTCATTAAGAGATCCTTCTTGTTTAGAAATCCCCTCCATTGCTTAAATTAAGTCGGATTTATCTAAAAATATCCGTTTACAGATGACAAGAAAAGAGAGTTTAACGGGTAAGAGTTAACCCCAAGGCCTACAAGTTTATAACTCACACGAGCGTATCGGCTCTTTTAATATGAAGTAGGAATGAATTTAGAACAGTCTTGAAGAAATTTTTGCACCTCTAGATGGATACTTGTAACTATAGAGTGTTAAGTGAGGATGGTATCCAACGACTTATCAGTCATTTACCAACAGATCGGTAGAATTTTGCAAAAGAAGTATCAAAAGAATAATTTCTCCATGAGAAAAATTCCAAAGTCTGGGCAGACTTACCAGAATTTGTCAACAGGCTCAAGTATACATATAATGTATAGGGAACGACACCTACGAGT
Source organism: Salvia rosmarinus (assembly GCA_036937905.1). NCBI lineage: Eukaryota > Viridiplantae > Streptophyta > Magnoliopsida > Lamiales > Lamiaceae > Salvia > Salvia rosmarinus. Next base: position 76,620,999 of record CM072819.1, on the reverse strand, counting down.
ACTTGTCTTGGAACTCGGCAAGTTACACAGCACGGTATAAAGGAATGGTTGTACCCTGATGTTCCGAACGCCGTCCCACGTCCTGTGCCGTCAATTGTACCAGAAAGAGACAAGAATGGCAAAAGGACAGGATCTTATCGCCCTCGAAGATTAGGAGAATTACCACTACCCGACTCGACCTTACTTTCTGATAAAAGTAACACACACTTCTAGTATTGAAGACGAAACGGGGAGCAGCTTGACCCCTGGCTCTCTGAAAGAGAATGATCGTCAGGAGTATGAAAACTAAAACGTACTTGGAGAAAGGCAAGTTTCCAAGGGAGGAGTACGACTCCGACAAAGGTCACTCAAAGACATAGAATCTTAGGATCCTATGAGACTTATATGTAAATAATGGTTTATGATGAAAATGATGTGATTATAATATGTAAAATAAACGTAGTTTGGAAGAGTTTATGAATATGGTGAAGAAGTGTCAAAGTTTTGAGTGTAAAAAGAGCTAGACATCTTGTAATCAGTCAGCTCGGTAGACCGACCCTCGTAAGTAATGTATGAAAAGTCCTCACTGAGGCATTATGATGTAATATTATGTGATCTTGAAGAATGGTATCCGAAATACGGAAATGAATTGTTCTGAATAAAATATGGTTACTATGAGATAATAGTTACGCCATTCGGACTAACCAATGCACCAGCCCTGTTCATGAACCTCAAAAATCGGGTGTTTCACACATACCTCGATAATTTTTATCTCAATCCTCATGGATGATGTCCTTATCTATTCAAAGGACGAGAAAGAACATAAATGACATATGTATTACGTTTTTGTTAAAAAGAGTCTCCTTGTTTTATTATCCCTGTTTAGAGTTATAGTCCCTGTTAATCCGTACTTAGGTTTAGGGGCTGTGACAGAGTGGTAGTTTGAAATTTTGTGAATATGTTAATGAAGTGTCAAAACTTTGAGTGTAAAAGAACTAGACGCTGTAATCGATCATTTCGAGACCGACCGTAAGTAATGTAGGAAAAGTCCTCACTGAGGCATTATGATGTAATATTATATGGTCTTGAAGAACGGTATCCGAAATACGGAAATGAATTGTTCCGAATAAGATATGGTTACTATGAGATAATAGTTACGCCATTCGGACTAACCAATGCACCACCCACATTCATGAACCTCAAAATCGAATATTTCACACATACCTAGATAATTTTATCTCAATCCTCATGGATGATGGTCTTATCTATTCAAAGGACGAGAAAAACATAAAGAAAATCGAAGGGTCATCTTACGACTTTTAATAGCGGGCAAAATTTTGCAAGTACGCTTTGTAAATTTCGCTTAAAAGAGAAATATTCCTCGGAGCACATAGTGTCTTTAGAAGAAAAAATTTAAATCTAACAAAGGACAAAACAATTAAAGATGAAAGACGTCAATGACCTAAAATAAGATCAGGAATTTTATAGATTGATTAACTACTATTAGAGATCCATTAAGAACTCTCTAAGGTAACAAGACCAATAAAATAGTTACCCCAAAATAGAATCAAAATTTCATGGATTAATGAAAGAAAGCCTATGTATTAATATGAGAAAGATAATAACTTATGCATCACAATGACTTAGGCCACATGAATATAATTTTCCAACTCATGACTTGAAATAGTAACGATGGTATAAATACCAAGTCTTGGAAATTTCACTCTATATCGATAAATTAAGAACCCTTCACAATTTACAAAGTTTGAACTTATTCATCGAGCTAAGAAACTTGGATATATGATAGAAAAGATGGCTCGAATCAGTAAAAGATTATAATTGTGATAAATAATCACCTAAGGAAGGTTAATGTAGAATCTAATGCCTAAGTTATAAAATCCAGTCTAAATTATGGTATGTCCTTATAGAAAAGGAAAACTCATTGGAAAGATTAAGAAAACGAGAACAGTAATAGTCGGGCAATCAGGGACGAATGTAAGTAGTATTCCCACAACCAAGGTGAAATATGACTAAAAAGAGAGAATGAAGATGGGAATAGAATACGAATTAAGATAAGGAATGAAGAGCTTATGGATAGGATACGATACACAAAACGTAAACATTTTGGCAGGTAATCATTTAAACAATTTTATCAATAGTTGAAAAGTACTGTATACAAAGACAGTTGAAAAGAGTAGCAAAGTTGTTCATTTTAGTAATAAAGCCCACCGAAATTATTGATCGTCTTTAACGTTAAACTACTCGTCAACGTCCGGTGGTGCGTCGGCGTCACACCTTTATATAAAAGGATGTTTTAGTACGTTGTTTACGTAATTCGAGACTTACAAAGTCATAATAAGATTCGATATTTCATATCGATATGAATTAATTCTTTAATGAATTTAATTCGTTTCTCAAACGTATCATCTTAACATTTCTCGTTCTTGGTGAGGCGAGATATGTATCGAAGTTACCAATTTACCCTCTTGGTAAATGGTCCAACGCGTTTTCTCACGTTTTCGATTTCACGACTTCAAATATGAAATCCTTTCATATCAACGTGATTTCATTAGCAATTGATCGTCTTACGGCGTATTAGCGTATTTATCGAACGTATTTCGTACGTTGATTTCAAAAGTCAACAACTTTGACTTTTCTTAGTAATTTAATTACTAAGTCATACTTTAATATTAAATTCTTTCGAAAATCAATTTCCAATTGATTTCTTTTTTATAAACTGTTTAAATATGTTTAAAATAATTTTTAAACATATAATTCATTATAAATAATGAATTTAAGGATTTAAAATCCTTATTCCAATTTTAAAAATAGCTCACGGCTATTTTGTGTTTTATCAACCAATTATTTTCGAAAATTGCTCATAATTTCCAAATATGTCTAAAATAATATTAGACATATAATTTATTAATAAAATTGATTAAAAAGGATTTAAAAATCCTTAGAAATTCTTTAGAATTTCTCGGTAATTATGAAAAATTACCAAACAATGTCCAATTTTTTTTTTTTAATATTATATAGTGTATTAATATACAATATGGTCATTAATATGTCATAAAATCAACTAAACATTAATCAATCATCACCTTATTTAATTCATAAGGTCTCGGCATTTTTAAAACAAATTCCCAATAATTTTCTAAAATTCCAATTAATTAATACAAGGTCCAAACATTAGTCCATGACATTGTTATGTCACATAATTCATTATATAACAATGTTATATCATACAATTTATTCCCATAGCTCTCGGCCTCTTCATAAAATTTAACAAATAATTTTATAAAATTTTCCAAAAATCATAATATGCTATACAAATCATATTATAGCAACATTTCATCATAACAACTATCAAACCAATTTATTCATCACCACATCGAGCTTAGCTCTTGGTTTATTTGAATAAAGTAGGTAATTGATTTTCAAAATTTCCAATAACAACATAGAATGCATAAAACATATTCTAAGCTAATAATTTAGCATTGCATGTACTAAATTAAAATCACACATTAACTTATATACACATATAGGCTTCGGTATTTTTTTGAAATAATTGATAAGATTTCCTATAATTTCCAAACAATTTATATGAAATATATGTATCATCTTGAATCAACAATATATGCTTGCATGTTCTAGATGAAAATCATACATCAACGTACATATATATAGTTTCGGTTCTTTTTTAAAAAAAATAGGTAGACATTTCAAAAAAAATTCTAATTAAATCATAAGGTATGAAGTTCATGCTCTAGAGTAATAAAACATCATTGCATGTTATAGAATAAAATCATACACATATATATACATATATATGGCTCACGGTCATTTTGAGAATTTAGGTAGGAATTTTTCTAAAATTTTCAAGTAAAAAGCTATGGACTTTCATAATATCATAGAGTAATTATATGTTATTGCATGTCTCATATAAAAATCATTTATCAAAGGATTATACATATATATATTTCGGTCATATATAAAACATAGCAAGAGTGCTTTAAAAATTTTCAAATAATTTATATACATTCTCCACACATTAATAATCAATAATATCCCATTGCATGTACAAAAATAAAATCATACACTCACTTACTCCAAGCATGGTTCTCGGTTTTTCCTAAGAACATAGCATAGATTTTTTTTTCAAAATTTTCAAATAAACACTATAGACATATATAACATCATAGATCACAATTTCATGCTCTAATTCATACCTTCAAGCCTCGGTCATTAACTACATTTTTCACCCATGGTTCGAATTTTTTTAAAACATGTATCAACCTCAATTTATCATGCTACACATTCTTAGAACAATACATAACCATAGATTCATAAGATTTTTATTTTAGATCATACATGCAAGACTTAGAAAAATAAGAACACTAACATCTACACATCTTTTCATCACAAACAACATGCATAGTCACAATCTTTCAAAATAAAACTCAAGAACACATGAAATGTTCTTGCTTGTTTTCGGCAGTTTTCAAAAGAGAAGAAGAATGGTTGAATCGATTCCTACCTTGGATATATGGATTAATGGTACAATATACAAGATAGTAGGGTGTTGTATAGAAGATGGGAAGAAAATTCAAGCTTGGTAATGGGGATGAAGCTTTCGGCTATGGCTGTTTTTCGGAGAGGAAAATGGAGTTTGAGAGAGAGAAGAAGAAGTGTTGAGTGTAGAGTGTTTGAGTGTGGAGTGAAGAATGGAATAAGATCTGAAAATACTCCCCCCCTTATCCCCCTCACACTCGATCTCTCTCTCTCCCCCAATACAACACAAGACTTTTCAATTTATTAATATTATTCCATGTAGATAGTGGTGATTAATCATTGTTATCTTACACACAATCTTCTTGAAAATAGCTACAATACATCATTAATGGGAGATTTGTTGATATAAAATATATATATATATATATATATATATATATATATATATATATATATATATAAGAGTGATAGAATAAAAATATACTTTGTTATATACATATACATAGTTCACGGCTTTTATGCCTAACTCACATTAAATAATTTAATTCCATGCTAAACATACATATATACATCATATAATATAATTTAGATGATAATTAATAGCATAGGATAATTTAAAAGACATAAATTTTCCGGAGAAAACCCTAATTTCGAAATATTAGGGTTTTCGAAACTAGATTTAAGATTTTTATTAATTCTAATGTTCAAGCATTAATTAAATGCTTATTAGTACTGTAATATCATAAAAATATCATAGGAAATAATTTCCTAAAGTTTCTTGATCATTAAAACCATCGTTCGTTTCATCTCTAAACGTTGACGTTTGAAAACGTCTCAAAACGTTATGTATCGACTCATCTTTAAAATGGTCATAAATACTCGTACTCCCATTATTAAAATATTCCACTAATAATGGAATATAATTCCAAGCTTGATTGCTTAGAAAATATTGTGACATTTCAACAGTCGATATGCATTCGACGTTAAAAATGTATTGCCGAAAAAATTTAAAACTTTCGAATCTTACATTCACGAGTTTGAGTGAATGTGTAACAGGAAATTATTCCTTTGTAAATAATTGAAATCATATTCGATTTCAAATTTGATTTTGATTTCACGGCGAAATTCTATTTTACGGGTTTTAAAGACCGTAATTAGGCTTTTAAAACTGCGGGTTATTACATCCTACCCCCCTTAAAAGAAATTTCGTCCCGAAATTTGTATACCTTAAAAGAATAGTCTGGGGTACCGTTCCTTCACTGTATCTTCTAGCTCCCACGTAGCTTCTTCTTGTCCGTGGTGATTCCACAGCACTTTGACCAACGAAATTGATTTGTTTCTCAATTGTTGAACTTTATGGTCTATTATTGCGATAGGCTCCTCTTCATAGCTCATGTCTGAGTTGAGAACTACGTCTTCTTGACGGATCACGTGTTTTGGATCGTATACATATTTCCTTAATTGAGATACGTGAAAAACATTATGCACATTTCCCAAGTTTGGCGGAAGAGCCAACTTATAGGCTACTGGGCCTATTCTTTCTAGGATCTCGTATGGTCCTATGAAACGGGGTCTTAGTTTTCCTTTCACACAAAATCTTGTGATCCCTTTCGATGGAGACTTTGAGAAATACTTTATCTCCAATTTGAATTGCAGCTCCGATCTGCGCGTGTCGGTAGAGGATTTCGCTCTATCTTGAGCTTCATTATTCTTTGCCTAACTCTTGGACGATTTCAATCATTTCATTCACCGCTTCGCCCTATTACTTTCCTTTCACCCACCTCATCCCACTAAAGTGGTGATCTACACTTCTTGCCATACAAAGCTTCGTATGGGGCCATATCAATCGTCGCTTGATAACTATTATTGTAGGCAAACTCGATAAGAGGTAAAATGTCTTGCCATTTTGCACCTCGATCCAGTACTACGGTTCTCAGCATATCTTCTAGAGTTTGGATTGTCCTTTCTGACTGCCCATCGGTTTGTGGGTGAAATGCTGTACTGAAGTTTAACTTTGTTCCCAATTCTCTTTGTAGGCTCACCCAAAATCTTGATGTGAACTTGGAGTCTCTATCTGATGTAATAGATTTTGGTACTCCATGTAGTCGTATGACTTCCTTTACATATATTTGGGCTAGTCTATCAGCTCCATATGTATTTTGAATTGGTAGAAAATGAGCGCACTTGGTGAGTCTATCCACTATTACCCATATGGTAGTGTTTCCTTTTCTAGACTTGGGTAAATCTGTAACGAAATCCATCGTTATTTCATCCCACTTCCATTCAGGTATACCCAATGGTTGTAACTTTCCGTAGGGACGTTGGTGTAAAGCTTTAACTTGCTGGCAAACAAGGCAACGTTCTACGAAAGAAGCTATGTCTCGTTTCATGCCTTCCCACCAGAACTTTTCTTTTAGGTCTTGGTACATCTTCGTACTGCTTGGGTGGGCGGTATAAGGTGTATCATGAGCCTCACTCTGTTCCGAATAAGATATGGTTACTATGAGATAATAGTTACGCCATTCGGACTAACCAATGCACCACTGCTCATGAACCTCAAAATCGAATGTTTCACACATACCTAGATAATTTTTATCTCAATCCTCATGGATGATGTTCTTATCTATTCAAAGGACGAGAAAGAACATAAAGAAAATCGAAGGGCATCTTTACGACTTTTAATAGCGGGCAAAATTTTGCCAAGTACAGTTTTGTAAATTTCGGCTTAAAGAGAAATATTCCTCAGGCACATAGTGTCTTTAGAAGAAAACAATGTAAATCTAACAAAGGACAAAACAATTAAAGATGAAAGACGTCAATGACCTAAAATAAGATCAGGAATTTTATAGATTGATTAACTACTATTAGAGATCCATTAAGAACCCTTCACAATTTACAAAAGTTTAAACTTATTCATCGAGCTAAGAAACTTGGATACAAGATAGAAAAGATGCCTCGAATCAGTAAAAGATTATAATTGTGATAAATAATCACCTAAGGAAGGTTAATGTAGAATCTAATGCCTAAGTTATAAAATCCAGTCTAAATTATGGTATGTCCTTATAGAAAAGGAAAACTCATTGGAAAGATTAAGAAAACGAGAACAGTAATAGTCGGGCAATCAGGGACGAATGTAAGTAGTATTCCCACAACCAAGGTGAAATATGACTAAAAAGAGAGAATGAAGATGGGAATAGAATACGAATTAAGATAAGAAATGAAGAGATGAAGGATTCTAAGGATCGCTGGACAGTGTTATATTGTCTAAAGAAGAGATATACATATATTTCCAAGCAATAATAAGCTTAGAAATGAAACCAAGAATGAATTTCATGATCCTTCTCATACCGCCAACCAGGCATTATTAAGATGTATTATGATTCACGAGAAAAGTTAGATAGCAAGGAATGAAATGAGATGAAACCATGATTGTCGAGCAGTGTCTCGGTTACCAACAAGTAAAGGCATTGTATCAAAGGCCTTATAAGAGGTTATAATCTCTAGAACTACACGAATGAAAATAGAATGATATAGAAATAGATTTTATGACAGATTTTACCAAAATCATAAAGAAGTCGCACTACTATATAGCTAGTAGTGGATTGACTCGCCAATTATGTTTTGTCTCTGCCTATTCAGATGACTCGTAGATCCAATAAGTTAACTCAGTTATACATAAAGGAAATCGTATATTTACAAGGAGTACCAAAACCTATCAGTTCAGATAGAGACACCAAGAGTACCCCTAGATTTTGAACTAATTCATAAAAAGGAGTTAGACACGAGATTGAACCTTAACATAGATGTCCACTCATAGATAGATAGACAATCAGAAAGGACAATCCAAACGTTTAAGCATACGATAAAACATTAATTTTAAACCAAGATGTAAGTGGGACGATAGCACCACCGTTAAGTTTACATAGGACCGTAGCTGTCAAACAACGATCAATATAGCCTTATGAAGCATTATGCAGAAAAGAGTTATCGATCACCACTTTATTGTAATAAAGTAGGGGAGAGAGAAAATATAAAGTCCTAACGTTGTAAATGAAATGATAAAGATATCTGCCAATAAGTCAAGGAATAGGAAAAGCTCAGGACAGACAAAGAGTCTTACGCTGATACGCATAATTTGAACTGCATTTTTTTTAAGTGGAATTAAAGTTTCTTAAGATTTCTCAATCTAGAAAAATTATAAGGATTCAGGTGCAAAGAATGATTAGATCACGTTTTATAGGACCTTACGAGCTCCTAACAATGATAAGCCTAGTAGCCTATAGCTGATACTTCCACCACATTTGGGGGGGAAGTACGAAATGTTTTTCCACGTGTCGCAGTTAAGGAAATACGAAAATGACCCAATTCTCGTAAACCAACATGATGATGTGACCTCTTACTCAAATGAGTTATGATGAAAATCTACGACTAATTTGATCGTATGATTCAACGATTAAAGAAGCAAGTTTGGGTCTTATAATGAAAGTCCAATGGAAGAACCATGGACGCAAGAAAAGCACATAGAAAGTTATGATGTTATGATGTTAAGATACCCATACTTTATGAGGTATGCAAATTTCGGGACGAAATTTCTTTTAAGGGGGGTAGGATGTAATACCCCGCAGAATTTAATGCCTAATATGGTATTTAAAAAAATCGAAAATCAAAGCTTTCGCTGAGATATTCAATCAGAATGATATCGAATAATGACTTCGATTAATTACGAAGGAATGAAATCCTATTTTATATTCACTGAGAATTGTGAATTAAGGAATAAAAGTATATGAAGTATATCGGCAGTATTATTTTAACGTCGATCGAGTATCGATAGTTAAAATTCATGATATTTTCTAAGCAATTAAGCTTAGAATTAAATTTCATTATTAATGGAATAATTTAATAAAGTGATGACGACCATTTTGAGATGAGTCGATAATGAACGTTTTGCAACATTTTCAACGTTAACGTTTTGAGATGAAACGAAAAGCGTTTTAATCGATCAAGAAATTATAGGAATTAATTTCCTATGAGTAGTATATGTAATTACAGTATTATTTAGCATTAAATCAATGCTAGATCATCAAGATTTGATAGTGACCAATTTTTCAAACGTTTGAAAACCCTAATTTTCGAACTCGATTTTTATCGCATAAAATGATGCCATTAATTTATCCTACTATATTATTTATCATCTAAACCATATGTTATGATATATATGTCTATTAATGGCATGGAAAATAAAAATTAGACCTATTACAAGTGTGAGAGCCGAGAGCTCCTAAGTGCTATAATAAAGTGTGTTGTTAATCTTCCCACTATTACAAGTATCTAAGTGACATTTGATTAATTATAACCTAACTAAACCACTATTAAAATCTGATATATATACATATGCCCATTAATGTGAGTGTCACCACCATAAGCACCCCACCACCTAAGCACCCCACCACCTACACCACTTCAGCCATTCTCCACCACCACACAACCCCCAATTCAGATACAGCCGTCCCTTTCTCTTCTCTCTCTCAAAATCTGCAAGGGGTTGAGAGCTCTCCCCCACTTTCATCTCAACCGAGCATGAGCTCCGTCGCACCTCCATCTCTCTCTCAACCTTGTCAAATTCTGATCCAAGGTAAAGGCCCTATAACTATAAGTTTATTTTGGTCAAGATATATACATGCATGTTCATCAATATGCTTGAATGTGTTGGGTCTATACTTGAAAGTGACTGCATGTTGATTTAATAGGTAGATTCAAGACTTTTGATCATTGCATGTTGATTACCTGGACGAACAGCAAATTCACGAATTTATTTGACTAAGTTACAGTGGTCCGATGATTGTGAAATTTTAATATGTTGAAATTATATGTGTCTAGTATTCCTCTGTAAAATTTCAAGTCAATAAAACTTGATTTACTATTTTAATTGTATTTATCAAAAACACTGCACAAATCTATGAAATCGCCGTGTTCATCACCCATAGTACGTGGTTTTCTATTTAAGTTTGGCTAATGATAAAACTCTAAAATTTGGCAGAAACATAATTCAGCACGTCTAGAAGATGTCTATAAATTTTCAGAATTTTCTAAAATGTTTTACTATTTATTCCAGATTTTACAAATTAACTGCACAACACTGTCACGGGAGTGATAGCTTGTGGTAAAATATTTTTATCTCCCAATCTATTGTGAATCATTGAGTGAGGCTTTTTCTGGATTAAACTAGACTTAAGTGGATTTTCAATATGATTGGTTGCATTCCCAGATTCGTTATAATGAACTCACACTGAATTTTTGAAGTTGATACATTACAGTAAGTTTTTTTGGACAAACTGCCTTAGTGAATTTTTCATGTAATAGGCTGTTCGAGTATGACTTTTACGTGAGATGTTCAAGACGTTTTTAGTCCGATTTGAACTTGGGTTTCTTCATAAGAAATGTTCCTCACCATGTCTAGTTATGATCTGGAAAGTTTTATCCCAAACCAAGTTTTATAGGTATATCTTTCATCGACCCAATGTCACCTACTGGAAACTGTCCATATCCAAGTAGTCAACTTTGGGCTTATGTATTTCTCGATGCGTTAGATATTTTCTAGTATGGTCTTCATGAAATATGTATTACTTGTTACAAGGTTTCTAAATTGGTAGCCTGCAGCCATTTTGGCATTCTGAGTCAAAAGTTACGAGCCTCGCAAAACCCCTCGTCGTTAAGCTAAAACTGAAAATTCTGAAAAAATTTCTAAGTATAGAAGTCAGTTTGAGTTGCCCACTTTGAGACCCTATATCTCCAGAACCACGACTCTTTTGGATTTAATTCCTTCTTAGACCTTGTAGTACATGTTTAGAGGTTTCCATAATGTATCTTTGTGTGACCATACGTATTCTGAATCAAGAGTTATGAATCGTCAAAGTACGTCACTTGGGTTAATTTTAAGCTGTTTTGCTGATTTTCAAACACTTAAAATTTGACTAAGTGTAGAACTCCCCTATGTTATATGGCTGATATTAATTCATATTAATGACCATAGTGTATAATAATACGCTATATGAATTTAGAAATTTTTTTGGAAATCATTTGGTAATTTTTGAGAATTACCGAGAGCATTAAAGGAATTATAAGGATTTTTAAATCCTTTTTAATTAAGAGTAATAGTATATTATATTTCTAAATATTATTTTGGAATATTTGGGATTTATAAAATTTTATAAACGTAGATCACTATGTTTATAACGAAACGTTATATTTAATAACGTTATAAATGAATAATAAGGATTTATGGATAATTGGATTAATATTTAAGAAATATATTAATAAAATTCATCGACTTACGTGACAAATCGAGATTTAGGACCTTACAAAAAGAAATCGATTGGAAATCGATTTATAACATGAATTAGTAAGAGATTACTATTGAAAGTCAAAATTGTTGACTTTTAAAGTCAACGTACGAAATACGTTCGATAAATACACTAATCTGGCGTAAGGTGTACTAATTAGGTAAGAAACCTCATTAGTAAGAAAAGATTTCATAATTGAAATCCTTATATCGAGAAACGATATAAATCATCGAGCGTTTAAACCGAAAGGTTAAAGCAATGCGGTTGAGCGTATCTCGGCGAGAACTATTCAATTGAAATACGTAATTGAAAAGCGTATCGAATTCATTAAGGAATTCAGTTTATATCGATATAGAATATCGAAGTTTATTCTCGACTTTGAGAGTCTCGAGAAACGTCAACGGCGCACTAAAACATCGTTTTTATGTAAAGGTGTGGACGCGACGCGACGGTAGGACGTTGACGAATACTCAAGTTTAAGGCGAACAATAGTCCGTGAACTTTACTCTACTCAAAATAAAATGCTTATGAAATATTTATTTACCATGCTTATTTCAATTGTTGATAAAATGTTTACATGATTACCTGCCAAAAATATTTATGTTTTGTGTATGTATCCTATCCATGAGATGTTATGAGATGTTATGAAATGTTATGAAATGTTATGAATGTTGTTGGGTCGCTCCCAACTTATGAATGAAAATCGATATCGGATCCTATCTTTGGAAGGACAATACAGCTAGGATTAACGTGTACACCTAAGGTATTTGTGTCTTGTAAGGACGATTCACGGCGATCACGGCATCGTGAGGAGGCCTCTTTCACGGCGTTCGAATATGATGATATGATGAAAGGATGTTAAGGATACAGATCATACACACGAGAAAAATGCACGCCAGGCGATGATTTTGAGAAATGATGAAAATATTTTAGTAAGCACAAGGCACTTCAACTAAAACCCTCATGTCTTACCATGATGTGGCGATGTAATCTACAAATGATAAAATGTTTTGGCATGAGTCCACCGAGTGCATTCTTGTACTCACTCGCATTTTGTTTTAAATGTGCGGGTTGAGCGGATGATGGATGGGCGGTGTTGAGCAATAGGAATGTTGTCGCTGAAATGTTTATACCTTGATAGTACATCGTCATATGTACATATCACATGTTTTCCGCTGCAAGAACCCCAAATTATGTAATATTGTCCAAAAACATAAATGACATAGGTATTACGTTTATTATTAATGAGTCCCCATGTTTATTCTTTCATGTTTACAGTTATAGTCCCTGCTAATCCGTAATTAGGGTTGTGCTTACTAAAATCATTTTCATCATTTGTCAAAAATCATCGCCTGGCCAGGCATTTTTCTGGTGTGTATGAACCATATCCCTTAACATCATTTCATCATATCATCATAGTCGAACATCGTGAAGGAGGCCTCCCTCTACGACGCCGTGACCGGCCGTGAATTGTCCTTACAGCACACAGTCACCTTAGGTGTACACGTTAATGCTAGTCAGGTATTGTCCTTTCAGTATAGGATCCGATATCGATTTCATTCATAAGTTGGGTGCGACCCAACACATTCATATCATTCATATCATTCATTCCGGATAGGATACATACACAAAACATAAACATTTTTGGCAGGTAATCATGTAAACATTTTATCAACAGTTGAAATAAGCATCGTAAATAAATATTTCAAAAGCATTTTATTTTTGAGTAGAGTAAAGCCCACCTGGACTATTGTTCGTCTTAAACTTGATTATTCGTCAACGTCCGGCCGTCGCATCCGCATCCACACCTTTACGTAAAAACGATGTTTTAGTACGTCGTTCACGTTTCTCGAGACTCTCAAAGTCGAGAATAAACTTCGATATTCTATATCGATATAAACTGAATTCCTTAATGAATTCGATACGCTTTTCAATTACGTATTTCAATTGAATAGTTCTCGTTCTTCGAGATACGTTCAACCGTATCGTTTTAACCTTTCTGGTTTAAACGTTCGACGTATTTATACGTTTCTCGATATAAGGATTTCAATTATGAAATCTTTTCTTACTAATGAGGTTTCTTACCTAATTAGTACACCTTACGCGTATTAGCGTAAGACTTTTGTCTGTCCTGAGCTTTTCTTATTCTTTGCCTTATTGGGCAGATATCTTAGTCGTTTCCCTTACGACGTCGGGACTTTATACCTTTGCTCACCCACTTTGTTACAATAAAGTGGTGGTCAATATTTCTTTTCGCAATACGCCTCATAAGGCTACATTGATCGTTATTTGGTAGCTATGGTCGTACGTAAACTTACCAAGTGGTACAATACGTTCTCACTTGCATCTTGGTTTAACACTTATGTTCTATCGTATCCTTAAACGTCCATACTGTCCTTTCTGATTGTCTATCTGTCATGAGTGGACATCTATGTTAAGGCTCAGTCTCGTGTCTAACTTCTTTTTATGAATTAGTTCAAAATCTAGGGGTACTCTTGGTGTCTCTATCTGAACTGATAGGTTTTGGTACTCCTTGTAAATATAGGATTTCCTTTATGTATAACTGAGTTAACTTATCAGATCTATGAGTCATCTGAATAGGCAGAGACAAAACATAATTGGCGAGTCAATCCACTACTAGCCATATAGTAGTGCAACTTCTTTATGACTTTGGTAAAATCTGTCATAAAATCTATTTCTATATCATTCTATTTTCATTCGTGTAGTTCTAGAGATTATAACCTCTTATAAGGCCTTTGATACAATGCCTTTACTTATTGATAACCGATACACTGCTCGACAATATGGTTATATCTTATCTCATTCCTTCCTATCTAACTTTTCTCGTGAATCATAATACATCTTAATAATGCCTGGTTGGCGGTATGAGAAGGATCATGAAATTCATTCTTGGTTTCATTTCTAAGCTTATTATTGCTTGGAAATATATGTATATATCTCTTTTTTTTACACAATAACATTGTCCAACGTTCCTTAAAATCCTTCAGCTCTTCATTCCTTATCTTAATTCGTATTCTATTCCCATCTTCATTCTCTCTTTTTAGTCATATTTCACCTTGGTAATGGGAATACTACTTACATTCGTCCCCGATTGCCCAACTATTACTGTTCTCGTTTTCTTAATCTTTCCAATGAGTTTTTCTTTTCTATAAGGACATACCATGATTTAGACTGAATTTTATATCTTAGTCATTAGATTCTATATTAACTGTTCATAGGTGTGCATGTGTGTAGAAGGACACATGCCCCTTAGGTGTCACCACCACAAGCACCCCACTACCCTTTCTCATCCTTTCTCCCACACGGCAACTTCCCCAACACCCTTCCATCCTCTCCAATTCTCCTCCAAACCAGCAGCAACAAGAAGATGAGAGCCCACTCCACCATTCTAAGAGAGGGAGACGAGCTCCTAGCAAGATGGACAGCCGAAGCCTTTCCAGGCTATGAGCCCTCTCCTCAGTCAACCCCTTCGATTCCTCACTAAATTTCACACCAAGGTGAAGAATCTAAACCTTGGACTCAATAGTGTTGAAGCTACATATATCCATGTACACATATATGCTTGAATGTGCTAGAATTATAAGTATAGGTGATTGCATGTTGTTAATCTGGACGAACAGTGATTTTATATAAAATTAATGGTCTATGTTACAGTGGTCCGATGATTGTGAATTTTTAATATGTTGAAATTATATGTGTCTAGTATGCCTCTGTAAAATTTCAAGTCCATCCAACTTGATTTACTATTTTAATTGTATTTATCAAAAACACTGCACAAATCTGTGAAATCTCCGTGTTCATCACCCATAGTCCGTGGCTTTAGTTTAAGTTTGGCTAATGATAAAACTCTAAAATTTGGCAGAAACATAATTTAGCATGTCTAGAAGACTCATGTAAATTTTAAGAATTTTCTAAAAATTTTTACTATTTATTCCAGATTTTACAAGTTAACTGCACAAAACTGTCACGGGAGTGATAGCTTGTGGTAAAATATTTTTATCTCCCAATTTATTGTGAATCATTGAGTGAGGCTTTTTCTGGATTAAACTAGACTTAAGTGGCTTTTCAATATGATTGGTTTCATTACCAGATTCCTTATAATGAACTCACGGTGAATTTTTAAAGTTGATATAGTACAGTAAGCTTTTTGGACAAACTGCCTTAGTGAAATTTTTCATGTAATAGGCTGTTCGAGTATGACTTTTACGTGAGATGTTCAAGCCATTTGTAGTCCGATTTGGACTTGTGTTTCTTCACAAGAAATGTTTCCGCAATATGCCTCATAAGGCTATATTGATCGTTATTTGGTAGTTATGGTCGTACGTAAACTTACCAAGTGGTACAATACGTTCCCACTTACACTTTGATCTAACACTTATGTTCCCCTTGTATCCTTAAACATTTGGATTGTCTTTTCTGATTGTCTATCTATCTGTGAGTGGACATCTATGTTAAGGCTCAGTCTCGTGTCTAACTTCTTTTGTGAGTTAGTTCAAAATCTAGGGGTACTCTTGGTGTCTCTATCTGAAGCGATAGGTTCTAGTACTCCTTGTAAATATAAGATTTCCTTTATGTACGACTGAGCTAACTTATCGGATCTATGAGTCATCTGAATAGGCAGAGACAAAACATAATTGGCGAGTCAATCCACTACTAGCCATATAGTAGTGCAACTTCTTTATGACTTTGGTAAAATCTGTCACAAGATCTATTTCTATATCATTCTAGTTCCATTTGCGTAGTTCTAGACATTATACTCTCTTATAAGGCCTTTGATACAATGCCTTTACTTGTTGATAACCGAGACACTGCTCGACATGTGGTTATATCTTATCTCATTCCTTCCTATCTAACCTTTCTCATAATTCACAATGTCACTTAACAATGCCTGGTTGGGCGGTATGAGAAGGATCATGAAATTTATTCTTGGTTTCATTTCTAAGCTTATTATTGCTTGGAAATATATGTATATATCTCTCTTTTAGACAGTAACATTGTCCAACGCTCCTTAAAATCCTTCAGCTCTCCATTCCTTATCTTAATTCGTATTCTATTCCCATCTTCATTTTCTTTTTAGTCATATTTCACCTTGGTTGTGGAATACTACTTACATTCGTCCCTGATTGCCCGACTATTACTGTTCTCGTTTTCTTAATCTTTCCAATGAGTTTTCCTTTTCTATAAGGACATACCATAATTTAGACTGGATTTTATAACTTAGGCATTAGATTCTATATTAACCTTCCTTAGGTGATTATTTATCACAATTATAATCTTTTACTGATTCATGCCATCTTTCCTATCCTGTATCCAAGTTTCTTTGCTCGAAGAATAAGTTCAAACTTTTGTAAATTGTGAAGGGTTCTTAATTTATTGATATAGGAGTGAAATTTCCAAGACTTCGGTATTTATACCACTGTTACTATTTCAAGTCATGAGTTGGAAAATTATATTCATGTGGCCTAAGTCATTGTGATGCATAAGTTATTATCTTTCTCATATTAATACATAGGCTTTCTTTCATTAATCCATGAAATTTTGATTCTATTTTGGGGTAACTATTTTATTGGTCTTGTTACCTTAGAGAGTTCTTAATGGATCTCTAATAGTAGTTAATCAATCTTTAAAATTCCTGATCTTATTTTAGGTCATTGACGTCTTTCATCTTTAATTGTTTTGTCCTTTAATTACGAGCTATACAAGTAGATAGTTCATGATATGACATAAGCTTCAGAAATGTTATGACTTCGATGAGTAAGGTAATTCCTTTGAAGTAAGGAAACAGGTTCATTATTTTGAAATAAATCTTAATACCCTAAGTTATGATCACCCAAAACGCTTGTCTTGTGTAACTTAATAGTTAACAAGCAAGATAGCTTCTATAGATCTTGCAAAGGAAATACGTCCAATAGAACACAGAAAGAGATTCTCATTGAGGGACTTTAAGATAAATCCAATTGGAAAGATTATCCCTCACACTTTTGTGACGATCAATAAAGTGAGGTATTAAGTATCTTTGACATGGAAATGAAGAAATCATTGAATGTCGAGAAAATGGTAAAGATATTTGATGTCAAGGCAACAGTATAATACATCCCTAGTGGACAAAGGATTTTATCTTATGCGAAATTGCACGATGAATCAATAAAAGATTAAAAAGAAATGACTATATCCAAAAAGGGATATTAGAAACGATGGCACTAAAGGCCAGTACAAGGATTTCTCTAGAGAGGAGTTTAAAGTAAGGATATATGAGAAATATATTCCTAAGATTGATAAAGTGAAAAAAAAAATTGAATCATTCATACTAGATTAGGAATGAATGATAGGGATAGAGACATGACGATCTTTACGATAAGATTTAATTATTGAGATATCAATATCAAAATATAGGTTGATGTAAACCTAACCACGAATGCTATTAGTAAAAGCATAACGATACTAATACCGAGAAGTATACAGTGAATGAGGCAACAGAAGGCCATAGCAAGGGAACATGATGTCCCAATGGAAAGGACAAGGACATATGAAATAGATGTTTACTTGAATAAGCGGAAAGACCGTGGACCAAAGCCTATACTTCAGCACCGAAATGATCAAACAGACCAAACGGCGGGATAGGTGTGAGGAAAATTTCTCAGAATACCTGTAAGATTTTGTTCAATTTAGGTGCTTCGCTTTTTGACATCGCACAAGTATGCGTAGAAGCGATAGAACCCAACTCAGGGTAAGCGAATCAAGAAATGAAAATCCCCTTACCTATACGAGAATTTTGACCATCGCAAGTGTCGCTCAAGCTCAGAATTGAACCTAGAATCGCCTAAAGTGCTATCCAATGATTTGGATCATTATATCTATGTGGAACGTAGATATAATTTTAGAGACAAGAAGTTTCAGAAATGGCTATCATTCATATGATTTGTGACCTGGGCCTAGCCTTTTCGTTAGAGGTTTCACACGACAGAATATCAGTACCCACTGTTCGCCTATGCGAATATCTTTAAGGTAACATACGACTGAAGATGTAAAACGTAAAATGAGTATTAAGATAAGTGTCATGAGTCGTGTCACAAGTAGTCTACAGAGTTATATACGTCTTAAGGTGTATAATTCATTAAGAGATCTTTCTTATTTAGAAATCCCCTCCATTGCTTAAATTAAGTCGGATTTATCTAAAAATATCCGTTTACAGATGACAAGAAAAGGGAGTTTAACGGGTAAGAGTTAACCCCAAGGCCTACAAGTTTATAACTCACACGAGCGTATCGGCTCTTTTAATATGAACTAGGAATGAATTTAGAACAGTCTTGAAGAAATTTTTGCACCTCTGGATGGATACTTGTAACTAAAGAGTGGTATCAGATAGTACTAAGATGTACCAAGACCTGAAAGAAAAGTTTTGGTGGGAAGGCATGAAACGAGACATAGCTTCTTTCGTAGAACACTGTCTTGTTTGCCAGCAGATGAAAGCGTTACACCAACGTTCATACGGAAAGTTACAGCCGTTGGAAATACCCGAGTGGAAATGGGAAGCCACTCTGTCACAGCCCCACAATCCTAAGTACGGATTAACAGGGACTATAACTCTAAACAGGGACAAAAAAACAAGGAGACTCTTTTTAACAATAAACGTAATACATATGTCATTTATATTCTTGGACTATATTACATAATTTAGGGTTCTTGCAGCGGAAGAATTGTGATATGTACATATGACGATGTACAATCAAGGTATAAAACTTTTCAAATGACAACATTCCTATTGCTCAACACCGCCCATCCATCATCCGCTCAACTTTGCACATTTAAAAACAAACACGCAGGGCTGAGTACAAGAATGTACTCAGTGGACTCATGCCAAAAACATTTTATTTTCTTTGAATTACACTGCCAACATCATGGTAAGACACAAGGGTTTTAGTTGAAAATGCATTGTGCTTACTAAAATATTTTCATCATTTCATAAAATCATCGCCTGGCCAGGCATTTTTTTCTGGGTGTGTATGATCCCTATCCCTTATCATCATTCATCAGAACATCATAGTCGAACGTGGTGAAGGAGGCCTCCCTCTACGACACCGTGACCGGTCGTGAATTGTCCTTACAGCACACAATCACCATCAGTGTACACGTTAATCCTAGCCAGGTATTGTCCTTCCAGCATGGGATCCGATATCGATTTTCATTCATAAGTTGGGAGCGACCCAACACATTCATATCATTCATATCATTCATTTCGGATAGGATACATACACAAAACATAAACATTTTTGGCAGGTAATCATGTAAACATTTTATCAACAGTTGAAATAAGCATCGTAAATAATTATTTCAAAAGCATTTTATTTTGAGTAGAGTAAAGCCCACCGGACCGTAGATGCCTTAATCCCATTTCTTGGGCAAGAAGTCCTAGCTTTAGCCTATCTATTCTTGGCCTCGAGGTTTTGGAGTGGAAAAATCCATTGGGTCTTAGAACCCATATTTCTACTTTAGTGTATATCATGGTATGATATACACTCAATTGACCATGTGGTAGCACCTAGTCAAATATTTCACGTTAAGGTATGCTTTCGTGAAAATATCGTATCATGATGTTTTATCATAATTCGTACATCTTATAATGCTCTATCGTACCTTGCGACATAACTGTAACAGCCCGCCAACCCAAAGTACGGATTAGCAGGGACTGTTACTAATGACGGGGATTAACAATAGGAACAGTAACTAATTATGGAATTGAGGGGCATATAATAGACAAACTCTCAAGACTTCGTATCATTTAACACGACAAACATAACATACATATGAAACTGAATCATTCCGACCTTTATCAAAAGGGTTCAACTACTTTGAAGGGAATGAGGTACAAACTCAAAACATAACCTAAGGTACTTTGCAGCGGAAAACATGTGGAATACACATATGACGATGCGTATCCAAGGTTTAACTATCACGACAAAAGACTTGACTGCTCAACACTGCTCCATCCCATCCATCAGCTCAACCTGCACATTTAAAAAACAAACATGCAGGGCTAAGTACAAATAATGCACCCAGTGGACTCATTGCCAAAACATTTTCTTTAAATTACACTGCCCCATAAGTAAGACACAATGGTTTTAATTGAAAATGCCTTGTGCTTACTAAAACATTTTCTCATTTCTCAAAACGTCGCTCGTGAGCATTTTCTCTTTGATGATCCATATCATTCACATAATCGTTCATAATCGATCTCACGCCGTAAAGTAGGCCTCTTCACCGACGCCGTGACCGAAGATGTTGCTAATGGCTCACAATCACATAGTCGGGATTACGCATCGACTAGATCCACGACCGCCGATGATGTTACTAACGGCTCACGATCACACACCGGTGTACACGTTAACCCTAGCTGTGAATTTCGCATCCGACTAGGATCCGATATCGATTTTCTCGTCGATCGGGGAGCTACCTAACGAAGTCAAGTTAGCGAACCAACGGCTCATATACTTTCATAGTTGGCTTGCCCAACAACATGATAGGATCCATACACAAAAACATAAACACTTTGGGCAGGTAATCTCATCATTTCAACCAAGCATCAGTAAATAAATACTTTTCGAAGAAAGCATCGTAAATAAAAGGGTTTTCGAGTAAAGCCCACCTGGTACGTAGCTTTTCAATAAAGTTCCTTTCTAACGTCAACGCTCAAGTCCACGTTCCACCTTTAACGTAAGAATTATTTTAGAATATTGGTCACGTATCGATAGAGTCGTACATCGTCTATAACGTCCTATGCATCGAATAAGGCTATCGCCGGACTTATTTTGACGTTTCCTAATAATTGATATTGATTATGAATTTTCTTGATTTATAAGGAATATTCTACCCTTTTAATATAAATAATGTACGTTTTAATGTACTTACGTAACGTAAATTACATTCTTACTAAACGTACTACGTCACATAGATCACGTATTATCGAATTACGTGCCCTTTGATCTTGGTCAACGTTTTTGGTCAATAATTTTGACCAAGTCAACAAAAAGTCAACAATTTTGACTTTGGTCAACAAAAAGTCAACATTTTGACTTTTTCAATTATTTATTAAATTCTATCATTTTATGTACAATTCTTGCTCTAAAAATTCCCATAAAATCATACTATGTCTAAAACATTATTTTAGATCATATTATGTAATTATACTTGATAAAATAAATTTATAACATTAATACACATAAGGTATGATTTTCGGTTATCACAATTAATCAACTAAACATTTTTCAAAAATTCTAATAAATTCACATAATACTTAATCACCCTTAACTATGCTTACTATAACATAATTGTTATTTATTATGAATTATTGAATTTAATTTACCTAAGTCATATTTCAAAATTTTGACTTAGGTCCAATAAATCATTATAAATTTCAATAAATTCCCACAACCATATATTATGAATCTACACACTTAATATGCTATTATAACACTTAAACATAAATTATATCACAACCTACTATCATATGTTATAATTTTCGAAATTCTTGAACTTAGGTACTAATGTTCTTCAAAAATTCTATATAAATTCATATAAGCTTATTTAATATCCTAGATTATTATTTCATGCTCAAATCATCAATTAAAAATCATAATCATCAACATATCCTACTCCTATGTTTTCGGTCCACATGAAATTTTTAATAACATGCTTAATTTTGTGATATAATTATAATACATGCTTAATAATATCATATAATCATGATTTCTAAACATCTTAGCATATGATCTATAATTTTCGAAAAAGTCATAAACAAACTAAGCTCATAACTTAAAATTTAACGGACGAAAATCAAAAGTTCTAGCATGTATACGAAGCTAGGATGAATTCTAACCTTTTAATCGGTGTCGAATTTGATCGGCAACGTTTTTCTATCTAAAATTTGGGAAAGAATTGGATGAACTCTCCCTCAATTTTTCTCTAACAATTTCGGTAGTTATGGAAGCAAAATGGGAGAAAGTTTGATCTTATTCCTATATTTATAGACCTTGCCACTTGTGTACCAAATTATTACATAAAATGATAGATTATCACACTTGCACAAATTAGTCAACATTGGCGTCCAACTTGCTTAGCTAAGGATAGGGTTTTAATATTTTTTTTTTTTTATCAATCCTTATCAAAATTGAAATATTTCTTCCCTTACTCCTAGTTGTTCACGGCAACTATGTAAATTAAGATAAATATTCTTCATTTCAATTATTCTTGTGCTCACGGCACTTTGCTAATGTTTGGTGATGATTTTAAATTATTTTGATGATAATACTCTTTAATTATGCTTTTAGAAAATATACTTTCAAAGTTAATAATTTCAACTCCCATTAATATCACAAGACAAAGAAAATTGATTCTTTATACTATATATATGAAGTATTCGGTTATTACACAGTGTAGGAGAATAAATTCTATTTTTATACTATCATATACTATAATATTAATTTAGGATAAGATCTTAATTGAAAAGTCAAATATTTCAACTATGGTTTAAAGTCATTTTCATAAGTTAGAAACAAAATCTTCCAACCTTAAATTTTTCAAATTTTCGGCTATAAGGTGACAAGAGTGGAGATTACTTGATCAAATTAAAGAATATCTCTATTTTACACCTAATAACATGCTAACATCACAATATTATCCTCTCATTAATTGTAGTATGATAGTTGTCAATTATATTACACATAAACCACCCATTTTCGCCACTTTTTGGTACAAGTGTTCTCCCACTTGTGCAAATTGATAATTCTACTCATTTTATCCATAATAATATCATATTAATATAATTAATATTATACATTATCATTTGGATAGGAATTAAATTTAATTAATACTATAAAACCTAATTTTCGAGAGTTATAAGTCTTAATTACTAAACATTTTATTTTCTTGTAATAAATAGCTAACACATAGTTATGTGACATATTATAAAATCCTAGATAATGAATTTAATTATAGAAAAATATTTAGAACAATTTTAGATCACAAAACCCCAGTTTTGAAAATTAGGGTTTTTCGAAATCCTTAACATATGGTACATTTTATTCCTTAATTCTCTAGCATTATTTTAATGATAAATAATGCTCTTATATCATAAATTAATCATAGGAATTTTAATTTTATAATTCCATGATCAATTGGTCAAGTTATCGAATTATCTCTAAACGTAGACGTTTGAAACGTCTATAAACTCTCGTAATTGAATCATCTCTAAAATATCCAAAATAAAGTTGTAACAACTTTATTTATTCATAATAATAAGGAATTTTGAATTCTAAGCTTAAATGCTGAAAATATCATAAGACCTAACTGTCGAATTTAGCCGACGTTAGAATAATACGTTCGAAGGAATATTAGCAACTATATTCCTTAATTCACTAAGCGTCAGTGAATATCACACAGAAATTATTAAATTATACTTAGTCAAAGTCGAGCATTGACTAATTAAGATTTTAATTATCGAGGTTAAAACCCTAATTACGATTTATATTATCGTAATTAAGTATTAAAACTGCTGGATATTACATTCTACCCCCCTTAAAAAAAATTTCGTCCCGAAATTTGCATACCTCACAGCACGGGACACTTTTCTCGTCATTTCATTCTCATGTTTTCACATGACTTTCTCATGTCCATGGTTTCTCCATTGGACTTTCACTAACGGTATAAACTTGTTTCTTAACCGTTATACTTTTACGATTTAACATCGTCGTAGGTCTTTCCTCGTAATCCATGTCTGGATTAAGAACATCATTATCATAATAACTCGCGTATTTTAGGTAATACACGTACTTTCTCAACTGCGACACATGGAAAACATTATGTACTTTCCCCATGCCTGGTGGAAGTACCAATCTATAGGCTACTGGGCCTATCCTTTCTAAGATCCTCATAAGGTCTTATACAACGTGATTCTAACTTGCATTTTACTCAATCTTAACTCCTCTTAATGGAGAGATCTTAAGAAAACTCTATGTACGCGTATCTGCGTAAGACTTTTGCTCTCATGAGCTTCGTTATCGTTCATCTGTTTCTGACAGACAATCTCAATCATTTTACTCGGGGTGTTAGACCCTGGTACTTTCCTCGTACCTTATCATAAGAAGGAAGTGATCGACACTTTCTTTCGTACAATATCTCATATGACCCATTTTGACCATTTCTCGACAGCTACCGTCGTAGGTGATGCTGTATTAGTGGAAAAATATGTTTCCAACTCGTATTTTGATTCGACACTAATGTCTTTAACATATCTTAAAATGTTCGTATTGTCTTTCGACTGTCCATCTATGAGCGAAGATTATGCTCTAGTTTAATCTCATCTCCAATTCTTTCTTTAACTAATCCAAATTTGGAACTTGGAATCTCTATCAACTATGATAGATTTTGGCACTCTATGTAACGTACGATTTCTTTTACGTCTTACTGAACTAGTTTATCAGATTCATAAGCAATCCGAATAGGTCGAATAATGAATGCATTTAACGAGTTAATCCACTACTACTTATATAGTAGTGTTACTTCTTTCGTCTTTGATGGTCTGTTACGAACTTTATTACGATGTCATTCCATTCCCTTGGGGTATCTCCAAAGATTACAATCTTTCCAATAATTTGCTAATGTAATGTCTCTACTTATTGGCAAACAAGATAGCACTTCAATGAATGAGATTACATCCTGTTTCAACTCTTCCTCATGAATTTTCCTCATAAGTCGTGATATGTATTAGTACTGCCTAGATGGGTGGTATAAGGAGTATCATGAGCTTCACTCACGATTTCATTCCTTAGCTTGTTATTGTTGGGAACACGTATCCTCCTTTAGACAATATGACATTAGCATGTGCTTCTCTCGCTCTTTCGCTTTAAATTTCTTAGTGTGTTTCTGTTTTCTTGCTAAGAGATATCCTCATTTGGATTGACTTTCACGATTCAAGATCTCGGCTACTACGTGTGCCTTTCTTGGGTGATATTTTATACCACAGTCGTAGTCTTTTACTAATTCGAGCCTTCTCTTTTTCCCATGTTCGAAACTTCTCTGCTCGACGAAGTTTTTTTTTTTTTTTTTTTACACTTTCATGATCGATGACGATCTTATGCCTTACTTCTTAGAGGTGATGTTTCCAAAACTTAATCCGTGTATTACTGTTGCTAGTTCTAAATTGTGAGAGGGGTAGTTCTATTCTTACACCGCTTTAGCCTTAGCCAAATCCACTTTAATTCCTTCCGATGACACGACAACATGTCCAAGGAACATTACTTCTTTTAAACTAAACCTTCCATCTACTATACTTGGCGAGAACTTGCTTGGTTCTTAAGGTTTATAAGACAGTCCTCAAGTTTACTTATGTCTTTCATTCCTCTTTGTATGGATAAGGATATCTCCCATGAAGACTAAGATAATTTATCTAAGTAAGGATGGAACACTCGATTTTTGAGGTTCAAGAATATAGCTAGTGCATCTGTTAGTCCGAACGGCATAACTATAAGCTCATAGTGGCCATAACTTATTCGCGAGCCATTTTGGGTACATTGTCAGCTTGTACCTTCAGCTGACGACATCTTTATTTAAGATTGATTTTCGAGGATAATTTCACTTCTTTCAACTAATCGAGCAATCGTCTAACTTTGGTGGTGTATACTTGTTCTTAAGCATCAATTAATTTAACTCTTGATAGTCAATGCGTATTCTTAAACAACCATCCTTTTTCTTGATAAATAAGCCGGGTGTTTTCCAAGGTGATATACTAGGTTTGTTAAAACTTAAATCCTATAATTCTCAGATTTGATCCTTTGTCATTCCAACTTCCTTGAAGCCATTCTTTATACGTGCTTTTGATACGGCTAATCAGGGTTCTAGATTCATAGATATTCTCTTGCTGCCTATCAGGGTAGTTCTTGGTAATTTGCTAGTGGAAACGTTTGGCAATTCTTAAAATTTCCATATCCTTGGTCTTTATTTCTGCTTTCTTTCCTTTGGTTAGATAACCAAGGAATGATCGATATTCTTTCTTATTCATTATTCTTTTTAGAGGTAGTGTGGGTATTATTGGAATTTTCTTTTCCATGCTGATTCCATAAGACTCGTAGTTCCTTAACCGGAAAATGGTACGTACTTTTACTTTTCTTGCATAGGATTGTGGAGCGGTTTTCGACTAACCAATCCCTTCTTAGGATTATCTCTATGTCTCATGTAGGTATTATGTTTAAGTTCCTTACTAAATTCTTAAGTGATTCCAAGCTCAATTCTAAGTTTGAGCAACAAGCATGACAGTCTTAGTTCCTTCTATGTGTGAGATGCTTCTCATTTCCTGAATTGCTTATTCAAACTTAAGTTCTACTATATCTACGCATGCTCTTGCGTTGAAAGATATGACGTACTTGTTTTGAACAAAAGTATTACGTGTATGGTAAGAAGTTTTCCATACCTTCTAGGTTTCCTTGGTTTTGTTCGATCGGTTCTGGGTATAGAGCATAAGCTCTAGCTTGTGTTGGTTGTGGCCGCCTTTGTCGTCGCTGCTTTGGTCGATATTGGGGTTGGTAGTGTATAGCCCTTAGTGGTTGGGTTTGGCTTGGTGGGTTGGGTTTCCCTATTCCTCCCGGGTGTACTCCTGGGCATTCATTTGCAAAATGGCCCTTCATGCCACATTTATAGCAACTAGTATTGCCTACTCGACATATGCTTCTGTGTGGTCTATGACATTTTGGACAGAGAGGAATTCTTATGTGTCCTTGCGGCACCATGTTTCCTTGTTCTAGATTTTTGTTGTTAGAATTCCCAACATTTCCTCGGTTGTAGTTACTAAGGTTGCCCCCCGTTTTCTCTTGCCTTTGTCACTGGTATTATGTGACTGAGTGGGAGTAGGCTTATCCTCTGGCATTGCTGCCTCAATGTCTAAAGCCCGACTAAGAGCTTCAGTATATGTTAAGTTTCCATGACTGGCAAGAGACATTTTTATCTCATGCCTTAGACCAGATCTAAATTTCTCGACATTTTCATGTCAGTATTCACTTGGTCCGGAGCGTATCTTGACATATCACAAAAGAGGCGATCGTACTCAGTCACTGACATTTTCTCTTGCTTAAGATTGAAGAATTCGATTTCCTTTTTCTTCCTATAGCTCTTGGGAATGTATTTCTCATACATTTCCGTATTAAAATTTTCCCAAGTGAAGAAGTCCACTTGTTCTGGTGTTAATGTCTTCCTTCTTGCTTCCCACCAAAAATCAGCTGGTCCGGTGAGTTGGAAGGTCACGCAAGACAGTCTCTCTTGTGCTGTACAACGGAGGAAATCGAAAATCCTTTCTATTGTTCTTACCCAATGCTCTGCCTCATCAGGACTTCCTTTTCCGTTAAAGGTAGGCGGATTTTGCCTAAGGAAAAGCTCCTCGATCCTACGATCAGGTGGAGGTGGGGGTGATTGTGGTATTTCTCTTTCGGGATGTGGGACTCTGCCCCGTCTCCCACCTCTTTCTCTAAGTTCTTGCTCAAGCTCGCGTCTAGGCGGCATTCCTGTATTACAAAGATGTAATTAGCATTCACGTAATGCTTTATCGTAATTATAACATCTTTATTCAACCCTCATCATAATACGGTTTTAGTAAACCATTCACCCTCTCTATCTTCACTATCCGTGGTTTCACGAAAGTTTCAATTTACTTGAAAACAACTTTCTTTATGCATGATTGTAAGGGCGGAGGTATAACGAGTTGACTTCCTCTAGAAGAATTTCTTGTACTTCCAAGTTTAGACATGTCCGACCTACTAACGAGATTTTAAGGACGATCAACTATCTTACAGATAAGTTGCATTTTTTTTATTTTTTTTCATCATGACGTAACAAGAGGAGGGTATATTCCAAGGATATCATATACTTCTCTTCACTTCTATTCCAGTACTAAATGTTAAAGGGTATCTCGTTTATAACTTAGTCATTATATACTCATGTGAAGGTATGACTTTACTGTCATCAATACTGGGAAAACCCATCAAGGGTCGATCCACCTATGTGTTTTACAAAAATGATATCTCGTCTCATCGAGAACTTCTTTACATCATATCTTGATGTTTATCATTTCACTAACTCGAAACTTAGGTGAAAAATGAGACAACCTATTTCTTACTTATTGGTTTCAAGGATTTGAAAAGAATTTGTCATAACAACTTGCAAGAGATATGGTTCCACAATTCAAGATAACAGCTCTGAAGGCTTTAAATCAACATGTTCTTTGAACTGAATAATTGGGAGATAGGGTCCGAAGACCAGAATAACAATTACTGAGATTTCTTTGGTCATATGGGGTGGCCAGACCCGTCACAAATATTTTCTCAGTCACAGGAAGGCTTGGTTTCAAAAGAACGCTTTATGAAATTTTCTGATCGCAACTTCTTTCAGAAAGAGTTAGAAATCAAGTGAAATCTCATTTGAACTGGATTATAGGGTTAAACACAATGACGGGATTTGGGCTGTGAATATGATTCGAAACCTTATGCAACTCATTTTAGTTGTCATCAAAGGTTCTTATGTACACATATGTTATAGTTCTTCTTGAACTATTGGAAATCTTGCTTTCTAGTAGCATTCTAAGATTTCTGTCATACTGTAGGGTTCTCGTTCTACATATGTCGCAAGATCAGTATCAATTGTTTCTTTGATCACATTCTTATTTCATTTCTAACGAGAAAGTCATAGTCAATTTGGATTTCCGTCATACGTGAACATCCAAACAAAAGACTATACTCATGTAACTTATCGCATAGTGACATTTATCATCTCAAAATCATTGTTCGATTCTTGACATCGTCAACTTCCATTCATGCTCTTCGACTTTCGTCGTGCTTATCTTTCAACTCGAGATTCTTATTTCAATCTCGCTGTCGTTTTCATGATGGACTAAAGTCCTTATAAAATTCTCATAATTCTCTTTCTATGTTCTTTCGCAAAAAGGGATCATGCGACTTAGACAGTCTAGGTTCTTTTGGGATAACATATCCATCATCAAAATAACTGGAAATTTCAGAACTGTAAACATTCATAACATATCTCTTTTATAAAAATCATGCTCATTGAATTTCACGAATTCAAAGATTTCATTCTTGACATATCTATGTCAACACTTTCTCATATCATATCATCATAACATAATCATATGTTGGAAGCGAACCAACAATTTTCTCTTCATCATACCAGCCAACTCCACATATAACAATATCATATCAAATTAATCCTAGCCAGGTATTCTGCATCCGGCTTAGGAACAAATATCAATTTCTCATAAAACTTCATTGCAATGTTTGCAATTACTTTCACTTTCAACAGTTCTGATAACTTTTATCTCTTTGAAAATATCATTTTCCATGTTCAAACTTTTCATTTCAAAAATTTTGAGAAAGGGCATGTACTTTCAAACTTTTTCATTTCCATAACTGAGAAAATCATTTACTCAACGCTTTATCAAATTCTTTAAGTCTTCCATGAATATGCAGTCCCATACCTACATATTCGTGGAATCTTTTGAGCTTTCTTTGAATATGCAGTCCCATACCTGCATATTCTTAGAATCTCTCCTAATTCTAACTTTCATTTTCTTGAAAAATCATTTCATTTTGTAACTTTCACCTTCAAACTTCTCATTCTCATTCTCAAAACTTTAAGAAAATCATTTACCTCTTTTCCCGGTTGAGCTTGATGTGATGGAGTGTTGAGCATAGTCGGCTGATCTCTAGAAGTCTAGTGACTCAATCTAGACTTAACTTTTGAAAGAAATTTTGGGTTTAAGGAACGACCGCTCGATATTAATCGTAATGTACCGCCAACCCAAAGTACGGATTAGCGAGGATCACACTAAGACGGGATTAACAATAGGAACAAGAACTAGTTATGGAATTGAGGGCATATAATAGACAAACTCTCAAGACTTCGTATCATTTAACACGACAAACATAACATACATATGAAATCTGAATCATTCGACCTTTATCAAAAGGGTTCAACTACTTTGAAGGGAATGAGGTACAAACTCAAAACATAACCTAAGGTACTTTGCAGCGAAAAACATGTGGAATACACATATGACGATGTGTATCCAAGGTTTAACTATCACGACAAAAGACTTGATCGCCAACACTGCTCCATCCCATCCATCAGCTCAACCTGCACATTTAAAAACAAACATGCAGGGCTGAGTACAAATAATGCACCCAGTGGACTCATTGCCAAAACATTTTCTTTAAATTACACTGCCCCATAAGTAAGACACAAGGGTTTTAATTGAAAATGCCTTGTGCTTACTAAAACATTTTCTCATTTCTCAAAACGTCGCTCGGCCGAGCATTTTCTCTTTGTATGATCCATATCATTCACATAACTGTTCATAACTGATCTCACGCCGTAGAAGTAGGCCTCCTTCTACCGACCGCCGATGACCGGCAAGATGTTGCTAACGGCACACAATCACATAGTCGGGATTCTACATCGACTAGGATCCGATATCGATTTTCTCATCGATCGGGAGCTCTCGATCGCCTCTTTTCACACGTAAAAGAATGATAGGTAAGCAAGTATCGTATCCACGAGATTGTATCACCACTTGGTGTATAAAGGGTGAGAGGTTTTGTCGGGCTTGAATTTAATCCGATGATGTTACTAACGGCTCGATGTTTATCGGGCACACACGATTACGCTCTAGAGGAAAATAAGCAACCCAAATGGATCACTAAGAATATGCTTCCTACGAATGTCCTGTTCAAGATCGACACACCAAAACGAGCTTACGTAATTAATCGGCAACTATGATATGCATCAAAATTGATTAGAAATCAATACATATAAATAAGCATCAAGAATCATGACCAGGATCGATATCGATTTTCTCATCCATAAAAGTAAATTAAATATATAAAACCCGTAGGGAAGCGTCGGATGAACGCCATATTTCGACTTGACAAGTCGACTCGGAACGGGCCGGAGGAATGTACGCGCGAGGTTTAGCCTCCTGGGGTGCCTCATGATCGACCTCGCATCACTGGATGGTCGCGAGGAATGTGTCGCACCGATCTTCGCTTCGCGCGAACTTGCGGTGTGGCTCGCGAGCGCTGGGTAGCTCGCGAATCGCTCTGGCTGATTTCGCGATCGGGTTTGCGGCTGGTCGCCGCGAACAACTCGCGCGCTGGATACTGGGTGGCTCGCGGTCGGTCGCGCGCGGCCTTTGTCGCGGGCGTCTGTGGGCAAAATTGTGATTGTTCGCGATCGGCTCGCGGTCGCGAGCTCGGTCGCGAAGTTTCGTGTCGCATGTCTTCTTGCTCTTCTTTCTGGTAGGGCTCGGCAGGCTCGCCCGCCTCGCCCGAATGGCGAAGCATCGACTCTTCGGTTCACCTCCGTATTACTCGGAAATCGCCCGCCTTCAGAAGCGCATTCACTTGCACGGCTATTTGACCAATTTGATTTTCCAATATCTTTATGTGCTTCCCCATAGCCGCCATCGCCGACTCCAAGTGATTTATCTTCCGCCTTGTTGCCGATGAACGAATTCGATTCGTGCAATTGTTGGTTGCTTACAACCAACCGCCGCATCATATCTTCGAGACTTGTCTTCCTCGGCTCTTGAATCAATCGACTATCAAGCCCGTCAAGGTTGTTGGAAATTCAATGACTCCTCGATTTATGTGGTCGACGTTTTACGTCTCAATCGACTTTTCAAAAGAGTGAACTTCTTCATGAGGTCGTCATATTTCAATCACTCTCAACAAAGCAATGCTTTAACGATGGCGTTCTTCCGCTGGCCATCGATAGCTGCTGGCAGCCATCTCTTCCACAATTCGCTTGCCTCGCCGATCGGGTCGGTTCAATAAGCAGCCCCGCCGATGCATCTACCATGCTCCTCGCCCCGCCATGTCACCACCGTAGAATTGTGTGATTTGCTCTCCTCGAGAACCCATGTTGTGGACATCGCCTCAATAGACCTCTCGATCTCTCCCATGCCTCGAATAATGATTCGTCGTGGTTTTGGCAAAATGAGAGATTTCGGCGATGATCTTCTGCGCTTCGCCGGCGGAGTATTTCAAAGAAACTTCGCAAAGTTTCAAGTGTCGATACCACCGGTCCAAACTTCAACCAATCTTTCACTGGTCACAAGAATGAGAAACCGAACATGCGCGATCCGGATTGTGTCTTGTGGCACCCCATTCTGCTTGATGGTGTCACAAATGTCGAGAAACGCCTCGAGATGCGCATTCGGTCTTCCGTGACTCCTCCCCAAACCGCTCTCCTCGACCATACCGATCGTGGCCGGCTTTGAGCTCAAAATTGTTTGCATCACGTGCGGGCCCCAACCGCCTCCTTGAACTGCTCGGTGGGATGTCGATACATGTGGTTCGTGAGGTTTATCCTCCGAGCAGGACAACGATTCCATGTTCGCCATCCGACGCGCATTTCGCAAAGTCGCCTAGCATGCGTGCTACTTGCTCGGGATAATGCCCCTGCTCATGGATTTGCCGCCATTGCACTGCCTCTTCTCTCGCCCTCTTCTCCTTCGAGAACTTTCGATCTCGAGATCTAAAAATATTTCGTGAGGTCCCCGAGATCTTGTACGCATAAACCACCCGAGAAACGAGAGAATTTAGCATCGACAAAATAAATAAAATAATATATATATATAACTTGAATTAATAAATCCAAATCACAAATTATTCCTATGTGATCTTAATAATCCCGAACGGCGCCTAAAATTTGATCGCCCTTTTTCACACGTAAAAGTGTAATGATAGGTGTGTAAGTATCGATCCACGAGATTGTATCACGAAACATAGAAGCTAGCTCAACGATTATTCATCATTATTCAAGCACGTATAAAGGGTGAGAGGTTTTAGGCTTCGAATTTAATCCAAAGCAAAGGTAACCAAACGTAATATAAATAACGCAATAAAAACACGATAGAAGACTATAAAGAAAGACTAACCCTGGGATGCACCAATCCTATCCACAACGATGTTTATCCCGCTTATTACTAACCGCTTTAATCCGATAAGACTAAGATCACATATATAACCAACAACTTCGCTATTTATAATTATGCGGCAGCTGATTACTAATTTTCCCTATTACGCTTACGCCTCTAGAGGAAAATAAGCAACCCAAATGGATCACTAAGAATATGCTTCCTACGAATGTCCTATCTCGCCATTTACTCAAGGCTTATTCGTATCATGCATTCAAGATCGATTGACAATTAAAACAGCTTACGTAATTAACTGGCAACTATGATATGCATCAAAATTGATTAGAAATCAATACATATAAATAAGCACCAAGAATCATGAATCAATGCCTGGAAGGTAAATAACAATAGCAGGAATCACAACATATAGGATCGGATCATGCAAACCCTAGATTAGAACAAAACTAGCGACATAATAAATGGACTGAAATACGATTTAACCATAAAATGTAAATTAAATATATAAAACCCGTAGGGAAGCGCTTGATGAACAATGGTTGGTCTTGAATCCAATCCCAAGCGAACGAACGGAAAACAAAGGAAAACGATCGGACAAAACGTTCCGATCGATAACGAAACGATAAACTAAACTAGAATAACGAAAACAATACTAGAATTAAACTAAACGAAGACTAAAGACAAAGAATTGAAAACTCGAGGAAAATCAAGTAAAACTAGGTCCGGGCGTGTTTGGGTCCCTGAGCGCGGTGTCTTGCCTATTTATAGAAAAGGGTGGAAACCCTAATTTTTGCCTCGTCACCGCGCCATGACCGGTCCTCGCGATCGCTAGGCGATCGCTAGTAATCTCGCTCGATTTCGCCGCTTCGCTTTGAACGCTCGCCACTCATGACCGCTAGCGGTCGCTAGCCATTACGAATCGGTCGCGAAATCGTCCATGAGTTCTCGACGCCAGTTTCGCCGCGGGGCACGAGGTTGCGTCATGTCCTTCTCGGTGTCACTGCTTGCTTAGCGCCAGCCTAGCGACCGCTAGTCGGTCGCTAGAAATAGGTCGGCTTGCTCGCTTTGCTCGTGCTTCGCTCCTTGCTTCGATTTTCAATACATAACCCTACAAAACACCAAAATAACACCCAAGAGCAATATCTTCTGTACTTATCGCCACCAACGATCAAGTCACATGAACCAACACTCATATACTTTCATAGTTAGCTTGCCCAACAACATGATAGGATCCATACACAAAAACATAAACACTTTGGGCAGGTAATCTCATCATTTCTCAACTGAAATACTGTAAATAAATAGTTTTCGAAGAAAGCATCGTAAATAAAAGGGTTTTCGAGTAAAGCCCACCTGGTACGTAGCTTTTCAATAAAGTTCCTTTCTAACGTCAACGCTCAAGTCCACGTTCCACCTTTAACGTAAGAATTATTTTAGAATATTGGTCACGTATCGATAGAGTCGTACATCGTCTATAACGTCCTATGCATCGAATAAGGCTATCGCCGGACTTATTTTGACGTTTCCTAATCAATTGATATTGATTATGAATTTTCTTGATTTATAAGGAATATTCTACCCTTTTAATATATATAATGTACGTTTTAATGTACTTACGTAACGTAAGTTACATTCTTACTAAACGTACTACGTCACATAGATCACGTATTATCGAATTACGTGACCTTTGATCTTGGTCAACGTTTTTGGTCAACAATTTTGACCAAGTCAACAAAAAGTCAACAATTTTGACTTTGGTCAACAAAAAGTCAACATTTTGACTTTTTCAATTATTTATGAAATTCTATCATTTTATGTACAATTCTTGCTCTAAAAATTCCCATAAAATCATACTATGTCTAAAACATTATTTTAGATCATATTATGTAATTATACTTGATAAAATAAATTTATAACATTAATACACATAAGGTATGATTTTCGGTTATCACAATTAATCAACTAAACATTTTTCAAAAATTCTAATAAATTCACATAATACTTAATCACCCTTAACTATGCTTACTATAACATAATTGTTATTTATTATGAATTATTGAATTTAATTTACCTAAGTCATATTTCAAAATTTTGACTTAGGTCCAATAAATCATTATAAATTTCAATAAATTCCCACAACCATATATTATGAATCTACACACTTAATATGCTATTATAACACTTAAACATAAATTATATCACAACCTACTATCATATGTTATAATTTTCGAAATTCTTGAACTTAGGTACTAAAGTTCTTCAAAAATTCTATATAAATTCATATAAGCTTATTTAATACCCTAGATTATTATTTCATGCTCAAATCATCAATTAAAAATCATAATCATCAACATATCCTACTCCTATGTTTTCGATCCACATGAAATTTTTAATAGCATGCTTAATTTTGTGATATAATTATAATACATGCTTAATAATATCATATAATCATGATTTCTAAACATCTTAGCATATGATCTATAATTTTCAAAAAGTCATAAACAAACTAAGCTCATAACTTAAAATTTAACGGATTTAAAATCAAAAGTTCTAGCATGTATAAGAAGTTAGGATGAATTCTAACCTTTAATCGGTGTCGAATTTGATCG
Source organism: Salvia rosmarinus (assembly GCA_036937905.1). Taxonomy (NCBI): domain Eukaryota; kingdom Viridiplantae; phylum Streptophyta; class Magnoliopsida; order Lamiales; family Lamiaceae; genus Salvia; species Salvia rosmarinus. The sequence goes on along the minus strand of CM072819.1, from coordinate 76,584,550 downwards.
GCAACGTTTTCTATCTAAAATTTGGGAAAGAATTGGATGAACTCTCCTCAATTTTCTCTAACAATTTCGGTAGTTATGGAAGCAAAATGGGAGAAAGTTTGATCTTATTCCTATATTTATGTACCTTGCCACTTGTGTACCAAATTATTACATAAAATGATAGATTATCACACTTGCACAAATTAGTCAACATTGGCGTCCAACTTGCTTAGCTAAGGATAGGGTTTTAATATTTTTTATTTTTTTTATCAATCCTTTTCAAAATTGAAATATTTCTTCCCTTACTCCTAGTTGTTCACGGCAACTATGTAAATTAAGATAAATATTCTTCATTTCAATTATTCTTGTGCTCACGGCACTTTGCTAATGTTTGGTGATGATTTTAAATTATTTTGATGATAATACTCTTTAATTATGCTTTTAGAAAATATACTTTCAAAGTTAATAATTTCAACTCCCATTAATATCACAAGACAAAGAAAATTCAATTCTTTATACTATATATATAAAGTATTCGGTTATTACACAGTGTAGGAGAATAAATTCTATTTTTATACTATCATATACTATAATATTAATTTAGGATAAGATCTTAATTGAAAAGTCAAATATTTCAACTATGGTTTAAAGTCATTTTCATAAGTTAGAAACAAAATCTTCCAACCTTAAATTTTTCCAAATTTTCGGCTATAAGGTGACAAGAGTGGAGATTACTTGATCAAATTAAAGAATATCTCTATTTTACACCTAATAACATGCTAACATCACAATATTATCCTCTCATTAATTGTAGTATGATAGTTGTCAATTATATTACACATAAACCACCCATTTTCGCCACTTTTTGGTACAAGTGTTCTCCCACTTGTGCAAATTGATAATTCTACTCATTTTATCCATAATAATATCATATTAATATAATTAATATTATACATTATCATTTGGATAGGAATTAAATTTAATTAATACTATAAAACCTAATTTTCGAGAGTTATAAGTCTTAATTACTAAACATTTTATTTTCTTGTAATAAATAGCTAACACATAGTTATGCGACATATTATAAAATCCTAGATAATGAATTTAATTATAGAAAAATATTTAGAACAATTTTAGATCACAAAACTCTAGTTTTGAAAATTAGGGTTTTTCGAAATCCTTAACATATGGTACATTTTATTCCTTAATTCTGTAGCATTATTTTAATGATAAATAATGCTCTTATATCATAAATTAATCATAGGAATTTGAATTTTATAATTTCATGATCAATTGGTCAATTATCGAATTATCTCTAAACGTAGACGTTTGAAACGTCTATAAACTCTCGTAATTGAATCATCTCTAAAATGTCCAAAATAAAGTTGTAACAACTTTATTTATTCATAATAATAAGGAATTTTGAATTCTAAGCTTAAATGCTGAAAATATCATAAGACCTAACTGTCGAATTTAGCCGACGTTAGAATAATACGTTCGAAGGAATAATAGCAACTATATTCCTTAATTCACTAAGCGTCAGTGAATATCACACAGAAATTATTAAATTATACTTAGTTAAAGTCGAGCATTGAATAATTAAGATTTTAATTATCGAGGTTAAAACCCTAATTACGATTTATATTATCGTAATTAAGTATTAAAACTGCGGGATATTACAATAACATAATGAATGCATCGATTAATAGCATGTTAGTCACATAAGGCATACTTCACATAGGGGTTTCCAACACTTAGTCAAATTTCAAGTGTTTAATTTCAGCAAAAACAGCTTGAAACAACCCAAGTGACGTACTTTGATATAGGGTCTCAAAGTGGACAACTCAAACTGACTTCTATACTTAGAAAATTTTTCAGAATTTTCAGTTTTATCTTAGCGACGAGGGGTTTTGCGAGGCACGTAACTTTTGACTCACAATACCAAAATGGCTGCAGGCTACCAATTTCGAAACCTTGTAACATGTACTACATATTTCATGAAGACCATACTGGAAAATATCTGACACATCGAGAAATACATAAGCTCGAAGTTGACTAGATGGAAATGGACAGTTTCCAGTAGGTGACATTGGGTCGATGAAAGGTATAACTATAAAACTTGGTTTGGGAGAAAACTTTCCAGATCATAACTAGACATGGTGGGGAACATTTCTTATGCAGAAACCCAAGTCCAAATCGGACTACAAACGGCTTGAACATCTCACGTAAAAGTCATACTCGAACAGCCTATTACATGGAAAAATTCACTAAGGCAGTTTATCCAAAAAGCTTTCTGTAATGCGTCAATTTTAAAAATTCACCGTGAGTTCATTATAAGGAATCTGGGAATGCGACCAATCATATTGAAAATCCACTTAAGTCTAGTTTAATCCAGAAAAATCCTCACTCAATGATTCACCATAGATTGGGAGATAAAAATATTTTACTACAAGCTATCACTTCCGTGACAGTTTTGTGTAGTTAGATTGTAAAATCTGTAATAAATAGTAAACATTTTTAGAAAATTCTGAAAATTTACATACATATTCTAGACATTCTGAATTATGTTTCTACCAAATTTTATAGTTTTATCATTATCCAAACTTAAAACGAAAGCCACGGACTATGGGTGATGAACGCGGAGATTTCACAGATTTGTGCAGTGTTTTTGATAAATACAATTAAAATAGTAAATAAAGTTGGATTGACTTTAAATTTTACAGAGTAATACTAGACATATATAATTTCAACATATTAAAATTTCACAATCATCGGACCACTGTAACTTAGTCAAATAAATTCGTGAAGTTGCTGTTCGTCCAGGTAATCAACATGCAATGATCAAAAGTCTTGAATCTACCTATTAAATCAACATGCAATCACTTTCAAGCATAGACCCAACACATTCAAGCATATTGATGAACATGCATGTATATATCTTGACCAAAATAAACTTATGGTTATAGGGCCTTTACCTTGGATCAGAATTTGACAAGGTTGAGAGAGAGATGGAGGTGCGACGGAGCTCATGCTCCGGTTGAGATGAAAGTGGGGGAGAGCTCTCAACCCCTTGCAGATTTTGAGAGAGAGGAGGAGAGAAAGGAAGGAACGTCTGAAATGAGGGGTGTGAGGGGTGGTGTTAGGTGGTGGGAGAGGTATGGGGTGGAGAGGTGACAAGTGTTTCTCTTTTAGCATGCATTACTACACTTGCACAACATCACACACTCTCTCTACACACACCCACATACACGATCACACACACTTATATATATATATATATATATGTATTTAATCATTTAATTAGACCATATAATTAATCACATTGCCATATAGTAGCTATATGCAAAATGGGAAGATTAACATACATTTGTTACACATATATAACATTTTGGGCCCTTATGCCCAAACATAGACTAAATTTTATTTTCATGTTAAACATAGATATATGCATCATAGTATATGATTTAGAAGATAAATAATATCATAGGAAAAATTAATGGCATCATTTTATGCGATAAAAATCGAGTTCGAAAATTAGGGTTTTCAAACGTTTGAAAATTAGTCACTATCAAATCTTGATGATCTAGCATTGATTTAATGCTAAATAATACTGTATTTACATATACTAATCATAGGAAATTAATTCCTATAATTTCTTGATCGATTAAAACGCTTTTCATCTCAAAACGTTAACGTTTGAAAACGTTGCAAAACGCTCATTATCGACTCATCTCGAAATGGTCGTCATCACTTTATTAAATTATTCCATTAATAATGGAATTTAATTCTAAGCTTAATTGCTTAGAAAATATCATGAATTTTAACTATCGATACTCGATCGACGTTAAAATAATACTCGCGATATACTTCATATACTTTTATTCCTTAATTCACAATTCTCGGTGAATATAAAATAGATTTCATTCCTTCGTAATTAATCAAGTCATTATTCGATATCATTCGATTGAATATCTCAATGAAAGCTTTGATTTACTGGTTTTAAATACCGTAATTAGGCGTTTAATTGCATGGTATTACATCCTACCCCTTAAAAGAAATTTCGTCCCCAAATTTGCATACCTCATAAAGTATGGGTATCTTAACATTATAACATCATAACTTTCTATGTGCTTTTCTTTCGTCCATGGTTCTTCCATCGACTTTCATTATAAGACCCAAACTTGCTTCTTTAATCGTTGAATCGCATGCGATCAAATTAGTCGAGATTTTCATCATAACTCATCTCGAGTAAGAGGTCACATCATCATGTTGGTTTACGAGAATTGGGTCATTTTGTATTTCTTTAACTGTGACACGTGGAATACATTTCGCACTCCTCCCCAAATGTGGTGGAAGTATCGACTATAGGCTACTAGGCTTATCATTGTTAGGAGCTCGTAAAGTCCTATAAAACGTGATCTCAACATTCTTGTATCTAAACTTATAATTTCTCTAGATGGAGAAATCTTAAGAAACTTTAATTCCGCATTCAAGAATGCGTTCGGTTTACTGGCATCACGGTAAGACTTTTGTCATCACGAGATTTTCTTATTCTTTGCCTCGTTAGCAAATATCTTAATCGTTTCATTTACAACGCCGGACATCATACCTTTTCTCACCTACTTTATTACAATAAAGTGGTGGTCGATACTTTTTTAGTACAATGCCTCATAAGGCTATATTAATCGTTGTTTGACATTACTATCGTACATAAACTTAACAAGTGGTACAATAAGTTCCCACCGATACCTTGGTTTATCATTATTGCTCTTCGTATGCTTAAACGTTTGGGTTGTTCTTTCCGCTTGTCTATCCGTCCGTGAGTATATGTTAAGGTTCAATCTAGTGTCTAACTCCTTTTGTGAGTTAGTTCAAAATCTAGGGTACTCTTGAGTCTCTTATTTGAAGCAATAGGTTCTGGTACTCCTTGTAAATATAAAATTTCCTTTTTGTATAACTGAGTTAACTTATTGGATCTACGAGTCATCTGAATAGGCAGAGACAAAACATAATTGGCGAGTCAATCCACTACTAGCCATATAGTAGTGCGACTTCTTTATGATTTTGGTAAAATCTGTCATAAAATCTATTTCTATATCATTCTATTTTCATTCGTGTAGTTCTAGAGATTATACTCTCTTATAAGGCCTTTGATACAATGCCTTTACTTATTGATAACCGAGACACTGCTCGACAATATGGTTATATCTCATTTCATTCCTTGCTATCTAACCTTTCTCATAGTTTACAATGTCACTTAATAATGCCTGGTTGGGCGGTATGAGAAGGATCATGAAATTCATTCTTGGTTTCATTCCTAAGCTTATTATTGCTTGGAAATATATGTATATCTCTTCCTTAGACAATATAACACTGTCCAGCGCTCCTTAGAATCCTTCAGCTCTTCATTCCTTATCTTAATTCGTATTCTATTCCCATCTTCATTCTCTCTTTTTAGTCATATTTCACCTTGGTTGTGGGAATACTACTTACATTTGTCCCTGATTGCCCGACTATTACTGTTCTCGTTTTCTTAATCTTTCCAATGAGTTTTCCTTTTCTATAAGAACATACCATAATTTAGACTGAATTTTATAACTTAGGCATTAGATTCTACATTAACCTTCCTTAGGTGATTATTTATCACAATTATAATCTTTTACTGATTGGAGCCATCTTTTCTATCCTGTATCTAAGTTTCTTTGCTCGACGAATAACTTCAACTTTTGTGAATTGTGAAGGGTTCTTAACTTATTGTTATAGGAGTGATGTCCTCGCGACTTTGGTATTTATACTACTGTCACTATCAGATGTAATAGATTTTGGCACTCCGTGAAGTCGTATAATCTCCTTTACATACAGCTGGGCTAACTTGTCAGATCCATAAGTACTTTGGATTGGTAGGAAGTGACCTTTGACTCAGATGAGTTATGATGAAAATCTACGACTAATTTGATCGTACGATTCAACGATTAATGAATCAAGTATGGATCTTTAATGAAAATCAAGGAACCATGAACAAAAAGAAAGCACGTGGAAGCTATGATGTTATGACATTAAGATACCCATACTTTATGAGGTATGCAAATTTCGGGACGAAATTTCTTTTAAGGGTAGGATGTAATACCGCAATTAAATGCCTAATTACGGTATTTAAAAAAACCAGAATCAAAGCTTTCACCGAGATATTCAATCGAATGATATCGAATAATGACTTGATTAATTACGAAGGAATGAAATCCTATTTTATATTCACCGAGAATTGTGAATTAATGAATAAAAGTATATGAAGTATATCGGCGATTATTTTAACGTTGATCGAGTATCGATAGTTAAAATTCATGATATTTTCTAAGCAATTGCTTAGAATTAAATTCCATTATTAATGGAATAATTTAATAAAGTGATGACGACCATTTCGAGATGAGTCGATAATGAACGTTTGCAACGCTTTTCAAACGTTAACGCTTTGAGATGAAACGAAAAGCGTTTTAATCGATCAAGAAATTATAGGAATTAATTTCCTATGATTAGTATATGTAAATACAGTATTATTTAGCATTAAATCAATGCTAGATCATCAAGATTTGATAGTGACCAATTTTTCAAACGCTTGAAAACCCTAATTTTCGAACTCGATTTTTATCGCATAAAATGATGCCATTAATTTATCCTACGATATTATTTATCATCTAAACCATATGTTATGATATATATGTCTATTAATGGCATGGAAAATAAAATTAGACCTATTACAAGTGAGAGCCGAGAGCTCCTAAGTCTATAACAAAGTGTGTTGTTAATCTTCCCACTATTACATGTATCTAAGTGACATTTGATTAATTATAACCTAACTAAACCACTATTAAAATCTGATATATATACATATATATGTGTAAAATTTTGTGCATGTAATGTGAGTGTAGTGTGTAGTGTGGGTGTGCATGTATGTGAAGGACACATGCCCTTAGGTGTCACCACCACAAGCACCCCACTACCCTTTCTCATCCTTTCTCCCACACGGCAACTTCCCAACACCCTTCCATCCTCTCCAATTCTCCTCCAAACCAGCAGCAACAAGAAGATGAGAGCCCACTCCACCATTCTAAGAGAGGAGACGAGCTCCCAAGAAGATGGACAGTCAAGCCTTTCCAGTGCTATGAGCCCTCTCCTCAGTCAACCCCTTCGATTCCTCACTAAATTTCACACCAAGGTGAAGAATCTAAACCTTGACTCAATAGTGTTGAAGCTACATACATCCATGTACACATATATGCTTGAATGTGCTAGAATTATAAGTATAGGTGATTGCATGTTGTTAATCTGACTGAACAGTGATTTTATATAAAATTAATAGTCTAAGTTACAGTGGTCCGATGATTGAAATTGTATGTGTCTAGTATGCCTCTTTAAAATTTCAAGTCCATCCAACTTGATTTACTATTTTAATTGTATTTATCAAAAACACTGCACAAATCTGTGAAATCTCCGTGTTCATCACCCATAGTCCGTGGCTTTCCTTTTAAGTTTGGATAATGATAAAACTCTAAAATTTGGCAGAAACATAATTTAGCATGTCTAGAAGACTCATGTAAATTTTAAGAATTTTCTAAAAATGTTTACTATTTATTCCAGATTTTACAAGTTAACTGCACAAAACTGTCACGGGAGTGATAGCTTGTGGTAAAATATTTTTATCTCCCAATCTATTGTGAATCATTGAGTGAGGCGTTTTCTGGATTAAACTAGACTTAAGTGGATTTTCAATATGATTGGTTTCATTACCAGATTCCTTATAATGAACTCACGGTGAATTTTTAAAGTTGATACATTACAGTAAGCTTTTTGGACAAACTGCCTTAGTGAAATTTTTCATGTAATAGGCTGTTCGAGTATGACTTTTACGTGACATGTTCCTCACCATGTCTAGGTATGATCTGGAAAGTTTGATCCCAAGCCAAGTTTTATAGGTATACCTTTCATCGACCCAAAGTCACCTCTCGAAACCGTCCATTTCAACTAGTCAACTTTGGACTTATGTATTTCTCGATCGTTAGATATATTCCAAGATGGTCTTCATGAAATATGTAGTACTTGTTACAACGTTTCAAATTGGTAGCCTGTAGCCATTTTGGCATTGTGAGTCAAAAGTTACGAGCCTCAGAAACCTCTCGTCGTTAAGCTAAAACCGAAATTCGAAAAATTTCTAAAGTATGGAAGTCATTTGAGTTGCCCACTTTGAGACCCTATATCTCCGTAACCAAAACTCTTTTGAATTTAATTCCTTCTTAGAACTTGTAGTATATGTTTAGAGGTTTCCAGAATGTATCTTTGTGCGACCATACGTATTCTGAATCGAGAGTTATAAATCGTCAAAGTACGTCACTTGGGTTAATTTTAAGTTGTTTTGCTGATTTTCAAACACTTAAAATTTGACTAAGTGTAGAACTCCCCTATGTTATATGGTTGATATTAATTCATATTAATGACCATAGTGTATAATAATACGCTATATGAATTTAGAAAAAATTGAAATCATTTGGTAATTTTGAGAATTACCGAGAGCATTAAAGGAATTATAAGGATTTTAAATCCTTTTAATTAAGAGTAATAATATATTATATGTCTAAATATTATTTTGGACATATTTGGGATTTATAAAATTTTATAAACGTAGATCACTATGTTTATAACGAAACATTATATTTAATAACGTTATAAATGAATAATAAGGATTTATGGATAAATGGATTAATATTTAAGAAAAATATTAATAAAGTTCATCGATTTACGTGAAAATCGAGAATTAGGACTTTATAAAAGAAATCGATTGAAATCGATTTATAACATAATTAGTAAGAAATTACAATTGAAAGTCAAAATTGTCGACTTTTAAAGTCAACGTCTGAAATACGTTCGATAAATACACAAATACGCGTGGGTGTACTAATTAGGTAAGAAACCTCATTAGTAAGAAAAGATTTCATAATTGAAATCCTTATATCGAGAAACGATAAAATCGTAGAACGCTTAAACCGAAAGGTTAAACGATGCGGTTGAACGTATCTCAAGAATCGAGAACTATTCAATTGAAATACGTAATTGAAAAGCGATCGAATTCATTAAGAATTCGGTTTATATCGATATAGAATATCGAAGTTTATTCTCGACTTTGAGAGTCTCGAGAACGTGAACAGCGTGCTAAAACATCGCTTTTACGTAAAGGTAAGGGCGCGACGCGACGGCCGGACGCCGACGAATACTCAAGTTTAAGACGAACAATAGTCCAGTGGGCTTTACTCTACTCAAAAATAAAATGCTTCAAATATTTATTTACGATGCTTATTTCAACTGTTGATAAAATGTTTACAAGATTACCGCCAAAATGTTTATGTTTTGTGTATGTATCCTATCCATGAGATATTATGAGATGTTATGAAATGTTATGAATGTTGTTGGGTCGCCCCAACTTATGAATGAAAATCGATATCGGATCCTCGTGGGAAGGACAATACACCGCTAGGATTAACGATACACCTAAGGTGATCTTTGTAAGGACATTCCACGGCCGGTCACGGCGTCGTCGTGAGGCCTCCTTCACGACGTTCGACTATGATGTTATGATGAATGATGATAAGGATACGGATCATACACACTAAGAAAAATGCCCGGCCAGCGATGATTTTATGAATCGATAAAATACTTTAGTAAGCACAAGGCATTTTCAACTAAAACCCTCGTGTCTTACCATGATGTGGCGAAGTAATCTAAAAAATGATAAAATGTTTTCGCATGAGTCCACCGAGTGCATTCTTGTACTCACCGCATGTTTGTTTTAAATGTGCGAGTTGAGCGATGATGGATGGAGCGGTGTTGAGCAATAGGAATGTTGTCATTGAAATATTTATACCTTGATAGTACATCGTCATATGTACATATCACATGTTTTTCACGAAGAACTTAATTTATGTAATATAGTCCAAGAACATAAATGACATATGTATTACGCTTTTGTTAAAAGAGTCTCCTTGTTTTATTATCCCGTTTAGAGTTATAGTCCCTGTTAATCCGTACTTAGGATTTAGGGGCTGTGACATATTATTTTGGACATATTTGGGATTTATCAAATTTTATAAACGTAGATCACTATGTTTATAACGAAACGTTATATTTAATTACGTTATAAATGAATAATAAGGATTTATGGATAAATGGATTAATATTTAAGAAAATATTAATAAAGTTCATCGATTTACGTGACAAATCGAGAATTAGGACTTTATAAAAGAAATCGATTGGAAATCGATTTATAACATAATTAGTAAGAAATTACAATTGAAAGTCAAAATTGTCGACTTTTAAAGTCAACGTCTGAAAATCGCTCGATAAATACACTAATACGCTGTAAGGTGTACTAATTAGGTAAGAAACCTCATTAGTAAGAAAAGATTTCATAATTGAAATCCTTATATCGAGAAACGTATAAATACGTCGAACGTTTAAACCAGAAAGGTTAAAACAATACGGTTGAACATATCTCGAAGAACGAGAACTATTCAATTGAAATACGTAATTGAAAAGCGTATCGAATTCATTAAGGAATTCAGTTTATATCGATATAGAATATCGAAGTTTATTCTCGACTTTGAGAGTCTCGAGAAACGTGAACGACCTACTAGAACATCGTTTTTACGTAAAGGTGTGGATGCGGACGCGACGGCCGGACGTTGACGAATACTCAAGTTTAAGACGAACAATAGTCCAGGTGGGCTTTACTCTACTCAAAAATAAAATGCTTCTGAAATATTTATTTACGATGCTTATTTCAACTGTTGATAAAATGTTTACAAGATTACATGCCAAAATGTTTATGTTTTGTGTATGTATCCTATCCATGAGATATTATGAGATGTTATGAAATGTTATGAATGTTGTTGGGTCGCTCCCAACTTATGAATGAAAATCGATATCGGATCCTCGTGGGAAGGACAATACCGCTAGATTAACGATACACCTAAGGTGACTGTGTCTTTGTAAGGACAATTCACGGCCGTCACGGCATCGTGAGGAGGCCTCCTTCACGACGCTCGACTATGATGCTATGATGAATGATGATAAGGGATATGGATCATACACACTAAGAAAAATGCCCGCCAAAGCGATGATTTTATGAATCGATAAAATGCTTTAGTAAGCCAAGGCATTTTCAACTAAAACCCTCAGTGTCTTACCATGATGTGGCGGTGTAATCTAAAAAATGATAAAATGTTTTGGCATGAGTCCACCGAGTGCATTCTTGTACTCACCGCATGTTTGTTTTAAATATGCGAGTTGAGCGATGATGGATGGAGCAAGGTTGAGCAAAGGAATGTTGTCGTTGAAATATTTATACCTTGATAGTACATCGTCATATGTACATATCACATGTTTTCCACTGCAAGAACTTAATTTATGTAATATAGTCCAAGAACATAAATGACATATGTATTACGTTTTTGTTAAAAAGAGTCTCCTTGTTTTATTATCCCTGTTTAGAGTTATAGTCCCTGTTAATCCGTACTTAGGATTTAGGGGCTGTGACAGAGATGACATAGGTATTACGTTTATTATTAATGAGTCCCCATGTTTATTCTTTCATGTTTACAGTTATAGTCCCTGCTAATCCGTAATTAGGGTTGTGGGGCTGTGACAATATTGCTCTCTGAACCCTAAACTTTCTTTCAAAAGTTGAGTCTAGATTGAGTCACTAGACTTCTAGAAATCATCTGACTACGCTCAACACTCCATCACATCCAGCTCAACCGGGAAAAAGGTAAAATATTTCTCGTCTTTGAAAAGAAAAGTTTGAGATTTATGAATATGATTTGTTGTCGATAGAACATTATCGACAAAGGATTTATGAATTTGATTTATTGTCAATAGAACATTATCGACAAATGATTTATGATTTGTTGTCGATAGAACATTATCGACAAATGATTTGTGTTGATAGAACATTATCGACAAATGAAATAAAAAAGGTTGTAAATAACCATGATTATTTATTGATTATTGATTAAAAAAAAATTTCGCAAGAAATGAGTATGTTTAAAACGAACTATGATCGTCATATTCGAATATTTATTCATCATTTCTCAATGTTGATTTTGATTAATGCCTATGTCATCCCGAATGGAACGTAGACGAAATAAGATGCATGATCCCTCTTTGAAAGGAACATAGACGGACAAATGTACAAACTCTTCTCCATTTCTTTCAAGAACAACAGAATCGAACTCAAATTGAAAGGCTAAGGCTTTCCACCTCGTTTGAAGTCAACATAGAGTTTACCTCGACTCGGCTGACCAGTTGAGTGCCTCGGCATTGCGCGACTTCAATTGATTCACCCTGGCATCGACCTGGGAGTTTATTTGGTGTCAACCTCGACATCCACTTCGAGTTTGAAGATTGCATCTCGGCAATTCATGGCGCCAGTATTTTCGCCTCGGCAAATCCACTTGAAGTCGACCTCGACACGCCGAGCTCGCCTTTGTCGTGTCGACCATTATGTCAAGTTCGCAACTATATCGGGCTCGGCCATTATTTCAAGATTCGAGATTCATTTCGACAGACCAGCTGACCTCGGTCACCTCATCACCTCGGCCTCGGCAGTCCGCCTCGGCAACGGCATGCACGACCTCGATATCGGCATTGCCTACGATCTCGACGCGAACGCGCAGAAAATTTTTCTGCTGTGCGCAGTGTTTTTGTTTGGATCCGTTCTTTTTCGTTCGGACTCCGATTTGCGCATGATTTTCGCCTACGTACTCTTAATGAACTGTACTATATTTATTATGAAAGGAAGATACCCTGTTTCAGTCTCCAGAAATCACGAGGGCCAGTAGAAGCTAGCTTGTAGTCTTATAGAACTAGAATTTAGTTATATGATAAGGTTTTGTTTATGCTGCTAGATAGTATGTTTCCTAGTATGGTAGGAAAGCTACAACGTGCGTTGTATATGAGAACAATTTCCATATAACAATTATCTATTTATCAGATGTGTTTGGATTGTTTATCTGCTTTATAGACCTGTCCAGTTTATCCTTTTGCTTAATAGATGCGTTAAGTTTAGTTTTATCTGTGTAACGGATATCTTATTTAGTTATCTTTTGCTCGTTTGTATGTGGCAGATGGCCAGGACTCGACACACCACTAGACGGAGGCTAGGACCGAGGGCCACCCCAGCAGAGATTATTCACAGGTACCGTGGTTACCAGATATGTTGGGGGGATGATATCGGAGAGTTTCTCATGCACTACCTTCGTCATTGGAGAGAGGCGCACGAGCATGGAGTGACGGATTTCGATGGCGTGAAGCGCCTTCTGACACGGTTACCGGTAGACTGGGAGGATTACACACGGAAAGTGTCAGGGGATTATATCTACCGTGCTGGTGGGGACTATGACCTAATAGCAGATCTACCGAGATTTGTGAGCCATCTGACCTACGTCTTCAGCATCTACGGGGTAGCACCGAGAGGCCCCTATCTCCCTCCGAGGGAATATACGTGGCGTGACAAGTCACCCGAGTGGCTTTACTTGGAGGTACCTCGTCGAGTGGACCCGGTAGTGCCCAGATTCCTGGAGGACGAGGACAGGCTTGCAGAGGTAGAGAGGGCGTCTCGACCCAGAGCTTTGGGGATGCCAGTGTTTCCCCCTTTGTCGGTTGGACACCCCATACACCCGCCGCTTCCCATCTTGCCGCCTATGACAGCGCCGGCACCGCCAGCTGAGCCGTACCAATAGACGGCCAGGATGAGAGTATATGATGCACGTGATGACCTCAGTCCGATCCGCGACATTCCTATGGTTGGGGATGATGGCGCGGGATCGTCCAGAGTACGCCGCCGTGAGGACGACTCAGACGATGATTCGGATGAGGACGACTCCGATGGTGATTCAGACGATGAGGAAGATCCTGAGGAGGATCAGTATGATGATGAGTGATGCACCTGTTGACCTGTTTAACTAGGTTTTAGTCTGTATGTATATAGTCCAGTGCGTGTGTAGGTTGCTTTTGTGTTTTGAAAAAGGGAAGTGAACGTTGTATTTATTATTATCTTGTAATCCCGTATGTTGTTCGATACGGGTTAAGCTTTTGAAATGCCATCTATTGTACATTACATCTTTTTATCGACTGTTGTACAAAATAGTCCTATTTGAGGCACAAATTTTCTGATGTATATATATGATAACCCCGAAGCGGGCTTTTGCGGCAGAAATGATTATTGTGATAAGAATGAATAGCTTGAATTAAAGCTTCTTTACAAAAGAACTTGTATGATGATATTATATATGTTCATTGTGAAAATGATTTTCAATATTTATTGTATGCTTAAACAACAGAATGCCGCCAAGACGGGATCCCGCACAAGAGGTAGGGGAAGGGAAGAGGTAGAGCGGAGGAAGAATTTACATGCGTAACCTCGCGAATATACCCCAACCACCACCACCTCCACCCGATCGTAGGATCGAGGAATTATTTCTTAGGCAGAACCCACCATCCTTTGATGGAAAAGGAAGCCCGGATGATGCCGAGCAATGGATAAGGGCTATGGAAAGGATATTTGATTTTCTTCGATGCACAGCACCGGAACGGCTGTCATGTATTACCTTTCAACTGACAGGACCTGCCGACTTTTGGTGGGAAGCCCGACGAAAGATTTTACTACAGGATCAGATGAATGAATTCACCTGGGAAGAATTCAAAGGGGAACTGTATGATAAATACGTTCCGAAAAGTTATCGGAAAAAGAAGGAACAAGAATTTTATAATCTGAAACAGGAAAAGATGTCCGTGACAGATTACGGTCGCATTTTCTGCAATATGTCCAGATATGCCCCTGATCAGGTGAATACGGATATGAAGATGGCAGAAAAATTCAGATCTGGGTTGAGATCAGAGATAAGAATGTCTCTAGCCAGCAATGGAGATCTGACTTACACCGAATCTCTCGGACGAGCATTGGACATCGAGGCAGCTATGCCAGAAGAGAAGTCAGTTCAAACACAGACGTTGAATACAGGGGACAAAGGGAAGAGAAAATGGGAAGGAAATTTTGGAAATAACAACCGAGGAAGTTTTGAGAATACTAATAACAAGCGGCTGTGGCAAGGGAACACGGTACCGCAAGGACAAGGATGGAAGAAACCGCCTTTACCCTCGCACGGAGGACCACAGATCGAGCAAGAACAACTCCTTGCCCAAAGTGCCGGAAGTTTCACAAAGGAGTTTGTCATTTGGTAATTGCTTTAAGTGCGGAATGAAGGGTCATTACGCAAATAGTTGCCCGGATACGCTACGGGGACGGTGGGAAGGCCGAATCAGCCCAAAGAATGCCCAACCCTCGTGGCTATCCAGCCAAATTTCAACCACAACAAAGAATTTCAACAAAGAACAACAACGACAACCACCGCAGCGGCGTAATCAGCAGCAACGCCAACAGCAGCAGCCACAGCAGAATCAACCAAGACAGGCGCCCCGTCAGCCTCAGCCGGCTCAAGCCAGAGCATATGCTCTGCACCGGAGGCAAAATGAACAAAACCAGGGAAACCTGGCAGGTATGGGAACACTTCTCAAAGTACCTGTTATACTTTTGTTCGATACGGGAGCATCACATTCTTTCATAGCAAGAACATGTGTTGATCTATTGGAACATAGACCAGAAAGAGCGAATCAGGATATGAGAATCTCTTCACCCATAGGAGGGATTATGACTGTTACTCACATTTGTTCGAACCTAGAATTGAACGTAGGATCACTTAAGGTTCTGACGAATAACTTAAACATAATACCCATGGGTGATGTAGATATAATTTTGGGAATGGATTGGCTAGCAGAAAATCATGCTACGATCCTGTAAAGAAAGGAAAATTTCATTCCATTTTCCCGGAAAAGAAGTTCTGCTTTTACTTAATCAACATGGGAAGGAAGATCCCAATAATATCGATTGAAGGTTAGAAGTATGATAAACAAGAAAGGATGCCATGCATTTCTTGTTTATTTGAACGGAGAAGATCGAACAACGATAAAAGTTGAAGATGTAGAGATTGTGCGAGAATTTTAGATGTTTTTCACGAAAATCTACCGTGATTGCCTCACGATGAACAACCGAGTTTACCATTGACTTGGAACCCGGATCGGCTCCATGTCAAAGTCACCGCATCGAATGGCTCCGAAAGAACCGGAAGAGTTGAAAATTCAAATCCAAGAGTCGTTAGACCTAGGTTTTATCGCACTAGTGTTTCACTGGGAGCACCGTGTTATTTGTAAAGAAAAGGATGGTTCCTTGAGGATGTGTATAGATTACCGAGAACCGAATAAAATGACGCCAAAACAAGTATCCACTTCCAAGGATAGATGACTTGTTTGATCACCTAAGAGGAGCTAGCGTGTTCTCGAAAATCGACCTCAAGTCAAGCTATCACCAACTTAAAGTGCGGCCTGAAGATGTATCAAAGACTGCTTTCCGAACGAGATACGACCACTATGAATTTATAGTTGTGCCATTCGGATTGACCAATGCACCGGCAGTATTCATGGATCTCATGAATAGGGTGTTCCACCCATTTTTAGACAAATTTGTCTTAGTCTTCATAGACGACATTCTTATCTATTCGAAGAATGAAGAAGAACACAAGGAACACCTCAGAACAATACTGCAATCTTTGAGAGCTGAGCAGCTTTTTGCTAAATTTAGCAAATGTGAATTTTGGTGAAGGAAGTAATGTTCCTTGGACACATTGTGTCACCGAGGATTAAAGTTGATCCGCCAAAGTAGAAGCGATCCAAGAATGGAAATCGCCGAGGACACAAAATGAAATTAGAAGTTTCTTGATTGGCGTGTTACTATCGGAGATTCATCAAGGATTCTCAAAGATAGCAAGGCCAATAACCCAACTACTCGTAAAAGGAATTAAATTCACTTGGGCGATGAGTGTGGGCGAATTTCAGACGCTCAAGGAAAAGTTAACCATCGCCTGTGTTAGCAGCCCGTAGCGAGATAAAGAATACGTGGTCTATACAGATGCTTCCAAGAATGGATTAGGTGTGTGTTAATGTAAAATGGAAAAGTGATAGCCTATGCATCTCGACAACTGAGACCGCATGAATTGAATTATCCAACACATGATCCGAACTAGCAAAGAGAGTACATGCTTTAAAGATATGGAGACATCATCTCTAAGGAGTAAGATGTGAAATCTTTACCGATCATAAAAGTTTAAAATACTTTTTCGAGCAGAGAGATCTAAACATGAGACAAAGAAGATGGCACGAATTGGTAAAAGACTACGACTATGGTATAAACTATCACCCGGGCAAGGCGAATGTTGTAGCTGATGCTTTGAGTCGTAAAAGTCAAAACAAATTAGGATGTCCCTTCACAGAAGAAGAAAAACTCGTGGAGGAGTTTAAAAAGATGAAGATCGAAATGATTGAAAGTCCAGAGACGATCACGAGTTGTATTGCTACACTCACTTTGACGTCCCGACTTAAGGAAAAGAATCCTGAAGGAAAAAGGATGGAGGAAAAGTTGGAAAAGCAAGAGCCAAAGTAAGGACGGAGGATTGAAAATTTTCAAGAAGCACCGATATTGCTTTATTATTTGAAGGAAGGTTGTGTATCCCGCATAACAACAATCTTCGAATGAAATCATGAGTGAAGCTCATGACACACCTTATACACCCATCCAGCAAGACTAAAATGTACCAAGATTTAAAGAAAAGTTCGGTGGGAATGTATGAAAAGAGACATAGCCTCTTTTGTAGAGCGTTGTCTTACTTGTCAACAAGTAAAAGCATTACACCAACGTCCTTACGGAAAGCTACAGCCTTTGGAAATACCCGATTGGAAATGGGAAGATATAGCGATGGATTTTGTTACGGGTTTACCAAAGTCTAAAAGAGGGAACATTGCTATATGGGTAGTAGTGGATGACTCACCAAATGTGCACATTTTTCGCCAATTCAGACACCTGTGGTCTCGATAAGCTAGCCCAAATTGACGTAAAGGAAATTTTACGCCCGCATGGAGCACCGAAACTATCACTTCGATAGAGATTCAAATTTACTTCAAGATTCTCGGACTAGCTTGCCAAAAGAATTGGGCACGGTTAAATTTCAAAGACTGACTTTTTCACCCTCGCATCGATGGACAATCGGAAGGGACGATCCAAACACTCAAGATATGTTGAGAACTCGTAGTGTTGGATCGAGGTACAAAATGGGAAGAGGTTTTACCTCTCATCGAATTTGCCTACAACAATAGTTATCAGCGGCGATCGATATGGCCCCGTATGAAGCCTTATATGGAAGAAAATGTCGATCACCGCTTTCTCGGGATGAAGTGGGTGAGAGGAGAATTTTAGGGCTGACGCTATAAGTTTAAATGATTGAGATCGTTCGCCAAATTAGCAAAGAATAAAAGAAGCTCAAGATAGACGTAAATCTTATGTCGACTGCCGAAGGTCCGAGCTACATTTCAAAATGGAGATAAAGTCTTTTTAAGGTCTCTCCATCTAAAGGGATTATAAGGTTTGGAGTAAAGGGAAAGTTAAGACCCGCTTTATCGACCTTATGAAATCCTAGCAAGAATAGGCCCAGTCGCCTATAGGTTGGCTCTTCCGCCAAGTCTGAGAAGCGTACACAACGTCTTTCATGTATCACAACTTAGAAAATATGTGTACGATCCGAAGCATGTGATCAATCAAGACGACGTGATCCTCAATCCAGATATGAGCTATAATGAAGAACCTACGGCTATTCTAGACCACAAGGTTCAGCAATTGAGAAACAAATCTATTCCACTAGTCAAAGTGTTGTGGAAGCATCATGGAAAAGAGGAAACCACGTGGGAGCTTGAGGATACGATGAAAGAAAAATACCCCGATCTTTTCTGAGGTATGTAAATTTCGGGACGAAATTTCTTTAAGGGGGTGGAATGTAATACCCCGATTATTTAAACGCCTAATTACGATATTAATTTCGTAAATTAGAATACTATTATAATAATTTGATTATTTAAATATCGAATAATGATATCGATTATTGTTGGAATAATAAATTCCTATGTACAATTCACGAATGAATGTGAATTGAGAAATACGAATGTGTAACGTATTTCAACAGTATAATTTCAAGTCGATTACATATAGATAATTAAATGCTCGTGATATTTTCTAAGTTTTTAAGCTTAGAATTTAATTCCATTATTATTGGAATAATTTAATAAAGTGATTACAGCTTTATTACTACCATTTTGAGATGAGTCGATATTTAACGTTTTGAGACGTTTCAAACATTAACGTTTAGAGATGACTTGAGAATCAAGTCTAATGATCAAGGAATTATGATATTTAAATTCCTATGATTATTTTATATAATTATAATATTATTTAGCATTGAAATAATGCTAGAAAATTTGGGAATAATATTTTGAACATATGTTGATTCTCGAAAACCCTAGAATCGAGAATTTGGGTTTTTAGCACATGGATTAATTCTCATAAATTCTCCTATGATATAATTTATCATCTAAAACATATATTATGATATATATGTATAATTAGCATGAAAATCAAAAGTTAGCACTTAAGAAATGAAAATTGTTTGTGTGCTATTTTCGACAACATCATTTACGCCAATTTCATGCATGGATTACTAGGTTGTGAATTAAGAGATTCAAGTGTAATATATGGTACACATTAAACAAGTAATATCAAGTGGATGCATTTGTAAGGTGGTAGTAGCCGATTTCTTTGACCTAGAATAACACTTTGACGATGTATTATATATTCGGGATAGAGTGTAGGATTTTTATACCATGTATTAACTAATGAAAATTTAAAATTCTTTCTCTTGTACATCATATGGGCGACGGCTCTTGTAATGCAAATACCAAGAATTTAATTGTTTGGTTCAAAACTTTATTCATGTAGTTACTTCCATGACATAAGGCTTGGTGAGTCACCACAAAATCCTTGTCTATGTGTGAGTAATCGACGGCTTTGGCCTCAAAATGCAAAGGATTTTTCCTTATTTTATCCAAGAAATAATTGTGTAAGATAGTATTAACTCTCATGACATATGCAAGATGAATCATCACATAAAATACACAAAGGTTTGTGTGTGTGTATACATAGAGCCGACGGCTCTTTGATTCAAAAGCAAGGATATTTCTTTGTTTCTTTCAAAATAATAAGTATTGGTGATGTATCACTTGATGACTTATAAAGTGATATTGAAAAGGCTTCTAATTACCTTGTATTTGTGAGAGAAGGACCAAGAGAGAGAGAGTGAGAGAAGTGGGATTTTATTTAGTTCATTACATAGGTATTAAGTCTCATTAAACAAACACATTCTCTCTCTTCCAAAAACAAAAGTGTCGAGAGCTTTCTTCTTTGAAAAAGCTTGAGGAGTTCATCCATTCAAGAGCCAAAAACCTTGATCTTAAATCCTTGTGCCCTAGATCAATACCGTTAAAAAGGTTAGGAATCGAACAAACTTCGATTATACCTTAAGTTTTTAATTTTCTAATGGTTAGATTTAATTTTTCAAGCATGTGTTCTTAAGCATGAATTATGCCAAGCATGATACTTATTCATTAATAAGTATATTAGAATGATTTATAAGCATGTAGCATGTTTAGAAATTAATTAAACATGCTATGAAATTATTTTATGGGTGTCGAAAATTTCCATGGATGAATTAGGGTTGGATTAATTATATATGTTGTTGTAAAAGCCTAATGTGATTATTGTGAAATTTATAAAAAAATCCTAAGCTATAGTTCTCAAATTACTGAAAATGCATGAAAAATGCTAGGTTGTTGTATAATTTTTATTTGAGAAATGTAATAGCATATTGTTGATCTAGGGTATTAATTAGGTGATGTAGGAATTTATTAGAATTTTTGGACAATTGTATCTAAATTTTTCAAAGTAACCGTGACCTATAGCTTTGGGTTCTAAGGTTTGTATTGTATTATTATATGATATTATGATATATTAGTACTATACTATAGTATATAAGTATAGTGTAATTTAATTGGAATTTTATAAAGATGTTTGGTTTGAGTTGGGACAAAATCGAAACCTTGAGCATTTAATTATTAATGTAGAAATTGAATATGTAAGACTATAGGTTATAATTATGTTATAGATTAATGTTGGAACCTCGTATAAATTAACTAGAAATTTAGAAAATCATTTGGACAATTTTGGAAAGAACCGTGGACCTCGACTTAATTAAGTAATGTTCAAAATTTTCTATAGTTAATATTAATTCATATTAGTGATACTATGATAAAATAGTACACTATATAAATTTACAAGAATTTTGAAAAAGAATGAATTTATAAGCTTAAAACCGAAAGCTTATAAATAAATATTAAGGATTTTAAATCCTTAATATCAAGGAAAATAATAAATTATATGTCTAGAAATTAATTTAGACATATTAAGAATTTTCGAGAATTATTAAACATAGAATATTATGTTTACGATGAAACGTTATAATAAATAACGTTAAAAGCATAAATAATGCTTAATGTATTAAAAGATTAATATTGAAAGAAAATATTAATCAAAATTTATCGATTTGCGTGAAAAATCAAGATTAAAGCTTTATGAAAAGAAATCGATTGAAAATCGATTTATATTGATTAAAATATGTTTTATTAAGAATTTATAAAGAAAAGTCAAAATGGTCGACTTTCAAATCGACGCATTTAATTACGTTCATTAAATACTCTAATACGTGAAAACGATTACTTTTATCCTAATATCTCAATTGTGAGAAAAGATTTCATAATTGAAATCATATTATCAATAACGTTATTATATCGCTGATTATTTAACCTAAAAGGTTAAAATGAGACCAGATCATATTACGCCTCTCTCAAGTACGAAATTATTTTTATCAATTACGATAGAAACTACGATAAAGTATATTAGAACTTGAATTATTTTATTTATCAAAGTTGAACGAACTTTGAAAATCTCGAAAAGCGTGCCAACGTATAAACGTAAATTTTTGCGTAAGGTGGGACGGAAGCTCACGCACAACTAGGTAAGAACACGCTTACCGAGATTCAAGTTTAAAAGTCAAGGTGGGCTTTACTATACTCAAATTGATAGAATTTATCAAATGATTTATTTACGATCCTTTATTGCAAGCAAATATTTATGAACCGATTTATTTAATTACCCGCCCAAAATGTTTATGTTTTATGATGTATCCAATCAATGATTATTGATGCATAACGTTGGGAAACTCCCACTTTACGACATGCTTGAATTCATTCTTGGAAGTACCCCAAGGATGATGGAGAATTCAGATCCCGTGCCGAGATGGCCCGGATTTTGTGCATCGATTATTTGTGATCGTGTCTTTGAAAGGGTGCTCGGCGGTCACGGCGTCTGTGAGAGGAGGCCTCTCCAAATACAGGAATTGTTGTGAATGATTGTTGTGGTGGATATGGATCATACATACGTGGAAAATGCTCACAACCGATATTTATGGAAAATGACGAAAATATTTAGTAAACACGAGTATTTTCAAATTAAAACCTCGTGTTTCCGTGATGGGCGTAGTAATTCAAACTTGATAAATTATTTCGCATGAGCCATCGAGTGCATTATTTGTACTCACCGCATATTTGTTTTTAAATGTGCGATTGAGTGATGATGGTGATGGAGCGGAGATGTTGAGTAGTCGAGGTCTTTGGTATTTATATATGTTTTGAAAGAAAATACCCTTGGTGCATATCGTCATATATGCATTCACATGCTTTCACGCATATTCGAATTTTGTATGTTGTTGATGACAATTGTAGATTCGTCTCAATTATCGAACCCATCGTTAAAGGAACTTGTAGCCTTTACTCAATATGACTTATGCCTCAGAATAAGGTTTGAATTGCTTTTGCCTTGTAAATAAGGTTTGATTATCAAGTTCAAAAATATTATTCGAAATCTTTGATTATTCTTATCAATTGTTTTGCATTCATCGCTCCAAGCTCCGCCTTCTAATCTATCCTTCGATTAGAGGGGTCAGTGACAACTATAAACTCATAGTAGCCATATCTTGTTCGGAAAGCCATTTTGGGTACATTTAGCTCGTGCCTTAAATTGATTATAGTCCGATTGAGATCGGTTCTCAGGACTTCTCTTGCTCTTTTCCCATTAACTGAATACTCATTTTATCCTCGGTAATGGATTATTCTCTCTCGATAATCTATACATTTTTTTAATGGACTATCTTTCTCCTTTGACAAGCAAATTGGGTGCTTCTTAAGGTGATACTCTAGGTCCGATGAAATTTAGATTTTATAGTCTTTAAATTTGAATCTTTATCCTTTCACTATCCTTGAATCCATTTGATAAAGGTACTTTTGACATGGTTTAATAATGGTTCTAACTCGTTAGTGGAACTCTAGCTGCTTATCAGGGGTAATCTTGCTAAGTTGTAAGGAAATATCTAGAAATTCTCGAACAATTTCCACATTCTCTATCTTCATTTCTGCTTTTCATTCGCTGCTTAGTTAAATAGGGAATGCTCGACATCCCTTCTTGTTTATAATCTCCTTATTTATAGTGTGGGTATGGTCGGAATTTCCTTCCCCATGTGGATTCCATAGAAACTCGTAACTTCTTGCTCGAAGATATGGATCGAAACTTCCCTTTCCTTGTACAGGATCGTAGAATGGTTTTCGACTAACCAATCTATTCTTAAGATTATGTCTATATTCCTCATAGGTGTAATGTTCAAGTGATTTCACTAGATCTCTAGTGATTCTAGGTTCGAGTCTAAGTTCGAGCAAATATGTCTGACAATCATGATTCCTCCTATGGTGAAAAGGTTCTCATTTGCTGACTCGCTTATTCAGATTTCGGTTCTAATATATCTACGCATGCTTTTGCGATGAAAGATTATAAAGTACTTCTTTTTTTTTCGAACTAAGGTACTATAGGTACGTTGAGAAGTTTTCGCACCGCCGGTGTTTCCACAGGTTTGTTCGTTCGTCCTCGATTTAGCGACAGGCTCTTGCCGGGCTGGTTGTTGTTGGCGGGTGCTTGCATCGCTGGTATTGCCTTGGTTGTCGCGCTCATACCGGGCCGGTAATCAGTATAGCTTTGAGTTGCTGGATTTGGCCTTGTTGATTTGGCCTTATCATTCTTACCGGACGTACTCCGGGGCATACATTCGCATAGTGGCCCTTCATGCCACATTTATAGCACCTAACATTGCCCTATAGACATATCCCTTGTGCATTTTATTGCATTTTGGGCAGGGAGTTGTCCTTATCTGTTCTGGTGGACCTCCCGTGGGTGGAGAAAACACTGGTCTCTTCCAGCCTTGTCCTTGGGGTGCCATGTTACCTTGCCATGGCCTTTGATTGTTTGTGTTGCCAAAATTTCCCCGGTTGAAGTTATTCTTAAAATTGCCTTCCCATTTCCTCTTCCCTTTGTCATCAACATTCTGTGACTGAGGGGGTGTAGGCTTGTCTTCAGGCATCGCTGCCTCGATATCCAAAGCTCGACTAAGAGCTTCAATGTAGGTTAATTCACCATGACTTGCCAGAGACATCTTTATCTCATGTCTCAATCCAGATCTAAAATTTTCTGCCATTTTCATATCAGTATTTACTAGATCTGGGGCGTACCTTGACATATCACAAAAATGCGATCGCATCTGTTACGCACTTTCTTTCTTGTTTTAAGTTGAAGAATTCAACTTCTTTCTTCTTTCTATAGCTCTTCGAATGTATTTCATACATTTCGCCTTAAAGTCTTCTCATGTGAAATATTCCATTTGCTCTGGGTAATAGTATTTTTCCTTGCTTCCCACCGTAAACCGCCACCGTGAGTTGAAGGTGACACAAGATAATCTTTCTTGATTGTGCAATGGAGGAAATCGAAAATCCTCTCAATTGCTCTAACCCACTACTCAAAGATCTTCGGATTTCCTTCCGTTAAAAGATGGTGGGTTTTGCCTAAGGAACAATTCCTCTATTCTTCGCCGGGTGGAGGTGGGGTGGTATCGGTATCTCTTCACTTTCGCCCGTGGAATATGGCCTCTTCCCTACTCGTCCCCTTCCGCGCCTTGAATACCTTGTTCGTGTTCGCGTCAAGGGCATTCGATAATGCAAGAATGTAGTTAGCATTTGTGTAGCGTTTATCGCAATTTATATAACATCTTTATGAAATCTTAGCACAAAATAACCTTAATAAAACCATTCACTCTTTTCATGCTTATCTTGTCACAAAACCCATCTAGGTCGCATATATAGGTAATATACTTGTGCACCATATTTCAATTTTTAGCATAAGCGCCTCATTACCATGTCTCGACTTTGGGGTATCTTTCCCATACTTGGTTTGAACACTAGGGATAGCCTAGCTATTTGCACATCCCATTGATTGTGATCAATCGATTTTCTCTATCATTGGTTTAACCAACGTTTCAAGTATTCGGAATTAAATCCGCTCAAGCATAGTCTTATTGTCCCAGGGATAAAACGAGAGGCCTATTAATGGAGATACTTTCATTCTTTGTATACTCATAAAATGAGTTTCATCTTCCTCCATACTTTATACATGTCCAACCTTCTAACGAGGTCTTAAGGATAAACAACTATCTCACAGATAAGTTATAATCTTTCTCGTTATGACGTAAATAGGAGGGGGTTATATCTCAAGGACATCATATACTTTCCTTTACTTCTACATTTGCAATCAATGATAAAGAGTATCTCGCTTATGACTTAATCATCATAACCCTCACATGGAGGTATAACTTTTACTTTTATCATCAATCTCTAGTAAGCCCATTAAGGGTCATTGCATCAATGTGCACCATAGGAGAGAATATATCTCGTCCCCTTGAGAACTTCTTTACATCATAACTTGATGTCTATCACTTTACTGATTTGAAAACTTAGGTGACGGAATAAGTCAACCTGTCTCATACTTACTGGTTTTAAGCTTGAAGAAAAATTCATCATGACAATTTAAAAGAAGTATGGGTTCACAACTCATGATGACAATCCTTAAGGTTTGAATCGGTAAACTCTTTGAACTTAATAATTGGGATATAGGGTTCGAAGACCAGAATGACGACTACTGAGATTTCTTTGGTCATATGGGGTGGCCAGACCCGTCACCAATACTTTCTCAGTTACACAAGGCTTGGTTTCAAAGAACACTGTATAAAATTTTGGTTTTGTAAACTCCTTTCAGAGAAAAGTGAGAAACGCAAGTGATTTCTCAATTGAAATTAGGTCATAGAGTTAAACTCAATGACAGAAATTGGATTATGAATAGAACTTGAAAACCTTTTTAACTCGTAATAGGTCATCAATAAAGGTTCTCATGTATGTCATTACTCTTCTCGTACTACTGGGAATCTTACTTTCTAGTATCACTCTAAAATTCTTGTTATACTATAAAGTTCTCGTTCTATGCACATCATAGAACTAGTCTTTAACTGATTCTCACGAATTCTGGAGAAGGATATTGTAACAGCCCGCCAACCCTAAGTACGGATTAGTAGGGGCTGTTACTGATAAATGAGATTAAGTAATGACTAATGACATAGAACACTGAACGGTATGTCATATATTGAGAATATCTCTAGAGCTTTCAAGTGTTTGAGGGTCTGGCAAAGCATTACATACATAAGATTTCATAATCTAGCAGCGGAAAACATGTGAAGTACACATGTGACGATGTGTATTCAAGGTTCTACTATCAAGAACGAATGACCGATCGCCAACACCGCCCATCCCATCGACGCCTCAACCCGCACATTTAAAACAAACATGCAGGGCTGAGTATAAATAATGCACTCAGTGGGCTCATTGCCAAAACATTTTATCAACTTTAAATTACACTGCCTCTTCTGACTAAGACGCAAGGGTTTTATTGAAAATGCCTTGCGCTTACTAAAACATTTCCTCATTTCTCAAAAACATCGCCTGCGCAGGCATTTTCTCTTTGTGTGTATGATCCATATCACTTTCTCATAACTTTTCTCATATAACTTTCTCTTTAAACGCCATAGAAGGAGGCCTCCTTCTACGTCACTGGGACCGGCCGAGAATTGTCCTTTCGCACACACCCACCTTAATGCGCATCATCTGTGCTAGAATAGACCGAATTCATCCCTATAGCATAGACCGTAATTCAACCTCCGTGCTAGGAATGTACCGTGTTATTCATCCTCTAAAGACAGATCTCGAATCCATTCTATAAAATCGGGAGCGACCCAGTTGGGAGCTACCCAACAACTGATTGACTTTCATAGTTGGCTTGCCCAAAAACTGATTCACTTTCATCGTTGGCTTGCCCAACAACATGATAGGATTCATACAAAAACATAAAACACTTTGGGTAGTTAATCATCTCATCATCATTTCTCAAAATCTTTGTCAGAATAAATATTTTTCATTCGCAGAAAGCAAATAAATAAAAGAGTTTTCGAATAAAGCCCACCTCGTATACGTAGGTCTCTTCTCTATGTCACTTTCTACGTCTTAGCCCAAATCACGTCCCACCTTAACGTAAGAATTATTTTAGTATATTGGTCACGTTTTGATAAAGACGAACATCGTCTATAACGTCCTATGCATCAAATAAGGCTAACGTCGAACTTATTTTGACGTTTTCTAATCAAAATGATGTTGATTATGAAATTATTCAACATATAAGAGATATTTCATCTCTTTAGCACATAATGTACGTTTTAATGTACTTACGTAACGTAAGTTACATTGTTACTAAACGTACTACGTCACATAGATCACATATTATCGAATTTCGTGCGATTTGACCTTGGTCAACGATTTTGACTTGGTCAACATTTAGTCAACAATTTTGACTAAAGTCAACAATTTTAACTAAAGTCAACATTTTGACTTTTTAATACTATATATGAAATTTCGTTATTTTATGTGCAATTTTTGTTCTAAAAATTACCATAAAATCATACTATGTTTAAAACATTATTTTAGAACATATTATACAATTATATCTTATAAAATAAATTTATAACATTAATACATTTAATATATAGTTTTCGGTCCTCTTATTTAAATAGCCTAGACCTATGCAAAAATTATAATAAATTCACATAACACATAATCATATATGAGTATCCTTACTATAACATAATTATTATTTATTGTGAACTATTTAATTAAATCTTTCTAAGTCATATTTGAAAATTTGGACTTAGGTCCAAATAATTTTTAATAAATTCAATAAATTCATATAACACTATATTATGAATCTACACTATCAATATGCTATGATAACACTTAAACATGGATTATATCACAACATGTTATCATATTCTATAATTTTTGAAATTCATAGACTTAAGTACCAAAGTTTTCCAAAAATTCTACATAAATTCATACAAGAATAATTAATACCCTAGATTATGATTTCATGCTCAAATCAACAATTAAAAATCATAATCATCAACATATTACACCCACATGATTTCGGTCCACATACAAAATTTTATATCATACTTGATTTTGTGATATAATTATAATACATGTTCAATAACATCATATAAACACAATATCTAAACATTTTAGCATAAGTTACATAATTTTCGAAAATATCATGAACACACTATGCTTATAACATAGATTCTAACGAATGAAAATCGAAAATTCTAACACGTATACGAAGCTCGTAAGAAATCTAACCTTTTAATAGAGTCGATTTAGTCGGTGAAGGTTTATTTGTCTAAGGTTTGGAATCAAACTTTGGAGAACTCTCTCAAAAATTTCTCACTATATTTTCGATCCTTAAGGTGCTAAAATGAGAAATTATAGTGCTAATGGTATATTTATAGAGTTGATCAACTTGTAATGTAATTATTACATGAAATAATAATAATATCCTACTTTAATTTAGTCCACAATTTCGGCTACCACTTGTAGCAATTGGACAAAATTTTATCCTTATCATATCTTATCTTAATGATATCATATCTTATCACTTAGTTCATGTTTATCCCAAACACAAGTTGTACCAATCTTTTCTTAGTTTATTTGGATATTTTCGATCATCATGATGAACAAGGGACAAAATTTGTATCTTATCTTATCTTAATACATCATGTTGTCCCTTAATTAATACATGTCATTATCATCCTTATCACTTATCATAAAATAAGAATTTCAACACTTTATACCTTATTTATATATTTCGGCTATTACATAGTGTAGGGGAAATAAATTCTATTTTTATACTATTATATACTATAATATTATTATAAGATAAGATCATATTTGAAAAGTCAAATATTTCAACTAAGGGATAAGGTGTCTTTTTCAAAGTTAGAAGATAATTTTTCTCACCTTTATTTCCATCAATTTTCGCCCCCCCCCCACTTAGATCCATCTAGATTACTTGTTCAAATTGAATTTTAACTCTAATTTACACCTATTAATATGATAAGGTCCAACTCATAGCCTCACATTAATTGTAGTTGGATATTTATCAATTTTATCACATAAAACAATGGGAATTTTCGGCACTTTCTTAGACAAGTGGCCTCCCACTTGTGCAACTTGTAATACACCTTATCTTATCCTTAAAAATATCTCCAAAATGTAATTATAACAATACATCATCATTTGGATAGGAATTAAATTCAATTTCCCATATATATTGATTTTCGAAAACATTATATAGCCATAATGCTATATATTTTATTTTCTGGTAATAAATGGCTAATATATAGCTATGTGACATATTATATGTCTTATATGATGAATTAAATCATAGAGAAATATTTAGAATAATTTTAGACCTCAAAACCCTAATTTCGAAAATTAGGGTTTTCGAAATTGGCTAAATTGTTCAATTTTTTTATTCCTTAATTCTCTAGCATTATTTTGATGATAAATAATACTCTTATATCATGAAATAATCATGGGAATTTAAATAATATAATTCCATGATCATTGGACTAAGTTTTCGAATTATCTCTAAACGTAGACGTTTAAAACGTCTCAAAACGTTAATAGTTGATTTTTGTCTAAAATGTTCGTAAATAAGTTGGAATCACCTTATTCACTTCTATAATGTTAGGGAATTCTAATTCTAAGTCTTATTGCTTAGAAAATATCATAGAGCTTAACTGTCGAATTTTATCGACGTTAGAATAATACGTTCGAATGAATAGCATAAGCTGCATTCCTTAATTCACTAAGTGTCAGTGAATATCACACAGAAATAATCAAAATATGCTTAGTCAACCTTAAGCGTTGATTGATTAAGATTTTAATTATCGAGGCTGAAACCCTAATTACGATTTATATTATCGTAATTGAGCATTAAAACTGCGGGATATTACATTCTACGCCCCTTAAAATAAATTTCGTCCTCGAAATTTGCATACTTTAGAAAGGTATGGGGTATCTTTCCTTTGTAATATTCTCAAGTTTCCTACGTGGCTTTTTCTTGTCCATGGTTTCTCCATTGGACTTTCACCAACGGTATAAGCTTCTTTCTTAACCGTTGAATCTGATGTTTTAAAACAATCGCAGATTCTTTCTCATAACTCATATCTTGATTCAAGAATAACGTCATTATGATGGTCATGTATTTCGGACCATATTCGTACTATCTTTAACTGTAACATGTGGAAAATTCTGTGCACTTCCCAAACTTGGTGGAAGTACCAATCTATAGGCTACTAGGCCTTATCATTTCTAGGACACTACTACAAATATAACTTTTCTCTACACCTTATAGACTATGATTTTTCGTAAAAAGCGTAGTCTATAGGTATAGACTACGTATTTTTATCAAAAGCGTAGTCTATGTGCGATTTTTTTTGAAGTATAGACTACGCTTAACAAAAGCGTAGTGTATGTGCGTAGTCTATAGTGGGTATAGACTACGCTCAGAAAGCGTAGTGTATGTGCGTGTTTTTAATAAAAAAGCGTAGTCTATGTCATAAATTAAAAAAAAAAAAAAAAAAACAAAACAGGCATGAGATTCGAACTCATGACGTGTGAGTTTATTAACATATAGCTTAACCATTTTCTAAACATTCGAACTCATATCTTCCGAATTCCCACAAATCCTTCACCATCTCCGCAGAACCCCCACATTTCTTCACGCGCATTATCGCATCACCGAATCCATCACAATCCGAAAAAAAGCGTGGTGCAATGGCGGCGCCGAGTAGATCTCGACGGAACTGATAAAGTCGACATTATATGCATGATCGGCGCGGTGGTTTCATCGGCTCGCACTCTCGAAAAGCTCATGGCGGAGACGCAGCACAAGGTTCGCAAGGATGTGTACAATGACAA
This sequence comes from Salvia rosmarinus, assembly GCA_036937905.1. Taxonomy (NCBI): domain Eukaryota; kingdom Viridiplantae; phylum Streptophyta; class Magnoliopsida; order Lamiales; family Lamiaceae; genus Salvia; species Salvia rosmarinus. The sequence goes on along the minus strand of CM072819.1, from coordinate 76,553,188 downwards.
GATCAAACACCTCCTCGAGTCGTCGTCGCGCCTCGGGCGGATCGCATCCACTTCCACCGCCTCAACATTAAGAACGATTCTCGCCAAGGCCTCATTCGGATGTCGGATCTTGTAATTTTCCGTCGTTTGTTTCTCTTGATTTTATGTGTTTCGTCATGAGTTTAGCTTTACTTTGTGCTTAAGTAGGATCTTGCATCCGTGGTCGCTCAAGTTCCACTTTCTTGTTTATTTTTATTGTTTATTTTTATGAAGTGGGTTTTGTTTTCGATCGACATTGCACCAATTCTCCTCCGTGGTAAGTCTTTTTCGTGATATAACCGATTTGCACTTTTGGTTTTCGATTTATCTTATAAAAATCGTTGACCAAATGAATCACGGTTATTTGAAATTGATTGATTGTTCTTGTTTTGTAACAGCCCGCCAATCTAAAGTACGGATTAGACGGGACTGTTACTATTAAACAGGGATTAAGAACATAATGACTAACAACCTTCAAGACTTTAAACTATTATAGATAAACACACAGCAGTTTCATACAAACTAGACCAACAGATCATCAACAAATGGATTCAACTGATTTGAAGGTAACATAAGTAATATCCAAAAATATAATAAAGTGTTTTGAACAGCGGAAAGCATGTGAATGCATATATGACGATATACATCCAATGTAAACTATTAGCGACAAAACTCCGATCGCTCAACACTTGTCCATCCATCAATTTCAACCTCGCACATTTAAAACAAACATGCGTGGCTAAGTACAAGATTGCACTTAGTGGACTCATGCCAAAATCATTTCATTAAATTACATCGCCTATTAGTATAACACGAGGATTTTAGTTGAAATAACTCGTGAATACCAAAATACTTTATCATTTCTCAAAAGATTCGCCGCCGGCATTTTCTCGATTCGTATGATCCGTATCATTTACATAATCGTTCATAATCGATCTCACGCCGAAGTAGCCTCGCTTCACCGACGCCGCGACCGTCAAGATGTTGCTAACGGCTCACAATCACATAGTCGTGATTCTCAGATTCGACTAGATCTACGACCGCCGATGATGTTGCTAACGGCTCACAATCATTTAGGTGTACACGCTAACCCTAGCCGTGAATTCGCATCCGACTAGATCCGATATCGATTTTCTCGATAAAGTCGGGAACTACCCAACAACCGATTCACATTCATAGTTGGCTCGCCAACAACATGATAGATACATACGTTAAAACATAAATACTTTGGGCATGTAATCAATAACAGCTCATAATCATTTCAACCGAAAGCTTTGTAAATAAATACTTTTCAAGAAAGCGTCAGAATAAAAGGATTTTGAGTAAAGCCCACCTCATATACGTAGGTCTTTCAACTATGGTCTCTTTCCCACGCCAATGCTCACCCACGATCACCTTAACGTAAGAATTATTTTAGTACGCCGGTCACGCTTGATAGAGACGAACATAGTCTATAACGTTCTACGCATCAAATAAGGCTAACGCCGGACTTTTTTTGACGTTTCCTAATCAATTAATGCCGATTATGAATTTTCTCAATTTATAAGAGTTATTCTATCTTTTTAGTATATAATGTATGTTTTAATGTACTTACATAACGTAAGTAGCATTGTTACTATACGTACTATGTCACATTGATCACGTATTATCGAATTACGTGCCCTTTGACCTTGGTGAACGTTTTTGGTCAACTATTTTGACCAAGTCAACAAAAAGTCAATAATTTTGACTTTGGTCAACAAAAAATCAACAATTTGACTTTTTCAATTTCTTATGAAATCCTATCATTTTATGTGCAATTCTTGTTCTAAAAATTCCCATAAAATCATACTATGTCTAAAACATTATTTTAGATCATATTATGTAATTATAATTGATAAAATAAATTTATAACATTAATACATATGATATGTATTTTTCGGTCATTATACTTTAATTAGCCTAGACTTTTACAATAATTCCTATAAATTCACCTGTCACACTATTTTATCATGTGATTAATAATATGTAATTACTTAGGTCAAATAAAATTTATACACCTTAGTATTATAACATAAGGGTTTTGGTTTTCTCAATAAACCAAGCAAATGATTTTTAAAAATTCTAATAAATTCACATAACATTTAATCACCCTTAATTATGCTTACTATAACATAATTGTTATTTATTATGAACTATTGAATTTAATTTACCTAAGTCATATTCGAAAATTTCAACTTAGGTCCAAATAATTTTTATAAATTTTAATAAATTCTCACAACCATATATTATGAATCTACACACTTAATATGCTATTATAACACTTAAATATGAATTATATCACAACATTTTATCATATATATATATTTTCGGTATTTATTAAAATATAAGCTATAGTTTTCCAAAAATTCTACATAAATTCATATAAGCATAATTAATACCCTAGATCATGATTTCATGCTCAAAACAAAAATTAAAAATCATAATCATCAACATATGGTACCCCTAAGTTTTCGGTCCAAATAATAAATTTAATATCATGCTTAATTTTGTGATATAATTATAATACATTCTTAATAACATCATGTAAACATAATATCTAAACATATTAGCATATGATATGAAATTTTCGAAAATCACATGAACAAACTAAGCTTATAACATAAATTCTAACGGACGAAAATCAAAAATTCTAGCATGTATAATGAGCTCAGAAATTTCTAACCTTTAATCGGATCGATTTAATTGTTGAAGGTTTATTTGCTAAGGATTTGGGATTGAACAAGATGAACACTCTCACAATTTTTCTCTATGGTTTCAAAACGAGGGTGCAAGATGGATTAATGAAGTTTGATCTTATATTTATAAGCTTAAGCAACTTGTAGGGTAATAATTACATGAAATGATAACTTGTATACTTGCTAATTTCATTCAAAATTTCGCCACCTCCTTCGCTAAAGACAAGAATTTTGATCTTATCCTATACACATCAACTTGTTATCTTATCCCCAATTAAATACATTGATATTAGTTGTCACAAATTAATTAAATCCACACCTTATAATATGTGTGTGTGTGTTGGCTATAATTAATAGCCTAGGATTAAATTTTTATTTTATTACTATATTATATACCTTATTATATTATTTTATTACTTAATTAATAAATTGTATCATAAATATTAAGAATTAAAGGAATTATTACATTATGTCACATTTGTGACATTCTCGGCCATACCTTAATTAATTAGGATAAATTTTATTATTTTCATAATATATATTATATCATTATCATATTATAATTATAGTATAAAGTTACTTTAGAAAAGTCTAAAATTTTAACTCCACAAGTGGCATTAATATATAGTATGAAATCAAATATTTTCCACCATTTTTTCAAACATTTCGGCCCCTATATTAAATGAACCTTGGATTACTTGTTCAACTTGTTAATTAATGCTACTTTACACCTATTATATGATAAGATCCTAATCATAACATCTCATTAATTGTAAGATGATAATGTTACATAAAATCATACTAAGATCCTCCAAATTGTCGCCACTTTGGAGCACAAGTGCACCCCCACTTGTGCAAGTTGTAATACACCTCATTTTGTCCTTAATGACATCATAATAATATAATAATTATCATATATCATTAATTGAATTAGAATAAAAATTAAATTGTACTTAAGAAACCCTAATTTTCGAAAATTACTAAGGTATTCCCAAATATTTTATTTCCTTGTATAAAATAGCTACTACATAATTATGTGACATATTATATGCCTTAGATAATAAATTTAATCATAGGAAAGTATTAAAAAGGATTTTAGACCTTAAAAACCCTAATTTGAAATTTTAGGGTTTTCGAAACCCATAACAATAGGTACATTGCATTCTTAAATTTTCTAGAATTATTTTGATGATAAATAATGCTCTTATATTATAAAATAATTATAGGAATTTAAATTTTATAATTCCAAGATCATTTGCTAAAGTTATCGCATTATCTCTAAACGTAGACGTTTGAAACGTCTCTAAATTCTCATAGTTTAATTATCTCTAAAATGTTCAAAATAAAGTTTGTTACAACTTTATTTATTCCTATAATAATAGGAATTTCGAAATTAGGCTTAACTGCTTAATAATACTGTAAGACATAACTGTCGAATTTATTCGACGTTAGAAAATTACGTTCGAAGGAATATTAAAAATTATATTCCTTAATTCACTAAACATTAGTGAATCTCATATAGAAATTATCCAATTATGCTTGTTCAAAGTCAAGAGTTGACTAATTAAGATTTTAATTATTGAATTAATAATACTAATTACGGAATTTATTATCGTAATTCAGTATTAAAATTACGGGATATTATATTCTACTCCCCTTAAAATAAATTTCGTCCTCGAAATTTGTATACCTCAAAAGAGTTCGGGATATCGCTCTTTCATGCCGTCCTCGAGTTCCCACGTAGCTTTTTCTTGTCCGTGGTGCCTCCATATGACTTTCACTAACGGGATTGATTTATTTCTCAACTGTTGAACCTTATGGTCCAAAATAGCCACAGGTTCCTCTTCATAGCTCATATCAGGATTTAAGACCACGTCATCATGATGTATTACATGTTTCGGATCATACACGTATTTCCTCAATTGCGACACGTGAAACACATTATGGACATTACCCAAACTCGGTGGTAATGCTAATCTATAGGCTACAGGGCCTATTTTCTCAAGGATCTCGTAAGGTCCTATAAATCATGGTCTCAACTTTCCCTTTACCCCAAATCTTACAATGCCTTTTGACGGAGAGGCTTTAAGGAAAACCTTGTCTCCACACTCAAATTCTAGCTCGGATCTACGGGTATCGGCATATGATTTCTACCTATCCTGAGCTTCCCTTATTCTTTGTCTTATCTGGCGAACAATTTCAATCATTTCTTCCACTGTATCAGGCCCTAAAATTTTCCTTTCACCTACTTCATCCCAGTAAAGTGGTGATCGACATTTTCTTCCATACAATGCTTCATATGGGGCCATATTGATTGTTGCCTGATAACTATTATTGTAGGCGAACTCAATAAGTGGTAAAACTTGTTCCCAAGTTGAGCCTCGATCCAATACTAACGTTCTCAACATATCCTCTAGCGTTTGATCGCTCTCTCGATCGCCATCCGTGTGTGGATGAAAAGTCGTGCTAAAATTCACTGCTCCCAATTCCTTTTGTAAACTTACCTTAATCTCGAAGTAAACTTCAATCTCTATCGAAGTGATAGATTTCGTATTCCATGTAGACGCACAATTTCCTTCACATATAGTCGGGCTAACTTGTCGGATCCATAGGTAATTCAATTGGTAGAAAGTGAGCACATTTTGTAGCGCGATCCACTACTACCCATATAGCGATGTTACCCTTTGTGACTTTGGTAAACCGCCACAAAATCCATAGCTATGTCGTCCCATTTCCATTCAGGTATTTCCAAAGGTTGCAGCTTTCCATATGGCCTTTGATGTAATGCCTTCACTTGTTGACAAGTAAGACAGCGTTCGACGAAAGAGGCTATATCTCTCTTCATTCCTTCCCACCAAAACTTACCTCGTAGGTCTTGCTACATTTTGGTACTGCCTAGATGGGCGGCATAAGGAGTATCATGAGCCTCACTCATGATTTCATTTCTAAGTTCGTCATTGTTTGGAATGCATAGCCTTTCCTCAAACAACATAGCGTTATTAGATGCTTCTTTGAAACCTTTTTGTTCTCCCATTCTCACTTTAACCCTTATCTTTTCTAGTTCCTCATCCTTTCTTTGTTCTTCTATGATTTTATTCCTTAAATCAGACATCATAGTAAGTGTAGCAATATTACCCATGATTGTCTTTGGTGGTTCGACTATCTCTATTGACAATTTCTTAAACTCTTCAATGAGTTTTCCTTCCTTTGTCAAGAGACATCCAAGTTTTGATTGACCTTTACGACTCAAGGCATCCGCTACTACATTAGCTTTCCCGGGATGATAGTTTATGCCACAGTCGTAGTCTTTTACTAATTCAAGCCATCTTCTTTGTCTCATGTTCGATCTTTTGCTCGAAAAGTATTTTAAACTTTGTGGTCAAGAAGATTTCACATCTTACCCCGTAGAGATGATGTCTCCAAATCTTTAAGGCGTGAACCACACCGCCGCCCAAGTCATGAGTCGGGTAGTTTAACTCATGTGGTCTAAGTTGCCGTGATGCGTGGCTATTACCTTCCTTCTTGCATCAATACACAACCAAGTCCATTCTTGGGCGTCGAGATAGATAACATACTCTTTGTTTGCATCCGAACAGCTAATACCGTGCACTAGTCGGTTTCTTTAACGCTTGGAAACTTGCCTCACACCCTCATCCATGTGAATTTAATCCCTTCTGAGTAGTGTGTCATTGGCCTTGCTATCTTAGAGAATCCTTCAATGAATCTCCTATAGTAACCGCTAATCCTAAGAAACTCGGTTTCATTCTCGAGTGGTCGGTGTTTTCCATCCTTGTACAACCTCGACCTTTGCCGATCAACTTTTATTCCTTCCACGACACAATGTGTCCAGGAATATTACTTTTTAAGCCAAAATTCACACTTGCCGAATTTAGCATAAAGTTGTTCGCCTCGTAGGTCTCAGTAACATCGCTCTCAAGTGTTCCTTATGTTCCTCCTCGTTCTTTGAATAGATGAGAATATCATCTATGAAGACTAAGACAAACTTATCCAAGTATGGATGGATCACTTTGTTCATAAGATCCATAAACACGGCAGGTGCATTAGTCAGACCGAACGGTACAACTACAAATTCGTAGTGTCCATATCTTGTTCGGAATGCTATCTTGGTTATATCTTCCGGCCGTACCTTAAGTTGATGGTATCCTGATTTAAGATCGATTTTCAAGAATACGCTTGCACCTCTTAACTGATCGAACAAATCGTCTATCCTTGGTAGCGGATATTTGTTCTTAAGCGTCAGTTTATTTAATTCCCGATAATCGATGCACATTCGCAGCGAACCATCTTTCTTTTTGACGAACAGGACAGACGCTCCCCATGGTGAAACACTTGGTCTAATAAAACCCAAGTCTAATAACTCTTGAATTTGGATTTTCAGTTCATCGAGTTCCTTGGGTGCCATTCTGTATGGCGCTTTTGATACTGGAGCTGACCTCGCCTGCAGATCAATTGTGAACTCTAGCTGCCTGTCTGGGGGTAGTCCTGGTAACGTGTCAGGAAAGACGTCTGGAAATTCTCGAACAATTTCTACGTCTTCGACCCTTTTTTTCCGCTTTTTCTTCCCCATTTAGATAAACAAGGAATGCTTGACATTCCTTCTTGTTCATCATTCTCCTTGCTTGGAGCGCGGATATTATTGGGATTTTCTTTCCCATAGTAATCCCATAGAAGTTCGTAGCTTCTCTTCCCGGTGGTTGCATCGAAATTCTTCTTTCCTTGCATAAGATCGTGGAATGGTTTTCGGCCAACCAATACATTCCTAGGATTATATCTACATCCCCCATAGGTATTACGTTCAAGTTATTTGCTAGAACCTTAATTGAGCCTAAGTTCAACTCTAAGTTTGAGCAAGCATGAGTAACGGTCATAATACCTCCTATAGGTGATGAGATTCTCATTTCCTGATTTGTTTCCTCAGGGTTAAGTTCTAACATATCAACGCATGCTTTTGAAATGAAAGAATGCGAAGCACCCGTATCGAACAGAAGTATAATAGGTATATTGCAAAGTAATCCCATACCCGCTAAGTTACCTTGGTTCTGCTCGTTCTGACGCCTATGTAGCGCATAGCTCGGCTCGAGCTGGCTGACGGCCGAGTGCTTAGCCTCTGCTGATTTTGTTGTTGTTGCCGCGGTTCTTCTTTGTCTCTGCCGTTGTCATTCTTCTTCTTCGCCGGGTGGGGTTGGTACTGAATTGCCCTTAACGGTTGGGCAGGGCCTGCTTGATTTGGCCTCCCCATAGTTATCGGGCGAATCCCAGGGCATTCATTTGCATAGTGGCCCCTTACGCCACACTTATAGCAAACGGGATTTCCAGCCATGCACACCCCTGTGTGTTTTTTATTACATTTCGGGCATGGTGGAATCCTCACTATCTCCTGAGTAGGTGGAGTAAATATGGGTCTCCTCCAGTGATCGCTCCCTTTTTCACACGTAAAAGGTGTATATAGAAGGTAAGTCGAGTATCGTATCCACAGGATTGTAATGCGAAACACGAAGCTAGCTCAACGATAATTCATCATTATTCAAGCACGTAAAATTGGGTGAAAGGTTTTAAGGGCTTGAATTTAATCCAAAGCGGGCGTAACCATGCGTAAAATAAAACAAAGCAATAAACACACTAAGATAAAACAGATAAGAGAGACTAACCCTAGGGATGCATTAATCCTATCCACAACGATGTTTATCCTGTTCCTATTAGCCAATTTTAATCCGCATAAGATGGAAGATCACAAATATAACCAACAACTTCAATTACGACAATTGCGGCGAGATTACTAGTTTTCCTACCATTCTAGGTGAAAACAAGTAACCCAAAAGGATCACTAAGAATATGCTTCCTCTGAATATCCTATCTCACCACGACTCAAGGCTTATTCGTATCATGCATTCAAGATCGATTGACAATTAATACAATTACGTAATTAACCGACAACTAGATATGCATCAAGATTGATCAGAAATCAACACATATAAATAATCACCAAGAATCATGAATCAATGCCTGGAAGGTAAATAGCGATAACAGAAATCACAACATATAGGATCGAATCATGCAAACCCTAGGATCAGTACGGAACTTTAGCTACGCATAATTAAATTACCAAAGCAATAAATAATTAAATAAAACATAAATTAAGATAGATAGATAAAACCGTATGAATCCACGAAGAACAATTGTAGCGACTTGAATCCGGAAGAAATTATGAATTCTAATACTAAACTATGAAATTGGAATGAAAATACTTAAAGAAAAAGCTAAACTAAATTAAACGGGAAAAGAACTTGCAAAAGAAAATAAAGAAGAATTTGTGTTCTGCTCTGGAATGATGTTGAATGGTGTTTTCAACTACTGATCTATCTGCCTATTTATAATAAAACCTCGCTCTCTTTTCTCGTGAATTCCCATCCTTTTGGACTACGATTCGAGACATGTATGCGGACTAGAGTCTCTTCATGAAATTCTTCCCTCGTGTCAAAGTGTGAGTCCAACTTATATACGCAACCTAGGGCATCGCGAGGCGCTGCGTGCATCATTCCCCCGCGAAGACTTGTCGAGAGGCATTCAAAATTGCTGAAATTTCGGCCTTCCTCGCGACCCGGCATCGCGACCAAAGGTCGCGAGCACGGATCGCGAGGCGCATTTCCTGCCGCGACTTGGCGTTCGCTCCGTTCTCTCGTCCGGACTCCGGTGCGATCCGTTTGCGCCTCTGGACTCCTATCGAGATGCTCTTTAACATAGTATATTTTCACATCCATATTTTTCAAATCCATTACATCATATTCAACGTCGTTTTCAAGCGATTCTTCTTTGCGAGCTTGCGATTGGGCTATTGATTCCTCTTTATCGTGATCCACCTTTTGACATCAAAACCTATGCTAAAATGACATGAAACACACACGGCATAATATCTTCCAAGGTAAACATAAATATATCAAAAACAGCTCAAAAGATCACTTATCAAATAGAAACAAGATAAATATAGCCATAAAATCGGTAAAACGAACTTATCAACTCCCCAAACTTACCCTTTTGTTTGTCCTCAAACAAATTAGAACAAAAGAGAGACGACCGAGATGTGTAAGGAGTCGAATGATAAAAGCAATAAGCCTCGTGAGCAATGAGCAATAAACGATTCAATCAAATGAATCAAATCACAACATCTTTCGTTAAACTTCACACATCATAATAATCATAAGCACAAGCCTTCTCAAACTTGAATCCTCACGACATGGATATATATATAAGAAATCTCAAACACTCAAGTGTATCAAGGAGGATGTGTATACTCAAAGTTTAAAACACATGGAATCTACCATAAGCTTGCAAATCGCCTAATTCTCCATTGCTCAAATATGTGCTCAAGAACTAAGATCGAAGGTCTTTATATAAGGTTATAATGTAGGCTCTTTGGTAGGGTAGGATATATTTAGGCTAAGTGACTCATAATCCCATAATGAAAAACATCATAAGTATCACAAGACATAATTCCCAAACTTTCACAATTCATTTCAAATCTCTACACCAAAGAGTCATTTTTTCTAAGAATTCCACAATTTTCATATAAGTGATATACTCATCTCAAAGCACTAGCTACTTATCCATTTATGTTCTTTTCACACACTTGTGTCATTTATTTATTTATTTATTTTTTGAACTTATATGGGTAAGCAACTATTTTATTATTATCACTTCCTCAACAATTATTCTCTTTCTTTCTTTTACTCAACCTTTCATTCAAGCAACCAAAATCACACTAACAACATAACCCAACCCACGGCTATATGAATGAATAAGGTAGGCTCAAACGGGCTCATCAAAGGATAATAACATAACAAAGTTAGTGTTTGGATAGTGTATAGGCTAAGAAAAGAATGCCTAATATCATTTCATAATTCTTAAGCACATCGATGCAACCTCGAAAAGAACCGAGCAAGTTCTAGAGAAACACATGCTATTTCAAACTATTCACACAGAAGAAACAAGATCGACAAGATATGACGATTGAAAGCTCAAGTCTCACGTGTTTCAAAATGTGATCAAGTTCTCAAAGGCTCAATACTCACAATAATCATAACATGCTTCGTCTCACAAAATCGCTTGCAATCAAATTTTCTAATAAAACAATTCTCATCATCGGCTGCTCGTCATTCAACTCAACCCACAAAATGCAGGACACAAAACCCAAACACGAAAACAAAACAAACAAAACAAAAAGAAAATGTAACAAAAACGAAAAAACAAACCAAAACAAAGAAAACATTGGGTTACCTCCCAACAAGTGCTAAATTTAAATGTCTTTAGCTGACCAATACTAACCTCGATCAATCCGCGATTTGGCGTGATCTTTTTACCAAATCTTTGCTTACCTCCATATTTTGCGTTGACTGCAGACCACCACTGAGTGTGGAAGTGGCCTCCCCCAAACTTGAACAAGTCACTCGGAGTTCCATGCCGAGTCCATCTTTTCTTTGTAGCACCCTTGTCAACTAGTCGATTGACATCCAAGCTCGAGATTTGGCTAGCTCCAACAATGGTGATTGAATGACACTCTTCATGCTCTGCACTATCGTGTCGCGGAATGGCGTCATAGATTGAGATTTTCAGCTTCTCATCGTTAACACGAAAAGTTAGATCAACTTCCTGCACGTCAATTAAAGCACGACCAGTTGCTAGAAAAGGCTTACCCAAGATTAGTGGTTGATTTTTAAATTCAGGAATGTCTAAAATAACAAAATCTGCTGAAAAGACAAAATCTCGAACTCTTACCAACACATCCTCAACTATCCCCTTAGGGTATGCGATGACACATCGGCCATCATTAACTAAATGGAGGTTCTTCGTTTGCCCACCCCAGCGATTGAACACATTTAACGGCATCGGGTTTATGCTCGCTCCTTTCACATTTCACACATGAATCACGATCTATAGGATAACTTCCGTCTTGTGCTCTGCAATCTCGCACTCCAATGTAAACGCGGGATCCTTCGCTTTGAGGAGCTTCCTCCTGCGCAAGACGGCACTTTGCATTCTTCTGATAGGTAATTTTTAAATTTCCCAATTTCTTCTTGCTTGCAAGCTCGTCTTTAAAAATTTCATGTATCCGGCATGTTTCGCAGCGCTTCAAAGAGAGGCAAATTGATCTCAACTTTTGAAAAATCTCTTTGAACGCGCAAAACTCCTCCTCATATTTCGACTTGACTAGTCGACTCGGAAATGGGACCGGAGGTGTACGTGAGAATGGATTCTGAGGCCGCCGCGGTTGACCTCGCGACCATTTGGGAAGGTCGCGGCGTGCGCTACGTGCTACAATCTTCCTTCGCGTTGATTGCGGGCGCTGGTCGCCGCGAACAAATCGGGCGTGCACAATCGATGGCTCATGGTCGGCTCATGTAGCGTGCTCGGTCGCGAAGTTTCGCTCGGTTACTTTCTTGCTCTGTATGGCTTGGGTAAGCTTGTCCACTTCGTCTGGATGGCGAAACATTGATTTTCGGGTTTACCTCCGTATTACTCGGAAATTGACCCGTCTTTTGTAGTGCATTCAACCTGCATGCGGCTACTTGACCAACTGATTTTCCAAAATCTTCATATGCTTTCCCATAGCCGTCACGATGGACTCCAAATGATTAATCTTACGCCGGTGTTGCTTATAAATGAGTTACGGTTCGTTCGTCAATTGTTGGTTGCTTACAACCAACCTGCTGCATCATGTCCTCTAGACTCGGCTTCTTCTCTTGAATCACCCATTCGAATCGAGAAACACAGGCGGTCATTGAAAATTATTGGGGTTGGCGTCGACGAGAAATTTGGATGATTTACATTATTTGCATTGTATGCCGGATTTTCCCATGATTCCTCCGATTGATGTGGTTGACCTCTTATGTCTCGATCGACTCTTGAAAAGAGTGAATTGCTTCATCACCATCGTATTTGAATCGGTCCTCGACAATTGCTTCTTTAACCATTGGTGTTCTCTCCGTTGGCCATTGATAACTATTTGCCGCCATCTCTTCTATGATGCCACCGCCTCCTCTACGACGATTCAATAAACATCCACCGCCGACGCATCCACTATGCTCCTTGTATGCCATGTCACCACCGTAGAACCTGCGTGATCTGCGCTGTTTTTGGAGAATCCGTGTTGTGGGCACTTTCTCAATAGGCCCTCGAATCGCCTCCCACGACTCGAACAATGACTCATCTCCTAGCCGGGAGAAGTGGGAGATCTCGACGATGATTTTACGGGCTTTGGCTGGTGGAAAATACTTTGAGAGGAACTTTCGCAAAGATCCCCAAACTGTTTATGCCCATGCGGTCCAAACTCTTGAACCACTCCTTCGCCTGACTGCGCAGAGAGAATCCGAACATGCGCATCCGGATCGTGTCTTGTGGCACCCCATTCTGTTTGATGGTGTCACAAATGTCGAGGAATGTCTCAAGATGCGCATTCGGGTCCTCTGTGACTCCTCCCCAAACCGCCTCCTTGTACCATGCCGACTAGGGCGGCTTTAACTCGAAGTTGTTTGCATTGACTTGGGACCCCATCCGCCTCCTTGGAATTGTTCGGTGGGAGGTCGGTACATATAATTTAGAGGTCTCGTCTGCGGCGCAGGACTAGAGTCCCATATTCGCCATCCGCGCCCATCTCTCGAAATCGGCTAACATGCGTGCAGCTTGCTCGGGAGGAATGCCCCCGTTCTGTGGATTAGCTGCCATTGCAGCCCGTCTCTTCTCTCGTCCTCTTCTCCTTTGAGAGCTTTCGATCTCGGGATCTAGTAATATTTCAGGAGGTCCCTGAGATCTTGTACGCATAAACTTCCTGAGAAAAGAGAGAATTCAGCTCTGGTAACAATAAATAATATAATATATAACTTGAATTAATAAATCCAAATCGTCAAATTATTCCTATGCAATCTTAACAATCCCCGGCAACGGCGCCAAAATTTGATCGCTCCCTTTTTCACACGTAAAAGGCGTATATAGAAGGTAAGTCGAGTATCGTATCCACATGGATTGTAATACGAAAACACAGAAGCTAGCTCAACGATAATTCATCATTATTCAAGCACAGAAAATTGGGTGAAAGGTTTTAAGGGCTTGAATTTAATCCAAAGCGGCGTAACCATGCGTAAAATAAAACAAAGCAATAAACACACGGAAGATAAAAGCAGATAAGAGAGACTAACCCTAGGGATGCATTAATCCTATCCACAACGTATGTTTATCCTGCTCCTATTAGCCAATTTTAATCCGCATAAGATGGAAGATCATAAATATAACCAACAACTTCAATTACGACAATTGCGGCGAGATTACGAGTTTTCCTACCATTCTAGGTGAAAACAAGTAACTCCAAAAGGATCACTAAGAATATGCTTCCTACGAATATCCTATCTCGCCACGACTCGAGAACTTATTCAGATCATGCATTCAAGATCGATCGACAATTAATACAATTACGTAATTAACCGACAACTAGATATGCATCAAGATTGATCAAATCAACACATATAAATAAGCACCAAGAATCATGAATCAATGCCTGGAAGGTAAATAGCGATAACAGAAATCACAACATATTGGATCGAATCATGCAAACCCTAGGATCAGTACGGAACTTTAGCTACGCATAATTAAATTACCAAAGCAATAAATAATTAAATAAAACATAAATTAAGATAGATAGATAAAACCGTAAGAATCCACGAAGAACAATTGTAGCGACTTGAATCCGGAAGAAATTATGAATTCTAATACTAAACTATGAAATTGGAATGAAAATACTTAAAGAAAAAGCTAAACTAAATTAAACGGGAAAAGAACTTGCAAAAGAAAATAAAGAAGAATTTGTGTTCTGCTCTGGAATGGTGTTGAATGGTGTTTTCAACTACTGATCTATCTGCCTATTTATAATAAAACCTCGCTCTCTTTTCTCGTGAATTCCCCATCCTTTTCGGACTCTGATTCAGACATGTATGCGGACTAGGAGTCTCTCTTCGCGAGAATTCTTCCCCTCGTGTCAAAGTGTGAGTCCAACTTCTATATACGCAACCTAGGGCATCGCGAGGCGCTGCGTGCATCATTCCCCCGTGAAGACTTGTCGAGAGGCATTCAAAATTGCTGAAATTTCGGCCTTCCTCGCGACCCGGCATCGCGACCAAAGGTCGCGAGCACGGATCGCGAGGCGTACTTCCCTGCGCGCGACTTCGGCGTTTCGCTCCGTTCTCTCTCGTCCGGACTCCGAATTACGATCCGTTTACGCCTACGGACTCCTATCGAGATGCTCTATAACATAGTATATTTTTCACATCAATATTTTTAAATCCATTATATCATATTCAACGTCGTTTTCAAGCAGTTCTTCTTTGCACGAGCTTGCGATTGGGCTATTGATTCCTCTTTATCGTGATCCACCTTTTTGACATCAAAACCTATGCTAAAATGACATGAAACACACACGGCATAATATCTTCCAAGGTAAACATAAATATATCGAAAAACAGCTCAAAAGATCACTTATCAAATAGAAACAAGATAAATATAGCCATAAAAATCAGGTAAAAATGAGGCTTATCAACTCCCCCAAACTTACCCTTTTGTTTGTCCTCAAACAAATTAGAACAAAAGAGAGACGACCAGAGACAGGTAAGGAGTCGAATGATAAAAGCAATAAGCCTCAGAGCAATGAGCAATAAACGATTCAATCAAATGAATCAAATCACAACATCTTTCGTTAAACTTCACACATCATAATAATCATAAGCACAAGCCTTCTCAAACTTGAATCCTCACGACATGGATATATATATAAGAAATCTCAAACACTCAAGTGTATCAAGGAGGATGTGTATACTCTCAAAGTTTAAAAACACATGGAATCTACCATAAGCTTGCAAATCGTCTAATTCTCCATTGCTCAAATATGTGCTCAAGAACTAAGATCAAGAAGGTCTTTATATAAGGTTATAATGTAGGCTCTTTGGTAGGGTAGGATATATTTAGGCTAAGTGACTCATAATCCCATAATGAAAAACATCATAAGTATCACAAGACATAATTCCCAAACTTTCACAATTCATTTCAAATCTCTACACCAAAGAGTCATTTTTTTTAAGAATTCCACAATTTTCATATAAGTGATATACTTATCTCAAAGCACTAGCTACTTCTCCATTTATGTTCTTTTCACACACTTGTGTCATTTATTTATTTATTTATTTTTTTTGAACTTATATGGGTAAGCAACTATTTTTATTATTATCACTTCCTCAACAATTATTCTCTTTCCTTTCTTTTACTCAACCTTTCATTCAAGCAACCAAAAATCACACTAACAACATAACCCAACCCACGGCTATATGAATGAATAAGGTAGGCTCAAACGGGCTCATCAAAGGATAATAACATAACAGGTTAGTGTTTGGATAGTGTATAGGCTAAGAAAAGAATGCCTAATATCATTTCATAATTCTTAAGCACATCGATGCAACCTCGAAAAAGAACCAGAGCCAGTTCTAGAGAAACACATGCTATTTCAAACTATTCACACAGAAAGAAACAAGACTGAAAAGATATGACAGTCGAAAGCTCAAGTCTCACAGGTTTCAAAAATGTGATCAAGTTCTCAAAGGCTCAATTCTCACAATAATAATAACATGCTTCGTCTCACAAAATCAGTTGCAATCAAATTTTCTAATAAAAACAATTCTCATCATCGGCTGCTCGTCGTTCAACTCAACCCACAAAACAGACACAAAACCCAAACACGAAAAACAAAAAAACAAAACAAAAAGAAAATGCAACAAAAACGAAAAAACAAACCAAAACAAAGAAAACATTGGGTTACCTCCCAACAAGTGCTAAATTTAAATGTATTTAGCTAGACCAATACTAACCTCGATCAATCCGCGCGATTTGGCGCCTTCTTACCAAATCTTTGCTTGCCTCCATATTTTGCGTTGACTGCAGACCACCACTGAGTGTGGAAGTGGCCTCCCCCAAACTTGAACAAGTCACTTGGAGTTCCATGCCGAGTCCATCTTTTCTTTGTAGCACCCTTGTCAACTAGTCGGTTGATATCCAAGCTCGAGATTTGGCTAGTCGCAATAAGGTGGTGATTGAATGACACTCTTCATGCTCTGCACTATCGTGTCGCGGGATGGCGTCATAGATTGAGATTTTCAGCTTCTCATCGTTAACACGAAAAGTTAGATCACCTTCATGCACGTCAATTAAAGCACGACCAGTTGCTAGAAAAGGCCTACCCAAGATTAGTGGTTGATTTTTAAATTCAGGAATGTCTAAAATAACAAAATCTCACGGAAAGACAAAATCCCTAACTCTTACCAACACATCCTCAACTATCCCTTAGGTATCACGACCGACCATCGGCCATCATTAAGGAAATGGAGGTCTTCTTCGTTTGCCCGGCCCAAGCGATTGAACACATTTAACGGCATCGGGTTTATGCTCGCTCCTAAATCACACAACACGTTGGAACGTGTGCTCGCAATCTCGCACTCCAACGTAAAACTACCGGGATCCTACGCTTAGAGGGGCTTCCTCCGCAAGACGGCTTCGCATTCTTCTGATAGGGTAATTTTTCAAATTTCCCAATTTCTTCTTGCTTGCAAGCTGCCTTTAAAAATTTCATGTATCCCAAGATGTTTCAGTGGCGCTCAAAGAGAGGCAAATTGATCTCAACTTTTGAAAAATCTCTTTGAACGCAAACTCCTCCTCATATTTCGACTTGACTAGTCGACTCGGAAATGGGACCGGAGGAGTGTACGTGCGAATCGATTCTGAGGCCCTTGCGGTTGACCTCACGACCACCGGAAGGTCGCGAGGCGCCGCTACGTGCTGCAATCCTCCTTCGCTCAAATTGCGGGCGCTGGTCGCCGCGAACAAATCTGGGCGTGCACAATCGATGGCTCATGGTCGGGGCTCGCGGCGCTGCTCGGTCGCGAAGTTTACGCTCCAGTTACTTTCTTGCTCTGTATGGCTTGGGTAAGCTTGTCCACTTCTCGTCTGGATGGCGAAACATTGATTTTTCGGGTTTACCTCAGACACTCGGAAATTGACCCGTCTTTTGTAGTGCATTCAACTGCACGGCTACTTGACCAACTGATTTTCCAAAATCTTCATATTCTTTCCCATAGCCGTCACAAAGGACTCCAAATGATTAATCTTCTGCCGGTGTTGCTTATAAATGAGTTACGGTTCGTCGTGAATTGTTGGTTGCTTACAACCAATCGCTGCATCATGTCCTCTGACTCGGCTTCTTCGTCTCTTGAATCACCCATTCGAATCGAGAAACTGGCGGAGGTCATGAAAATTATTGGGGTTGGCGTCGAGAAATTTGGATGATTTCATTATTTACATTGTATGCCGGATTTCCATGATTCCTCCGATTGATGTGGTTGACCTCTTACGTCTCGATCCGACTCTTCAAAAGAGTGAATTGCTTCATCACCATCGATTTGAATCGCCGACAATACCGCTTTAACCATTGGCGTTCTCTCCGCTGGCCATTGATAACTATTTGCCGCCATCTCTTCTATGATGCGACCGCCTCCTCTACGACGATTCAATAAACATCCACCTGCCGATGCATCCACTATGCTCCTTGTATGCCATGTCAGCCCACTGTAGAACTGCGTGATCTGCTGTTCTTTGGAGAATCCGTGTTGTAGGCACTTTCTCAATAGGCCCTTGAATCGCTCCCACGACTCGAACAATGACTCATCTCCTAGCCGAGAAGTGGGAGATCTCGGCGATGATTTTACGGGCTTTGGCTGGTGGAAAATACTTTGAGAGGAACTTTCGCAAAGATCCCCAACTGCTTATGCCCATGCGGTCCAAACTCTTGAACCACTCCTTCGCTTTGATCTGCGAGAGAATCCGAACATGCGCATCCGGATCGTGTCTTGTGGCACCCCATTCATTTGATGGTGTCACAAATGTCGAGAATGTCTCAAGATGCGCATTTGGGTCCTCTCGTGACTCCTCCCCAAACCGCTCTCCTTGTACCATCTTGATTAGGGCCGGCTTTAACTCGAAGTTGTTTGCATTGACTTAGGGCCCCATCCGCCTCCTTGGAATTTTTCAAGGGAGGTCGGTACATATAATTCAGAGGTCTCGTCTCGAGCAGGGACTAGAGTCCCATATTCGCCATCCGCGCCCATCTCTGCGAAATCGGCTAACATGCGTGCAACTTGCTCGGGAGGAATGCCCTGCTCGTGGATTAGCGCCATTGCAGCCCGCCTCTTCTCTCGCCCTCTTCTCCTTTGAGAGCTTTCGATCTCGGGATCTAGTAATATTTCGGAGGTCCACGAGATCTTGTACGCTAAACTTCCCGAGAAAGAGAGAATTCACTCGTAACAATAAATAATATAATATATAACTTGAATTAATAAATCCAAATCGTCAAATTATTCCTATGCAATCTTAACAATCCCGGGCAACGGCGCCAAAATTTGATCGCTCCATTTTTCACACGTAAAAGGCGTATATAGAAGGTAAGTCGAGTATCGTATCCACGAGGATTGTAATGCGAAACACGAAGCTAGCTCAACGATAATTCATCATTATTCGCACGTAAAATTGGGTGAAAGGTTTTAAGGGCTTGAATTTAATCCAAAGCGGGCGTAACCATGCGTAAAATAAAACAAAGCAATAAACACACGAAGATAAAGCAGATAAGAGAGACTAACCCTAGGGATGCATTAATCCTATCCACAACGTATGTTTATCCTGCTCCTATTAGCCAATTTTAATCCGCACAAGATGGAAGATCACAAATATAACCAAACAACTTCAATTCGACAATTGCGGCGATGATTACGAGTTTTCCTACCATTCTAGATGAAAACAAGTAACTCCAAAAGGATCACTAAGAATATGCTTTCTACGAATATCCTATCTCGCCCACGACTCAAGGCTTATTCGTATCATGCATTCAAGATCAATTGACAATTAATACAATTACGTAATTAACCGACAACTAGATATGCATCAAGATTGATCAGAAATCAACACATATAAATAAGCACCAAGAATCATGAATCAATGCCTGGAAGGTAAATAGCGATATGTAAATCAAAACATATTGGATCGAATCATGCAAACCCTAGGATCAGTACGGAACTTTAGCTACGCATAATTAAATTACCAAAGCAATAAATAATTAAATAAAACATAAATTAAGATAGATAGATAAAACCGTAAGAATCCACGAAGAACAATTGTAGCAACTTGAATCCGGAAGAAATTCTGAATTCTAATACTAAACTATGAAATTAGAATGAAAATACTTAAAGAAAAAGCTAAACTAAATTAAACGGGAAAAGAACTTGCAAAAGAAAATAAAGAAGAATTTGTGTTCTGCTCTGGAATGGTGTTGAATGGTGTTTTCAACTACTGATCTATCTGCCTATTTATAATAAAATCTCGCTCTCTTTTCTCGTCAATTCCCCATCCTTTTCGGACTCTGATTCAGACATGTATGCGTACTAGGAGTCTCTCTTCGCGAGAATTCTTCCCCTCGTGTCAAAGTGTGAGTCCAACTTCTATATACGCAACCTAGGGCATCGCGAGGCGCTGCGTGCATCATTCCCCCGCGAAGACTTGTCGAGAGGCATTCAAAATTGCTGAAATTTCGGCCTTCCTCGCGACCCGGCATCGCGACCAAAGGTCGCGAGCACGGATCGCGAGGCGTCTCCTCCCTCGCGACTTGACGTTTCGCTCCGTTCTCTCTCGTCCGGACTCCGAATTACGATCCGTTTACGCCTACGGACTCCTATCGAGATGCTCTTTAACATAGTATATTTTTCACATCCATATTTTTAAATCCATTACATCATATTCAATGTCGTTTTCAAGCAGTTCTTCTTTGCACGAGCTTGCGATTGGGCTATTGATTCCTCTTTATCGTGATCCACCTTTTTGACATCAAAACCTATGCTAAAATGACATGAAACACACACGACATAATATCTTCCAAGGTAAACATAAATATATCAAAAAACAGCTCAAAAGATCACTTATCAAATAGAAACAAGATAAATATAGCCATAAAAATCAGGTAAAAATGAGGCTTATCATCCAGCCTTGCCCTTGCGTAGCCATGTTATTCTTCCATGGCCTCTTGTTTCCATTATTAAATCCTCCTCGGTTGAAGTTGTTGTTATTATAACTTCCTTCCCATTTGCGCTTCCCTTTGTCACCGACATTCTGTGACTGGTCGATGCATTTCTCTTGGGCATTGCGGCCTCTATGTCTAATGCTCGACTAAGAGCCTCCGTATAAGTTAAGTCGCCATGACCTGCCAGCGACATCCTTATCTCATGTCTCAATCCTGCCTTGAATTTTTCTGACATTTTCATGTCAGTATTCACTAATTCAAAAATTCTCTTGCGTGGTACAACGAAGGAAATCAAAAATTCGTTCAATAGCCCTGACCCACTGTTCGTCATCCTCAGGGCTTCCCTTACCATTGAAGGAGGGCGGGTTCTGTCTTAAAAAGAGTTCTTCCACTCGACGGTCAGGTGGAGGTGGGGGTGGCACTGGGATCTCCTCACTTTCTGCCCGTGGTATCCCGCCTCTGCCCCTGCCTCTTCCTCTACCCCTTCCCCTCGCTTCCTGCTGAGGTGCACGTCTGGGTGGCATTCTGTTAATAAAACGTAGTTAGTATTAGAATAACGTTCATTGCAGTTAAATATACATAACATCTTTATACAATCGTATCGTAAAACAACTTAAACAACCATCATTCTTTTCGTACAACTTATTGTCACAAAAGCCCATCTAGGGTCATCATGTATATATATGTGGAAAATTTGCCTCAAAAAGGACTATTCTGTACAAGTCATTAAGCGCAAAAGGAAGCTAGTACACACTGTACTATGCATACCACTGTCAACTACATACTGGTTATAAGGCGTCTTAAAATACTATGCTTCTATATTGTTTGTTAACATCATTACTACATACTACATACTACATACTACTCGTATACTAATATCCGTTTTCATCCATGTTTCTATTCACGTTTCCATGGTTCTCCCTTGCAGCTTCGTCCTCGCTTGGATCCTCCTCAGGATCTTCTTCCGGGTCTTCTTCGGAATCTTCTTCCAAACTTTCCTCTCTAGCACGCCTCCGAGACGGTCCAGCTCTCTCATCCCCTATCGCATACACATCGCGCATAGGAACATAACCTTCTTGATGGTCGTATGCTTCCATGTATGTCCTCTCGTGATAGGGTGCCGTCAATGGTGGTGGAACTGGTGGTGATGGTCGCGTCGGATGTCCAAATGTCATAGGTGGAAGAACTGAACTCCCAACGACCTAGGTCGTGATGTTTTCGTCACATGCGCCGGTCGATGTCCTGCTCCCATCTCATCTGGTACCGCGGGGTTGACCACTCGAGGGACCTCTTTGTATAACCATTCCGGCGTGTCGTCCTGCCAAGTGTACTCCCTTGGTGGCAGATAGGGCCCTCTTGGTGCAGCCCTGTACACACTGTAGACATAGGTAAGATGGCTGACGAACCTCGGTAGATCTCCAATCAAGTCATAGTCAATGCTCGCACGATAAATATAATCGCCCGATACTTCCCTTGCGTAATCTTTCCAATCAACTGGCAATCGAGTGAGTAAACGCTTGATGCCGTCATATCCTGTCACATCGTACTCATGGGCGTCCATCCATAATCGCAGATAACTCATCAGAAACTCTCCTAGACTGTCGCCCCAACTCATAATGTAAGTGCGATAGGCTTCAAGGACTTCTCCTGGTGTAACCCTCGGCATCGTCCTTCGTCTCGGTGAGTAGTAACGACTGGCCATCTATCACAGATAATACTAGCGTAAGTCAATCTATATCTGATAAGCAGATAAGAGAATATAATATATCTGTTAAGCAGATAAAGCAAACACATCTGATAAGCAGATAAATGTTTACATCAAAGTTCCTATGTTCATTCTATATCAAAATTTCACTCATGGGATCTCTACTTCTAACTTCCTACGTTCTTTGTTCTTAGCAAAATTTTCAGTCTAACTTCAACTGTTCCTCATGAATTCTGGAGAAAGATTCAGGATTTCTGTCCTTCATATGAAATGAAGTTCGTTGTGATAAGAGTACGTGAGCGAAAACCGTTTGCAAAACGGAGTTCAAACGAATAAGAATGAGTCAAAATAAAAACACTGCGCAGTGCAGTTTTCTGCCTGCGCGCCCGTGCGCCGTGGACTTCTCATTTCTAGACGAGTGCGAGCTCATGCTTTGCTTCGTACAAGGTTTTTATCAAAATTTGTTTAGCTTTCTTTGGTCCTTATCGAACCCATGCGTCTTGCATCTTTGATCCTTTCTTTTGCTTTTGTCAGCTTTTCGTTGAAACTCGAGTTCGTTTCCAATCGACTTTTTGTTTGTTCTCAAATCAATATCTCACTATTGTTCTTGAAAAAGGGATTAAGCTCCTAGAATTCATACTTCTATGTTCAAGGGGTGAGCATGCTTCTTAAAGCATCTATGTTCTTTTGGGAATAACATACCCATTTTCAGAATAAACTGCAAACTTTGAATAAATATTTCAAAAATCGTAACATAACTTCTGTACTCATGCTTTCTGTAACTTAAACATCACTTTTGACATTATCATGTCAACTGTTTCTCATTCTTCGTAAACTCGGTCTCACATCACTGATAACTCATTATCACATCACTTTTGACATAGAATTGTCAACTTTTCTCATAATACTGAAAAAAAATTCTTTTCGGAATACATTCCAAAACTTTCATGACTTTCACTGTTTTCAAAATATGAGTTCAATCTCATTTTCAAAACTTTCAAGTTCAACTGTTTCAACTTTCAACTTCCAATCTCAAAACTGAGAAAATAATTTACCTCTTTCCCGGTTGAGCTTGATGTGATGGAGTGTTGAGCACAGTCAGTTGATTTTTAGAAGTCTAGTGACTCAATCTAGACTTGACCTTTGAAAGAAAGTTTTGGTTTAAAAGAAAGACACCTCGATATTAATCGTAATGACCCGCCAATCTAAAGTACGGATTAGACGGATCACATTATTATTAACAGGATTAAGAACATAATGACCAACAACCTTTCAAGACTTTAAACCGTATAGATAAACACACAATGTTTCATACAAACTAGACCAACAGATCATCAACAAAAGGATTCAACTGATCTAAGGTAACATAAGTAATATCCAAAATATAATAAAGTGTTTTGAACAGCGGAAAGCATGTGAATGCATATATGACGATATACATCCAAGGTAAACTATTAGCGACAAAAACTCCGACTGCTCAACACTTGTCCATCCATCAGCAGCTCAACCTGCACATTTAAAAACAAACATGCAGGGCTAAGTACAAGATTGCACTTAGTGGACTCATGCCAAAATAATTTCATTAAATTACACTGCCCATTAGTATAACACGAGGATTTTAGTTGAAATAACTCGTGAATACCAAAATACTTTATCATTTCTCAAAAGATTCGCCTGGCCAGGCATTTTCTGATTCGTATGATCCGTATCATTTACATAACTGTTCATAACTGATCTCACGCCGTAGAAGTAGGCCTCCTTCTACCGACGCCGTGACCGGCCGAAGATGTTGCTAACGGCTCACAATCACATAGTCAGGGATTCTGCATCTGACTAGGATCTATGACCGGCCGATGATGTTGCTAATGGCTCACAGTCATTTAGGTGTACACGTTAACTCTAGCCAGGAATTCTGCATCTGACTAGGATCCGATATCGATTTTCTGATAAAGTTGGGAGCTACCTAACAACTGATTCACATTCATAGTTGGCTCGCCCAACAACATGATAGGATACATACGTTAAAACATAAATACTTTGGGCGTGTAATCAATAACGCTTCATAATCATTTCAACCGAAAGCTTTGTAAAGAAATACTTTTCTAAGAAAGTCGTAAATAAAAGGGTTTTGAGTAAAGCCCACCGTGACACGTGGGTCTTTCAACTATGGTCTCTTTCCCACGTCGATGCTCACCCACGTATCACCTTAACGTAAGAATTATTTTAGTACGTCGGTCACGTTTGATAGAGACGAACATAGTCTATAACGTTCTACGCATCAAATAAGGCTAACGCCGGACTTATTTTGACGTTTCCTAATCAATTAATGTCTATTATGAATTTTCTCAATTTATAAGAGTTATTCTATCTTTTTAGTATATAATGTACGTTTTAATGTACTTACGTAACGTAAGTAGCATTGTTACTAAACGTACTATGTCACATTGATCACGTATTATCGAATTACGTGCCCTTTGACCTTGGTCAATGTTTTTGGTCAACTATTTTGACCAAGTCAACAATTTTGACTTTGGTCAACAAAAAGTCAACAATTTGACTTTTTCAATTTCTTATGAAATCCTATCATTTTATGTGCAATTCTTGTTCTAAAAATTTTCATAAAATCATACTATGTCTAAAACATTATTTTAGATCATATTATGTAATTATACTTGATAAAATAAATTTATAACATTAATACATATGATATGTATTTTTCGGTCATTATACTTTAATTAGCCTAGACTTGTACAATAATTCCTATAAATTCATATATTACACTATTTTATCATGTGATTAATAATATGTAATTAATTAGGTGAAATAAAATTTATACACCTTAGTATTATAATATAAGGGTTTCGGTTTTCTCAATAAACCAAGCAAATGATTTTTAAAAATTCTAATAAATTCACATAACATTTAATCACCCTTAATTATGCTTACTATAACATAATTGTTATTTATTATGAACTATTGAATTTAATTTACCTAAGTCATATTCAAAAATTTCAACTTAGGTCCAAATAATTTTTATAAATTTTAATAAATTCTCACAACCATATATTATGAATCTACACACTTAATATGCTATTATAACACTTAAATATGAATTATATCACAACATTTTATCATATATATATATTTTCGGTATTTATTAAAATATAAGCTATAGTTTTCCAAAAATTCTACATAAATTCATATAAGCATAATTAATACCCTAGATCATGATTTCATGCTCAAAACAACAATTAAAAATCATAATCATCAACATATGGTACCCCTAAGTTTTCGGTCCAAATAATAAATTTAATACCATGCTTAATTTTGTGATATAATTATAATACATGCTTAATAACATCATATAAATATAATATCTAAACATATTAGCATATGATATGAAAATTTCGAAAATCACATGAACAAACTAAGCTTATAACATAAATTCTAACGGACGAAAATCGAAAATTCTAGAATGTATACGAAGCTCGTAAAATTTCTAACCTTTTAATCGGTATCGATTTAATTGTTGAAGGTTTATTTGCTAAGGATTTGGGATTGAACAAGATGAACACTCTCACAATTTTTCTCTCTATGGTTTCGAAAATGAGGGTGCAAAATGGATTAATGAAGGTTTGATCTTATATTTATAAGCTTAAGCAACTTGTAGGGTAATAATTACATGAAATGATAACTTGTACACTTGCTAATTTCATTCAAAAATTTCGGCCACCTCCTTTGGCTAAAGACAAGAATTTTGATCTTATCCTATACACATCAACTTATTATCTTATCCCCTAATTAAATACATTGGATATTAGTTGTCACAAATTAATTAAATCCACACCTTATAATATGTGTGTGTGTGTCGGCTATAATTAATAGCCTAGGATTAAATTTTTATTTTATTACTATATTATATACCTTATTATATTATTTTATTACTTAATTAATAAATTGTATCATAAATATTAAGAATTAAAGGAATTTTTACATTATGTCACATTTGTGACATTCTCGGCCATACCTTAATTAATTAGGATAAATTTTATTATTTTCATAATATATATTATATCATTATCATATTATAATTATAGTATAAAGTTACTTTAGAAAAGTCAAAAATTTCAACTCCACAAGTGACATTAATATATAGTATGAAATCAAATATTTTCCACCATTTTTTCAAACATTTCGGCCCCTATATTAAATGAACCTTGGATTACTTGTTCAACTTGTTAATTAATGCTACTTTACACCTATTATATGATAAGATCCTAATCATAACATCTCATTAATTGTAAGATGATAATGTTACATAAAATCATACTAAGATCCTCCAAATTGTCGCCACTTTGGAGCACAAGTGCACCCCCACTTGTGCAAGTTATAATACACCTCATTTTGTCCTTAATGACATCATAATAATATAATAATTATCATATATCATTAATTGAATAAGAATAAAAATTAAATTGTACTTAAGAAACCCTAATTTTCGAAAATTACTAAGGTATTCCCAAATATTTTATTTCCTTGTATAAAATAGCTACTACATAATTATGTGATATATTATATGCCTTAGATAATAAATTTAATCATAGGAAATTATTAAAAAGGATTTTAGACCTTAAAAACCCTAATTTGAAATTTTAGGGTTTTCGAAACCCATAACAATAGGTACATTGCATTCTTAAATTTTCTAGAATTATTTTGATGATAAATAATGCTCTTATATTATAAAATAATTATAGGAATTTGAATTTTATAATTCCAAGATCATTTGCTAAAGTTATCGCATTATCTCTAAACTTAAACGTTTGAAACGTCTCTAAATTCTCATAGTTTAATTATCTCTAAAATGTTCAAAATAAAGTTTGTTACAACTTTATTTATTCCTATAATAATAGGAATTTCAAATTAAACTTAACTCGCTAATAATCTTGTAAGACATAATCATCGAATTTATTCGACGTTAGAAAATTACGTTCGAAGGAATATTGAAATTATATTCCTTAATTCACTAAACATCGATGAATCTCATACGTAAATTATCCAATTATCTTTGGTGAAAGTCGAGAAATGACTAATTAAGATTTTAATTATTGAATTAATAATACTAATTACGAATTTATTATCGTAATTCAGTATTAAAATTACGGGATATTACAGGTTTAGATTAAATACTGCTCGGAAAATGGAAAGCGCCTCATTCATTTCTCCACTTGTGAAGTATACGGGAAAACGATTGGCTGCTTTTTACCCAAAGATAGCCCATTGCGGCAGGTGAGAGTTTGCTTTCATATCCTCTGAATACTAAATTGCCTTTTCTCCAACAGTTTAGATTATAAAATCTCGTGTCTCCTATTTAAGAATAACTTTGTGCAATTTGATAATTAAACATTACCACCGAAATGAGATTCTTTGTTTTCCCATCATAAATATGTAATATGTATATCTTATGAGGAGCAAAACATTCTTCTGGACATCTTGAGCTTTGTTTTGCAAGTTCAAGTCAGTTTGAAGATAAGATGCTAATAGATGATGGGAATTGTTGTCCTGACATCTACCATCCGTAGCACTAGTCAACTCATGGAAAAAGCTGATTGAAAAGTTCTGTGTAATAATATTTACTTTGTGTGCTGTGATTTTGAGTTTTTGGGCTGGGGCTTCCGTGGATATCTTTTAGCTTTACCAAGTGAGCAACCTATGTAATATAAGAATAAAATGTTTGATCTAGGGCCTTATGTTATAACATTAAACTGGAAATATATTGTCAACACGTAAGATTGACTCCCTTTAATTCTTTTTTTTCTTTTCGTGAATTGGAAATTATTTGTTGGGTTTTGAGACAATTGTTAGGTTTTAGTGGATGAGAGTGGTTCCGTGGTTAGGGTTTATCTGGGTTTTGTTTGGTGTTGTTGTAGTAATGTGATTTGAGAAAGGTTACTTAAAATTCTCTAGCCCTACATGATTTTTTTTTTATTTTCTTTATCAATGCTCCATTTTATTTATCAATTTTCCCTATGATTCAGTGTTTTGCTGTGAAGAAGTCGCACTGGCTCAATTCTACGTGGGATAATTGCAGGCATAAGACGTCGGAGGGACGTACATTTGGGCGGCGAAGTAAGGGCGCCGAACAGAAGGCTGTCACCGAAGCTCAGGCGAAGTTTCCCTGGATCAGCATTAGCTCTTTTGCTAGGAGGTAATTGGTTTTTAATCGCTATAGAGGTTTAGTACATGGAGAATTTGGCATAGGGCTTATTCTAGTTTTTGGGCGAATTTTTCTAAGGGGTTTTAGGATGTTGCTGGATCGAATTTTCCGCTTTTGTTTTCCTTCATTTTCGAGGAAGGTATTCTACTGGAATTCTGTTTTGATATGTAATAGTCTTCTTGAAATAATTTTCGGTTATTGTCTCAAATCATTTCGTGATAGTTTATGCAAAAATGTTTTGATGAGAGCATCCATTTTTCTGTTTTTGTTGTTGGTGTGATTACTCAACTTGCTTTCTGTAGCTACTTTTCATTTTTAAGGAGGATTTCAAATTCAGGCCACTAAGTTTAAAGTAGTTGTATGACATATTAGGGTTTGAATATCATGTTATTTGAAGTGGTTGGGGATTAATGAAATGTGTTTCTATGAACTTTTTAAGAACAACACCTCTGATGAAATATGATGAATATATGAACAATATTTGTAATATGATGAATACATGAGAAGTTTTCTTTTGCAAAGATTTGGCTGATGGCCGCACAATTTGAAATACGCCATTTAAATATTGATCGGGCTAGGAAAATATTGGGGTCAGCAATTGGTATGGCTCCCAAAGATAAGGTATGCTACAAGTTTCTTATAAAGTTTAATTATTTATTTGGTTCATAGTCTGGTCTTTCTCTAACTGCACTCTAAATGTATCATATTGCAAGCAAATCTTTAAGAAGTACATTGAGATAGAGCTGCAACTTGGTAACATAGAAAGATGCAGGAAACTTTATGAAAAGTACTTGGAGTGGTCTCCCGAGAACTGTTATGCATGGAGCAAGTATGCCGAGTTGGAGAGATCCTTGTCAGAAACTTAACATGCCAGAGCTCTTTTTGAGCTTGCAATCGACCAACCTGCTCTAGATATGCCAGAGTTATTATGGAAGGTACTTGAGTCTCTGCATATTGCAAACATTACCTGTGTTTGATATACATAGCTCCATAGTGAATTAGCTGGATACATGTGTTTTCATCTTCTACCTATTTGAAACAGGCATATATTGACTTGAGATTTCTGAATCCGAGTATGAAAGAACCAGAGCTCTTTACGAGAGGCTTTTGAGCGAGCGAAACACTGAAGGTGTGGATAAGTTATGCCAAGTTTGAGGCTTCTGCTATGGAGGAGGTCCTTCAGGACTCAGAGTTGTCTGAGAGTGAATATAAGAAAAATGCCTTCAGCGTGCCAGAGTTAAGAAACTACAATGTTGCCAACAAATCAATTTCTTGCATTATCTTATCTATTATATATGTTAACGTCAATGTTAAGTATTACCGTTATCATGAATTTGATCTCACACTTTCCCCATTCTCCAGCTGTCTTTGAAAGGGCCCTTAGCTATTTTGGGCCTTTTCTATTTCTGAAAATTATTATACTGCTGATCCATCCTTGCTTGGCTTTTTGTTATTCTGGTAATTGAATGGAGTGATTGATCCTTGTGACTGTGGAAAATCATGTGGCCACAGCCTCATCTTTATTGGCTTCTTGGGATTGTTAGCACTTTAAGAGTTATTGGTTTCTTCACCTAAATTAGGTTTTGGTTGACTTGTATTATTCCCCCATGAATCTTTTCAGAATTTGAATGTTTTCTCCCTGATAAATTAAATTTACTAAAACATGGAAATAATCAGTATTTGGTAAAATGGTTATGTTATTGGTTTTATATTGTAAAACTTTTTTCTTCTTCTTTCCATCCCTGCTACAATTTGTTACTTGTGCTGAAATCATGGTTGTTTTTAAAATCCAATGTCACGGATGAAAACAATCTGTTGCTTTCAACGAATTCTGATGTATTCCTATTGTGCAGGTACGAGGAGTATATTGACTATCTATTCCCAGAAGAAACACAGCCACAAATCTTAAAATTTTGGAAGCGGCGTACAAGTGGAAGAAGCAGAAGATTGTTTCTGACGATGATTAGTTGGGTAACAATGATGTGGCTTATTTATCTTGTTAATATTGGCTTTGACATTCTTGTATGTATGTATGGCAATTTTCCTTCTATGCTGATGTACACAAGATTCTTAAGCTCCAAAAAGAATTTTGGTTGTATTGTCATAACTGATCACTCATTTGTTCTTTTCCCTGCCTGTGGGTGCTCTCCAAAATGTAAGCTGCTAATATTTGTTCAATTCGTTTCTCTTAATGTGATACCTCTATTCATGGACTTGCTCTCTGCTTTCGAGGATGAGATGGGAACAAGTTAGCATGCATTGTATTTAAAACTATATTTCTTTTCTATTAAGGTAACATCATGTATGGTGCCTGCAGCACTATCGTCTGGGATTTGAGTATTTTGGAGTCGTGTATGACTAAGGTAACATCATGTGTTAGTGTTAGCATGTGAAAAGCCTCTTTTTGGTTTATATTCCAACTCTGTCATGAGAATGATGTGTGACATAAGTTTTACTCATAGTTTGCTGGAATAGTAGTGCCGAATAAGCCCAGTATATATTGATTGTGTGATTTTTCATGTTACAGTGAGTTCGTTTTAGCTTTTATACTGCAACATAAACTCTTGATCACATTTTTAACGTGGGTTTACTGAAGTTAATTTTTGTTTTATATGAATCTAGAGATGGTTCGTTAACATGTGGAATTAGTATTCCGATAATGGAATTCTTGTGGGAAAAAGGGGGAGACATAATCTCTTGTGGGAAATGATCAAGGTATGAAATTCTTGCCATAATTATGAAAATTATTGTCCTTCAAAATGTTGATAACTCAAATTATGCATTTCATGTAGTGTCAACAACACCCTGATGGAAGTCAATGTGGATTCTATGTCATGCGGTACATGAAAGATATTATTGATAATTATGATTCGGATAACACCATTGCACTTCCTTTTCTGGTAATTATAACGTGACAATTTAATCCAAAATTTTCTAAATACTTATTCTTTACTATTTTTTAGTAATGAAATATGTCTATTTTGTTTATTTAATAGTTTTCCAAGGCTTTTAATCGAAAAAAGAAATCGATGAAGTCCTTATAGAGTGGGCCGAGTTAGTCGTTGATTCTATGGTTGTTGATGATGGTAAGTTTGATACCTTTATTAAATTGAATATTTTTGAGGTATTAAATTTTATGATCAAGAAAAAATTGCATCTTATTTTGATCATGTAGATGGAGAGGCGAATTAGATGATTGATGTTGGAGCAGAGTGATTCTCTAAAGGATCCCTTCCCATTTAGTATGAAAGGTGGTTCTTTGTTCCCATCGTCACATGTTTGGCTCTGATCCTTGCATTAATAGCATGTTTTGATTGAACTAATAACATTCTTACAATCGAAGAAAAATAGTGACTAATATATCCGAGCTTGATCGATGATGATAAAGTTGAAACATGACCCTTAGAATATCTACTATTGCGAGTTAAAACTAGAGATTGTGGGTTTATCTCCATTCTTGATCTCGGATCCTCAAGTTTTGATTGTAAGAATGTTATTAGTTCATAAATGTCGACTTTCCGTCTTGTGTATTTGGTCTCGGTTTACCCATACACTTTTTCTAAGAAGATAGCATACTCTCCAAAACTACAGCTTATGTAATCATCAGTAAGGTGATCGGTTCTTTGCGAATTATAACATATATGCTTGCGAAACGCCAACAATTGATGACTTACCTCGAAGAAATTCTCTTGCTTCATCCAAAACAAGATTGAGCAATTGGTCATAGCCTTTTAGAGTTCCATTCATTTGAAAGGAATAACTTGAATTAAGCTTATACGGACTTTAGCATCTAGCTTTGCCAAAAGAAATCAAGTGAGAAAAACATTATCTTGTTGGGTCATGAGGTTCTCTTGTTGAGCAAAGTAGAAGATAAATAAAATAGTTGGGGCGGACGACGAGCAGCCAGTCGTATGATTGGTGACATATATTTCAACGAACCAAAGTATGATTAACGAAATACTTAGAAATCAAATTAAGTTGCAAGTTTCATGTAAGGTTTTCCAAAGGACTTGAACATTTCACTTTATTTTGATAGATCGGTCGAAAATGACAATTTCAAAGAGGATGAAAGCAAAACAAAAGGAAGGGCAATTTGGAATTGTGATGTTGTTACTGCATTGCCATGAACATAATGTTTGAGCATATACTGATATTGTGTATTGTAATTTGAAATGTGTGTATTTGTGGTAGTATCTAATTACTATTAATTGCTTGAAGGGCAATTTTTATGTTTAATACAAAATTGGAGAAAAGATGGAAGAAGCAACCAACTTGGGAAATTGTAAAGGTATTTTCATTTATCAAATCACATTTGTTTTATGTTTGATTTCATATACATCTATATGTTGATAATATTTGATATTTTAAAAGTGTCGAAGACAACCCGATTCCAAGCAATGCGGGTTCTTTGTACTCGCTTCATGAAAGATATAATTGAAGAAGTTATGAAGAGTGGTTCCATTTCTTTACGTTCACATGTAAGATAAACATTTCATTTCTTTAATATAATCATTTTTCATACAAGAGTGCTAATATTCTATTTTGAATTGTTAATAGTTTAAAATCGGTCTTACTCTCGAGAGGACATTGATGAAGTTCGCGTTGAATGGGTAAATTTCATGCTTCTTCACATATAGTCTTGTGATGTTTTAGTTGTAAGTTATTGATCTTTTGAATTATTTTGTACTGTGATATGGGGGATACCGTCTTATTGTTTTGTTATGTGATGTACATAGTATTTTTGTATAGTGATTTTGTAGCTGTAATGAAAACAGATTGTATATTTTTGTATAGTAATTTTGAAGTGTAATGAAAGCAGTTGTATATTTTTGAATAGTGATTTTGAGCGTAGTCATAAGTATATTTTAATCTCGTTTGCTTGTGCGTTATTAATTGTACAGGTTTAAATAAAGAAATTAACTACGGTTGAAATTGAAAAACCGTAGTTGTTATTAAATTGAGTGCGGTTGTAATAGAAAAGCGTAGTAAATTTGGCATTAAAACCGTAGTAAATAAACTCAAAATCGTAGTTAATACATATAGACTACGCTCGAGAAGCGTAGTGTATGTGCGAAATTTTGTGTGATGCATGGGTATAGACTACGGCGTGGCGTGGTCTATAGTGGGTATAGATTACGCGTAAAAGCGTGGTGCATGTGCGAAATTTTGTGTGATGCAGCCGGGGTATAGACTACGGCGTGGCGTAGTCTATGTGCGGCGTGGTCATGGTGGATATAGATTACGCGGCTCGAGAAAGCGTGGTGTGCGAAATTTTGTGTGAGTGCATGGGTATAGATTACGCGTAAAAGGCGTAGTCTATATGAGAAAAGTGTAGTCTATAGTGGGTATAAACTACGCTCGAAAAGCGTGGTGTATGTGCGAAATTTTGTGTGATGCGTGGGTATAGACTACGGCGTGGCGTGGTCTATGTGCGGCGTGGTCTATAGTGGGTATAGACTACGCATAAAAGCGTGGTGTATGCTTGGCCATTTTTCTCTACACCACTTTTCTCTACACCGAAGCACATAGACTACACATATAACGCGTAGTCTATACTGATTTTTGTAGTAGTGGGATCTCGCAAGGTCCTATAAAACGTAATCTCAACTTCCTTTTTCTTCAATATTGAAATTCTCTCAATGGAGAACTTTAATACACTTTATCTCTGCATTCAGATCGCGGTTCATATCACGCACATCGGCGTAAGACCTTTGTCTACCACAAGCTTCTTTCGTTCTTTGCTATCTTGGCAAATATCTTAATTGTTTCACTCACAATACCAGCTTTAAAACTTTCCTCTTACTTTCATTATCACCATAAAAAGGTGATCGGCATTTTCTTTTGTACTATACTTCATATGGGTCATTCAAATCGTTGCTCGACAGCTTTTGTCGCAGGTGATCTTAATAGATGGAAAAAAAAACACGTTTTCCAATTGATACTTCATTTCAACACTAATGTCCTTAACATATCTTAAAGCGTTCGTATAATTCTTTTTCTAACTGTTCATCTGTTTGTGAGCGAAAGTTATGCTAAAGTTAAATTTTGTGTCGAACTCTTTCGTGAGCTAATTCAAAATCTAGAAACAACTTAAAACCTCTATCAGATATGATAGATTTTTTTGGTGCTCATATAAATGTATGATCTCCTTTTGAACTAACTTATCAGATTCATGAGTAATTCGCATAGGCAAAAAATAAGCTCTTTTGGTAAGTCGATTCACTACTACCCATATAACGATGTTATCTCTTTTGATTTTGACATCTTTCCTCTGTTTGTCTATTATCCTTTTCCTTACATTAAGCGTCGAGTGAGTGTATGTCTGACTCATGATCATCTCTCGTTGTTCAACCGTCTCTATTTTCATTCCTTCAAACTCTTGATGAAGTTTCTCTATCCTTGCACTTTGTTTTAACCTTTTGCCAGTCCACATGGATTCCTTGGAAGACCTGGCGTGTCTAAGGAATATTATTTCTTTAAAATTTGGATCCGCCTTAAATAAACTTGGCGAAATTTGTTTGTCTCTGATGTCTGCAAGATAGTTCTTAAGAGCTCTCTATACTCTTTCTTACCCTTCAAATAGATGTGAATATCATCTATAATGATTTAAGACAATCTGTCTTAGTATGCGCGGATCACTCGATTTTTGAGGTTCATGAACACGGCTGGCGCATTAGTTGGTCCGAACGGCATAACTATAACTCATAGTAGCCATATCTTGTTAGGGAAGCCATTTTGGGTACATTGTCAATTCGTACCTTAAGTTGATTATAGTCCTATTGAGATCGGTTCTCAGGACTACTCTTGTTCTTTTCCACTGACCGAATGCTCAGTTATCCTCGGTAATGGATTATTCACTCTCGATAATCTATACACTTTCTTAATGGGCTATCTTTCTCCTTTGACGAGCAAATTGGGTGCTCCTTAAGGTGATACTCTAGGTTCGATGAAACTTAGATTTTATAACCTTTAAATTTGAATCCTTATCCTTTCACTTTCCTTGAATCCATTTGATAAAGGTACCTTTGACATAGTTTAATAATGGTTCTAACTCGATAGTGGAACTCTAGCTGCTTATCAGGGGAAATCTTGCTAAGTTGTCAGGAAATATCTAGAAATTCTTGAACAATTTCCACATCCTCTATCTTCATTTCTGCTTTTCATTCTTTGCTTAGATAAACAGGGAATGTTCGACATCCCTTCTTGTTTATAATCTCCTTATTTGTAGTGTGGGTATGGTCGAAATTTCTTCCCCATGTGGATTCCATAGAAACTCATAACTTCTTGCTCGAAGATATGAATTGAAACTTCCCTTTCCTTGTACAAAATCGTAGAATGGTTTTCGACTAACCAATCTATTCTTAAGATTATGTCTATATTCCTCATAGGGGTAATGTCCAAGTGATTCACTAGATCTCTAGTGATTCTAGGTTCAAATCTAAGTTTGAGAAAACATGTCTGACGATCATGATTTCTCCCATGGCGAAAAGATTTTCTTTCCTGATTTGCTTGTTCCGACTTAGGTTCTAATCCTACCTACGCATGCTTTTGGAATGATAGAATATAAAGTATTCCTTTCGAACAAGAGTACTATGGGTATGCTAGGAAGTTTTTCGTACCTGTCATGTTTCCCTGACTTTGTTTGTTCCGTCTTTGGTAGTAATATTGTTGCGGACGTGGTTGCTGTGAAAGGTGAATTGCTTTAAGTGGTTGGGTATGGCCTAGTTGCTTCGGCCTTCTGGTTTCTCCCTGGCGTCTTTTAGGGCAATTATTTGCATAGTGGCCCTCCATACCACATCTAAAGCAAATGCCCAATAGGCACTCACCATTATGCATCTTTTGACACTTTGGGCAAAGCATAGCTCTAATATGCTCTTGGGAACTTCTCATTGGTGTGGAAAACACTGGACCTTTCCACAATTGCCCCTGTGGCACCATGTTTTCTTGCCATGGCCTTTTGTTATCTGAGCTTCCCACATTACCTTGGTTGCAATTACTAAGATTGCCTTCCCATTTCCTCTTGCCTTTGTTACTAGCATTATGTGACTGAGTGGGAGTAGGCTTATCCTCTGGCATTGCTGCCTCAATGTCTAAAGCCCGACTAAGAGCTTCAGTATATGTTAAGTTGCCATGACTTGCTAGAGGCATCTTTATCTCATGCCTTAGACCAGATCTAAACTTTTCTGACATTTTCATGTCAGTATTTACTTGGTCCGGTGTGTATCTTGACATGTCGCAAAAGATGCGATCATATTCTGTCACGGACTTACGTTCTTGCTTTAGGTTGAAGAACTCAATTTCCTTTTTCTTTCTATAGCTTTTGGGAATGTATTTCTCATACATTTCCGTCTTAAAGTTTTCCCAGTGAATTCATCTATTTGTTACGGTGTTGGGGTTTTCCTTGAAGCTTCCCACCGTAAATCACCGGTCCGGTGAGTTGGAAAGTCACACAAGATAGTCTCTCTTGTCTTTGTATAACGAAGGAAATCAAATATCCTTTCTATTGTTCTTACCCATTGCTCGGCATCCTCGGGACTTCCTTTTCCATTAAAGGTAGGAGGATTTTTCCTTAGAAAAAGTTCCTCAATTCTACGATCAGGTGGAGGTGGGGGTGGTTGTGGTATTTCTCTTTCGGGATGTGGGACTGATAAACGCGCATTTTACACGTTTATAGTTGATATTTGAAGATGAGTTTAGCTCGTTTAATGTGCGTTTATGAATCGATTCTTAATGTTTCATCTATTTCTAGAAGATACTGCTCTTGGGTGTTCCTTTGACGTTTTGTAGGTTTATATATTGATAATCGAAGCAAGGAACGAAGCACGAGCAAAATCGGCATTCTTCCCTAGCTCTAGCGACCGATCTGGCGGTCGCTAGACCGCCGCCAAACAAGCCAATGAGCACCGTAAAGAGCCGCGGCGCGACCTGCGTGCCCGCGGCGAGAAGCTTCAGTCGAGAATTCACCGGGCGATTTCGCGACCGATTCATATCGGCTAGCGACCGCTAGTCGGTCGCGAGGTACAAAGCGGCGCAAGAAGGCGGCGGCGAAGAACGCGCGAGACATACCTAGCGATCGCACTAGCGATCGCGGGGACCGATCATGAGGCGGCGGCGGAGAAAATTAGGTTTCCACCCTTTTCTATAAATAGGGATCACCCCACCGCGCCTCCACGCACCCCAACACGCCCGCACCTAGTTTTCTTGATTTTCCTCGGTTTTTCCATTCTTTGTCTTTAATCTTCATTTAGTTTAATTCTAGTATTGTTTTACGTTGTTCTAGTTTAGTTTATCGTTTCGTTATCGATCGGACGTTTTGTCCGATCGTTTTCCTTTGTTTTCCGTTCGTTCGCTTGGGATTGGATTCAAGACCAACCTTTGTTCATCCGACGCTTCCTACGGGTTTTATATATTTAATTTCGCTTTTATGGTTAATTGTTTTCATTCCGTTTATTATGTCGCTAGTTTTCTATTCTAAACCTAGGGTGTGCATGATTCGATCCTATATGTTGTAAGTTACGCTATCGTTATTTACCTTCCGTGCATGATTCATGGTGCTTATTTATATGTGTTGATTTCTAATAAATCTTGATGCATATCTAGTTGCCGATTAATAGCGTAATCAGATTAATTGTCAATCGATCTTGAATGCATGATACGATTAAGCCTCGAGTCGTGAATCGAGATAGGACGGTCGTAGGAAGCATATTCTTAGTGATCCTTTTGAGTTGCTTATTTTCCTCTAGAGGCGTAATCGTGATAGGAAAATTAGTAATCAACTACCGCAATTGTCGAATGGCGAAGTTGTTGGTTATATATGTGATCTTCTGTCTTGTCCGGATTAAAGCGGTTAGTAATAAGCGGGATAAACATTGTTGTGGATAGGATTGGTGCATCCTAGGGTTAGTCTTTCTTCATAGTTATCTTCGTGATTTTTATTGCTTTATTTTATATTTACGCTTGGTTACCTTTGCTTTGGATTAATTTCAAAGCCTTAAACCTCTCACCCTTTATACGTGCGAATAATGATGAATAGTCGTTGAGCTAGCTTCTATGTTTTAAATACAATCTCTGTGGATACGATGCTTAAACTTACCTATCATTACACTTTTTACGTGTGAAAAAGGAGCGATCAGGGACTCTTCCCCTTCTCCCATCTCTTCCTCTAAGTTCTTGTACAGGCTCGCATCTAGGCGTCATTCTGGAATTACAAAGATGTAATTAGCATTCACGTAATGCTTATCGTAAGTTATACATAACATCTTCAGCAATCCCCTCATAAAACGGTTTTAGTAAAACCATTCACCCCTTTTATGTTTACTATTCGTGGTTTCATGGAGATTTCAATTTCCCGAGAACAACTTTGTTCAAGCATAATTGTATGGGTGGGGATATAACGAGTGATCTGGTAACGAAGATGCTATTATCCCTTATATATCCATTTAAAAGAATCTCATGTTCCGGGCTATCTCATAACTGTATAGCTGGTAGTTTCCTCAGCTATTCTTAACTCTTGCTTCTTTTCTTGAGCATAATATCCGAAAGTCATATTACTTTCGTTATACCTTGGTTCTTACTTTTAGGATTAAGATTGTCATCATTCTAATCTATACGGGTAAGGTAGTACGTTTGTACACCATAACTTAGATTCCAAGTACCAATGTTTCATTGTCAAGCCTCAATGTCGGGGTATCTTCCCCATACTTGGTTTAATACTAGGAATAGCCTAGCTTTCCACATATATCATTATTTGATCCATCGATCACACTATTTTTGGTTTAACCAAAGTCTCATATACTTGGGAACGATTCTATTTAAACATAACCTTTATCGATTTATGGATAAAGTGGGAAAACTTGATACTGAGGTACTATCATTCCTTTATATCCATCAACTGAGTTTTATTCTCTTTTATACTTTAAACACGTCCGACCTACTATCGAGGTCTTAGGGCAAACAACTATATTTAAAGATAAGTTGTAATCTTTCTCACTATGACATAATAAGAGGAGATTATATCCCAAGGATATCATATACTTTTCTTTACCTCTACTCTAGCACTCAATGCTAACGAGTATCTCGTTCATAACTTAATCATCATACACTCATGTAAAGGTATAACTTCATTATCGATGTGAAAAGCCCATCAGGTCGATCCACCTATGTGTATCATAAAATATATCTCGTCTCATTGAGAACTTCTTTACATCATATCTTGATGTCTATCATTTCTTGATCTCGAAACTTTTAGGTGACAAGATCGTCGACCTATGTCATACCTATTGGTTTCAAGGATTGAAGAAAATTTCGTCATAACAACTTTCAAGAGGTATGATTTAACAATTCAAGATGACAACTCTGAAGATTTGAATCAACATGTTCTTTGAACTGAATAATTGGGGAATAGGGTCCGAAGACCAGAATAACGAGTACTGAGATTTCTTTGGTCATATGGGATGGCCAGGTCCGTCACAAATACTTTCTCAGTCACATGAAAGTTTGGTTTCAAGAGGATGCTTTATGAAATTTTCTGATTGTAAAACTTCTTTCACAAGGAGTGAGAACTCAAACGATATCTCCATTGAAACTAGATTATAGAGTTAAACTCAATGACAGAATTTGGGCTCTGAATAATATTTGAAATCTTACACAACTCATTTTAGTTGTGTTCAAAGGTTCTCATGTACACATATGTTATAGTTCTTCTTGAACTATTGGGAATCTTGCTTTCTAGTAGCATTCCAAGATTCCTGTCACACTGTAGAGTTCTCATTCTATATATGTCGCAAGATCAGTATCAACTATTTCTTTGATCACATTCTTATTTCGTTTCTAACGAGAAAGTCATAGTCAATTTGGATTTCCGTCATACGTGAACATCCAAACAAAAGACTATACTCATGTCACTGGAGTATAGTGACATTTATCATCTCTAAATCATCATCCTTGTCTTTGCTCTTTGACTTTCTGCTCTTTGTTCTCGTCATTTAGCTCGAGATTCTCATTTCGATCTCGTTTACGTCTCGTGGCGCACTAAAATTCTCATAGTTCTCTTTCTATGTTCTTTCGCAAAAAGGGATCATGCGACTTAAACAGTCTATATTCTTTTGGGATAACATACCCATCATCAAAATAACTGGAAATTTCAGAACTGTAAACGTTCATAACATATCTCTTTCATAATAATCATGCTCATTGAATTTCATAAATTCAAAGATTTCACTTTAGACATATCAATGTCAACACTTTCTCATATAACACCATCATAATATTATCATATGTTGGTAGCGAACCAACATCTTTCAATATCATCATAACATCAAAAATATGTTGGTAATGAACCAACAACTGTCAAACTCATCATAACATCATCATACGTTGGTAGCGAACCAACAACTTTAACTATCATCATACCATCGTTCTCCACATATAACATGATCATCATATCAAATAAATCCTAGCCAGGTATTCTGCATCCGGCTTAGGAACAAATATCAATTTCTCTTAACAACATAAAACTTCATTGCAACGTTTGCAATTACTTTCACTTTCAACAATTCTCATAACTTTCATTTCTTTGGAAACATAGTTCTCCACTTTCAAACTTTTCATTTCAAAATTTTGAGAAATGGGCATTTACTTTCAAACTCGTTCATTTTCTATACTGAGAAAATCATTGTAATATTCCAAAGAAACGAACATACGATTACGGTATTCTAAACTCGTAATTAGGGTTTTTCCCGAATATTCTTGTCTGTATGACATCGAATTGTATTTCGATTCAGTATCGTTATAACGAATTCCTTTTTATAATTCACTAAGGATTGTGAATTACGGAATTGAAATTTATGAAATAATACGACAGTATTATTTTAACGTCAAACGCGTATCGAACGTCAGTATTTTATGAAATTTTCTGAGCAGTGAAGCTTGGAATAAATTTCCATATTAATTCCTATAATAATGATATTTATTTATTTAGTAAGTACGAGCTTACTACGATCATTTTGAGATGAGTCGATTTTGAACGTTTTGAGACGTTTTGAACGTCAACGTCGAGAGACGTTTTGAAAAATGAGTTTAATACTCAGGAAATTATCATATTTAATTTCCTATTATTATTTTATATAATTACAGTATTAATAATTATTAAAATCAATTTATATGCTATGAAAACTCGATAATTCCAATTAATGGAATTCGAAAACCCTAAGTTTATAAACTATGGTTTTTCACATGAAATGATACCATTAAATTATCATATGGTATATAAACTATATGTTATGATATATATGAATATTATCAAGCATTAAAATCATTTTTGAACCATTAAAACTCGATAATATATATATAAATGGGTTTCGAAACCCAAATTTTAAAATTAGGGTTTCGAATGCATGATTTAATGCAATTATTGTATCCTATGCTATTATTTATTATCTAAATCATATATTATTTCTAAATAAGCAAAATAGATTTTTCATTTTCGATACGATCCGTTATTCTTATTACCCATCGTAGAACCATGAACCACGGCTCGGGCGTATCACCTTGACCCGTCACATGACATTCATTCGACGGAACATATCCGTTCGGCCCACGGGCGTATCCGGTAACTAACTTTCGGTGTGGACTTGATTGAAATCCCGTCGAGAACCATAACCACCTCATTCGCTTTTCGTGTGGACTTAGGGGTTCTATCCGGCGGAACCATAACCACGTGTTCGGGTCTATCCCTATGATCAATACTCGAGATGGTGATCAACCCGCCGAATAGAGATCGTGCTGCAACCATGATAGAACCATATCTTGGATCGGAGAGCGATAATAATTTCACAAAAACATTTTCTGGCGTACATGTTTTATTTTGAAATATCGAGTAAATAACTTTCAAAATAAGCATATATAACTTACTGAGCAGACGGCGTCGGCAGAGAGATATCTACGGATCCGATGACTTCACCGTCGCTTTTGGTAGGTACTTGGTAACAAGGCGGAACAACTTTGGGGTTACATCCCACAAAGCAAAGCAACAACGTGATCAAGCGACGATCGTAGCAAAATTAGGGTTTCGACTTTGAACCCATTTGGCACTCTCGGGTTTTCAAATCGACTCGATCGAGAAGGAAATATATTAGAGGCATCAAGATCTATAATAGGGTACCTTCAAATATGCATGCATCGAGTTGACTCAAATCTTAGCGGCGAAGAAGCTTGAAAAAATCGATGCCTATCGCCGGATCTAGGATAAACCGTCCAAAATCGATGCATGAAAATGGAAACATAAGCAATATGCATAACGGCGAACATGGAATGACAAGCGGCGTTGAAAATGGATAACCCGGCATGTCTTCTTTAGAAAACTCGAAGCGGAAAACATCGAGAGCATGCGAAAACGCGAGGAAAAGCGGAATCGGTACTTTAGTAGAATGCATAGCCGGAACTCAAAACCTAAAGGACCCGTAGCCAAAGGTGGCTCGTCGGCCGCAAGCGGCGACGACAAGGCAACAAATCGGGCAATTGGCGGTGGTGCGGCCGGCAAATTAATGACCTCGAGGCGTTTTCCGTCTCGTCCTTTAGAATCCCGAGTTCTATGCTATACGATCTACTAAAAGGCGGAATCAAAACAAGAAAAGGACAAAAAAGCGGGCTGCGGGGGTGGTTGATCGGCGGTGGTGGCTCGGCGTGTGATATGGCGCCGTGGCCTCCCGGCTCGATCCCCACTCACTCCGTGACTTCCGCGTACACGGGCTACTCGGCTCTTCCGTAAACACGGAGAGCGAAGAAATGAGCGTTGAAAATGAAGGCCCAGCCTCCTGTTATAGGAAAATTGAGGCTACATTGCATTAACTTGCATAATGACCCTTTTCAGCATAAGCGGCGCATAACTTTGCAAAGCGGACTCAAATTTAGCAAACTTGGTACCCATGGACACGAAATAAAATACCGGACACAATGATATAAACAAGATATCTTTTAAAAGACCATGAAAAGTTCGGTTTTCGATAACTTCCAGTGCGAACCTTCATGAGTGGTCGAAAACACATACTTAGTGTCATAATTAGATGTAAGACACTCTTCTAGCGCTTTG
This sequence comes from Salvia rosmarinus, assembly GCA_036937905.1. Taxonomy (NCBI): domain Eukaryota; kingdom Viridiplantae; phylum Streptophyta; class Magnoliopsida; order Lamiales; family Lamiaceae; genus Salvia; species Salvia rosmarinus. The sequence continues at coordinate 76,509,283 of CM072819.1, read as the reverse complement.
AGGTTTCGTGGCGGTCGCATCAGCAACAAAAGTCGACCTTTGACCTTTTCTCGGCGTGCCGTGCAAAGCGAGAAGCTTAAAAAGGCGGGTATTACATCCTCTCCTTATAAAAATTTAGGTCCTCGAAATTTCAAACACGTGGAGAAAACAACTCGAGTCTGAGCCTGAACTTGTCTTCGAACTCCGCGTAACTTCTTTATATCCGTGGTGATTCCGCGCGCCTTCATGGCGGAATACGCTTGTTCCTCAATTCCTTCACTTCCGTTCCAAGATAGCCAGCGCTTTCCTCATAACTCGGATCTGAGCAAGAACCATAGTCGTGCTTGATCACGTGTTTTGGGTCGAACGTGCTTTCAGTAGAAGCGTGAAACACGTCGTGAACATCTCCGTGCTAGGCGGCAAAGCTAACCTATAGGCAGCGGGCCTGTCCTCTCGAGAACTTGAAGGTCCAGCGAACCTCGGTCGTAACTTACCTCGTTTCCCAAGCGAGCGACTCACTCTCGTCGGAAACGCCCAAGAAAGCGCGATCTTCGATCATGGGCGAAGATCCGTCTGACGGCTTGTCGCATAGGACTTCTACATCTTGCGCTTCCTTGATCCTTCGCTTGATCGATCGATAACCTCGGCCGTCATTGAACCATCTCTGGTCTAACATCTTTCTCTCGCCACTTCATCCCAATAAAGTGGCGATCGACACTTCGCCCGTCTGGCTTCATAGGGAGCCATTCATGGTGGCACGATAACTATTGTTATAGGCAAACTACACAAGGTAGTATCTCTTCCCAATTTCCTCCTCATGCGGCCACATTTGCTCATGACATGTCTTCAAAACACAGATCGTCCTTTCAGGTGAGATCGGTTTGAGGATGGAATCGCGTACTAAGATTCGACTTGGTCCAGCATGACTTCTGCGGACTCCTCCAAAACCAGCGTGAACCTCGGGTCACGATCGGCGTGTCGATACCGGCACACCATGTAACGTGCGATTTCCTTGGCGTAAAGGTGAGCAAGCTTATCTAACCGTCGTCATCCGAGATCGGTGAAATGAGCGGCCGTCGGTCTATCGTACGACAACCCATATAGCGATGTTTCCTCTCCGTGACCTTGGAAAACTCACGCACAAAATCCATACGATATGATCCCGTTTCCACTGCGGGATTGGTAGCAGTTGCAACAAACTGACGGACGTTGGTGTCGACTTTCACTGGCGACAAGCGAACATCGTTCCTGCAGCGGCTACATCCTTTTTCATCCCTTCCCACAAAAGTTCCTTTTAAGGTCTACGTACATTTGGTGCTTCACGGATGAGTTTGTATCACGGTGCCTCATGAGCTTCACTCATGATTTTATCTCTCAATTCCCTATTGAGTGGCACACATAACCTTCCGGAATAGTAGCGCGTTATCCGCTTGCGTGAAACCGCACTATCTTCTAGCCTTGCTTTCAAGCGTCTTCTCCGAATTAGATCTCGCCATTGCGCTTGCTCACGATGGCTTCTCTTAGATCCGGTTCGTTTGTCGAAAGCTGCGATGAATCCTTACTGCGATTCGGCGGATGAATCACTTCGGTGAGCTTCGAAATCTCGAATAAGCTCTTTCTCTTGCGTGAAAGATATCCCACCCGCTCTCGACTTGCGACTAAGAGCATCTGCTACGACATTGGCTTTTCGGGTGATAAGCGATAGAGCAATCATAATCCTTTACCAACTCTAGCCATCTCCTTTGCCTCGTATTCGACTCTTTTGTTCAAAGAAATACTTGAGGCTCTTGTGATCGTGAAGATTTCACGCTTAACTCCATAGAGATAGTGCCTCCAAATCTTGACGCATGAGCGGCTTGCCGCTAACTCCGGATCGTGAGTTGGGTGGTTCAACTCGTGCGGTTTCAGTGACGAGGCAGCGTAGCTATAACCTTCCGTTACGCATGAGAGCCTTAAACCAAGTTTGGATGCATCGGTGTGAACCACAAACCCATCGTTCCCTTCCGCACGGCTAACAGCGGGGCGGTTGTTAGCTTCTTCTTTAACTCTTGAAACTTGCTTCACAAGCTCCGGACCATGAAAACTTGATTCCTTTCTGAGCATTGCGTCGTCGGCCTTGCCAACTTGAAAACCGCCGATGAAGCGTCTATAATATCGGCCAAGCCTAGAAAGCTTGAACCTCATTGGCATTAGTGGAACCTTCCGATTACTACTGCTTCAACCTTCAGCGGGTCGACTTTGATTCATACTGCGGACACGATATGTCCGGAACATCACTTCTTTCGGCCAAACTTCGCACTTGCTATACTTGGCATACAACCTCTGCGCTCGTAACGTTTCCGAGCGGTGCGGAGGTGTTCTTTATGCAACTCTGCATTCTTGGAATAGATGAGGATATCATCGATAAAACCAAGGCGAAACTATCCGGAATCTTGATGGAAAACTCGATTCATCGATCCGTGAAGCTTCTTGGCGCGTTGGTGAAACCAAAGCGGCATCACGATGAACTCGTAGTGCCCATACCTCGTCTGACGCGGTCTTACGCGTCCTCCTTCACGATCTTGAGCTGATGGTAGCGACCTCAAATCGATCTTAGAAGACACTTCGCTCCTTGAGCTGCTCAAAAGATCGTCGATCCTTGGAAGAGGATATACATTCTTGATCGTCGACTTATTGACTCTGCGTAGTCGATGCACATCGCGTTGACCCGTCATTCTTCTTGACGACAGGCGGCGCTCCCGGCGACACGCTGGGTCGGATAAAACCTAGATCAGCGGCTCACTGCAGCTGCGCTTCCGAGTTCTTGCGATTCTTTAGGTGCCATTACGTATGGTGCCTTTGATCTGGTCTTGCTCACGGTTCCAAATCGATAGTGAATTCCACGCTTGTCTATCGGTGGTAAACACAGTCCTCGGGAAACACGTCAGGATATTCACACCAGCGGCTCCTCTTACAAGCCCTTGCGCTGTTCGTCGTGTCTGTCGAACTTACGAAAGTTTGACAACTTCCTCTGATCATCCTCAACGCCTTGGTCTTGAGATCGTTAACGCAAACACCCGTCCTTATGCCATGAAACAAACTTCCACTCCTTGGCTGTCCGAAAAGCAACTTCTCTCTCGAGACAGCGTATAGTTGCCATGTGCTTTTCAACCAATCCATGCGAAAGATGACATCGAAATCTTCCATTCAGATGACATGCAATTACATGACCATACGCTCACGATTTCTACTTCACAGTTACGGCATATCTCTTTTGCCTTTAGCACTTACCGACGGGATGCTAATTTCCGGTACTCTGTGATTTCTTGGGTACCAAACCCAACCTCTCACCGCGATTCTCGGCGAAAGAATGTGAGGCTCTGTATCAAACAAAGCAAAATGGGTATATCACTCGTATGGATTATACTGCAGATTTCAGGGAGCTTGAGCTGCACTGCTGGCGATTCAGGCGTACACCCATGCTTCTTTGCGGTGGCCTTTGGTTTGCTTGCCTAGGGTGATCTCACCTTTCGTTGTTTGTCTCGGCGGACATGATTACTCCTCCCTTGGGGCTGGGCTGCCTTCTTCTTACGCTGCCTTCAGCCTCTAACGGACAATCTCGGCGTAATGTCGGACTTGCTAGCGATAGCACTCGGTGCTACCTTGCACACTTTCGCGAAATGATTCCTTTGGCATTTACGGCACCAAGGTTTTCAACTCACACGCATGGGTTGGAAATTCCTTCCAAGGTTGCTTTCTCTCTGAATGCGCTTGATTTCTTGGAATCAACTGGACGCTCAGTTCATTGGAACACTGATTGCCTTTCCTCGATCTTCCATTTCCTCTTACCTCTTCCTCCGTCGATGATGGCTGTCGGGTGGCATCGTTCTTTCTGGGGCAACATTGACTCAATGTTTAATGCCGGTTCGAGGGCTGCGCATCGTCGGATCTCACGGCCGGCGAAATTCCGATCTGGCGGAGTCCTCTCTGAACACATGCGCCTGGCGACCTCGGTTCTGACAGTGCGTAGCATAACGTGGCAGGCGATTGAGCGGCGATCGTTTCGGTGACCGTCGCTTCTTCTTTGCGAAGATTCGGTCGTTTTGCGCCTGCTCTGCGTATGCGCCGGCACATACTTTCCAGGTTCTTCCTGAAATCTTCCCACGTATACCTTGCCCTTGTCACGGTGTTAGGGTCTTCTCACAGATTCCCACGAAATCAGCCTCATCGGTTAGGCGAAAGATCGCGCAATTCGGCTTTTACCAACTTCTTGGCGATGTATTCGAAGATCCTTCGGTGGATCGTATCGATTCTCAGCGTCGATCGGTTCGCGAGACCGTCGAATGTGGGGGATTACACTGCGAAAACTCGATCGCATGCCGGCGAACCAAAGGTGGTTCTGCATGACCCTTCTCATACCTTGACCCGAGCAATTTTAAGATATGTTATGATTCGAGAAAGGTTAGATAGTAAGGGATGAATTGAGATGTAACCATGATTGTCGAACCGTGTCTCGGTTATCAACAAGTGAAGGCATTGTATCAAAGGCCTTATAAGAGGTTATAATCTCTAGAGCTACGAATGAAAATGGAATGATGTAGCAATGAATCTATGAGCGAGTTACGCGAAAGTCGTAAAAAGAATCGACTCTTATATGGGTAGTAGTGGATTGACTCACCAATTATGTTTTGTCTTGCCTATTGGATGACTCGTAGACCGAAAAGTTAGCTACTGTGCAAAAGGAAATTGTATATTTTAGGGGAGTACCAAAACCTATCATTTGGATAGAAACTTGAGTACCCCTAGGTTTGAACTAACTCCATAGGAGTTTGACAGAGATTGAGCAACATAGATGTCCACTCCGAGACGGATAGACAATCGGGAAGGACAACCCAAGCGGCAAGCATACGATAGAACATTAATGTTAGATCAAAGTGTAAGTGGGAGCGTGTTGTACCACTTGGTGAGGTATGTCGACGTAGGCTGTCGAATAACGATCGAATATAGCCTTATGAGGCATATTGCGGAAAAGTATTGACCACCACTTTATTGTAACAAAGTAGGTGAAAAAGGTATAAAGTCTCGGCGTCGTAGCGACACGTGAGATATCTACCCAATAAGGCAAAGAATAAGAAAAGCTAAGGACAAACAAAGTCTTCTGACGTCGCGTAAATCGATTGCATTTTAAATGCGGATTAAGTTTCTTAGATTTCTCCATCTAGAGAATTATAAAATCGAATCTGAGAATCTTGAGACCACGTTTTGTAGAACCTTCGACTTCTAATAATAATAGGCCTAGTAGCCTATAACTTGGTATTCCCCAAATTCGGAAAAATGAATATTTTTCCACTGTCATAGTTAAATCGAAAATGACCCGATTCGTAAACCGACATGATGGCGTGACCTTTGAATCGAGATGAGTTATGATGAAAATCTCGACTAATTTGATCGTGCGATTCAACGATTAAGGAATCAAGTTTGGGTTTTAATGAAAATCGATGGAAGAACCATGGACAAAAGGAAAACACGTGGAAAGATAAGATGTTAGATCTGAATACCCATACTTTATGAGTATGCAAATTTGGAGACGAAATTTCTTTTAAGGGGTAGGATGTAATATCCGTAGAATTAGATGCCTAATTACGGTTTTGAAACAGTAAATTAGGAATTATTGTACGATTCAATCGATAAGATAGCGAATAATGGTTTCGATATTCTGAAGGGCAATTCTATTTATATTCATGAGAATTGTGAATTTAGAAATAGAAGTTTGTAAAGCATATCGGTATTATTTTAGCCGATTACACATCATCGTCGGTATTTTGTGAAATTTTGAGACGCGAAGATTGGAATTAATTTTCATATTAATTCCTATGTTACTAGAATATTAATTATAAAGTAAGTTAAAACTTCTGCGACCATTTTGAGATGAGTCGATTATGATCATTTGAGGCGTTTTGAGCGTTAACGTCTAGAGATGTTTGAGAGATGAGTTCAATGATCGGAAATTATCTAATTAATTTCCTATCATTAATTATATAATCAGTAATATTAAATATTAAAATCAATTTTGAGTTATTAAAACTCGATATTTATGAAATGGGTTTGAAAACCTAATTATACAAATTAGGGTTTGGTCCGAATAATGATACCATTAAATTATCTATGGTATCTAAATTATATGTTATGATATATATATATGGTATTAATGTACAAAAATAAAATAATCCTACCTATTTGGACCCTAAACCTTAGGCCTCATGGATTGACAAGATGTTGTCTTTCTTTAACCAATGAATGAAGAGCTCTTTACACTCCTCAATCATCATCTCCTACTCCCAAAAATTTGCCTACCTATTTGGACACCTACATAGCCATAGGCCATCATGAGATGGCATGGCATGATGGTCACTCCTTAACACCATGCATGGAAAATCTTTCTAGCCTACACTAATCATCACCACCTCTACATCAACCATGATTCCTATTGTGTGTGTGTCTAAGAGAGAGAGATACATGGGACTCTTCCATACACTTCATTTCACTCATAATACATTTCTCCTCTCTCCCCAAAATTTTCAGACCTCTCCTCTCCTTTCCTCTCTTCTTCTTCTCCTACACCATTTCCACCATGGAAGAGAGCTCAGCTCCTCTCTCTCATTCATCTTCAAATTCGTGACTAAGGTATAACTATCTCCTATGACTCTTAGACATGATTAAATCATACTTGCATGATTAGATTGATGATCTTGGTGGTGATTTGGGGTGATAGATTCACCATTTTCGTGGTTATATGAAATGCATACAAAAGAATAAGCTTAAAACTGAAAACTGGAAGTATGTTACGAAAACAGTAACTTCATAAAATGATTTGACTAAGTTAAAGTGGTCCGATGAATGTGAAATTTTACTATGTTGAAATTAAACATGTCTATTACGTCTCTGTAAAATTTCAAGTCAATCCAACTTGATTTTCTATTTTAATTCTATTTGTCAAAACACTGCACAAATTTGTAAAATTTGGTGTTCATCACCCACAGTCCATAGCTTTCGTTTAGAGTTTGGCTAATGTTAAAACTCTAAAATTTTCATAAACATAAATTAGCATGTCTAGAAGATCTATGTAAATTTTCAGAATTTTCTAAAATTTTTACTATTTATTCCAGATTTTTCAAACGAACTGCACAAAACTGTCACTGTAGTGATAGCTTGTAGTAAAATATTTTATCTCCCAATCTATTTTGAATCATTGAGTAAGGCTTTTCTGGATTAAACTAGACTTAAGTGGCTTTTCAATATGATTGGTTGCATTCCTAGATTCCTTATAATTAACTCACTGTGAATTTTTAAAGTTGACGCATTACAGTAAGATTTTTGGACAAACTGCTTTAGTAAAATCCTGAAAATTTTTCTAAGTATAGAAGAAGTCAGTTCGAGTTGCCCACTTTGAGCCTATATCTCCAGAACCACGACTCTTTTGGGTCGACTTCCTTCTTAGAACATATAGTACATATTTAGAGGTTTCCATAATGTGTCTTTGTGCGGTCATACGTATTTTTAATCAAGAGTTATGAATCGTCAAAGTATGACTCTAAATCTGAAATTACGAAAAGTATAGAAGTCAGTTCGAGTTGCCCTTTGGGACCCTATATCTCCAGAACCACGACTCTTTTGGGTCGACTTCCTTCTTAGAACTTACAGTACATGTTTAGAGGTTTCCAGAATGTGTCTTTGTGCGGTCATACGTATTTTTAATCGAGGTTATAGATCGTCAAGTATGACACTTGGGTTGTTTAAAGCTGTTTTGAAAATTAAACACTTGAAATTTAACTAAGTGTTGAAACTCCCTATGTGAAACATGCCTTATGTGACTAACATGCTATTAATTGATGCATTCATATGATATGTATGGTACATTAAAGCATTAATAAGATGCAATTTAGGATAAAACAACAATATGATATTTTACGAGCCGTCTTAACGTGAAATATTTGACTAATGACTACATGATCAATTGATTGTATATCATGCCATGATATACACTCAAGTAGAAATATGGGTTCTAAGACCCGATGGATGTTTCAACTCCAAAACCTCAAAGCCGAGAATAGATAGGCTAAGCTAGGACTCATAATCAATCGGTTAGACGATCTGATCCGGTGGGCATCTTATCTTCAAAATGTGGGCCTTTTCTTACCCTAAAATGTGACTTTAATGTTATTCAAATGAGTTTATTCTGATCTTATTCAGTGTTATCAAATGTTTCTTGCATTACACCGAAAATATTTCGTTTTGTGTATGGATCTATCGTTTGCGGGTAGTTGTGGAATAGTTGGAACTTTATTATGACAAGTTATGTCATTTGGGTCGTGACCTTTTAATGTCGGGTCTGTCGGATGATAAATGCACGCTAGGATTGGCGTGAAGGTTGGAACTATCGTTGTGTTAACATATGCTTGGTGTGTCTGTCGGGATTCGGCGGTCACGGCGTCGTAGATGGGAGGCCTCCTCGGCGTTTATTATTATTATTATTATGTATTGTGACTATGAGATCGGTCCATACACAGAAAATGCTTGGCGAGCTACTTTTATGACCGAAATGATTTTAGTAAGCCAAGGCCTTTTAACTAAAACCCATGTGTTACTCGACATTGGCGGTAATTCTAATATTATCAAATGTTTTGGCATGAGTCCAGAGTGCATTCTTGTACTCGACCGCATGTTGTTTTTAAATGTGCGGGTTGAGCGGATGATTGATGGGCGGTGTTGAGCAATAGGAATATTGTCATTGAAAAGTTTATACCTTGATAGTACATGTCATATGTACATATCACATGTTTTCATGCAGAACTTAAGTTATGTACTAAAGTCAAGAACATGCTTGTCATATGAATTATGGCTTTTGTTAGGAGAATTCCTTGTTTAATTATACATGTTTAGAGTTCTGATCCTTCTAAATCCTACTTAGGATTTGGGGATGTAACAGTGGTATCGAGGCGGTTCGCTCTTGAACCCAAATCTCCTTTAAGATTAAGTCTAGATTGAGTCATTAGACTTCTAAAGGTTAGCGGACAATGCTCAACACTCCATCACATCAAGCTCAACGAAATGAGGTAAATGATTCTTTCCAAAGTTTTGAAAATTTCCACGGCGGATGAATGTTTATGAAATGATTTTTATTAATAAAATGAAAAGATTGAAAGTGAAAAGGATGAAAATGATTTTTTCAAAGATTCCAATATCGGTATGGGCGCATATTTAAGAAACTCAAAGATTCCCAATATGCGGTATGGGTATATTTAAGAAACAAAGTTTGATTTATGATAACAAATGATTTTCTCGGTTTGAAATCGAAAGTTTGAAGTGAAGGATGATTGAAATGATCTTTCGAAATGGTATGAGAAAGGTTGAGAATGAATGTTATGACAAATGATTTGTTGAAAGTTATGAAAAGAAGGAAGATATAAGGAGATGATGACAATGATGTGAGAAAGTTTGCGTGATATGCAAGATGAAATATTTGAAATCACGAAATTGATAAGTGTTCATTATTATGAACAAAGTTATATTATTCATGCTTCAAGTGATTGAGATTGGACGATTTGTCAAAATGATATGTTGAATTGTGAAATTACGAAGTACATGTCTGACAAATGAGCTACGTATGAATATTTGAAGTTTTACTTCAACTAAAGTTCTTTATGATGATAAGCATGCTAGCTCAGCGAGCGTAGACTTTTAAAGCATGATCCCTTTCGAAAGAATATAGAAGTAAGAACTTCCTCCATTACAAGACAAAATGCGATGGATTTGAGAACTTGATCCATCTTGAGTATCGAAAAGAAAAGTTTATACAAAATTGTGCAACCTCGACTTGACCTCGGCATGTCTGTGTCGACTTTGATTGAGAATTTATAATGTCGACTTTGACATATCGACTTTGGTAGCTTATGCGACCTCGGCGTTGGCATTTCTCGTACTACGCGGCATCGGTAGCGGCATGCGACCTTGGCGTCGGCAGCTTATGATCTTGACGCGTAAATTTTCTGCACTCGCGGTGATTTTGTTTGATTAGTTCTCGATCGTGTGAACTCCGATTCGTCGGTTTTGCCTCGTGCCCTGTACTGTACTTCATTTCTTATGAAGGACCAAGTTCATATTCCTACTCCAGGATTCACGAGGATCAGTTGAAGCTAGCTACATGATTTATAGAAAGTAAGAGCGTTATATGCGATCGAATCTTAGAATGTTACTAAGAAAGTAAGATTGCCGACATACAAGTAGACCCACGCGTACATAAGAACCTTTGTTGATGACCTATTAGGGTATATAAGCTTTCAAAATTATATTCATCACAATATCGTTGAGTTTAACTCTGACCTAGTTCATTGAGAATTCATTCGAGTTTCTCACTTCTTACGAAAATTTTTCAACCAAAATTCATAAAGTGTCCTTTGAACCCAAATCCTAGCGTGGTGAGAAAATATTTGTGGCGGCCAGCCCTATGACCAAAGAAATCTCGATGTCGTCATTACGGTCTTGGACCTAGAGCCCCTTTATTCGGTCTAAAAGCATATCGAATCAATCATTGAAAATATGTTATTTGATTTGTGAGACAACGTTTTTAAGTAGTCGTGATAATTCTTTCGACTCTTGAAACCATCAAGTATAATGACGTTGACTTACCTTGTCACTAAATGCAATTAGTGAGCGATAAACATCGAGATATGAAATAGGTTGACTTATTTGATCACCAAAGTTCGGACCGATGTGATAGACATGAAATCGGGATGTGAAAAATCTCGATGAGGCGAGATATTTTCCCATAATACACATGGATGTGATGACCCTTGATGGGCTTTACAAAGATTGATAACGGTGAAGTTATACCTTATTACATTACGATAATCAAGTTATGAATAAGATACTCTTTAGCATTGAATGCGAGTAAAAGCAAGAAAAGTATATGATATCAGTGGGATATGAACTCCTTTTATGTCTAAAGAGATTACAACTTATCTTTAAGATAGTTGGTTGTCCTTGAAACCTCGTTAGTAGGTTGGACATGTTTAAAAGAATAAAGATCGTACAAAATATTCCTTTCGAGAATATATATATATATATAAGGAAATGATAGCATCTCGGAAAATAGATCCATCGCATATACCTCGATCGATGAGATTATGCTTGAGCATAATCGATTCAAATAATTGAAACTTGGTTAAGAGATGATAATGAGATGGAGGAATCATAATCTTAAGTTATGTACTAAAGTCGAGAACATGCTTGTCATATAATTATGGCTTTTGTTAAGGAGAATTCCTTGTTTAATTATACATGTTTAGGTTACAATCCTTCCAAATCCTACTTAGGATTTGGGGATGTGTTTATAATATCTTGAAATTATATAAAATAATAATAGGAAATTAATTATTATAATTTCACGAGCATTAAACTCATTTTACAAAGCGTCTCTAGGCGTTGGCGTTAACGTCTCAAAGCGTTCAAAATCGACTCATCTCAAAATGGCAAGTAGCTCGTCTTACTTTATAAATATATTCCTTTTAATAAAGGAATTAAGATGAAATTAATTCCAAGCTTGCAGCTCGAGATTTCCATAAAATCTTTGCGTTAAATCGCGTTTGACGTTAAAATAATCTTGTCGTCGTTTCATAAATTTCATTTCCGTAATTCACAATCCTTAGTGAATTATAAAAAGAATGTTATAGCGATATCGTATCGAAATCACAATATTCGATGTCGTAAAAATTTATATCTGACAAAACCAATTACGGGTTTAGAATCGTGTCGTATGTTCGTTTCTTTGGAATATTACGGGAGAAGACTTTCCCTCTAATACCCTCTCCTCTCGGTCCTCAATTGAATAAATAAAAATATGGAGCTTTCTCTAATAATGAGTTATGTCTCGCTTAGTGATGTGAAATAGAGTTAATACTCCTTACATATGTTGGACCTTGAACAACTCGAGGCCATGCAATTTTGATCTAGAGCCGTCGGCTCGATTGGAATCGAGGATGATGATTTTTAATTATATTATTCTTAATACTATTTATTAATCAAGATATAATTCCCAAATGTAAGAACACATCATTTGATTTATACTAGGTTAATGTATAACATAGATACCACTTGAATAATTAAAACATCACATAGCATAGTGTATATCAAAGTGGCGTGAATTATGTTGTTTATAACATAAGGTCCGACATTTACTATTCACAAGTGATACATATTTTATTTTCATGTTATTAATTGATATATATCATATTATATGTCTTAGATAATAATTTATATCATAGGAAAATTAATGGTATCATTTCTGTGAAAACCACAATTTTGAATTAGGGTTTTAGAAATTAACAAATTGATCACTATTGAATCCTTAATGATCTAGCATTGTTTAATGCTAAATAATACTCTAATTACATAAAATAATCATTGGAATTTAAATACTATAATTCCTCGATCATTAAACCCATTTTGATTAGATCTCAGGCGTTAACGTTTGATCGTCTCAAAGCGTTGATTATCGACTCATCTCGAAATGGTGCTAATAAAGTCGTAATTACTTTATTAAATTATTCCATTTGATAATGAATTTAATTCTAACCAACTTAGAAAATTTCATGAAATTTTTAACTATCGATCGTGTCGGCGTTAAAATATCTTGCCGAAATACTTTATAACGTTATTCCTTAATTCACAATTTAGTGAATATATAATAGGGATTCATTCACGTAATAAATCGAAATCATTATTCGATGTTTTCTAATTTAATATATCGTGAAATTCTAATTTCGAGTTATAAATATAAATCGGGCATTTAATTCTGGATATTACATCCTACTCCCTAAAGAAATTTTGTCCGAAATTTGCATACAGTAAAATAATTTGGGGTATCGTTCTTTCATAGCATCTTGACTCCCGTGGCCTCTACTTATCGTGATGTTTCACACTTTGACTAGCGAAATTGACTTGTTAAGTAATTCTTTGAACTTTATGGTGAGTATTCTTTGGGTTCTTCTTCATAACTCATATACGGATTGAGGATCACGTCGTCTTCTTTGGATCCGTGTTTTGGATCGTGTCGTATTTTCTTAGTTGTGACACGTGAAAGCGTTGTGTACATTCCGACTTGGCGGAAGAGCGACCTATAGCTCTTGGTCCTATCCTCTCTAAGTTTCATAGGGTCCTATAAGCGGGGTCTTAGTTTTCCTTTTAATCAACACGATAATCCGCTTTTGATGGAGAGACCTTAGAAACACTTTATCTCCATTTTAAAAAGCATCGGATCTACAGCGTATCGGTTAAGACTTTGTCTATCTTGAGCTTTCTTTATTCTTTACTAATTTGTCGGATGATTTCAATCATTTCATTCCTTGCCTGAGCCTATAATTCTCCTCTTGACCACCGTCCAATAAAGCGGTGATCTATATTTCTTGCCATCTGAGGCCGTGTGGGGCCGTATTAATCGTCGTGTAGCTATTGTTGTAGGCAAACTCGATAAGGGTAAGACATCTTCCCACTTTGCACCTCGATCAACACTATTGTTCTCAACATATCTTCGATTATAGAATCGTTCTTTCATTGCCCATCGATCGTGGGTGAAATCTTTGTCTTTGAAGTTCATTTAGTGCCCAATTCTTTTGTAAACTAACCCGGAATCTTGATGTGAATTTAGAGTCTCTATCGGATGTAATAGATTTTGGCACTCTATGCGATCGTATAATTTCTTTTACGTGCGTGAGCTAACTTGTCGGATCCATAAGTAATCTGAATTGGTAGAAAGTGTGCACTCTTTGTGAGTCTATCAACAACTACCATATAGCGGTGTTCCTCTCTTGATTTGGGTAAATCGTATGAGTCCATCGTTATCTCATCCCATTTCCACTCGGGTATTCCCAGTGTAACTTCCGTGAGGCGTTGATGTAACTTTCACTTTGGCAAACAAGGCGGCGTTCTAAAGCTACGTCTCGTTTCGTGCCTTCCCGAGACTTTCTTTTAGATCTTGGTACGTCTTAGTCTTTGCTGGGTGGGCGGTATAGGGTGTATCGTGAGCCTCGCTCATTATTTCGTTTGAGCTCGGCGTTATGCGAGCATATCCTTCCTGAAACAATAAGGCGTTGTCGATCTTGCGAAATTCTTTAGTCCTTGATCCTTACCTTTTCTCTTATCTTTTCTAACTTTTCCTCCATCCTTTGTTTCTCTATGATTCTTTTCTTAAATCGGGCGTCGAGGTTAGTGTGAGCGATACAATTCGTGATAGTCTACGGTTGTTCGACCAATTGATTCTAATTCTTTTAAATTCCTCAGCAGTTTTCTTCCTTCGTAAGGAGACATCCTAATTGGTGGATTCTTACGACTTAAGGCATCGGCTACTACATTCGCCTTTCGGGTGATAGTTAATACCACGATCGTAATCCTTTACAGTTCGAGCCATCTTCTTTGTCTCATGTTTAGATCTCTTTGCTCGAAAAAATATTTCAAACTCTTATAGTGCGTAAAGATCTCATCTCGCTCCATAGAGATGATGTCTCCGGTTTTGTGCATGAACCACGCGGCTAATTCAAGTCGTGAGTTGGATAGTTTAGTTCATGTGGTTAAGTTTTGGGATGCATATGCTATCACTTTTCCTTCTTGCATCAAACAACCAGGTCCATTCTTAGAAGCATTTGTATAAACTACATCTCCTTGTCGCTAGGAGCGCTATGGCGACTTGTTAACTTTGCTTGAGTTTTTGAAAACTCGCCTCACGTTCTTGAGTCGATTAAACTTGATTCCCTTCGGAGTAGGCGGGTTATTGGCCTTGCAATTTTGGAGAATCCTCGATGAATCTCCGGTAATAACCATTAGTCGGAGAACTTATGATTTCATTCCAGGGTTCTTGGCGATTTCCATCCTTGTCTTTCTTACCTTGGTTGGATCTACTTTAATTCCTACTGGACACGATGTGTCGAGGAACATTACTTTCTTGACGAAATCGCATTTGCTAAACTTAGAACTTTTCAACTCTCAAGGATTAGACACCGTTCTTAGATGTTCGCTTATGATCCTCTTCGTTCTTGAATAGATAAGAATATCATCTATGAAGATCAAAACAAATTTGTCCAAATATGGATGAAACACTCTGTTCATGAGGTCCATAAACACGGTGGTGCATTGGTTAATCGAGCGGCATAACTATGAATTCATAGTGTCCATATCACGGTTCGAATGCGGATTTTAGATCGTCTTCGGCCGTACTTTGAGTTGGTGATAACGACTTGAGATCAATCTTGAAAATAAACTTGCTCCTCGTAATTGATCAAGCGGATCGTCGATCCTTGGCAAGGGTATTTGTTCTTGAGTGTCATCTTGTTGGGTTCGATAATCGATGCACATTCTCAAAACCATCCTTTTCTTGACAAATAAAGCAGTGACTCCCAGGTGAAACACGGTCTAATAAAGCTGGGTCGACAATTCTTGAATTTGGATCTTGATTCTTCAATTCTTTTGGAGCCATTCTATAGGCGCCTTTGACCTGGAGCCGATCCAGAGGTTCAAGTCGATGTTGAATTCAATTGTCTATCGAGGTAATCTGGTAGATTTTTAGAAATCGTGGAAATTCTCGAACAACCTCTATGTCTTGATTTTCCTTTCGGTTTATCTTCTGTTGGGTAAGCGGCAGCGAGCATCCTTTCGGTTTATCATTCTTCTGCCTTCAGCGATATAATTGGGATTCTCTTTCCATGCGATTCCGTGAAAGTCGTAGCTTCTTGTCGGAAAATGAAATGAAATTTTCCTTTCTTTCAGACGAATAGTGGAATGAGTTTTAGCTAACTTGTCCGTTCCTAGGATTATGTCGTCACCATGGGTATTATGTTCAAATTATTCGCGAACATTAAGTGATCCTAAATTGACTCTGGGTTCGGCGGATATGTTATGCTGATCATAATCCCCACCTAGGTGAAGAGATTCTCATATCATGACTTGCTTTTAGACCTAAGTTCCAACATATCTACATGATCTTGCTATAAAGGAATGTGAACCACGTCGAACAATATTATAATAGATGCGTTGAGAAGAACTCCCATACTGCCGGGTTTTCTCTGGTTACATTAGTTTTGCCTCCGATGTAAGGCATATGCTCTACTTTGGGCGGTGAAAGTGAAGTGCTTGCCCAGTTGATTCTCTGTTGTTGTCTTAGTGTTCTTCTTTGGCGTTGTCGTTGTGGTTGCCCTTTGTTATTGAGGTTCTTTGTTTGTTGTTCTTTGGAATTGGTGAGCTGAATTTGAATAATACATGATTTGGGCATTGCGGGTTGGTTTGGTCTTACAATTGTTTAGGTACCACAGGACAATTGTTGGCATAGTGCTCCTTTCATCCCTGAAACAATTTCCCGCCCATGCACATTCCTTTGTGCAGGTTTACGCATTTAGCGCGGAAGAGCCCTCATCTGTTCTTGTGGGCCTGCACGGTGGAACAAAAGCCGCCACTTTCTCAATCTGGTTGTGCCATGTTTCCTTGCCGTCGTTTATTACTACGTTACGAATATTTCCCTATACTATTACCATAATTTGCTTCCCATTTCCTTTTACCCTTATCCACTATATATGCGTACGAGCGATACGAGCTTGTCTTGGCATTTGCCTCAATATCGAGCTCGTCCTGAGGCACCGGTATCGTCGAGTCTCCATGATTGGCGAGAGACATCCTTATCTCGGCGCTGGGCAGACCTAAACTTTTATGACATTTTCAAATCGTTAACTTGATCGAGCATACCTTGACATGTCATGAAGGTGCGATCATATTCGATTCTGAGACATCTTTTCTTGTTTCAACACAGAATTCGTGCTCCTTCATTCTCATAACTTTTTGGAAATACTTGTCATACATCTCCTCTTGAAATCCTCCCAAGTAAATTCTTCCATACATTACTGTGATGAAATCTTCTTAAGCTTCCCGGAAGTCGGCTGGTCCGATTAAGGGAAAGGTAATACATGGCGATCGCTCTTGTGTGCACCGTAAAAAGTCGAAGATTAGTTCCATTGTTCTTATCCGTTTTACCTTCCTCGAGTTCCTTTTCCATTAAAAGCAGGAGGTTTCTAGAAAAAGTTCATCTATCCTACGATCGGTGGATGTGGGGTGGTATATCTTACGGTTCTGTCTTGGGATTCTCTTTCCTCTTCCTCTTCCTCGACCACGATTCCTTAGGGATCTTGTCTAGGTGGCGATACGCTATATAAAACATATAATTAGCATCACACATTATTTTCATAATTTAACATATATAATATCATTATAGCCTCATTGTAAAAGCGACTTTAATAAAACATTTCGTCTTTGTCATTTACAATTTGCCATAAAAAGCCCATTCGGGTCATATATATATAAGAAAATTTTGCCTAGGCAGAATTTGTTTGGTCAGATCATTCAAACGAAAATTATATACATACCGGCTCACATAGCCTTACAAAACATTAAGTTTTTCCTTCCATCATTTACTAAACACATCAAAACTACATACACTAACTATATATCTACTTAAGTCTTGCCCATTATAAAGTCTGGTCTTTGTCCTCGTCCTCTTGGGATCTTCTTCTCCTCAGAATCATCCTCTCGTCGTATACTCGGATGGTCTGCCTCAATATCTCCTATCGCGTATATGTCGATCGGGACGTAATCCTCGGGTCTTGGTATGTCGGTCGTGTCGGATTATGCGACACGTCTTGGACTATAACATCACTGTGTCGACTTTTCGCATCCTATTGGTGAGCTCTTGGAGGTGGTGGGCTGTCTGCCGTGAAAGGCGGTAGTGGTGGATGTAAGGATGTCCAAAGTCGGCGGAGGAAGGCGAGGCTCTTAGTGCTCTCGGTGCTTTCACATCCCACATGAGCAGCACGCCTCGTTAAGCGAGATCTTGTGGTACTCTGGGATCAACTGTCGTGGAACCTCGGTATACAACCATTGGCGAGTCATCACCCGGTATACTCTCGCGGAGAAGATAAGGTCCCCCGGTGCAACTCCATAGATCTTGTACATCGTGGATATAATAAACACAGGCAGAGTCTTGATCGGTCATAACGTGACCACGGTATATGTGGTCTCACGTATCTCGGGCGTAGTCCTCCCAATCCTGAGGAGTATGGTCGAGGGCGGCTGATGCCGTCGTAATCTATCACGCCGTAGCTCGGGAGCATTCTCAGTCGAGGTGGTACATCGAAATTCCCTAAGTCTTAGCCCGGCACGTCCAACAATCTCGGTATGTGCGCTTCCTCGGGCATGGCGTGGTCTTATTCTCCTCTGTATAACTCATCTCTTGTCAATGATCAAAACTAACATAAGTCGAACTAATATCATCAGATGGCGATCGAGATAACTTAAGTACCTCTGTTAAGCAACTAGGATAAAGCGAACAATGTATAAGGTAGATAAGTGTTATTAGGTACAACCACATGCCATATCTTTCTTATTCTACTTGGAAACTTATTACTAGTAGCGTTCTAAGGTCCATATTGTACTATAAAGTCTTTGTTCTAACTAAAACTCGAACAAATTTTCAGACTCTCGTGCATTCTGGAAAAAGCAGGGTTTCAGTCCTTCAAAACAAATGAAGTTCGGTGTGTTAGGAGTGCGTGGCGAAAACCATGCATAGTCGGTCCTAGCAGCAGATGAGCTAGAACAAAATTTGCGGTGCGGCGAGAAAAATGCAGCGTTCGGGGCTAGATCCGAGGCAATGCGGCCGAGGTCATGCATGCTGTGCTGCCCAAGTAGTCACGACTACCAGGTCTCGTATCCAGTCGAGAAAAAAAAAATTCGGAATCAAAATCAGCGGTCATACATGTTGAAGTCACAATTGATGTCGGCCGTATCGGGTCGTGATGAATGCCGATGTCGTTCATTTCTAAAAAGTCGAAGTGGTTCTCGTTTATCTTTACACTAGTCTTTTGCCGTTCGAGTTCGAGGCTATCGTTACTTTAAATGTTCTGGTCATTCTTTTTGTTCTTGTGAGAAAAAGTTCATACTTCTAAGTTCTTTTGCATACGTGATCATCTCCTTATATTGTCTATGTTATTCTTGTGATGACATATCATTCGTAAAATCAACGTGAAATTTAAAACTAAAATTTAAATGGATGACAATACAGTTCATTCATACACATATTTCTTTGAATTCATCATTTCAACTTGACCGTTCACGTTCATTTCGAACATATACATTCATTTCAATTCAATCACTTTGCATATCTCACAATTTCAAAATCGAATTTTGAAATTTTCTTACTCATAACTTTCATTTCAATTGAGTATCATAACATTTCTTTTCCTTTTTCTTCAAATATAATTTCAATCTTGTTTATCATTAAAACTTTTCATTTGAGAGTTTGAAAAGAAATAATTTACCTCGTCCAGGTTGGTTTGGATGTGATGGAGTGTTAGTATAGTCGGCCGATTTCTAGAAGTCTAGTGACTCGATCTAGACTTAATCTTGAAAGAGATTTTGGGTTCAAGAAGCGACGCTCGATACCACTCGACACTGACCACAATCTGGGGCGGATTAGGGGCGATTGAAGAGCATGCTTAAGGATCATGAAGGCTATTACGAGGATATATAATCGTAAAATAACATGATTGAACCATTATATACATTACTAACATAATGTACGGAAGTTGAACCAGCATCGAAAGAATACAAATGATGCGGGACTTCATTTGTTAATATCATATTATCAAAAACATCGTTCAAATTACGTGACGTGTGAATACACATATGACGATGTGTATTGAGTTCTTAACATGTAAACATTAAAAGCATTCGACTTCCTCAACGCCTCCATCGTCATCATCATCATTCGACCGCACATTTAAACACAAACATGTAGAGGTGAGTACAAGAATACTTTCGGTGGACTCATCAGAAAACATTTTAACATTTTAAATTACCTAACATCATGGTAAGCATAAGGGTTTTATTTGAAATGCCTTATGCTTACTAAATCATTTTCATCGGTTCATAAACATGCTTGAGCATTTCTGACATGTATGATCCATATACTTATCATTTTACCATAACATTATCATTAACGTAGTAGAGAGGCCTCGCACCTGTCGTTGTATACATGTAATCTGTAAACATTTTATCAACATTTCTTGGTATAAGCATTGTAAATAAAATAATTTGAAAATATAGCAAAGTCGCATTTTGTTTAGATAAAAAGCTGCGCTGCTTGATCGTCTTTAATTCGATTACTCTTGATGTCGATCGATGGTATCGTCCAGCGCTACGTAAGCGATGTTTGATGCGTCGTTCACGTTTTCGAGACTTTCAAAGTCTAGAATAAACTTGATATTCTATATCGATATAATTTGAATTTCTTAGCAATTAATCTGACTGTTCGATTCGTATTTTAACTAAACATTTCTAGTTCTTTGAGATATGTTCAATTATTCGTTTAACCTTTCGGGGTTTAAGCGTTCACGTGTTCTCCGTCTTTCGTTCTAACGATTTCAATTATGAAATCTTTTCTTACCAACGAGGTTTATTTACCTAATTAGTGCGTTTTACGTGTGCTTAGCGTATTTATCGAGCGTTAAAATGCGTTGATTTCAAAAGTCGACAATTTTGACTTTTAGTAGTAAATTCTTTACTAATTCATATTCTTAATAACCAATCAACATAAATCGATTTTCAATCGATTTCTTTTAAATCAGTCCTAATTCTCGATTTTTCACGCAAATCGACAAACTACATAATATCTTTCTTAAATAGTAATCAACTTATTCATTAAGCGTTATATTTCGTTTCTAACGTTATTTAACATAACGTTTAAATCATAAACATAGTATTTTATGTTTATAAAATTTTATAAAATTCAATTATGTCTAAAATAATTTTTAGACATATAATATAATATTATTCTAGATTAAAAGTTTAAAATCCTTATCTTAATTATAGCTCATGCTATATGATCAAATTTTCAAATTTGTTCCAAAATTTCTCTAAATTCATATAGTGTATTATTTTACACTATGATCATTAATATGCATTAATATTAACTATAGAAAATTTTGAGCATCACAATTTAAATCTTTATAGGTCACGGTATTATTTTTAAAAATTGTCCAAAATTCTCAAAAATTCTATATAATTAGTACAAGGTCCCAACATCAATTTATACCATAATTATAACATATAGTCCAACATATTCCATTTCTTTATTAAGGATTAAATGCTCGAGGTCACGGTTCCATCCTTAACTTATACGAACATTTTATAAAAATTCGACAAAATACACCATTACACTATAGTATAGCCATATAACATCATAATATCATACTAGAATCAACTCAATCATGCTTAAATCACCGTGAAGCTCTCGGTCATTTCAAAAGTTTGAGAATTAATTTATCAAAAATTCTAGTAAATTCATGTAATACATAATCAGGTCTAGATCACTAATATGCCATTGCATGTCTTAAATAAAATTATACACCAAGATAGGAATTTCTTTTGGTTTGGTCATTTTCAAAAACATAGTATATGATTTTCAAAAATCGATAAATTGCTATGAACTCTTATAACATCATGAATGATAATCGATCTCAAAAATAATTCTAAAACTTTCGATTATATCACAATTCTCATAACATTTTAATTAATTTCTAAACATGATCTATCTTCCATTCATCATGACTACACATTTTAATGCATGACTTACCATATATTAGCAAAATTTTGAGATCAAAACACACATGCGTAACATTTTGAAATCATAACACTTTCTTATCCATAGGTTCGAACTTAACATGCATTAGCTAGATTTTATCATATCACACATGCTGTGAAATCTTACGATCAAGAACATGCATTTACATAAGACCAAACCTTTGAAAAATTTTAAAATTTAAAGAACAATCGAAACTTGATTTCTCTTCTAATGGTATGTATTTATGGAACAAAGTTTATAGAACTAGCTTGGCGAAGAAAGAAGAGATGAACACTCAAATTTTCAAAGGGAGCTCGGTTTTTAAATTTTGGGAGAGATTGTGTTTGCATGTTCAAGATGTTGGGTGTGTGGTAGAATGAGAGAAGGAGAAGACTTTCCACTCTAATATTCCTCTCCTCTCGGTCCTACAATTGAATAAATAAAAATTTGGAAGCGCTTCTCTAATAATGGGTTATGACTCACTTAGTGATCATGACGATAGAGTTAATACTCCTTATGTCATGTTGGACCTTGAACAACTCGAGGCCGTACAATTTTGATCTAGAGCGGCGGCTCGTTGGAATCGAGGATGATGATTTTAATTATATTATTCTTAATACTATTTATTAATCAATATATAATTCCCAAATGTAAGAACACATCATTTGATTTATACTAGGTTATGTATAACATAGATACCACTTGAATAATTAAAACATCACATAGCATAGTGTATATCAAGTAGACATGAATTATGTTGTTTATAACATAAGGTCACGGCATTTACTATTCACAAGTGATATATTTTATTTTCATGTTATTAATAGATATATATCATATATTATCTTAGATATTAATTTATATCATAGGAAAAATTAATGGTATCATTTATGTGAAAACAATTAATTAGGGTTTTAGAAATAACAAATCAGATCACTATTGAATCCTTAATGATCTAGCATTGTTTTAATGCTAAATAATACTCTAATTACATAAAATAATCATAGGAATTTAAATACTATAATTCCTCGATCATTAAACCCATTTTCAATTAGTCTCTAGGCGTTAGTTTGAAACGTCTAGGTTGATTATCGACTCCTCTCGAAATGGTGGTAATAAAGTCGTAATTACTTTTAAATTATTCCATTTGATAATGGAATTTAATTCTAACCGACACTTAGAAAATTTCATGAAATTTTAACTATCGATCGTGTCGCGTTAAATATCTTCTAGAAATACTTATAACGTTACATTCCTTAATTCACAATTTTTGTGAATATATAATAAAGTTCATTACTTACGTAATCAATCGAAATCATTATTCGATGTTTTCTAATTTAATATCTCGGCGAAATTCTAATTCTGAGTTATAAATATAAATACGGGCATTTAATTCTTGGGATATTACAATTGCTTACGTCGGGCGAGGATAGTTTGAGATATCACATATATGTATGATGTGGAAGGAATATCTATTGATTATTTGTACTGATGTGTTTTTTTTATTTTTGATTAACATAATTGACAAAAAATCGATGATAAGATTTTTTATATATATGAAAAATTGAGTTTAAGCTGGGTTCTCGCAATCCATATAGGGTTGCTTAAATGGTTATTGGATATCGGTTAATGTTGAACAAATCGATATCCAGCGAATATCAAATACCAAACCAATTAATTCGAGGTTGACTTGATTTGATATGAATTTAAAGTTAATTTCGATTAATTTTCCCATAACGGAATTAATTAGGTATTCTATAACTATTTTTTGAATGTTGTAATTTAAAATGTAAAAGGTAAATTATATAAAAATAGAAAATATGTATAAAATAATCATTTTTAATGAAAAGAATCATTATAAAGTAAAGATAAGTTAATTATAAATGTTTTTTCAAAACATATATAATATTTATTCTCTTATATAAATTAAAAGTAAAAGATAAGTTAGTGTAGAAATTAAAAATAGTTAGAATAAAATGTAATAAATAAGACATATATTCAAGCTATTATTCTATATATATTTTCTATTTTAAAAATTAAAAAAATTACAAAAAAAACCGAAAAAAGCGATAAATTACAAATTTAACCCCTAGCGAAGAATTTGCCCAAAATCCGCCATGGGTCATATAAAAGCTATATTTCTCGGAAGGTGTTTAGCTTGAAAGCGTAATAATAGTAATATTCGAAGAAGCGAGCTATGATTACGTGATAATTAAACGGTGAATTAGGGTTTCAGTATATTATTTTCGACATCGAATAGTGTGATTTCAATTCAGTATTATTATACGAATTCCTTTTATATTCACTAAGGATTGTGAATTAAGATTGAATTATTACCAATGATTAAGATGATATATTTTAACGTCGAGCAGCGTATCGAGCGTCGTTATTTTATGGAATTTCTGAGCGGTAAAGCTGGAATTAATTTCCATCTTAATTCCTATATTAAATGGAATATATTTATTAAATCTGAACTTACTACGACCATTTTGAGATGAGTCGGTTTTGAGCGTTTGAGGGCGTTTTGAGTCGCGCAAAGTCTAAGGCGTTTTGAAAATGATTTAATGCTCGGAATTATTATTATCTTAATTGTCTATTATTATATAATTACAGTATTAATAAATATTAAAATCAATTTTGCGTTTAAAATTCGATAATTTCAAATAGTGTTTTGAACAACCTAATTATATAAACTATGGTTTTAACACATGAAATGATACCATTAAATTATCCTATGGTATCTAAACTATATGTTATGATATATATGGATATTATTAAGCATTAAAATTAATTTTGAGCATTAAAACTTCGGTGTTGTTATTTAATAATTTGAAACCTAATTTTTGAAATTAGGGTTTTGTATACTAATGAATTTATTATTTTATCTATGCTATTATTTATTATCTAAATCATATATTATGATATATATAGGTATATGTTTGATCGAGATTGACATGAGTATCAATAATAGGTGTGAATTATAATTTTTATCCTATTTTCCCTATTATTCTAGAAAATTTTGAATATATACCTAAGGGTGATTTAATTATTTTATGACTTGTATTTTATACCTATGATCATGTATGATATATATATATGTATTAATGTACAAAATAAAATAAATCCTACCTATTTGGACCCCTAAACCTGGCCATCATGGATTACAAGACGTCTTTGTCACTCGTAAACTACCCAATGCGTGAAGAACTTTCCTCTTCTCAATCTATCTCCTACTCCCAAAAATTTGCTGCAATCTCATCATTGTGTGTGTGTTAACCGTGTAGCAGAGAGAAATAGGGGACTCTTCCCTTCCATACACTTTTCGTTATCACTCTCTCAGCATTTTGAACACACACACACCTTCCTCTCTCATTTCTGCAAAAAGCAAGCAACACTCTCTCATTTTCAAAATTTTCCTTCTTCTCTTCTTCTTCTACCATTCGAATCATGGAAGAAAGCTAAAACTCCATCTCTCTATTCATCTTCAAATTAGTGGCTAAGGTATACTTCCTCCTATGACTCTTAGACATGACTAAATCATACTTGCATGCTTAGATTGATGATCTTGGTGGTGATTTGGGGTGATAGATTCACCATTTTCGTGGTTATATAAATGCATACAAGAAGAATAAGCTTAAAATTGAAACTGGAGTATGTTACGAAAACAGTAATTTAATAAAATATTTGACTACGTTACAGTGGTCAGATGAAGGTGAAATTTTTACTAAGTTGAAATTAAACATGTATATTATGTCTCGTAAATTTCAAGTCAATCCAACTTGATTTGCTATTTTAATTCTATTTTCAAAAACACTGCACAAATCTGTAAAATTTAGTGTTCATCACCCACGGTCCGTAACTTTCATTTCGAGTTTGGCTAATGTTAAAACTCTAAAATTGGCATAAACATAA